>CAWUFW010006799.1:0-600000 GCA_963921515.1 Calotriton arnoldi
CCATCTTGGTCTAAAGGCAATAAACTCACCTCTGTTCTTTTTCAAGGAATTTTTCGTTACCTACCATTTGTGGTGTGAGTTTTTCAATCACTGACCACCACATGTCTATGCCACTGTGATGCCTAAAAAAGTATTTTATTGTGCATGAGTTAATGTTAATCCTCTAATATTAAAAAAAGAGATGTCACCAGAGGAGTATTATAAAACCAAACCTTCCCTGATGAATGCCTCTGAACATTTTCGGTAATATTAGTGTAAGCAGAAACATGTTGGCACTATAAGGGTCATAGGACCATCAAATCCCATCAGCCCCTAATATAGTTTATTTTAATCATCTCCGATCCACCCTGCTATTAAAGAGATACGTTGGGAGTGGATGAGGAATTTTTAATTGTGTAGCTCCCCTGACTAGTAACATACAAAGAGCTCCCTGGAACACGGTCGAGCCCACCCTGACCTTCAGGGTGAACCCGATGATGAAGCATGCCACTAATAAAGTAGGTGAGGGTTGTTTATAAAAGAGGATTATTTTTCCTTTTCCCACTTCTTACTGAAATGATGTTTAGTCGTGATGCACACACTTCACCACACTTTTCCTCATCAGGCAGAGGGATACTTTTTAGTTTGACATACTTTACCCTGCGAGAACGTATCCCCTGCATCCCTTGCTATACAAAAAGATCTCCGAATCCTTCTGGTGGGCAGGTCATCAGACCTTCAGCACCTTATCAACGTGATGGCCACATGTTCTTCCAGTGTTCAGCGATGTAGAGCTTCCCCTCTGGGTCTTGGATCACCTTTGGGTGCATGAGGGCACATTTGTCGCACAACTGGCCTGTCCCAGACATCAGAGACACACCTCGTGGGGGTTCATAGCCAACATGTATGTTTTGCAGTCTTGGCATGGTTTGAAACCTGTACTTTTGGGTGAGAACATCACTCCCTAGCACACTGAAATTTATTTTTAGAAGTCGTCGTAATACCGATGAAATTGAGAGCAGACCTCAGGGGGCACATTGGAAGGAGCAGAAAGAAAGGAACTGATGTCAGTGCACAGCGGTGGCACTTATTTTCAGCTCTGCTCCATCACTTCTGGAGTAGTATGGAGCCAAAGTGGAGCCACACAGCACCACCTAGCAGCTCACAGGAGCACTTCTGGTGAAGTTTCCCAAATCCAGTCTGGCGCTTTGTGAGTTTCCATCAGAATGGTGATTGTTTGCATAGCATTACCATTTACAGTAACAATAGATGGTTTTCAGTTTTCTTGGGAACTGTGTAAGGTTGGATCTATCTTCTAGGATGAGTTGCAGTGTGTTCCAGTCACTGTGTCCTGCTTCTGGAAATGGCTATCCTTCAATTGGTTTCTTCTTCCACCTGTGAGTTGGAGTGAGTAGGATAATGAGGGATAGAAGAGGGAAGAGTCTAGAAAGGGTCATTTGGGAGATCATAGTAGTAAGATGAGGCTTGGGATGAGGTAAAGGAGAGATGGAGTAGGGAAGAGTCTCTAGAAAGCGATTAGGGAAATCAGAGTAGTAAAATGATGTTTACGATGAGTCAAAGGAGGGATACATGAGGACGAATTTAGAAAGGATTGTTTGGGAGATCATAGTAAAATGGGATTTTGGGTGAGCCAAGATAGGTTTGTACAACTGGTAGTCTGAACTCAAATATTCAAAAGTGCCTTCATATGCGATAATGAAGAAAAAAGAGCTTTGGTGAAATAAATTATTTGCCCAAAATCACATAATTCAAGCAGTGAAGCCTAGATTTATCCAGGTTTTCTGGTTTCACTTTGTACAAGTCAGACAGTAAATGGGTATCTATTTGTCTTTCTTTATGTTACAGTTTTTTTTTTTACCTTTTAGAGCATTCTTCTGCAGTTTTTAAAATATAGCGCAAACACGACCCAAATGTTTCTGATCACTTTACATGCACACCAACTACATTACACGAGGTCACATGCATTGTCTATAGTCATGGGGACATTGACTTGCCCAGAATCATATTATGTTGAGCCGATGGCAAGACTCGCACATGCCCGGTTACTCACCGGTAATATTCATTACTCCGAGTCCTGGTCTTCCCGTCCCATTCCTTAACAGTGAGCAGCTAGTCTGCTCCACAGAAACCTATTACCTAGCTGAGCTTTTCGCACTTCCCCCAACATGGCGCCCCCATCAGGTGACAATAAAGGGGGAAGTGCGTCATAGAAACATCCTGAGAATACCAAAGAAAAAACCCAGAAAGGAAAACAATCACCCAAAAAACCCAAAACCAGGGAGGGAGGGAAGGGCTCAGGAATGGGACGGGAAGACCAGGACTCGGAGTAATGAATATTACCGGTGAGTAAACGGGCATTACCTCCTCGTCCTGTCTTCCCGTCCCATTCCTTAACAGTGAGCCCATACCCAAGCACACGGTGATTGTAATAAAAGAGACCAGAAAATGCGAGAAAACAGGTCCATTTAATCAACAGAAAGCAGTACAAATCATAAACCATGTACAGCAGACAAAACATGAGAGCCAAAGGCAGCCGAGGCCGCCATCACCAACTGAAGACGATAATGGGAAACAAACGTATGGGGAGAAGCCCATGTGGCAGCATTACAAATGTCTCTCAAGGAGGCCCCCTTGAACATGGCCCAGGAGGAGGAGACGCCCCTGGTCGATCTACCCTGAACAGAAGAGGGGAGAGGACAGCGGGCAGAATCGTAGGCCGAAACCACAGCACCCTTGACCCAACGAGTGAAGGTGGACAAGGAAGGACGAAGACCCCGCCCAGAGAGGCCGTAGGTGACAAATAAGGAATCAACCTTACGGAAACCAGAGGTCCGACCCAAGTAGATGCGGAGAGCCCTCAGCACATCCAAAGAATGGAGGACCAGCTCCTCCGGAGAGGCAGGATCCGGAAAAAACAGGGAGAACAATATCCTCCTGACAGTGGAAAGATGACAACACTTTGGGCAGAAAAACTGACTGGGACGGAAAATGACCTTGTCAGCGCAAAAGCGCAAAAAGGGGGTGAAGCCATCAAAGCCCCAATCTCACCAACCCTCCGCCCAGAAGTAATGGCCACCAGGAACAGAACCTTAGCAGAAAGGAACTTAAGGTCCACCGAGACCAAAGGCTCGAAAGGGGGACCCGTCAAGGCCTGGAGAACCAGGGAAGATCCCAGGCCGGTACAGGAGAGCGAGAGACAGGACGCTGAAGCAAAAAGCTCCGCAAAAGGCGAGCCACCAACGGTGAGACAGAGGACACAGAGGAACCCCGAAAGGCAAGAATGGCAGCCCACTGCACATGTAGGGAAGAGACAGCGAGCCCCAAGACGAACCCATCCCGCAAGAAGTCCAACACCCTCACAGCCTCACAGGAGGAAGAAGAGAGACCCTTCCCAAGACACCAGGAGGAGAAGTTCTTCCAATGACGGTCATAGGACTTCAAGGTGGAAGGGCGCCGAGACAACTGGAGGCACTGGGCAACCTCAACCGAGCAACCCTGACCCAACAAACTCAACCTCTCAAGTGTCAAACCCCCAGCCGGAGGCGGCGCAGGGAGGAAACCCTGAGAAGAGGAGCCCGCAGAGGGGAGGGACACAGGGGAAACCTCCAATGGGGGCACACAGACAAGGTCAGAAGCAGGGGAAACCAAGACTGACGAGACCACTCCGGCACAACCAGAAGAACCTCCGCCCGGTCCAACCGAATCTTCCGGAGGACCCGCGGAATCAAAGCAAACGGAGGGAAGGCAAACAGGAGCCCCAGTGACCACGGAATGGAGAAAGCGTCGATCGCCCACGCCAACCGGGAGGGAACGAGGCTGCAAAACCGAGGAAGAAGGGCAGAATCCTCCGAGGCAAAAAGATCCAGCCAAGGAAGGCGGAACCGGAGGACAATCAGATCGAACAGATCCGGGGACAGACCCATAGTCACCGAGGAGGGGAACACCCTGCTCAAAGAGTCCGCAGGCCCATTCTCCTTCCCCGGAAGATAGACCGCCGTCAGAGACAAGAGATTCTGCTCGGCCCAAAGCCCGATCATCCTGGAGAGGAGAAACAGAGACCGACACATGCCCCCCTGACGATTGACATAAGCTCGAACAACCTGGTTGTCGGTCTGCACCGAGACAGCATGGCCCAGAAGGAGAGGAGCAAACCACCGAAGAGCCAACCAAACCGCCCGCAACTCCTTCCAGTTCGAGGACTGGAGAGACTCGAAACGGGACCACCGACCCTGAGCCTTGGAGGCACCCATCACAGCAGCCCAACCCACGGCACTGGCATCCGTGGACAACACAACCACATCCCGAGGAGGAAGAAGATCGAACCCCTGGGAAAGAGACAGAGGGGACAACCACCATTGGAGATCCACCCGAATCCCAGGAGAGACGGGAATCAGGGCCTCGTAGTCCAGGGAGGCAGGATCCCAGTGCGACAGGACATGATGCAAGAGGGGATACAAATGCAGCCGGGCCCAAGGGAGGAGATGCAAAGTGGACGCCATCTCCCCCTGACTTCTCAACCAGAGACGGGCAGTCACCTGGGACTGGGACAGAACCCAAGAAAGGTGACGAAACAAAGTCAACTGGCACTCCTGGGAGAGGAACACCATCCCGAGATCCATGCGGAAGAGAGCCCCCAGGAACTTCAGGGTCTGGGAGGGCACCAGGGAGGACTTCCGGTGATTGATGAGGAACCCAAAGGACCCCAGCAGATGACACACCTGATCCACATCCGACTGAGCCTGAGAAAAAGAAGGAGAAACAATCAACCAATCATCCAGATAGGGAAAAACCAGCAGACCTCTGGAATGAAGAATACCCACCAGAGGGGCCAAGAGCTTCGTGAAAACTCTTGGCGCCGACGAAAGGCCGAATGGAAGCACCCGGAATTGGAACTGCCGGGAACCCACAGCAAACCGGAGAAACTTCTGATCCGCAGGATGGATCGGGACGTGCAGATAAGCATCCATCAGATCCAGGGATGCCAGGAAGCTCCCAGGAAGCACTAGATGCAGGATGGACAACAAAGACACCATCTTGAATGTACGACGTGGGATGAAGCGATTGACCATTTTCAGATTCAAAACAGGGCGCAGATCCGAAGTATCCTTCTTGGAGACCAGAAAGAGGATCGAATAACAACCCTCGCCCCTTTCCAGAGGAGGAACCTCCACGATAGCCGCCTTCTCCAACAGAAGGCGCACACCTTCCAGCAAGGCCCCCCGTTGCAGAGGAAGACGGGGCAGGGGAGTCACAAGGAAGACCGGAGGGGGAGGAGAGGAGAACTCGATCCGATAACCCTCCGACACTGTCTGAACCGCCCAGGCATCCGGAACCGACAACCAATGTTGCAGGAAAGATTGAAGGCGACCCCCAACCGGCAAAGGCAGACAGTCATTGTGAAGAGGAAGAAGCAGCGGCAGCAACACCGGCAGGGGCCCGGGGCTTGGCACCTCCAGGGGCCCCCCGGCCACGACCCCTACCACGAAAGGGCCGCGAAGTACCCCGAGCAGAAGGCCCAAAGGCACGCCGGTAGCCAAAACCGCGCCCCCGAGAAGGAGGGCGGACCGGAGCCACAAGCTTGCGGTTCTCCGCCGACTGTTTCACCATCTCTTCAAGTTGAGGCCTGAACACCCTGGAACCCACAAAGGGCAACTTAAGCAGGACCGACTTCTGAGAAGACTCAGCTTTCCAGGAACGCATCCAGATATGACGCCTCGCAGCAATCGAAGCACCAGAAGCAGCCGCAGCGGCACTCAAATTGTCAAAGGAAATATCTGACAAGTATCGCACCTGCAACTCCATGAGGGACAAGAGAGAGGAGGCATCCTCCCCATCCTGCAAAAGAAGAGACAGGGCCTGAAAATTCTTGAGGAGGGACTGGACCATGTAATTAGAATAGGCAGTCGCCCTGACAGAAAAATTGGAAGCAGCATAGGAACGCTTCACCGCCCCTTCAACACGCTTATCCACTGCGGCCACAGGAAGGGCGTCATCCGACAAGACCAAACCCTGAGAGGAAAGACCAGCCATCAAATTGTCAACCTTGACAGCCTGTGGAAATTCAGCAGCAAAACCCTCCAAAGGATAACGCTTAGACAGAAAGCGAGGGAAGGCGGATTTATCCACCTCCTTCCACTCATGATCCAGCACCTTGCGCACAGCACCATGCAAGGGGAAGGACTCAGGAGTCGGCTGGTGATATTGCGTAAAGAAGTCATCCTCCAGGACATCGGACACAGGAGGAGTGAACCCCAAATTATCCCGCACATGGGCGAACAAGTCAGAGAGCTCCGCACCTTGAACAAAGCGTCCCCGGACACATTCCTCCTCATCAGGACCCATCTCGCCATCAGGAGCGTCCAGCGGATCTACAGACCCACGAGGCACCTTGGCAGGAGGGCCAGCAGCCTCCCGAGCCCGGAAGGCAGCAGCCACCGCCTCATCAATCAACAGGCACAGGGCATCAAGAGGAGGAGCGGATGAAGAGGCACCCGAGTCCATGACAGCAACCTCGGGGATCAGCAACGCTCAGAAACACAGCAAAACGCCACCAGAACAGGCACTCACAGAGGACGGGTGCATGAGGAAAAGGACCTTTAAAACAAACGAAGTCCCGAGGTCCAGAGCTCACGCGGGACCAGGAAAAGGGGCCGGTGCTTAAAAAGCAGCCGGCCGGCCAAAATTTGCCCCAGAGATATCCAGCAACAACGCGGACCACTCCCGCCACATGAAAACACCGCCGCAACCCCGCCCGCTAACGCAGGGCTTAGCGGGACCGGCTGGAAGGAACACGGCCGCTAAGGCAGGCCGCGGAGACATCCCCCATCAGGTGAGCACAACCGGCACAAACGGCCGCTAGAGCGGACCGCGACCAAGGCAGGCACAGCAGGCAGCACAAGCGGAGGGTCCAGGGCATAAATACAGAAGCAAGAAGGCGGCCCATAAAGCAGGCCGACCAAACATAAAAGAAAATAAGGGAAAACTTACCCCACAGCTCCGCTAGGCACACGAAGGAACTGCGAATGCAGAAAAAAAAGAACAGGATGTTTCTATGACGCACTTCCCCCTTTATTGTCACCTGATGGTGGCGCCATGTTGGGGGAAGTGCGAAAAGCTCGGCTAGGTAATAGGTTTCTGTGGAGCAGACTAGCTGGTCACTGTTAAGGAATGGGACGGGAAGACAGGACGAGGTCACATGCATTGTCTATAGTCATGGGGACATTGACTTGCCCAGAATCATATTATGTTGAGCCGATGGCAAGACTCGCACATGGTTCCAGCTTTTCATAGTCGGCAGCTCCGGCAGTAACACCACATCCCAGGTAGAGGGAAGGAGGCAGAAGCCACATGAAAGCTCGGCTTGTTACGGGCTCGAGGTTCCAACAGGACCTCGAGCTGAGCCAGACTTCCATCTCTAGCCTTCTCGAGCTTTCCGTGGCTCGCCCAGCTTTACTAGAGAGCTCACTTTGGAGGGCCTACACATGCTGTGGTAATTTGGCAGAGGGGGGCGGAGGGAGGGTCTGAATGTATTCATGACATAACAAAAATCAAATTCCTCCAGGTGATTTTCTTCTCTAAGGCTATATATGGCTTCGAGCCACACCCAGAGTTCATCAGAGAATCCCTCCTCTCCCGTCGACACGAGCCAGCAGCTCTTTGGCACGTCACAACTCTAATTCATTGACTCTTTCTTCATCCAACCAGACGGTGAAGACTGTTGTTATCTGTGTGCTTAAATTATGAATATTCCCATAATGAGGCCTTCCTCCGCGCAGTACTCTTGCCGCCCTCGCCGAGGGAGCGATCCCTTTTTATCATGGCGCATTATCCCGCTGGAGACGGATGAGCGTCTCGCCTCTGTACACAATTCACGCTAATGACGCACGTTGAATGACAGAGTGAATAACACGGAATCAAACGGCGCCGGAATTCAAGGATTGCATTTGGGAGTATTTCGAAAGCAACGCCGGACCCCATAAGCGCGGAAGCTCACTGTGTATGTTGGTTGACTATAATAGGATATTTGGGGGTTTTGGTGCGAGAGGTTTTAGACCTGCTTCCTGTTTACTACGTAGCTCTCATCCCCGGTGCTTGAATGGAAATATAGGCGTCCAGGTCTCACTGTCCATGAGAGCCTGTTTGCTACTAAGAAGTGTAAATATCCCCTTTTAGCATGATTCCTCCTCCACACTTTTGAATGAGCTACTAACTTGACGCGCAAGACAAACCACCTAAAACTTTCAGTCAAAGGAGAAGTATAATTGTGTCCCACGGCTTCAACAAAGTCCTGGTATTTTTGGGAGGGAGGTTGGATTTGGCCTTAGCATATACCAATGCCCACTCCATCGGGGTAGATGTTAGATGAGAAAGGTATGTTTTTGGTAGACTCCTCCGAAAGTATTCGACCTGATAGTTTCCTGCGCCATGTCTACTTCATCATAAGCAGACTGTCTTTGCTACCTTTCAGACTCTCCTGAATGACAGCATGTGGTTAGTCGTCTGTGAGTGGTAATCCACAAAGTTTCTTGTACCATGAAATATTACAAGTTGAGGTTTTTGTTATCTTCAAGACATCATTGTTCCTTTTATGTGAGTCACTGTCCATGGATCTGGTCCAAATAAAGGTTGGAGCTTGCTGTCTGGTTTTTTTTGTCTTAGAAGCACGTGATCACCCACTTTTATATTTCTGTTTTTGCAGTCCTCTTGCAGCTGACTCTTTTGTTTACTTCTTTTAGCCTATCATGGATGTTGGTTGTGTCTGGAGTGCCATGAGCATAGGCTGAATGGCATGGAATAGCATCGACAAGTTGTGTGCCTAGCACCACAAGGGCTGGCACACACTTCTAGAGGGTGTGAGGATTTGTTCGATATTACCTGAAAAATTTGAAGATTTCCTATTCTAGGTTGTCACCTTCCAACTCTGATATCCTGATTGTTTTGTTAGGCATGTGCATGAACCCTTCTGTTTCAGCTCTGGATTGAGGGGATTGTGATTTTTTCCCCTGTGTTTAATATTCATTGATGAAAGGCTTGCCTGTGGAAGGGTGGCCAATTGTTGGTATGGATTTCTCGATTTTGGGTATTACCACCTCCTGTATTGTGGATGTCACAAACTCAACTTCGGGGTACCAGCTAAGCACATCCAATGGCACAAGAAGGTGTTGCCCCTCAGGCAAACTTGCAGAGTCCATGCTCATTTGCACCCCAGGGCAGTTGCTGCATCTTCAGAGATGATAGGATATGGGAGGACAGGGAGGCCCATAGCTTGACAAGATAGACATGATGCAACAACCTGCTCTACTTTGAAATCAGTGTCTGAGAACCACACTTTTGTCATATTCTCATCTTCGTCTTAATGATCCCCTGATGTCCATGGGATTGTCAAGGGGATCTAGGACTCTGGAGATTGGTGCATCTTTGGTATTTTGAATCACTTCTTATTGCTTCGCTGGCCAGACCCAGGGGACATCCACCATGAGGAGCTCACACAAGGATATAGTGAATGATCTTTGGCTGGGAATGAAGCCTTCACAATATGTGACCATTCCCAAGAAGCTATTGACTTCTGTGAATTTCTTGAGGGCGGTAGCATTTTTGACATCCTGCACTTTCTTCGAGTCTAGGGTGACTCCTTTTGCAGTCAAATGGTATCTAAATAAATCAATGTCTTGTATGAGGAACTCACATTTACTTTTGTGCAGTCAGTCCACTTTCCTTGATTTGTGTCAGAAGTGCACTCAGTCAGTTGTAGTGTTCTTCTACTCTTGTGGCATGTAGGAGAATGTTGTTGTTCACAACAAGCACACCAGGGAGTCCTCAAAGCGTTTCACAGATGTGTTGATGCTATTTTATCAGATAATCTGCAGATAAAGCACCTATGTAGGATTGGGGACAGTGTTTTCCTCAAGAATATATGTGGAAATGTGCCCCTAAATAGATTACATTTGTCAATGAATCAAATAACATGGTAAGTTCAATAAGCCTTCTTGAGACAACGTATAAGTTAGAAGCCACAAATTTTTATTAAAGGTTTAAGATCATTAAAGAAGGCAAAAATATAGTTAGTCATTCATATGGCATTGGCATAAGGCTCAATCAAATGCAGCATACAGGCACAGATCTGATTCCTAAGAGGCAGGTATGGCAAGTCTGGAGACTGGCTAAAGTCTTGCTAAGGTCTGACTCACCTCCAAAATGTGCCCTCTTTTCTAGCAAAATGCACAGTACAAATCATAGTCAGCATTAGGTAAACCTCATGTACATAGGCTCAGCAAACCCCAATACAGAATAAAATGTAACAATACCTAACACCATTCCCTAAATGAATAATAATGATCCCCCATTTTCCCGAATGTCATTGAATTTGACACTACAAATCTAGTTACTATAAAACAATGACAGACGTGTGAAATTAATGGGTTCACTGAACTTCAGACAGGAAAAATCTTCAACAGTTACATTTGAGAGGAAAAGGTTCCTCTAGAGCTTACCAACATCTAATTAAAGTAAATAACAGAATCACAGTTATGTATAATAATTTTTCAGTGCATATTTTGCTGCATGTGGAGAAGTAAGAGTGAAAACTTGGTCATGCTTTAAATTTCAAAATGAAGTCAGGGCCTAGTTTGGCCAATCTAAAAAAAACTGTTTTAAAGTGTGCAGTGAGGCATTGGAATCAACAGAGTCTGACATATGTGGAAAAAGTGGTCATGTACCTTGATGCCCTCTGGAGTTTCAGTTGGCAGTATCCAGATCAAAGGTTGATTTTGGAAAGCCCCATAGCCCTGTTTACTTTTATTATGATGTTGTCGGTGGTTGGGTAATATGGCAATTTTTGTTTAATGGCTTTGTTGGGTAGTCTCATATCTGCATTTATCCTAACATCTCCTGGTTGCTTGGGTTTCCTGGCTAAGACTCTAGGAGGAATATTCACAAGGACTTATCGCCGAGTTATCGCCACCTTAAAGCATCAAAAGTGGAGATAGATTTAACGCCCCATTCACAAGCGGGTGCAAACTGCAGACAACGCAAGTATTCCCGCGATAACTGCCGCAAAATTTACCTCCATGGGTGACACCACCAACTAACCCTAATGAGATGCAGAGTAGGCGTTCCCGTGCAAAAACACACGAAAACACCACTACACCACTATCACAACGAACTGCCAGATCTGCGATGCGATCCAAAAACAGGCGATAAGCCGCGGTAGCAGCAGGGAATTAACACCTGCCTTTTGCTGGTGTTAAGCAGGACGACAACCTGCTGCATGAAAGGGAGCCCAGCCAAGAGCCACATCTGAAGACCCACAGATGCCATGGAGACAATGATCATGCAGCTCGGAGACCCATGAGGGCCACAACACCCACTATCACCACCCCCAGGCCCGCCACCACCCCCAGGACCCGTCCCGCCCCCCCCCGGACCACCACAGAGGCAGCGTACACAAAGACAGCGGACCCACCGTAAACGCACCAGCCGCACAGACCGAACGCCAGAGGAGGACATTGCCCACTACAGTCCCAAAAGGACAACCATCCCCTGCATCCTGACCCACATCGCCCACCTGCTGATGGTACCAACACAGCGCACAACGAACATCCCTCCGCAGACAAAACTGCCGGCTGTGCTGCACATGTTGGCCTCTGGTACCTTCCAACCCACAACTGCCAGAGTCGGAGGAGTCTCACAGCCAGCCCCATCCAAGTTCATCACACCTGTCCTGGATGCCATCATCAGCCTGGTACCCCAGCACCTCCACTCCACCCACACTGCGCAGGAGCAGCTGGAAACCAAGCAAGGCTCCCACGCCATAGCTGGATTCCCTCACATGTCGGGGGCAATCAACTGCACACATGTACCCCTTGTGCCCCCTGCCGACACTGCACACAAC
Organism: Calotriton arnoldi; assembly: GCA_963921515.1. Lineage (NCBI taxonomy): Eukaryota > Metazoa > Chordata > Amphibia > Caudata > Salamandridae > Calotriton > Calotriton arnoldi. Next base: position 11,891 of record CAWUFW010006799.1, read on the forward strand.
TACCGCAACAGAAAGCACACGCATCCCATGACTGTGCAGGCAATAGTGGCCCGCCCGGGACTCCTCAACGATGTCGTGGCCAACTCCCCAGGCAGAGTGCATGATTCCTACATCTCCCGACAGTCCATCATCAACCAGCGCTCCCAGGATGGCACCTATGGAAATGCAGTGCTCGTTGGTAAGTCCAAAATGAACACACCTCCACCCCACAGTCATGCAACTCACGACACTGGCAATGGGCACGCAGCACAACTACATTCAACATGCCACACAACATGCCAACCGACCAGACACGACAACACGACTCCATTGGGAACCTGGGCTTGCCATGCCCACAACCCAGTCACGGCATGGCACCACAGCCACACAATAGCAGGATGTGAGGAGAGGCTTGGAGCAGGCATGTGCGAGAGCGGCAAGTGACTAATGAATGAGAACCTACCCAATGCCAGGTGTGGCGTGGATGTGCCGGACAGACTTCAGTGTGCAAACCACGGAAATGGCCATGTGGACATTAACTGCTGGTGCATGGAGGGTAGTGGCCAGTGGACGCTACCATGTCCCCACAGGCTGTGGGGCAGAACGCGGAAATGTCGCACGTTACGTCCCCCCCTGTATGCGCCGGCGGAGTGGGTTGGCCCTGCGTACGACAGGCCTGCGTAGGGGTGTGAATAAAAAGCCCGTCGCACTGGGCGTGGTTCTCTTTCGGAATGGCCAATGCGTCTGCCAGGGCGGCGCCTCTCAGCCCGCCACGAGGCCGGCGCCGAGCGCGGCGGGGCCTGCGTCCTTGTGCGCCTGCTGCACCCCAGGCCGCTGGTCCCCAGACCCGTCATGCCTGCCCCAGCGCACCAAGGAGGCTCTGCTCACCTGCCGACACCGGCGTGTGTCAAAGAGGGCCCACCACGTGCCGGTGCAAGCTCCAAGCCCCAGTCCCGCGACCTTTGCAGCCTCCGCAGATCATCGCTGGCCTCCATGACGCTGGCCCACAGTACTCCTTTCTCATTGACATACTCCACCGGCGTCCTCTTTGGCCCATTTGTTGGCACATGTTGAACTGAGTCGTGAGTTCTGAATGGCAGTGACCAAAGGTCTGTGGCAGCGTCCACATCACTATACTCCCTCCGATCAGTGAAGCAAAAGTCTGCATCGCAAGCCTGCGACACGTGGTGCCACTAACCCTGTTCAACGCAAGCCGGTGACACGTGGATGAGGGCTCAGGCCTACACTGCGGCCCAGTAGGTCCCACATGTGAAACTGTGTCCTGAGTCTTGAATGGCAGTGACCAAATGTTAATAGCCGCGTCTATATCACTGAACTCCCTTCGATCAGTGTCCCAGACCCTGCATCGCAAGCACACGACACGTGTCTGTGGGCCCGTGCTGACCGCTGCCCCCGGCCTACACTGCGGACCAGTAGGTCCCACATCCAGCACTTAGTAGTGATTCATGAATGGCAGAGTCCATACCAGTGAACGCACGGAGAGGAGTAAGAGGAAGATGCGGCTCAGTCCGGATGAAAGCCGGATCCTAGTCACGGAGGTGACCGAACACTAGCAACAACTGACCTGGTGCCATCAACCCTGTTCACCGCAAGTCCGCGTCCCGTGGTGCCACTGAACCTGAACTACGCAGGCCGGTGGGACCATCCAACGTAAGCCGGCGACACTCGGTGAATGGCCCCTGCTGACCGCTGCCTCAGGCCTACACTGCGGTCCAGTAGGTCACACATGTGGAACTGTGTCTTGGGTAAGATGTGGAGGAGTCCACACCATTGGACACGCCTCATCGCAGGCGGCATCCTTTATCAGCACTGGTGCCACTAACTCTGTGCGCAGTGAGTCATGGGCACTTTCTGGTTGGACTTTGGTGGCGTCTGAGTCCATTGCCTGGGGGTTGTCTGCATCATCATCATCTGGCTGGACCGGACTTGGTGTCCGGCATGTGTCTGTTCCATTCATCTCCACCATAGTGACTGTTTCAGCGTGGTTCTGCCCTCTGCATCATGCCCTGGGGGTACACCTTCCACTGTCCACCGAGACACTCCGCGACAACCCCCTTTGTCATCTACGAAAACCTGCTCTGCTCTCGTGTCCCTGCCCCAGTGCACCGCAAGTCAGCGTCCCGTGCAGGACGCTGTGCATCTGGGGCCACTAACTCTGTGCAGCTCAAGTCATGGGGCCTTTATGGTTGAATGGGTGTGTCCTTAACGATGTACACTGTTTTTTGACTGCACCAGGCACTCCATGACGGCTGGTGTGCACACACCCCACACACATCCAACACAGGTGTCACTCGACATGTGAGCCTGCTAATAAAAGTGGCCGGGCACACGTGCCCGTAGCCATTCCCACCATCTAAGCAAGTGTGTCCGTGTGGTCATTATGTCAGCATGATGGGCCCAAGCCCTGTAACATCACAGTGTGCTGTCTTCAGCGGACGATACCATGTCACCTCAGCAGTGGCTGAGACCTTGGACATGTAGCTTCACCCGCCCCCCCCTGCATGCACAAGTGCCGTGTGCTGGTCCAGCGTACGTCAGGTCAGCGCAGGGGTGTGCTGATTCGGCAGGGGGTCAGGGCGTGGCTCTGGTCTGGCCTTGAGCAGGAAGTGCGGTAAGTGAGTCTCTGTGTTGGGGTGTTGTCGACACCAGGGCCACAGTAGTTGATGTTGCAATGTAGCATGCACCATGAGGGCGGGCCCGCACGTACGGGGAAATGTAGGAGCGCAAGACCGCTCATGGTCTTGGCACATGCATGCCAAGTGTTATGTGTATCAGTCCTGCGGCTGCATAAGTCAGATGCCTAGCCTCAATCGCAGCGCGATCACAGCCAGCCATGGACTGTACACCTGTGTCCGCCCTGTCCGGACCATTGGCCTACACTCACGTGGCCGCACACCCTCAACGGCCAGCTTCACGGTGTTGTTGGCATGCCGCTGGACATGCGCGGACAGGCATTACAATGGTGTGCCGTAGGAGTGCATGTGATACAACCGCGCAGCGCACACAAGTGTGGGGGCTTGTGGGAGGGAGGAGCAGCTGTGAGGGCCTCGTGCCACGTGCTGGGCATATCATCCATGATTCCCTGGGTCGCAGACGTCCCACCCCACCCACGACAGGCCTCTGTACATCTCCTGTATGCATGCAGATGGTGAAGTTACTGTAGGGATGAAAGGTCCTTTGTTTGAACTATCAGGCGGTAGCACATCTGCAGCTCCGAGCTGGGACTTGCATGTGCCCAGCACCCCCTGACAGATACAATAGCATTTGCTTGATACTCCCACACTACGCACTGCCCGACGTGAGACCAACGTGTACACATCCCACACGCAGAAGTCCTTGGTCGTAGTTAGCGTGCATGAAATGGCCTTCACACGTACTCCCACCCCACCCCAGGCCTGCACCCGTTGCACACAGACACTGCTCATTGCTCCGAGCTGTGCCATTTCATCCACAGGACTGGCGCGGGGCAAGCCAGTGCCGCTTCAAGCAGAGCCACTGACGCAATGGCAGACCATCCATGACACATTGCTCAACTCCAGTCACGTGGACCTGTACCGTGCACGTCTGCTGCATGTACTGGGGGCACTGCCATTGGCAGTGTTGCGGATCAGTTACCGGCTGAGCTTCCGCCTTGCCAACGTCACCTGCATTCAGCCTGTGTTGCATTGTCGCTCGTGCATATTCGAGTGGACCATGGATGTCTGCCTCTCCAACGTAACGGTAGCTGACCTGGATTTTGACGTGTATGTGCGCCCCCTGTTGGCCCACGACCAGGAGTGTCACCGTGATGCCCGTTTATGGCATGCCTGGATGTTTGGCATGCATGCTGGCAACTGGACCTGGGAGATTGCCCGAGTCGTCGTGTGCAGTGACCACATTGAGCCGCTCCCCGATTGGGCTTTGGTGCAAATTGGGGCCAGGGGTTGGATTCAGCACATCTGTCCGGGACAGCTGATGGGTTATGTCGCCGGCATGTTAGATGTGGTGGACAACGATCTCTCATTGGAAATGTTGGTCTATGCTGCTGCACTCGCGTTCATGGACGAGTGACAAGGTACCTGCAGCCACAACTGAATGTGACCCATTGCACGTGTCCTGATGCCTGGTTGCATGTTGGGGATCTGGTCACATGTCCCAAGACGACAGTGGACATGGCTGCATTGGCCTGGACTCCTGATCCATGCGCGGACAACCAACGCGGGTTGGCACTGACTTGTGTTGGTGATGGACTCCCCCGGGGTGGACATGGGCACTTTCCAACGTTCCTCATTCAGACATCCTGCTGCGTTGGTCTGCATGTCGTGGCACTTCTCTTGGCCGTACTGACACGCACTTGTTGATAAAGTTTCCGCACTTTCACTTGTCTCCAACTGTGTTGAGTGTTGATTTGTATGCCAATGTGTGTGTCACAGCCTATCTGGGTCCCTGCCATACATGCATTGCTACCCCATCAGGGCTGTGGGTTGGTACTTGTGCATTATCATGTCCCTGTTTTGTACTTTGCCAGATGCGTATGGCCATTTACCGGCCACAAGCGGGTGCACTTGTGTCCTGTGTTCGGTTGTGCAAATGTTGCTGTTTGTACTACATTGTGTTCGATGTTGGGGTGCTCTGCTTCCTATGCGTGTGTGCTGCATTGTGTGTGAGATGTCCCTTCTGCTCTGATTTGGCTCACCCTTCTCCCTTTCAGGCAGTGTGGTTTTCACTTCTGTGCTTGTTCAGTGGTGTGATATTGCCGGGTTGTGTGACTTGTGCTCTTGGTTGCTGTTGTTACTCTTGGGCATGGTTTGTCTGCAGTTGTGCTGTGCTTAACTTAATTGTGCATGTGTGCCATTGTGCCCATCTCCCCCCCATCCCCCCAGTCCCTGGTCGTTCCTCTCCCTGTTGCTGTTGTGTCTGTTGATTTTGAGCAATTTCAGGACCCCGACTCCTGCCACCATCTCCAGACTGATGTGGTGGACACCATTTCCTCCATGTCATCCAGCTCCTGGTGTGGCGCTGGACTCCCACCTCCGGTGTGCATTGCTGCCTTCTGGTTGTTGGCGTGTTTCTGCTTGTTTGTGCGTTTCGCATCATTCCAGCTGTTCTGGTTTTCTTCCATTGTCCTCCTCCGCTCTCCGGCTGCATTCACCTTGTCCACGATGGACTGCCATGTACAATGTTTTGTTGCCAATGGGGCTTGTGGGGTTGTGTACTAGCTCCGGCTTCCTCCATTGTGCTTCGCTGTTGTTTTCTGTTTGGTTTGTCTTCCTTTTTCCTGCTTTTGTTGTGCTTATTCCCGCCTGCCGTGTGTGTGTCGTGGGCCTGGCGCTGCTTATCGCTGCTTTCCTCATCGCGAATGGGCTCATCGCACGTTTTTTGGTGTTGGGGTTTGTGTTTTTATCTCCGTCGAGGTGGTTGTATCGTGCACATTGGCCGCGTTTTCGGCAGACTATCGCATGGTACTGCCGTGTTGTGAATTCCACGTTAACACAGGGTTATTTTCCCGCGATAGGCTGCGATGTGTAAAGTTGCGTTAACATTTTTTGGAGATGTTTAGCGCACGTTCTTGTGAATATCCCCCTAGGTGAGATACACGAGGTGGACCCTCCAACCTTCTGAATGATGACAGCAGCTTCTAGGGTGTCAATCGCCTGGTGCACCCCAATGAGCTATGAAACCTCCAAATTCACTGACAAATTTATGATTGGAATTGCATTTGTAGCACCAATAATTTCAGATTCATTCTATTTGCCTTGTTTGCACTTATAATTTATCAAAATGATCAAATACAATATATAGTGTATATTCTTTGGCAGAGCACAGAAAAAGAATCTTAAAGATGGAACATAAATTCTAATTATTCCAACGATTTACACAAAATCTTTGTACTACTGCCACTGAATAGCGAAATATTTGCAAAAATTACTAGGTGTTTGGAAGTGGTGGTTGAATGGATAATTAGGAATGCTTCAAACTGAATCCATCAAAGATTGAGATCCTGGTGGAGGAGGCTCCCAACTCCAATCTGCCTCAAAAGATCTGTCTCCTCACTCTTGTCAATTCCCAGAACTAATGCCTCCGGTGAGCAACCTGGGCTTTTTGATGCACCATGTTCTATTACTTGTCCACAGCAGTAAATAGTTGTACAGACCAATTTCTTTCATTTGAATCATAAAAAAGATATTCTCTTTCTTCAAATTCTCTCAGAAGGTACTGGTAATTCTGCTAGTAGTATTGTTTAAATTGTACTAACTGAACATCTCCTAAATGGTTTGCAGGGATTGAAGAATGCAACCATTCCACCTCACCTCCCACTCAGATTACAGCAAGAGAATCATGTCATTTTTATTACTTACATCCTACATTGACTCATGAGCAAACAAACCATTGTATTTACATCTGATGTAAGACTCATTAAACAATGCAGAAGAAAGAGCCAGTGCTCCTCAGCAATAAGAAGTTTTAAGACCCTCCCAGTTCCTCATTATCAATATCTGGTGTTAGTGTCCAAGTGCAAGAAGTTTAGAACAGGAGGTCAGCATTTTCAGTTTATGTCGCCCCAGCCTGGAATGAATTCCCTGAGAATTTCAAGATGCTGGAAAAGCCTTTTGTGTTCCAAAAACACAGAAGACTTCTTCAAGACTCAATAGACAACTTTTTCTAAGCCTTGGCCATGACAGAATGGTAAGGCAGGATTTGAGGCATGTCCTCATGCGTTGGTATCAGAGTTAGAGTTCAATTTCCCCACCTAATCTCTCTTGTGATGAAGACGCCTATGAGATGTACATTCCAGGAAGAATTGCACATCTCCAAAGGCCCTCTGAAAGTGATTGAAACAAAGCGGGCAGGGAAACAAACGAAAGGATTGCTCTCACAGACAGGTAGCTGCATGTTTAGCAGCTCCCTGTCTGTGAGAGCAATTCCGGCTCCCGCAGGACATGGGGAGCAGGCAGGGACTGCTGGGGCCTTGAGGCTCCCCCCGCGGTCCTGGGAAAAGAAAGCAGAAAGAGGCAAAATAAAGGTCAGCAATGAGCAGAAAGGGGCAAAATAAAGATGAGAAACTAGCAGAAAGAGGCAAGATAAAGGTGAGAAATGAGCAGAAAGAGGCAGAATAAAGGTCAGCAATGAGCAGAAAGAGGAAAGATAAAGGTGAGAAATGAGCAGTAAGAGGAAGAATAAAGATCAGAAACGAGCAGAAAGAGGCAAAATAAAGGTGAGCAATGAGCAGAAAGAGGCAAAATAGAGGTAAAAAACTAGCAGAAAGAGGCAAAATAAAGGTCAGAAAGAGGCAAAAATAAAGGTGAAAAATGAGCAGAAAGAGGCAGAATAAAGGTCAGACTGGAGCAGAAAGTGGCAGAATAAAGGTCAGCAACGAGCAGAAAGAGGCAAAATAAAGGTCAGAAAGAGGCAAAATAGATATCATAAACAAGCAGAAAGAGGCAAAATAAAGGTCAGAAATAAGCAGAAAGAGGCAAAATTAAGGTCTGAAACAAGCAGAAAGAAGCAAAATAAATGTCAGATACGAGCAGAAAGAGGAACAATAAAGGTTAGCAATGAGCAGAAAGAGGCAAAACAAAGGTCAGGAGAGCAAAAAAAGGTAGAAAATGAGCAGAACCCACTCAAGCACTCCTGCACCCACTCACAGAACAACTCAGACACTCTCACAGCCACTCACAGACACATTCACACATTCACCCACTCACAGACTAACTCAGACACGTACACCCACTCACAAACCCTCTCAGAGACTCACACACCCATTCACAGACCCACTGAGACACCCATATACCCACTTACAGCCCCATTCATACTCTCGCACACCCACTTACAAACCTACTCTGACACTCATACACCCACTGAGACACTCATGCACTCACTCACACACTCAGTGTCAAAGGTTAGTGGTTACAGTCAGGAAATAAAATTATAAAAACCTTGCAAATTCACTTAAAAAACCAAAGGTTATAGGGATGTTATAGTTAGGAAATAGAATTTAAAAAACCTTAGAAATTCACAGAAAAAAACAAAGGTTACAGGAACATTATAGATAGGCTCAGATTTCACTCATACAAAACCAGTGAAATTCAGCAGTTATAGTTAGTTGAGCTAACTATAGCCTACGCCCCCGCAATGCACTGCTAATGACCTCACATATTACATCACTCATGACATGGCCAGTGACATCACTGATGACATCATCCAGTGATAATGAGTGTTTTTGAAAAGTTTTTGTGTTAACTGTATATACTAAGGTACCACAAAAGTTAAATTAGTATACTTTGTGTACTAATAATGAGTGGTTCCTTTTTTTAACAAAGTTCATGTGAGTCGCTGTGTGACTGTGTGTGTCTGTGTGTGAGTGAGTGTCTGAGTGGCTGTACAGGTGTGTGAGTGTGTATAGTTAGGTGAATTTCTCAGTGACAGCGTTAACGTTTGAACTAAAAAAAGCATAGAAATTCAGCAGTTAGTATGCACTGCTTATGACTTCACATATGACATCACTCATGACATGTTCTATGACATCATTTATGACATCACTGATGACATCTCAAAAGACATAATTGATGACATGCTATGTTATGTTAAAATCATTTGATAAGGCATGTGAATCACCCCGCCAGGGGTAGCTCGGCACAAATTAGGTAGCCGGCCAGCGAGACACAACTAGAACTGGACTGTTTTAAGCTTTTTCCTGAATTCAAGGTGGTTTGTGCATATTCAACTATCGTAAAGGTAGTTCACTCTAATATATGGGGGCCAAGTAGGAGAAAGATCTGCCTCCTGCTCTCGACTTTTTTATGCGGCAAACAGTCAAAAAGGCTTTGTCGCTGGATCTCAGGTGCCTCACAGGGCAGTAGAAATTAAGCTTCTGGGAAAGGTAAGTAGGACCTATACCCAATAATGCTTTTTGAGTCAGGCAGCAGATTTTAAAAATTACTCTTTTTTTGATTGGCAGCCAGTGCAATGATTTCAAGAAAGGAGCTGACGCCGTGCCAGATGGAAGGTTGCAAATGCTGCTGTATTTTGCAATACTTGGAGTTTTGCAAGTAAAGTCTTGTTTGCGGAGGCCAGTAGAGCATTGCCGTAGTCTAACCTACTGATTATGAGCCCCTGTACCAGAGTTTTCCTTGCTGAAAGGGGTAGGAAGTGGAGGGCTTTCCTCAGAAGACAGCATATGAAAGTTTGTGCCAACCACGGATATAATCTGTTCTTTCATAGATAGCGTAAGATCAAGCCGGACACTAAGGTTTTTTACTACCTGTTTAGGTATGGGCACAGGGACATCACTCATGACATCACTCATGACATCATCCAATGAGTGTTTTAGTTTGTTTGATAGTTTACATAGTGGTGGGTAACTTCCATAGTAATTTTCTACCTAATTTTGTACAGCCTGTGTCCAGCTAATGGATGTAAGTGTTTACAAAACACATGTACACCATATCCACCATAGCTGGGTACAGGTATTGAACATGTTATAAATGTTTGCATTCAAGAATAACTCTGTGTGCAGGTGACAGTTGACTTGTATTTATTATACTCCACACCTATTTTTGGATCTGCAGAAAAAGTTTCTAACAGGAGAAAGATTCTACATAGTAGATACTGACTTTTGTAAGGAGGCTTGAGTTATTAGAGAGAATCGTGTCAGCTTAATTTATACTACACATGAAAGAGTGTGTTCACCACATACTAACCTATTTACACGTGCTTTTATTGCTTCAGAAGAAGGGCTATCTGTAACGTTTTAAGCACAGTATGAAAGGTTCAGGTAGTATGATCTTTAGCACCTTGACATCTTTTAATTTAAGCAAATATTCTCTTTTTTACCACTGATGAATAGAATGTACACTGTTCTTAGTAGATTCCTTTGAGTATTTCTCATGAGATTTTCACTGTTTGCAAACAGTGTGGTATAGAATTAACTCTGTCCATAGAGTAAACACTGTTTACAGTACTCTGTTCTCTAGTGATATCAACTTCATTTCTTAATGTAGGTTCGGTGTGTGTCAGGAGTTTGAAACAGATAAATTCTGTCTGTAGTAAGGTATTAGTTTTGGAATTGGCATTGACTATTTTGGATTTCTATGAACAGTTGTATACAGATTGAATACCATACTAGAGAGTTTCCCATATATCTGTGGTTGATTGTTAATGTGAACTATCCTACGTGCAAAGCCATAGCAATTTATACACCAATATGCAGGAAAACGAAGCTTGGATAATGTCATCAGTGATGTCATTTGAGATGTCATCAGTGATGTCATAAATGATTTCATAGAACATGGCATGAGTGATGTCATATGTGAGACCACAAGCAGTGCATGGCGGGAGCACAAGCTATAGTTAGTGCTACTAACTATATCTGCTGAAGTTCTATGTTTTTTTCTTAGTTCAAAACGTTAACGTTGTCACTGAGAAATCCACCTAACTATAAAGTTTCTTTAACCTTTGTTTTTTTCACTGAATTTCTAAAGTTTTTTTAAACAAAAACAGATACTTTTATCACACCTAACTTTGGTTTTTTGGGGGATTTCTATGGTTTTTTTAAAAAGTCAATTCTTTTTTATAAGTGTATGCATGGTAGAATAACTGAATAAATATATCCTGTGTGCGGGCAGTATTCTTAAAAGGTATTGTAACTTAACAGGAAAGGGTGCACACTTTGAAAAATGTTTCTAAAAAATTATGTTTGAGTATAAACAGAGTAATAGAATTTGTGTGTTCAGATTGTCTATCTCCTCTGTTCTTCTGACTCTCATATTGAGACATTTCCTGAGCAAGTTCATTAATATTGTAATAGCATACTTTTCATAGCCTTTGTATGTGTTTTTACATTAAAGCCATAATTATAATTCAGAAAGAGAGTAATCAGTTTTTTTAATACTGTATAGTATTAAGTTTCATTTTATAAATCTACTTTTTAAGTGTGTGATTACTCACTAGATTATTATATTTTGTGTTAATCTACTGTTTAGAGTTCTTTTTCACACGTTCAGTTATTATTTAAAACTAATCTGCAATAAGTGAGCCATTAAAATATGGTTGTAATATTCATTTATTTATTTTAAAAGGGGTTGACTTTTGTGATACGCTTGCAGGAGTCAAACACACAATCCCCTGGATGGACTCCAAGTGGGGGATGTACTTCTTGGTCGACTCTCGTGGCCCTTTCGCAAGATTGTACATTTGGGATTAAGTTAAGAACAGTGTTTTCCTGTAATTCTGAACAAAGTAACAGATTACAGAAGTTGAATATGTTAGTAAAATTGATTATGATTTGTTCAATTTTTTGTATAAAACAATAATATTTTTACGATCTCATGAGAGGCTCATGGGAGTCAAACACACAATCCCCTGCGTGGACTCAAAGTGGGCTGTATTTACTGTTCAATTCTGGGGATCCACCCGCAAGATCGTGCATTTGGAATTAGGTTTATAACAGTGGTTTCTTGACATTCTGAACAAAGGAATACATTTGAGATGTTGATTAGCATGGAAAAATTGATTATGAATTGTTCAATGAAATATATAAAGCAATAATCTTTTTGTGATCTTGTGAGACACTCACAGGTATCTCACGAGAGGTCCAGGAGAAGAACCACACCCTATGGAAGGATTGTGATTGGTTCATATGGATGTCTTTTTTTTTTTAGAAGAAGGAGATTCCACCATTTTTGCTTTATTTCACTATTGGATTTTGGTGAGAGAAGACATATTTGGCTTGCTCTCCTATCCTGTTCCCTTTGAGCAGAAAGATGTCTTCATCTGTTCAGATGAACAGCCTGGGGCTTCTGCACCGCCTCAGTCACCACAGCCACCCAAGGAATCCTTTGTGTAGCAATTCTTCTAAATGAGGACAGGTGCCAAGAAAGTATCTGTGAAGTAAATGACCTGTAAACTTTGCAGCAAAGAGTTTAGCCGAGGGAGCAGAAATAAACAATATAGTATGAGTACCACAGAGATGTTGAGACACCTGAGGTCTATGCATCTACAAGGCTTGCACGAGGAGAGTTGGCTTATGCTGCAGAGGTAGACAACTCTACTGGGGCTTCAACATATTTTGCACCAGGAGATACTATGCCTCCACATGTTCTAACTGCGCAGACAGACAATAACCCTGCTTTTTTAAATAAAGTGCTATTTTGCTGCTTATTCAAGCAGATCATTTTCTCCCCTGAGAGAAGCAGATCTGCCCAGGACAAGCTTTCCCAAGACCACAAGTGCCCCCTAGACAGTAGCTTTTTTTTTTTTTTAATCATTTTTTTTAACGTTTTTCTCCTTTTTGTTTTAAGGAAATGCATTTCGTGTTTGTTTAACACCTCAATTTTTATGTTTTTGTCCTACCCTTTAAAAAAGAATACCACAAAAAATATAAAAAATGTTTGAAAACACAAAAATTGTTTTATAGTTGTTCAAAACTGTTAACAGAAACAGCTTTTTCAGAGCTACCCTATAATTCATGATCTATGTTGTTTGTAGTATATTTCCCTTTTGTCCCTTCTCCAAAGCTCTCGTGATGTCCCAGGCAGGTAATCCATCAGGTGCAGTCCGAGGGGGAAGTGCTTCCTAGTTTGCTCTTGCGAGCCTCCTGCAAGATCGTACTTTTTGTAATGGACTTTGCATTTACACTGAACATATCCTGATGTAGTATGTATAATTTATATACACCAGAATAGTAACAGTGGTTTTTTTTAATGCAATCCATTATATAATTGTGGAGAAAAATTAATCACTTAGATTTATGGGAAAACCCTACTTGTTTTATGTGCATAAGATGAACATTGGTACATACCACACATTGATACTCATTTATTTACTTTAAGTCCATTTATTAATATTAGAAAAAGTTCAGTTATTACTTTTTACAATCTCATGAGAGTGTCGCAAGATCATAAACATTTATTTAAAGGAAGAATTTACACTTTCCATTATTACAGTACTTATGCCATATAGTACCCATTAGTAGGTTTTGGGGAGAAAGTAGACTCTCAAATTAGACCTTTTCACAGTATAACAACAGTGCACAGTAGGGTGTAAGGCGACACTTGTATCTCACTGACACCTCTCCACAGCCCAACGACTGTGTATAGTAGACTATGGGGAGAGACTTGCCTCTCCAGTGAGATCTTGCATGAAGGTAACCAGTGTGTAGAGTAGGGAGTAAAGAGACACTGCCTCTCCACTCACACCTTTCCCCAGGCTCAGTAGTATGCAGAGTAGGCTGTGGGAGGCACACAACTCACATGTAAGACATAACTATTCCATTGTAAGTATAACAAGTACTGCCCTCTCCACTGAGACCTCTCCCCAGGAAAATAACAATATATATTAGGGTGCAAGAATGGATTTTACTCCCCAGGATGACAGACATATACAGTAGTATGTAGGGAAATATTCTCCTCTTCACTAACACCTATCTCCAAGACAACATAGATGTGCAGTACGATATTGGCAAGGAGTGGCCTCTCTGCCAACAGCCTTCTCTTGGATAACACTTGTGCATTGTAGGGTATGGGGAGATACTGGCCTCTGCACAAATGTCTCTCTGGGATGAAGGATGTCTCTGCTAACAAATAAACACAGTCTGCGCTCTTTAGTAACATCTCTCTCTTGCTTGACACTGATGCATATTAAGATGTGGAGAGGAACTAGCCTCTCCACTGAGACCTCTGTCTCTGATGACTATTGTGCATAGTAGGCTATATGGAGGAAAAGTGGCCTGTTTGCTAAGACCTCTGTCTCAGTTGACACAGATGTGTAGAAGGGTGTCTTCTGGAATTTGCCTCTCCACTGAGGTCTCTCTCTTCAGGGGTGGGGAATTCCTATCTCCCGACGCCCGAGACATCTAGATTTCTTACAAGGGCAAGAGGTTTTAATTTCTAACTTGCCCAAAGGACAAGTAGACAGTCTTACGGTAATCCGATACACAGCTGTTCAACCCTTTTGGTCACAGCCAGTTAATAAGGAGCTCTGAGCAGTTTATTGGGAGTGAAAAGGGTCAATGCAAAAGCTGGGGCTTACACTTTAATTTCCCCAAAGCAGAACAACATCATGATGGAGCCGAGCTCAAAGTTGCAGCTACATATAAAACATCCACAGCACTGTCAGGTAAGAGTCTTTTGCTTTCTCCCCGAGGCTCGTGTGTGGCTTCCAGGCCCTCCTCTGGTCCTTTCATTTTCTTCGAGCACGGAGCACGAGACGCAGCTCCAGAACACTCACATCACTGGAATGTAAGAGGCTGCCTTAAGGGCCTCTTGGCTCCTGCTCTGACTTTAACCTTGTGACCCCCTGCCTTTTATTCTGTGCTTCACCCTTGAGCCTCAAATTGGCCCCAAGATCCCTCCTCACCCTCGCCTCCGGGGGCCTACAGTAAAGCCCATGCTTTCCCTTGCTCATGCAGCCCCTGCACAACCCTCCTTTGCACTTTGCTTTGCCTGTACACCGTATGTTTCACCCGGTGCCTGTACTTGCTAATCCCACCCCCTCTGCTGCCCCCTCTGACTGCCCTGACCCGATCCCCTTGGCCTCTCATATCTTATCTCATCCAGGGCTTACATTAAAGTTCATTAGTTTCCCCATGGGGAATTCATGCAATCCTCAGGCGCACCCTCATTTCTCTCCTTGCACTGGACCTCTCGTCTCACTTTGTGCATGCACCAGGGGCATCTGAACACGCCGCTGTAGCAGCTACAGCAGCTGTGGAGTTCTTAATGGGCCTCTTCTTTCTGCAGGTCCAGGCAAAGGTTCATAATTGACATGAAAGGGTGGCTGGATATATACATGGATGAATGAGTGAAAGGATGGATGTAAGGATGGATGAGTGAAAGAATGGATGGATGGATGAGTGAATGGGTGGATGAGTGCAAGGGTGAATGAATTGATGGATGGGGTGAAAGTGGATGGATGAGTGAAAGGATGGATGGTTGAATAAAAGGGTGGATTGATGGATGAGAGAGTGGATGAATGGCTGATGGAGTGGGTGGATGAATGGCTGATGGAGTGGGTGGATGGATGGATGGATGGATGGCTGGGTGGATGGATGGATGGCTGGGTGGATGGATGGATGGATGGATGGCTGGGTGGATGGCTGGGTAGATGGATGGGTGGATGGGTGGAAGGATGGATGGCTGGGTGGAAGGATGGATGGATGGCTGGGTGGAAGGATGGATGGCTGGGTGGAAGGATGGATGGCTGGGTGGAAGGATGGATGGATGGCTGGGTGGAAGGATGGATGGCTGGATGGATGGCTGGGTGGAAGGATGGATGGCTGGGTGGAAGGATGGATGGCTGGGTGGAAGGATGGATGGCTGGGTGGAAGGAAGGATGGATGGCTGGGTGGAAGGATGGATGGCTGGGTGGAAGAATGGGTGAAAGGATGTGGAAGGATGGATGGCTGGGTGGAAGGCTGGGTGGATGGATGGCTGGGTGGATGGATGGCTGGGTGGATGGATTGATGGGTGGATGGATGGATTGATGGGTGGATGGATGGATGGGTGGATGGATGGATGGATGGGTGGAAGGATGGATGGGTGGAAGGATGGATGGGTGGATGGCTGGGTGGAAGGATGGATGGATGGATGGATGGGTGGAAGGATGGATGGCTGGGTGGAAGGATGGATGGCTGGGTGGAAGGATGGATGGCTGGGTGGAAGGATGGATGGGTGGCTGGGTGGGTGGATGGATGGCTGGGTGGAAGGATGGATGGGTGGATGGATGGATGGGTGGATGGATGGGTGGATGGATGGATGGGTGGATGGATGGATGGATGGGTGGGTGGATGGGTGGATGGATGGGTGGATGGAAGGATGGATGGATGGAAGGAAGGATGGAAGGATGGATGGATGGATGGAAGGATGGATGGAAGGATGGATGGATGGATGGATGGATGGAAGGATGGATGGCTGGGTGGAAGGATGGATGGCTGGCTGGGTGGAAGGATGGATGGCTGGCTGGGTGGAAGGATGGATGGCTGGGTGGAAGGATGGCTGGGTGGATGGATGGGTGGATGGATGGATGGATGGATGGGTGGATGGATGGATGGCTGGGTGGATGGATGGATGGGTGGATGGATGGCTGGGTGGATGGATGGCTGGGTGGATGGATGGCTGGGTGGATGGGTGGATGGATGGATGGGTGGGTGGATGGGTGGGTGGGTGGGTGGGTGGATGGGTGGGTGGGTGGGTGGGTGGATGGGTGGGTAGATGGGTGGGTGGGTGGATGGGTGGGTAGATGGGTGGATGGGTGGGTGGATGGGTGGGTGGATGGGTGGATGGATGGGTGGATGGGTGGATGGATGGGTGGATGGGTGGATGGATGGGTGGGTGGATGGATGGATGGGTGGATGGGTGGGTGGATGGATGGATGGGTGGATGGGTGGGTGGATGGGTGGGTGGATGGATGGATGGGTGGATGGGTGGGTGGGTGGGTGGGTGGAAGGATGGAAGGATGGAAGGGTGGATGGGTGGATGGGTGGATGGGTGGAAGGATGGAAGGATGGAAGGGTGGATGGGTGGATGGGTGGATGGGTGGAAGGATGGAAGGATGGAAGGATGGATGGGTGGATAGATTGATGGGTGGATAGTTGAGTGAAACGGTGGATGGAGGGATGAGTGAAAGGGTGGATGGATATGAGTGGAAAGGAGGATGGAGGGTGAAAGATGGAAGAGCAAAAGGATGGCTAGATGGAGGGATGAGTGAAAGAGTGGATGGATATGAGTGAAAGGGTGGATGGAGGGGGTGAAAGTGGATGGATGGATGAGTGGAAGGAAGGAGGGATGGATGAGTTTGAATGATAGATTTGGAGCTGGAAGGATAGGTTTGGCCCCAAGGGCGTTGTGAACCACTCGCTTTAGCAGGTACAGCGGGGGTGGAGCTCTTGATGAGCCTCTTCTGTCTGCAGCTAAGCAGACAAAGGCCCATAATTAACGTGTAAGGGTGAGTGAGTGAAAGGATGGATGTGTGGGTGAAAGAGTGGATAGATATGAGTGTTAGTGTGGCTTGCTAGATGGATGAATGAGTGAAAGGATGGATGAGTGACAGGGATGGTGGATGGACGATGGATGTGTTGAAGGAAAGGGTGAAAAGATAGATGGGTTGCAGGGTGGATGGATCAGTAAGCGAAAGGATGGATGAGTGAAAGGGTAAATTGATGGACGAGCAGAAGGATGGAAGAGTGAAAGGGTAAATTGATGGATGAGCGGAAGAATGGGTGAGCGAAAGGATGGACAGATGGCTGAGATGGATGGATGGGTATGTTTGGGGATGGATGGGTAGATTTGGATATGGATGGGCGGATGGATGGATTGACAAACAGAATGGTGAAAGGCTGATGAAAGAATGAATGGAAGCCAATGTAAAGCTGAAATGCTAGAGATCAGTGGGTGAATGAAAGGATGAATGGGTAGATCTGCAGAAAAGAGGCAAAATAAGGAAATCACTAGTATTCAAATCCTTCTATACTATGAGCCTGACATAACCAGAGAGGCTATTATTCGAGCTCTTCTATAATGAGTGCTGCCATTATTTGACGGTGCACTACATGATGGCACCAAAGGGACAAGTGGATTTTGTACAGGACAAGTAGATTTATGAAGCTACCTGTCCCATGGACAAGTAGATATTTTAATAAATTCCACACCCCTGCTCTTCCTTGATAAATAGCGCACTACGGTATGGAGATAGACTGGTATCTACGCTCAGACCGCTCTCTCAGATGATGGGTGTCTATAGTCGGATGTAGAGAGGAACTGCCACTCTGCTGAGACCTCTCTCTGGGATGACGGGTGCGTGTTGTAGGTGTGGGAAGGGACTGGCCACTATCCTTAGATCTCACTCTTGGATGATAGGTATGTATAATAGGGTGTTGGAGGGACTGACCTCTCTGCTGGGAAATCTCTGTTGAATGACAGATCTACAACTAGGGTGTGGGGAGGAAATAAACTCTTTACTGAGAACTTTCTCTTGGTTGACAAGCATACAGACTAGGTTATAGAGAGACTGCAGGGTCAGCTCAGGCATCTTCCCAGAGCAACACATGTGCAAAATAAGCTGTGTGTAGAGACTGCTCTCTCTGCTCATACCTCTTTTCATGATAATAAATGTCTTTAGTAGACGATAAAATGGAGTATCCTCTCTGTTGAGAGCTGCGTCTTGGACAACCAGTGTGCATATTTGAATGTAAGGGCACACTCACCTCTCTCTCAGACATCTCCTTATGGGAACAGGCATGTATAGCAAGGTGTACACAGCAGGGGTGTGGAATTTATTAAAATATCTACTTGTCCATGGGACAGGTAGCTTCATAAATCTACTTGTCCTGTACAAAATCCACTTGTCCCTTTGGTGCCATCATGTAGTGCACCGTCAAATAATGGCAGCACTCATTATAGAAGAGCTCGAATAATAGCCTCTCTGGTTATGTCAGGCTCATAGTATAGAAGGATTTGAATACTAGTGATTTCCTTATTTTGCCTCTTTTCTGCAGATCTACCCATTCATCCTTTCATTCACCCACTGATCTCTAGCATTTCAGCTTTACATTGGCTTCCATTCATTCTTTCATCAGCCTTTCACCATTCTGTTTGTCAATCCATCCATCCGCCCATCCATATCCAAATCTACCCATCCATCCCCAAACATACCCATCCATCCATCTCAGCCATCTGTCCATCCTTTCGCTCACCCATTCTTCCGCTCATCCATCAATTTACCCTTTCACTCTTCCATCCTTCTGCTCATCCATCAATTTACCCTTTCACTCATCCATCCTTTCGCTTACTGATCCATCCACCCTGCAACCCATCTATCTTTTCACCCTTTCCTTCAACACATCCATCGTCCATCCACCATCCCTGTCACTCATCCATCCTTTCACTCATTCATCCATCTAGCAAGCCACACTAACACTCATATCTATCCACTCTTTCACCCACACATCCATCCTTTCACTCACTCACCCTTACACGTTAATTATGGGCCTTTGTCTGCTTAGCTGCAGACAGAAGAGGCTCATCAAGAGCTCCACCCCCGCTGTACCTGCTAAAGCGAGTGGTTCACAACGCCCTTGGGGCCAAACCTATCCTTCCAGCTCCAAATCTATCATTCAAACTCATCCATCCCTCCTTCCTTCCACTCATCCATCCATCCACTTTCACCCCTCCATCCACCCTTTCACTCATATCCATCCACTCTTTCACTCATCCCTCCATCTAGCCATCCTTTTGCTCTTCCATCTTTCACCCCTCCATCCTCCTTTCCACTCATATCCATCCACCCTTTCACTCATCCCTCCATCCACCGTTTCACTCAACTATCCACCCATCAATCTATCCACCCATCCATCCTTCCATCCTTCCATCCTTCCATCCTTCCACCCATCCACCCATCCACCCATCCACCCTTCCATCCTTCCATCCTTCCACCCATCCACCCATCCACCCATCCACCCTTCCATCCTTCCATCCTTCCACCCACCCACCCACCCACCCATCCACCCATCCATCCATCCATCCACCCACCCATCCACCCACCCATCCACCCATCCATCCACCCACCCATCCACCCATCCATCCATCCACCCACCCATCCATCCACCCATCCACCCATCCATCCACCCATCCACCCATCCACCCATCCATCCACCCATCCACCCATCCATCCACCCATCCACCCACCCATCCACCCATCTACCCACCCATCCACCCACCCACCCATCTACCCACCCATCCACCCACCCACCCACCCACCCACCCACCCATCCACCCACCCACCCACCCACCCATCCACCCACCCATCCATCCATCCACCCATCCATCCACCCATCCACCCAGCCATCCATCCACCCAGCCATCCATCCACCCATCCATCCATCCACCCAGCCATCCATCCACCCATCCATCCATCCATCCACCCATCCATCCACCCAGCCATCCTTCCACCCAGCCATCCATCCTTCCACCCAGCCAGCCATCCATCCTTCCACCCAGCCAGCCATCCATCCTTCCACCCAGCCATCCATCCTTCCATCCATCCATCCATCCATCCTTCCATCCATCCTTCCATTCATCCATCCATCCATCCTTCCTTCCATCCATCCATCCTTCCATCCACCCATCCATCCACCCATCCACCCACCCATCCATCCATCCACCCATCCATCCATCCACCCATCCATCCACCCATCCATCCATCCACCCATCCATCCTTCCACCCAGCCATCCATCCACCCACCCAGCCACCCATCCATCCTTCCACCCAGCCATCCATCCTTCCACCCAGCCATCCATCCTTCCACCCAGCCATCCATCCTTCCACCCATCCATCCATCCATCCTTCCACCCAGCCATCCACCCATCCATCCTTCCACCCATCCATCCTTCCACCCATCCATCCATCCATCCACCCATCCATCCATCCACCCATCAATCCATCCATCCACCCATCAATCCATCCACCCAGCCATCCATCCACCCAGCCATCCATCCACCCAGCCATCCATCCACCCAGCCATCCATCCACCCAGCCTTCCACCCAGCCATCCATCCTTCCACATCCTTTCACCCATTCTTCCACCCAGCCATCCATCCTTCCACCCAGCCATCCATCCTTCCTTCCACCCAGCCATCCATCCTTCCACCCAGCCATCCATCCTTCCACCCATCCATCCATCCTTCCACCCAGCCATCCATCCAGCCATCCATCCTTCCACCCAGCCATCCATCCATCCTTCCACCCAGCCATCCATCCATCCTTCCACCCAGCCATCCATCCTTCCACCCAGCCATCCATCCTTCCACCCAGCCATCCATCCATCCTTCCACCCAGCCATCCATCCTTCCACCCATCCACCCATCCATCTACCCAGCCATCCACCCAGCCATCCATCCATCCATCCATCCACCCAGCCATCCATCCATCCACCCAGCCATCCATCCATCCATCCATCCATCCACCCACTCCATCAGCCATTCATCCACCCACTCCATCAGCCATTCATCCACTCTCTCATCCATCAATCCACCCTTTTATTCAACCATCCATCCTTTCACTCATCCATCCACTTTCACCCCATCCATCAATTCATTCACCCTTGCACTCATCCACCCATTCACTCATCCATCCATCCATTCTTTCACTCATCCATCCTTACATCCATCCTTTCACTCATTCATCCATGTATATATCCAGCCACCCTTTCATGTCAATTATGAACCTTTGCCTGGACCTGCAGAAAGAAGAGGCCCATTAAGAACTCCACAGCTGCTGTAGCTGCTACAGCGGCGTGTTCAGATGCCCCTGGTGCATGCACAAAGTGAGACGAGAGGTCCAGTGCAAGGAGAGAAATGAGGGTGCGCCTGAGGATTGCATGAATTCCCCATGGGGAAACTAATGAACTTTAATGTAAGCCCTGGATGAGATAAGATATGAGAGGCCAAGGGGATCGGGTCAGGGCAGTCAGAGGGGGCAGCAGAGGGGGTGGGATTAGCAAGTACAGGCACCGGGTGAAACATACGGTGTACAGGCAAAGCAAAGTGCAAAGGAGGGTTGTGCAGGGGCTGCATGAGCAAGGGAAAGCATGGGCTTTACTGTAGGCCCCCGGAGGCGAGGGTGAGGAGGGATCTTGGGGCCGATTTGAGGCTCAAGGGTGAAGCACAGAATAAAAGGCAGGGGGTCACAAGGTTAAAGTCAGAGCAGGAGCCAAGAGGCCCTTAAGGCAGCCTCTTACATTCCAGTGATGTGAGTGTTCTGGAGCTGCGTCTCGTGCTCCGTGCTCGAAGAAAATGAAAGGACCAGAGGAGGGCCTGGAAGCCACACACGAGCCTCGGGGAGAAAGCAAAAGACTCTTACCTGACAGTGCTGTGGATGTTTTATATGTAGCTGCAACTTTGAGCTCGGCTCCATCATGATGTTGTTCTGCTTTGGGGAAATTAAAGTGTAAGCCCCAGCTTTTGCATTGACCCTTTTCACTCCCAATAAACTGCTCAGAGCTCCTTATTAACTGGCTGTGACCAAAAGGGTTGAACAGCTGTGTATCGGATTACCGTAAGACTGTCTACTTGTCCTTTGGGCAAGTTAGAAATTAAAACCTCTTGCCCTTGTAAGAAATCTAGATGTCTCGGGCGTCGGGAGATAGGAATTCCCCACCCCTGACACAGAGACAGACTTCTGCACTGAAACTTCTCTCCAGAGTGACACGCATATATACTAAAATGTGCAAAAGAACTGCCCTCCCCAGCAGCTGACAGCAGTGTGTAGTATACT
This sequence comes from Calotriton arnoldi, assembly GCA_963921515.1. Lineage (NCBI taxonomy): Eukaryota > Metazoa > Chordata > Amphibia > Caudata > Salamandridae > Calotriton > Calotriton arnoldi. The sequence continues at coordinate 34,136 of CAWUFW010006799.1, forward strand.
ATGAGAATGCATTCGCCGCTGTGCCAAAACCTGTCTCTTGTATAAAAATCTTCCTACCAGAGTGGGAAGAAGAACTAATCTCTCTATAGTACCTTAAACATAAATATACATGCAGCAGCACAGTTACATTTCTTGAAAATGGAACTGCCATTTTAAGTCGACATTGCAAGACTGTAATGATATTGAAATTTTTAAAAGCTATTAAGGAAAGAAATCTGTAGTAACTTTGAACATTTTATTTAAAAAAACAATTTGACAACAGTACAAACAACAACTACATTAACAAACTACAACAGCAACTGTAAAAAAACAACAAACGTTACCAATTTTTTACATTTAATGTTCCTTCCTCTCCTTTTGTTTCATTTGCCTACTGGATTTTGATGTACATAGATCTTCTTTTACTTAATTTCAGCCATCCTAGCCTGCCAAATAATATCTCCTTTAATTGTTTTTTCTGGCAGGTTAGGTGGCAAAAGAGTCTTTTCAAATACAATAAAATTAACAAAAAGGTGTTCAGCCACGACATTAGAAACAACCAGTGTGTTACATCCATTACAGGAATGTAGAAGTATTGCAGATGCAGTCATTCTAAAAGGATAGCTAAGGCAAACTTAGTACGTGTAGCCAAACTACACAGTTCTTTAGCTGCCTACACATTCTACAACAACCCTCCTTATATAAATAAAACACTTTTTTGCTGTTAAGCAAGCAAATCATTCTGTCAATAAAATCAAGCAGAGTTACAGAGAACAAGCTTCTCCAAGGGGACAAAATGTCGTTGTAGGCAGTAAGAACGGCATCAGTTGTACAATTAAATTTGTTTCCTGACTTTCCAGACAGTTAATGTTCTGTATTACTTTCCTTCTAAATGTGTTACATGGTATTTCTGTTTTTCAGAACTTCTGTTTTCTATTTTCCTCCTAAAAACGACAAAATAACCCCAAAAATAAAATTTAAATACCGATCAATAATTGACAACAACGATACATCACTATATTCTCTGTAGTTGTCTAATTTTTTCACCCACAGTCACATTTTTATATGTACTATACCACTAACTTCATATTCGTTTCTCTTAAAAAATTCCTACCCTCAAACACTGCATTTGTGTTAGCCACACTTAAACTATAACATGCCTTCAAACATGGTTCTATAACAATTTATAAAGTAACACATTCCTCTTTACACACCTTTCCTGACAGTGAGCACAGTGTTTTACTCTAGAAATAGCAGTATCTCCACTCAAATCTCATAGGAGTAAAATATGTGTACAGTAAGGTTAATAAAAACACTAGGCCTTGTATTAACAGACTGCCGATTCTTTTGTAATTTAAAAAACAATGCCTCTTTTACTTACAACTACAAACAGATTGAACATTTCATTTTTTAACACAACGTCCAACATTGGGTGATATTTCTCTACATTCTAAAGTCTATCTCTCAAAAACCTATATTAGGAATCCTACATCACCGAAAACAGCTTTTGACTCACTAAACCTTGTATAGAATAGGTTTACCAACAGCAGTGCACCTACTGACACTTCTAAACAAAGTTCATAAAGTATACTATTAAATACTAAGCCTGGGCGGAGTTTCGCTGCACGGAACTCCGCGAAGTACAAAAAAAACTCCGCCGCGCTACGCAAAGCTCCGCGAGCAGCGGAGTGCGTTAGATAAATGCTGTTTGCGATGATTTTCAGTGCCAGGTGCTTGTCTGCACTGTGCAATAATTGTGAACGGCACCATGCACAGCACAAGTGGGCGCTGTTTCCTTTCTGCCGCTCGAGTAGATTTTTACTCGAGCGGCAGCTTTCTCAATGCGAACGGACGGTTTCTCAACGTGAGCGGTCATGAGCATACGCGACCACTCGCAATGAGAAATGTGACTTCCCGCGTTGAGAAATCTCACAGGGAGGTTGATTTTCCACACTCACGCTCGCCAACTTGACATTGACGAACGCGAGCGAGGAAAAAAACTCCACGAAGCGGAGTTTTTCAAAACTCCGCGAGCTCCGTGTAACACGGAGTGCGGAAAACTCCGCAAACTCCGCGAGCGAAGCGGAGTTCACCACCCAGACTTATTAAATACCTGAACTTGGAGCTCTTTCTTAAATGCAGCTGAAGACACCAATCTATTCAGTTCCAAATTAAGTCACAGCTGCTGAGCACAACTCCAATAAAATTTCTTCTCCTCCAAATCCCCAAGAACAATGTGAACTATCTCTGGTTCTGCGTCCAAGGACATCACAGCATTTCTTCAGCCATATAATAAAAATGGTATTGGTTGAGCCTTGGCCCTTTTTTATGTCTCGCCTAGGCAGTGCATGCACTGTCTCTTTGAGACATGCTGTCTCTACTCTATGGGCTTACAGCCAGCCCATCTCTTTTAATTTGTTGCTTTGCGTGCCCTTCCCAAAGGCTTGCTTCTCTGTGGTCAGTGTGGGTTATATGTCCCTCCTTTTTGTATGTCGACCCCTCCCATGGAGCCCCTATTACTTGTAGGCTTACACTTTTGTGCATGTAGGTTTGTTTAAGCGCACTATTTTTTTTATTTGGTTTTTGCCGTATTTTCAACGGTCGGCTTTTCATTCTGTATGTGTTCACCTGACAGGAGTTTATTTGCCACACAGCTAATAAACATACTTGTATCAGCATTCTGCACTTGTCATGTTGTTTCCGTTTGGCCATTGCTTACTTTGTTAATGATCGTCATGTATTTAAATTGGGGTTTTTTGTAGGCACGGGGAGAACTGATGCTGAGACTCGAACCCGGTTCCCCAGTTCTAAAGTCGGCAGCTCTGGATGCTACTCCACATACTCTCTTCGAATTCCAACTACCAGGCTCTGGGCAGAATAAAATAAAATAAATATCAGTCTGTTTAGTCACAGAGGCCCAATGAGAGGGTGGATAACATAAACACGCGCCAGGAAAAAACTCAAATAAACCAGCTACTGACAGACACATATTTACAGAGATCGACTTATTGCCTGACTTCCCACTTTGCTTTTTTTGTGGAAGTCACTCTTCTCCCCCCAAGACCCCTAGCCCACACCCCACCTTTCAACCTCAGCTCAGTGTCCGAGTGGCAGGTATGTGGCTGGTCATAATCTTTTTTTCTTTTTGCACAAGTCACATCTGAATCAGGGGAAACATTTTCCTTCTAAATGTGTTAAAGGTCCAGTGACAAACTTAACACTAGCTAAGCATAGTTTCAAGCAGAAATAGCTCTTCTCAGGGTTTACAGCTGGCCTCAGAGAAAGTATGGCAGGCCCTGAGCAGGCTGTAAACATGCACTGCTTGTTAACGCATTTTAACCCCTTTACCGCGGCGAACATTCCACCGCGGTGTGGCGGTTTAAAGGAGTGGGCGGGGCCGCGTCGGCCAACGGACGTGCGCAGCACTACCGAGGTAGTGCTCGCGACGGCCGTTGGCCGACGAACGCAGTGAAGGGGTTAATTCTACCTGCTGCGGTAATTCATGGGCCTTGCTCTCTGTGTCCCTCGCTCACTGCTGCTATTACAGAGGTCCTGTGGGGCGGGTTCATATTTCAGCGGGTGAAAATTGGATGTGGGTCCTGGGTGTTTTGCCGTCAAATGAATAAAGAGATGAGGGTTGGGCCAGTGTTTGTCTTGGGCCCACTTCTCAAATTAATTGAGGATTAGCATTAGCTCTCCGTGTAATAGTTTAGGATTATTCCAACAGTATGGACGCTGAAGCTCTGCTTGGCAGCCACATGAGCACTCATCTCTGCTCAAAAGATAATAAAGATTTATGGTACACCATCCACGCTGATATCACTTTACTTTTCAGCCCTGAAAGTGGAAACTGCCAACTTTTTCGGCACTTAGGAGAGGACGTTTGAAAAAAGATGATATAATGAAAACCTTCCACGAATCCCGATGGATTTATTTCCCACCAGTATATTGAATAGCTAATAGGGCACCAGCATGGGCCCAGCGATTTGCACTATGCAGTAATCCACACAATGTTTATTGACTTCAAAGGGCATCACCAGTCGGAGCAGTGCCCTCTGTAAACAACACATGCAGCCACCTCTCGGGTACAACCTACTACCGCTCCCAGCGAATGCTAACCTGTTGGCACGCAATAATTTTTTTAAGATTTATTGTAAATGGAAAATGTGCATACATTACAAATGAAGGAGTGGATACGTATAGCCAGGACTGCTCAATTTTCCTACCCGCCCTCCATATTGTTTCTCCACCTATGCCTTCCATGTTGCTTTTGCCCCCTGCCCTCCGTGTTGCTTCAAACGTTATGCTTCATTCCCCACCTGCCCCCTTCCTGTTGCTTCTCCCCATGTGAGTCCTCTGTGTTACAACCACCTAAAAAATGTTTTTGTGCTGCATTTTTTTATTTACCAATCCAACCCGGATCGGGAAATTTGAAAAAAGCAAAGAAATTGCAAGAACCTATTGGGATTGCAAACGCTTGTTCTACTTCTCCCCATTACGATCTCGCGAGACTCTCACAGGATCGTAAAACACCTTGTGGAAGGCTCAGTAATTTTCCATCAGGTCTCGCGAGCCTCTCGTGAGATCACACATGTATGTCTATGAAGCAAGCTTCACTCCCTGAATCTTGTGAGCTAGTCTTGGGGATCAATTGTAGGGAAATAGTATTATGTGGGATAGAGTATCCTCCCCACTGAGACCCATGACAGGTGTGTGTAGTAGGGTGTGGGGAGAGAATGGTGTCTCTACACAGACCTCTGTCTCAAATGACAGGTGTATGTAGTAGTGTGTGTGGAGGGACAGGCCTCTCCACTGAGACCCCTCTCTTGGATGACAGGTGTGCGTAGTAGGATGTCTGGAGGGACTGGCCCTTCCGCTAAGATCTCTCTCTTTGATTGCAAGTGTAGATACTAGAGTTTGGGGAGAGACTGGCTTCTCCGCTGGATCCTCTTTCTTGGATTACAAGTCTGCATAGAGATTGGCCTTTTCACTTAGACCTCTCTCTTAGATCACAGATGTGTGTAGTAGAGTGTAAGAAGGGCCTGGCCTCTACAGTCAAACCTCTGTCCTGCCTGATGGGTGTGCGTACTAGAGTATGTGGAGGGAGTGAATTCTCCAAGGGGACCTCTCTCTTGGATGATGGGTGTGTGGTAGAGTATAGATAGTAACTGGCCTCTCCGCTGAGACCTCTATCTTGGATGATGAGTGTGTGCATTGGGGTGTGAGGAGAGACTGGCTTCTTCCCTCAGACATCTCTCTTACATGAGTGGTGTGCTCAGTAGGGTGTCTGCATGGACTGCCCTTCCTTCCAGGCTTCTCTCTAAGATGACAGGTTTGCGTAGTAGGGTGTGTGGAGAGACTGGCCTCTCCACTAAGTCCTCTTTCTCAGATGACAGGTGTACGTATTAGGGTGTGTACATGGATGGGCCTCTCCTGTGAGACCTCTGTCTTAGATGATGACTGTGCGTAGTAGGGTGTACACATGGACTAGCTCTCCTATCAGACCACTGTCTCAGATGACAGAAGTGCATAGTAGGCTGTGTGGAGAGAGACTGACCTCTCCACTGAGACCTCTCTCTTGGATTACATTTGTGCATAGTATGCTCTGTCTTGGGACTGTCCTCCCTGCCAACAACCCTCTCTCTGATAACGGGTGTGCATAGTAGGGCATGGGAAGAAACTATACTCTACTCACAACTCTTACAAAGCTGATAGGCGTAAATAGTAGACTCTGGTAAACACCATCTTTAGTAAGACGCGTTCCTACAGTAAAAAGTGTGCATACTAGAGTGCATTCAAATATCACCTACTCCTTACTTTTCATGATCCCGCACAAGTCTTGTGGTATATAAATAAATAGTAATGTTTTAAAAAAAAATAAGTATTAGCCATCTATTAATCACAGGGGCCGATTCACAGAACTAATCTGAGATAAAATCCTAAACTTACTACTTTTGGTATTCACAGAAGGCATTTAGTGGTAGTAAAGTTAGGACTCCTAACTTTACTACTACTAAACTGAGACAAAATCCTAACTTTACGACTTTCAGGTATTCACAAAAGGCATTTAGTAGTAGTAAAGTTAGGAGTCCTAACTTTACTACTACTAAATGCCTTCTGTGAATACCAAAAGTAGTAAGTTTAGGATTTTATCTCAGATTAGTTCTGTGAATCGGCCCCACAATACTTAACTCTTACACACTCCCTCTCAAAAATAACTACCACAATATGCATTCCTACTAGTGGAGTATATGGAGAACTCATCTACTCGTTTTCACTATTCGCAATCCTGCGAGAGTCCTGTGAGATCGTAAAAATTAGTTAACTACAATGTACAATTCTTTCTTTCACGTATGTTATCCCTTATATACCTCCTCTCTGAACTTAGGGGTTCAGCATGCCTTTTTGCTGCCCCCTTATATAGCTTTTTATTTAATTTCCACAATACCTCCAATTTTTTACAGTAAACAGTAATGGCCACCATTTCATTTCCAACATTCCAATAGCCAGCCAATCAGAGCGCTCGCTATTGCGAGACTCCTGGGAGCCTCTCACTTCTGCGAGACCGTGAAGGCTCACGGGGAAAGTGGGCCTCTCGAGCCGTGTCCAAAGAAATATTTGGAAAATGCATGGGGATTTTGCTTACTGGGACCCCCTTTTTTCTCAGCCCCCGCTTGATGGATCACCCCGACACTTTCCAGGAAGGAGCTGGGGTGGATGAACATTTGTTTTTGAAGGTTTCGTGAATATTCATTAAATGGGGCCAAAGTTATTAGCAAACCAAAAAACGCTCCGACACGTTTCGGCCGCCAGACATGCGGCCTTGATCACATAGCGCTCTACTGGTGAAAGGGTGATATTTATACAAATGTGTAAGTGGCAGTGTTTCTACTATGTTCATGGTGGTGACTGAGCAGTTTTGCAGCGTATGACTGTGGGCAAAATGAGGTAAAGCACATGTGTGACATCATGTTTTACTACAGTGAGTACCGCAAGTGTAAGCAGACTATAAAATAGCTACCTGTCTGCTGAAGCCAGTGATTGCCCCAGTCCTCCCGCATATGTGTCCTGGATGCTGAAATCGGTGCCAGTGGCGACCACAGATGCAGTCATCCGAGCATGTAAGTACACAAAGTAGCGGAAAGAATGCCATATAGTGAGCAGTATGAGAAGAAATTACTGTGTGCTAATACATCTTAAACACGAGTTGAAATCCCCACACTAAGCGAGTCAGTAAATCACTGCTCTCGGCGCGTTTCTAAAAACAAATAAAAACGCCTGTAGAACAACTAACGTGTCTAGACGCGGTGCACATTGAGATGGAAAGCATGTCTCTATTAAGAGAACATGCTGAAGTTTCCCAACAACTCGTAGTACGAGGTTAAGTCATGCCCCAAACAATGTGTTTGTTAGAGGAATTATGTTCATGGTGCGCCACAAGCAGCATAAAACCAAGGCTCATGTGGAAATGTCCAAATAAAGCTTTGGTGCAAATAAAGATACATATGAAATAACTTGCAAAATGCAATGTATCTCGAAACTGCCACTAAATATAACTGAAAGTTAAAAAATGTTAGTGAGGGTGAACTGTGCTCATGAGCATGTATATACATATTGAGGAAAGCGTGAGTGCAAACATAAGTAAAGTTACTAAAGTGTGGTGTTCGTGCCTCCTCAAGAGCATTAAAGTTACATAAAAATGCATAGAATGTACTGAGGAAAAGATGTGTGCGCCAGCGCTAGAAATATTCCAATGCCTGTCCGTGCTTGAACAAAATATGACTAAAGCAGCAATGGGTGTATAACACAGCGTATTGAGAAACAGTAACAATCTAATTCATGTTCATACGCAGTCATGCTATATGTACGTTAGTTGTTGTTCAGCATAGGTTACAAGCCTGCAGTGCCTATGTTTAAAAAACAAAATTAAGACAAATGACATGACAGTATGAATACTGGGAAATGTCTTTGTGGTTGCACATAGCAAAAAATAACGGGAAACCAAGCTACATGTAAATACAATGGGTGCACGGGCAGAGCCTAATATATACAGTGGAATATAAACAGTAGATGTAAAAAGTGAAATATATACAGGTAATAACATAAATATACAGCTGTAAAGCGATGGTATGCTCACTAAGGATGTGAAAGCCATGTTACGCTAAAGGAAGTGGTGCAGATCCTCCGTGGTGTTGAGCCCGGCGGGCGACTTGGTATTGAATTGCAGAATGTATCTACTCTCCAACTGCCTCAAAAGCTTCTCCCTGTTGCCACCCCGTCTAAGTGGTGGAACATAATCAATGACTGAATAACGGAGGTGCTCTAGATTGTTATTATGCACGTCCTTGAAATGCCTGGCTACGGGGTAGGCTGGGTCATTGTTAACTATTGCTCTGAGGTGCTGGAGAATGCGCAGGTGCGCTTGCAGTTTAGTGCTCCCGATATAGCGCAGCCCGCAGTTACATTCTAACATGTAAACCGCAAAGTCAGTTCTGCAAGTGAGTCTGTGCCTGATAGTAAGTGGCGCGTGTCTAAAGGCTGAGTCTACCTTTGTAATGTTCTTACCAAATTTACATGCCCTGCAACTCTGGCATTTGACAAAACCCTTTCTGTCCGCTAGCCAATTCTGAGATGTATATGGAGAACTCATCTACTCGTTTTCACTATTCGCAATCCTGCGAGAGTCCTGTGAGATCGTAAAAATTAGTTAACTACAATGTACGATTCTTTCTTTCACGTATGTTATCCCTAATACACCTCCTCTCTGAACTTAGGGGTACAGCATGCCTTTTTGCTGCCCCCTTATATAGCTTTTTATTTAATTTCCACAACACCTCCAATTTTTTACAGTAAACAGTAATGGCCACCATTTCATTTCCAACATTCCAATAGCCAGCCAATCAGAGCGCTCGCTATTGCGAGACTCCTGGGAGCCTCTCACTTCTGCGAGACCGTGAAGGCTCACGGGAAAAGTGGGCCTCTCGAGCCGTGTCCAAAGAAATATTTGGAAAATGCATGGGGATTTTGCTTACTGGGACCCCCTTTTTTCTCAGCCCCCGCTTGATGGATCACCCTGACACTTTCCAGGAAGGAGCTGGGGGGATGAACATTTGTTTTTGAAGGTTTCGTGAATATTCATTAAATGGGGCCAAAGTTATTAGCAAACCAAAAAACGCTCCATCTATAGTAAAGCAGACCTAACTATAACTAACTAGTGGCGACTGCCACTAGTTAACATATATATATATATATATATATATATATATATATATATATATATATATTATACTCCAATCCTGACGGCGGCGAACAGACAGGCACTGACTCCGTGAGATGGTGAAAAAGAAGTTTTTAATCCATACAATCGACCTAGACGCGTTTCGGCGGCGTACCGCCTTGATCACTACATCAGGTACACTCTAATGAACTATGTTATATGCACCATTTCCACATGGTTGTCACAGCAACCACGGCCTTACAATGGATATAGAAGTTTCCTATACCCATTCACACATGACAGTGCATTTTACTTGTAATATAAAATAATATAAAAACGAAAGAACTGAATTATAATTAATGTGTCAAAACATTATCAGCACTATAATGTATTTAAACAAAGTAAAAAAACAACGAATGAAATATCCAACATTAATGACATCTTCCCTGACATCATGTATAGAAATGGAAAAAATAGCGTTGCCTATATCACCAAAAAGTTACAAAGGCAGGTTGGATGAAGTCAAAAAGAGCTAAATTGCAAGATAAGACGCTGACTTTTAATAAAATTAAATAGCAGCTGAGCGCACGCGCTCTACCCTAATATTTGAAAATGTATATACATATACTACATGGTTGCGATGAATATAAGGCAAAGATGCCTAGAAATGCATTTGTCATGCCCCAGTGGGCATGAGATGCAGAAGCTTGCTATTCTAGTGACTAAAATCCATCCCTATCATTAGGTGAGTGGACGCTATGTACATGTGGGAGGCCATACAGTGAGTGAAAAACAGTGTAAAAGTAAACAAAATTGAAAAATAAAGTTAATGTGACCTAACGTTACAGAGACTGGATCTCGAGCAGGACAAGCAGCTGAGGCAAATTACAGATGTACACTTAAGGCCTCATCCGCATTCATTCCATTCGGAATTTTGGAATTAAAGAGGATGATGTAGCGTGATTCTAGCCTTCTGAGGGCCAACTGTCTGTTACCTCCTCTGGGGTTTTTTGGGACCGTATCCACCACATAGAAGGACAGATCCTGCGCCTTACCCCTGTGAGTTGTGTTTATGTGCCTGGCAACTGGATAGGACGGGTCATTGTTGGAGATAGCCCTAAGGTGTTGCAAAATGCGGACGTGCACTGGGTGGATGGTACTTCCCACGTACACTTTGCCACACGTGCAGTACATGACATAAACTGCAAAATCTGATTTGCAGGTATAACTGCCTCTTATTATATATGGTGACTGTCGAAAGGGCATCTGAACCTCTCTGGTGTTTACACCGTGTTTGCACGCTTTGCACTTTGTGCATTTATGGAAGCCCTTAGCTGCTTTAAGCCAGGTACAACATTTTTGCATAACTGGCGCTTTGTTGACTATTTCCTGTCGCAATGATTTTGCTCGCCTGAAAGTAATTTGTGGTGTTTTTCTGCAAGTGGGACCTATGACTGGGTCATTGCGTACAGTGTTCCAGTGCCTGTATATTATTCTACGTATGTTGGCATGATAAACATTAAATCCTGTGATTAATCTAGGGGTGTCAATTTTTTCTTCTGTTCATTCTCTTTTTCAGTTTTGTCTGAATTCTTAAAGAGAAGTGTTTTTCTAGATACCTTAGCTGTTTTGGTTTTGGCTTTCGTTAATGTATCTGAACTGTAGCCTCTGTGTTCTAATCTGTTGCAGAGATCACTAGTAGATTCTTCTAGGCCTCTTGTAGTGCTACAGTTGCGTTTCATTCGCAGACATTCTGCGTATGGTATGCTTTCCTTTAATGTGGTTGGATGAAAACTGCGCGCATGAAGTATTGTGTTACCTGCTGTAGGCTTTCTAAAAGTTCTTGACTGCAGTTTACCATCTTCTACATAGACTTCTAGGTCCAGAAAGTGTATGCTCTTATCACTGGTGTTACATGTGAAAGTCAAATTAAGAGAGTTGTTATTTATTTCTTCAGTAAAGGTTTTGGCACTTTCTAAAGACCCTTGCCACAGGATAAAGATATCGTCAATGTACCTGACGTAGAGTACCACATTTTTATCAAATTCATCACTTTGTGTTTTCATGAGTACTTGCTCCTCCCACCAGCCCATATGCAAATTAGCATAGCTGGGGGCGAAGCAAGTACCCATTGCAGTGCCCTGCAGTTGTTTATATGTTAGATTATCAAAGATAAACACATTATTCTCTAAACACATTTGTGCCATTTGCACCAGCATCATGGTGTGTTGAAACAAACACATAGGTCTTTTGCCTAGATAATAACTGAGAGCATTGAGTCCATCCTTATGTCTAATGCTGGTATATAGAGTGCTCACATCCAATGACATCAATAAGTAGTCACTCTCCCAAGACACATCGTAGATTTTGGTTAAAAAGTCCCCCGTATCTTTTATGTATGCAGGTAATTCACATACAATTGGCTGTAGAAAATGATCTATAAATCTAGACGCATTCTCAAACAGTCCTCCTATTGCTGCGATGATTGGTCTACCCGGTGGTTCCAATGGATTCTTGTGTATTTTTGGAATTAAATACAACTGTGGGGTCACTGGATAGTCTGTTTTAAGAAACTCAAATTCTTGCTTCGATATCAGTCCCATGCTTTTCCATTCATATAAGGCCTTGTGGAACTTCTCTTTGATTCCTACAATGATATTCGGACTTACACGGCTGTAACAATCTCTATTTTGCAATTGATTTTGCGCCTCTTTGTTGTACTGTTCCAGTGGCCAAAGAACGACATTACCGCCTTTGTCCGACCAACGAACCACTATATCTTGTCTTTGTTTGATTTTATCAATGAGTTCATTGTATTTAGTCATCTTATTTTGATTGGTACTTGAGAACTCTTTGCTACTTTTGTTTGCTAAATCTTTCAGATCTTTTATCACATTTTCGGCAAAGATATCCAACCCATCTTTTGGCATCATTGGTGTGAACACTGATCTAGGTTTGAAAGGTGTCCGCTCCGTACTATTTATGTCCAAACCAGCTGATACTGCGAATTCAGATGTTGTTTCCTGATCTGATGTTTCCTCCATATTTACTAGATCTTGCAGAAGAGCCATGTCTCCCACCGTGAGAGTGTCACTGGTATCATCATTACCACTACTATCAATGTTTTGTTTGGCAGCATGAAAAAAATGTTTTTGTAATTTAAGCTTTCTTACAAATTGAAATAGGTCCACTCTTGTTTGAACATAGTCAAAATTGTTTTTTGCACAGAACGTGAGACCTAACTCGAGGATTCTTTGTTCTTCGATAGTGAGTTCCATATTGGTTAGATTAATGACTGTGTTTGAAAAGTCTATGTTAGTATTCATCGTCGTCTGTTTCGTCTGTATGGCCGTTTGTTCTGGTTTTGTGTGTCTTTTTCCCCAGCGTCTGTCTTTTCTCCTCCTCCTTTTTGATTTTTGGGCGTATAGTTGCTTTCTGGTCTGGGCGGACGTGGCCGCAGGCTCATTAGTCTTTCTAGCCGTAAAAAAACGAATTCTTGCACCACAGAAGGGGTTTTTCGTTGTTTTTCTGTACCAGTTGTCTCTATGTCTGATTCCACTTCCGAACTTAGTTCAGACCCACTGGGCTCCGTTGATCTTATTATTGTATCTGAATTTGCCGATAATTGTTGACGGCGTATGTTTTCAAATTTTTTCGAAAATGTATAAATTTTTCCGCTCATGTAGTCATTTCTGTCTCGTTGGAATTTGACAGCCTTTCTGTCTTTTATGGATTGCTCGTATTTGGCCAGCCTCGTTTTCATTTCTGCCATCATTTTACCAATCTCATCTTTGTTGGGTAATTTTTCCAGTTCATTGAATAAAGCCTCTATTTTTTTAAGGATTTCTGCTCGGTCACTTGTGGCATATTTGATTAATATTTGTAGCATTCTCTTTGATGAATCTGCACTGTTTTCCGCCCACTCTTTCAGCATCTCAGGGTTTGCGTTTTCATAAGTAGGTGCTACGAGGATTCTTAGGCCCCTTGGTACTCGTCCCACATCCAGATATCGCTGAAGCGATTTGCATTCCCACCATTTCGCAATTTCTCCTTTTCGCAATTTTTCGAGTTCGTGTATGATTTTTACAATGTCACTTACTGGCTGTGCGGCCGACCCAGTTGCCAAGGACATAGATGTAACATTGCTATATATTTTATATATATATACATATTTATACATACATACATATATATATATTTCTTTGAGGTAAAAAATATGGGTAATCAAGACTAGTAAATCTACACTTACCTTGACAAAATTGTGGTAGCCGATATTCTGCGCTCGATAGTGTTGCAGGTCAAAATTAAATATTCCATATTGTAGTAGAACACCAGTGTGATGGGTTAGTAGTTAAGAAGATTGTCAGGATACAAGGTTGATTCTTTTAGCAGTGGAGGTAGCTGTCCTGTTCTGAGAGTGCCATGGATTGCGCCTAGTGAGAGAGTTGCCTTAAGTATTGATGATGAATGTCTGAGCGCTTCCGGGAAGGGGGACATGGCGATGCTGAATGGCATGATGTCATCTCATACATAGCAGTTTTAAGCGCAGCCAGGATATTGCCAGGAGACATCAGAGACCGAGGGACAAATGTATTATTTTTAGCGCTACGCAGCAATGCAGCTGTGTGGCACAAGGAGGAGACAGCAGGACAGAGCCATTAACCTGCTGCCATCCCCTGAGTTGGCACACAATAAAGGCTGCCTAGCGGCACGCACAACCTTTGCGCCGTTGTGCAATTGTGTGTGCTTGATGTCTAGATTAGATGTTGTATTGGAAACTTACCCTTCCAGTACAAGATCAAATGCCTAGAGAAATTCTGAAACATTACACACATGTGTGCTGTGCAATGCAGCACACATGCAATGTGTGGAATATTTGGAGAAATTAAAACATTTCTTCTTGTTAGCGCCTGCTTTAAGGAAGTGTAAGCTAGCCCAGTCTGGCTATCTGTAGATTGGACTTTGCATCAAAACCTTTGGGTGCTTGTGCAGACTCACCCAAGTAACTTCATATTGATGCAAAGTGGTGCTAAGAAGGATAATGCTATATTTGCACTGAAAAAGGGCACCTTTCCAATTCCCAAATGCGTTTTGAGTTGGAAAGTAAATACCATTATGAGACATTGCATCTCTTTATGTCACTTTGCACAGTTCTTGTAAATCTGGGCATGAGCCGTTCTTTAGCCTGTTGTGACATACGAGATTGCCAGGGGAAGGCCAAGTTGATCAACCAGGGGAAGACCAGGGTAATTGTTTTTGGGAGACATCAATTCAAAAGGCAAGCCCAATGGCTCTTGGGTGATCTGCAAATTGGCACAGTAACATCTTACAATTACCTTGGGGTCTGGCTCTCAGAAAGGGCCAGCGTAAACATCCATCGAAAATATCTGACCTCTAAGGCCAATAATGTTATCCACCTGCTAAGACAACTGAGCCAGCACCTGCAAAGCCCAACAGCTGGCCCGATACTGATCGTCCTAAAAGAAAAACTGCTACCAGCCATTAGCTGTGGACTCCTGGCTTTTCCCGGATCGCTAGATGAGTTTCTAAATGCAACCCAAGCTAAAGCATACAAAACAGTGCTGCTCATCCCGTGGACAGCAAGAAATTCAAGGCTGAGACTAGAGCTCGGCCTTGGGAGACCAGGGTGATTTGATAAAGCTATACCTAAGGATCTTGAGGGCTCCAGTGGACTCACTCAGATATCAGCTGAGATCTGCTTATGAGGAGGCAGGGTCAGCCTGGCATGCCAGTCTTGACCATGCCATAAAACTACTAAGGATTGAGGCAGCATGCTTCCCACTATCGGAAATTCCACCCTCCACCTGGAAGAAAGCAGTAAACAAGCAGGTCCTGGATACATCCTTTGCCCAAGACATCAAAGTCCTCCGCTCAAGCTCTATCCTAGAGCCATTGAACAAATCATACATGCCGGGCAGAGCCCAGCCATCTCTGAGTGAGGCCCTGATGTCACAAGCCCGCAGGAAAATTCTCTTCATGAGACTAACTACGCTACGCATTTCGGATTTCAACCCAGCATGGGCACGCAAGGGGGATAATACAGAGCGCAGGCTTTGTACCTTTCGCAATGAATCTTGGCTGCACCTCCTGTGCTGTTGCCCCAAATTGATAAACGAACGCCGGCATCTTCTCCGCCCGATATGTATTACCAACGGGGCAAAGTCCTGCAGAAAGGCCTCGGCCTTATGCTTCACCAAATCAAAGACAATGGATCTAGCTAGACTGGGGAAATTTGCGCATCTTTTATTTATTTATTTTATTTTAAAGGTTTTATATAGCGCTGGCTAGACCCGGAGGTATCAGAGCGCTTTACATGAGTATCAGACCATAGTTGTAGGTTACATCGTTATAAAGGTTACACCGTTATTAGAGCATGGCAACATAGTTACATGTAAGGTAGAGACAAACAATAAGGACGTATATGTAAGGGAAAAAAGCAGGCAAGGGGAGAGATTCAGGGGAGGGGGGTAGGAGTAGGGGAAGTAGAAAGAGAATGGAGGAGGGGAGGGTGAGAGAGACAGTCTGGAAGGAGGAGGGGGAGGGTGATGGGGACACAAACCGGTAGACGAGTCAAAGCTGCGTCCAAAGTCCAGTAAGCTGTGATCCCAGGGGAAGTGGTATCATTTCCCCATCTCTGTTGCGAGAGGTTCCCTTTACGCAGTGGACTCTCTCAGAGGGGTCTCTGAGACTCCAAGGCCTACAAACTGGATCCTTCCCCAAAAAGGGGAGAGGGAGTGCTTTGGCAAGGGGCACCATACCATACCTCAACTGTGAGTGGCTCCCTTGGCACTGTGGACTCTCTCAGAGGGATCACTGAGACTCCAGAGAATACTTATTGGATCTTTCCCCAACAAGGGGAGAAGGAGTGCTTAGTCAAAGGGCGCAAGGGACAGGGGGCAAGGCGGCGTCGCAGGCAAGGGGAGAGATTCAGGGGAGAAGGGATAGGAGCAGAGGGAGTAGACAAAGAATGAGAGAGGGAGATAGGACATTGCATAAGAACATTTTACATAGTTACATCATGTTATAGTTACAGTTAACAGTAAATGCTAGGAAGGAAAACGCTTAACAGGATAAAAAGATATTAGAGCATAGCATAACCAGGACACACGTCATAGGAGTGGTGGAGGGTAGAGGGGAAAGGAAAGCAGGAGAGAGGCAAGCGGACAGGGTCGTGTAGATCAGAAGGGGAAGGTACTCAGGGAAAGCAGGCAGTAGAAGTAGATTGAAGAGAAGAGACAGATAGAGCCGTGAAAATCAATGTCCGATGTCCGGTTGGGTAGGTGACGGCCAATGGGGTGAACCAGAGCCCGACTCCGCTTTAGCTGCATAGGACAGCTCCACCGGGCAGGATGGTGATCAGGGTTTATTTAAAGAAGGTCAAGTTCAAATGGGGAGTAGGAGAGATGAGAGCCGCAGTCAGATCAGAACCCAGGTGTGGGTGGGGGGTAAATGTTTTGATGTTATCAAGGCGCAGTCCAATCGGGGGCTCGACGTCTGGTGGTGGCAGCCGCCTGAGAACCGGTGAAGGCTGCGGGCAGAACGGAGTTAAAAAGGCGAAGGCACCATCTTAAGGTCAGGCGTTGTCCAGGCCCGTCCAAAAAGATGATACCCAGGTCATAAAATGCCCCCAGAATAGAGCGCCATCGCAAGGGGGTATCAGCTGGAGAGCCCCTACTGCTAGGTTTGGGAGTGCCCCGAAGTCTCAGGAGCCCTCCGCGGTGGTAATCAGGGATGGCCCTAGCCGCCATCTTGAGGCACTGCCCAGAGAGGGCTTCTCGGTGAGAAAATCGGCCTCAAACAAAGACCCCAGGCCAGATCACTAAGTTAGGAGGGATTCCCTATACAGCCCCCGTTGCTCCGATACAGAGGAGCTCCGGAGCCACGCTCACCTCCCAAAACTGCTGGCAGCGCCGGGGCTGTCAGTCACTGCGGTGGTAGTCTCCCGGGGCAATTATCACGTCTGAGGCTCCTGCTGGGGCCCAGAAAACACTGTGCAATCTCCTTGGCAGCGAAACGAGTCCGTTTTGCAGGGGCCTCTTCGGGGCGGCCGCCATCTTAAGGTCAGGCATTGTGAAATCAGTGCCTCACATCAGACCTCTTTGTTTTCAGCATTGCACAGTTCTTATGTGGAGCTGATCATTAGGGCCTTCAATAACGCTTGCGGGCGGCAAAGACGTACCCCGCCCCCTTCTCACCGGTCTCGTTCCAGTGATCGTCCCGGGATCGATCGTGGCATCGCCGACCGCGGAGTCTGGAAAGGCAGCCAGCTGTGTTGTCAGCGTATCGCCGTACCTCTCTGCCAGCTAGTTCCAAGTGCCTCGATGTCTTTCTGGGCTCTTCTTTAGTCCTTACGTGGAGGCGCTGCTCCTTCAATTATCACCGCCATCTTGCGGAGCTCCTGCGCCTCTTTCTCGCGGTCACTCCGGTGATGAGTCCTACGCTTTCTGTCTATCTCGGCAGATCCTTGTGGCACCGTCGGTCAGACAACAACTTCACCGTCTATTAGGCTGGTGCAGCGGCGGGATGATGCAGCGGGCAGATTATCGTTGGTTAATGCATCTGTCCGTCGCTGCAGTTATTAGTCAATGCAGTCATGCCCTCTTACCAGATGCTGGCGATCAGCTCCCCGGGACAGCCGTGAGTGGCCGGAGATCGGGGTCTCGGAAGTCTATTCCGGCGCTGAATTCTCAGGGAGATCCTTGCAATATCACCCGGTCAGCACTGGGCTGGTCATCCTGAAGCATCCACTACCCAGATGTCGGCGCAGCGCCCAGGAACCGCTGTGTGGGGTCGGAAATCGAGGTCGAAGGACGATTCTTGGAAAGTAAGTAAAATCATGCTATTGCGGTTGAAAATTGCTGGTCGATGGTCCGGATTTCCAGGGATTTACGCCGATGGCGATCCCTTACCCCCGGAGCCTTCTGCAGGAGCTCCTGCCTCAGCGGCCATCTGATCAGGATCGCCCTAAATGAGGCACCAGAATGCAATCTCGCCCCTGCGACAGATACCCCATATCACACAGCAAGCTGAAGGATGCATGGTGGCCCCCGAAAGGCATCGAAGGGTTCCCCCTCCCTAACCAGAACTCTTAGAGCATTAGAACTTTTAAAGCCCTAGTTTTTATTTGTTTTATGGAAATACAAGCAACACCGAGGAACCATACAATCTGCTAAAAGGACAATGACCACTTGTAAAGTCAAGGACATTAATGGGGAGGGGAGGGGAGGGTATAGAGGGCAGGGATACTCAAAGTACGGCCCGGGGCCGCATGCGGCCCTCCTTACCTTTACTTGTGGCCCCCCGGTGAACAGCAGCACTGGGCTGCTGTTCACTTGACAGAGCAGAAACATTCTAAAAGTTGAGAAACAAATGGGCAAACTTTATTTACATGTTAACTAAAGCAATGGTAAAGAAGAAAAGAAGGAGTCCTAGAAAACTTATCTATATGAACACCTTTAATTTTCAAGAAATCTTGCACTAAACATGTAACATCATACAGTTTTTTTTAAGTTTGCAGAGATTATTATTTAACATGCATGAGCGTTTTACCGTAGTAGATCAGTTTGTATCACTGCATTAAGAGGCATTTATTAGCAGCAATAGTTTTCAAACATTATCTTGGAAACATTCATGCCACGCCATTCTGAAAACAAAGCCATTAGTGAACCAAGAGGCAAGTCATTTATAAGGGTGCACCTTGTGTGTAGCCTTGGCTGTTACATAATTGGAACAACATTATAGTTTATTAAATAAAACACAAGTGAAGGTTTTGTACAGTACACATCCTGAACTCGTATATTTTAAGGGGCTCCCATATGTGGTTAATGAAGAAATAGGAGGCAAAGTGAAATTAACCAATTGCCTAGAATCACACAATTGCGTCAAATGGGGAAGCCAAGACTGATAGTTTTTCTGGTTTCACATTTTGCAGTTCAGCCACCAGTTGAGTATCACTTTCCCTCTCACATTTTACATTAGAAGTTAATGGTTTGACTTTAATTCTTGGTGCATGTGAAGAGGGTTGGTGGCAGACAGATGTCACATGAAGGCTCGGTTTGTTGTCCACATCATGCCCCCTATGCCCACCTTTCATCACCCTGACTCTCGCATTGTTGGCGTCAGTGCGGCCCTCGGGCATGTTAGTAATAGTACTTTGCGGCCCCCGGGCAAATGTTTGCGAGTACCCATGGTATAGGGCAGTGGTTCCCAAACTGTGCGCCGCGGCGCCCCGGTGCGCCATTTTGAGTAGCCAGGGGCGCCGCGCACGATGTGGGAAAGATAGCGACTGGCCGTGTGTAGGCAGTAAAATATTATGCGTCTTTTGACGCCCTACCAGGGCCTGAATGCAGGATGAAGCTTATTCCAGCATGTCCAGTTTATTCCAGCCGCAGCGCAGAACAAGATAAAGATTTCAAATATAGCTACAACTTGTAAATGTAAAATACAGCCCATGTATAATTATAATTATATCCTGGCTGCTGTTCCCGCACTTTGTGTGAACTTGAAGAAACACCGCGCCTGATTTTATACATCAGAAATTCCAATGGGCAAACTCGCAGCTGTGGAAATAGGCCGCATTGCAGCCAGAATTAATTTCCTGACCCCAGTCTGACCCTCCGTATATTTCTCCATGTATAAAACTTTTTCTGGAACTGGTACCGTCCATATTTCTTACACTTCTGAGGGTTAGCCACCTGCAGCAAACGTCTATTTTTACGTCCAGTTTCAGGATATGATATAATCTGAAAAAACGTGGCTAACTCACTTCATGGAAATACTTTTATGAAATCAACAGGTTCTAATGATCATAAAATAGCTCAGAGGTTGAGCATGGCTGCGGCAAAGAACCGTGTTTACGTCTACGCGTCACGCATTTCTAGTCTGTGTAAAGTAGCTCAGTGTAAGATAGCTAGATAAATGCTTTGCTGCAGAGATCATTCTGCGAACTGCAGGTCGCAAGTTACAGTCCAGTGAACTAGGCACTTTCTGCAAAAAGGTGCGTGCAGTCTGCAAGGCACGAGTTTTTAGCCAATCCTTCAATAAAGATAAGGTTGACAAATGGATTTATTAAGTGGCAAAACAAGTTTGTAACCCCTGAACACAATTTAAGGGACATTGTTATCAATCACCGTCTATTTCCTCAAAAACGTTTCTGAATAAAAAAAACGAATGCAAGTTTTAGAATCAATTCACAGCTGGCTCGAAAATGAAAAGACAATTTGCACCAAAAGCAATATTTCTCAGAGACATCTCCGAAGTATGTATCCGGAAAGAAGCGCTGCTAGTGTCACATCAATTTTGACAGATGACAGACAGCAGCGTTGAAGCCGGAGTGGGCTGTTAGGCATGGGGGCAGCAGACCTATGTGATGAAAGGCACCTGGGCAGGGACTGGCAGTGGGCACACGTGTGGTCAATTCAAAGTCATTCATGTCCTGTGCCCCACACTGACCTGGGATGTAACTGGGTCTACCACCTCCACCTTGTGCAACTGACTCTACCTTATCCATACCAGCATGCTACAAAACTGCCTCTTGCCCGTCCATTCTTCCTGCCATGAGACTGGCTCTACCCCAGCCCCACTGAGCTGGCTGGATCTTACACAGCCCTGTCTTCTGCCATTCATCTCGTTCTGCCCCCAACCTTACTGTCCTGCCCTGCCTCAGCCCCTGTGACCTGGAGTGTGCCTACTAGCTCTGCCAATGCTCGCTGACCTGGCCCCACTGACAGTATATTACTTGCTGTTCACCAGCCCTCCCAGTCTGCCACCCAACTGACTGCCCCATCCCTACTGTACTAACTTTACTAGGCGACTGACTCTGCCCGTGCACAGTGACATGGCATGCAACTGTCACTGCATCACCCGGCGTACTGGCAACCGGTAAAAAAAATGGTGGGGAGCCACGGCCAACTGCCAAATTAGTCAAGGGAGCCACAGGTCAAAAAAGTTTGGGAACCACTGGTATAGGGGGTAGAGGGGGAACTGTCTTTTAATTTTCTTCTGTTGTTTTTTTTTAACATAGCTTTTGTTTCTACTGTAATGATTTTAATTAATCGAACAGTTAAGAATTTTTTTTTTTTTACAAATCCAATTCAATGGTCAATACGAGGCTGCGTGTTCCTGTAGTCTGTCATGTGATATGCCGGGTGAGCGGTATACAAGTCTCCCAGCCATAGCATACCAGGCCCAGAGATTTATTTCGTTTGATAAAATTGTCTTTGAGAAGATCACTGCCTGAGATGGAGCAGTTTCCGACAGATCAGCAACCTCAGGATTTCTGCATAATTACACAGAGTACAAAATACAGAATTTATCTTATGAAAAAACGCGGAGCGAAAGACGAGGGACTATTATGCAAATAGAGCAATATCTTGCAGCGTAATTGCTAATTTGATTTAAGCAATTTTCATTAAATGGCTGAAAAGAAGCAGCCTCTCTCTAAAATGCGGTAAGTTAATGAAATGTAATTATTTTCTGGATGTGTCTTGTAGCATTAACTGACATTATGTCTTGAATGTGACTTTTCTCCACGAGCATCCAGCTGGTAAATGAAGGCTCTCCGCAGAATCAAGACTGGATTTGCATGAATTCCGTCGGCACGCGGCCTCTCTCTACGGTCCAATGGCCGCCCAGAAAACATATCCGCAAACCCCGCCTACGGAAGAGGTTTGGTGACTGAAGGGCGGTGGGGAGTGTTCTTGCCTCTGGACCTGCACCAGCCGCCAGGTTGTGCCCTGACTGCGTCACGAACCAGTGGTTTTACTGATGATTGACCGTCTCCTACTGTGGGAAGTGGCAGGCGCATCACTCTGTAAAGGGACATGAAGGTCAATTTGCATATATGCCAACGGAAGAGGAAGTGACGTCATACACCCTTTCACAACTGGATGACATCAGAGTGTTAACTTCTTGTCACTCACCTTGACAGCCTCCTATTTGTGGCTAAGGGAAGGACAGGGGGCTCTTGGAGCCCTCTTTGCATTTAGTTTCTGACACAGTCTTCGTGGTCTCTGGGGCCACAGTTGGAATGCTAGTGCCTGAGGTACCAAATGGAAAGCCAGTAACAGCACCTGCGGCACATGCAGCCCATAATTGACGTCATTGAGTAAGGGCCCATGGAAGAGTCTGCCAGTTACGGCTTTAGCGCTGGTGGTGCCCAGGGCGACCATCTTTGTTGGCATCTCCTCCTTCTCCACAGATTGCCTCACAACCACCCTCCAAAGTTGACCCTCCTCTCTCCATAGCCCCTCTCTCACATGTATTTAATTTCTTTTATAGCGTTACTTATCCCAATGTAGGGTGTCAAAGTGCTTTTACATCCTGAGTTTGTGTTTCTCCAGAACAAGCATTTGTCACATATAATGCCTTCCAGTATGGATGGCGTGACGTCTACACCTAGTAGCCCTCTTTGTCTTATGCAACATTTCCTATACATTGATTTACGCATTTAGATACGTTTTTGTCTCCGCATAATATGCACATTGGAATGAGTAAAGCTATAAAAGAAATTAAATACATTACATTAAATACGTGTGAGAGAGAGGCTATGGAGAGATAAGGGGAAACGTTGGAGTGTGGTAACAAGGCAAATCCTGGAGAAGGAGTTAATAGGTGGGTGGGGCGCCAAAAAAGATGGTGGCACTGGGCACCACGAGCGCTAAAGCCAACCCTGCACCCACAGCCCATCTATCTTTGCATTCTGGTGCTTATGCAGCCTTTCAAAAAACAAAACTACAAGCGGCACAATACTGCGTGGAATTCAGGACTGGGTGAGGAAACTTTGCCTAAAATGGGAGGACTTTTATAATGAGAAATTTATAATGGAAGTTCTCCCATTCCTTCCTTTGCCACCTCATCGGACAACGAAATTGTCCATTGCCAAGTGTGATACCTAACTCTTACTTTTGTTTCTTTCCGGTGTGGAAGCTACAATTATGTATTTACTTCGAATAAAAGGAAACTACTAGAAGTACCAGAATGGAAATAGTAATCCAGGACTTGGTGCGGCAAGCACCAGCATCCCCCAATACACACACTGACACATCTACAGAGCTCGCAACAACACAGAATCTTATTTTAACATGTACCGACCTCCAAGGCATCCAGAGGGCATACAAACCACCTCTTTCCTGTCCTATTTTATTCATTTGGAAAACAGTACTGAGCCCCTGAAAGTCATTTTCACACTGACTTTGCCTACTGTCAGTTCTGAGGGGTGCACTGACTGTCACAAGCAGCATCTCACTCTGCCTGACTCTGCGCTGGCTGCTCACACTGCTCTCACATTGCATTTGGCACTAGTCATCTCTATAGGGAACTGAAGCAAAACCCTTTTTTCTCACTAGATACTTTATGGAACTAATAAACTGCTGCAGAAACGTACTCAACCTGCGGGTCCACAGTTTTCAATCCCAGAGGGGCAAACGAGGCTTTCCACCCCTCGGAGGTCAACAAACCGAGTCCCGTTGAGAATAATAATCACACTTTATTCCATTGCTTCAGACACACATTTACAGCGCGCGGTCAAATGCTGTTCCATTTATGTACCTCGAGGGTTTATATAAAACACTGTTTTAATGTGGTTAAAAAGGGGTACCGAGCCCTTCCCAGTGATGCAGGCATTTCACTTCCTGTGTATGTTATTATAACCTACAGGTTACATGTCCCCAGTAAGGTAAAACAGCTCAAGTTATTAATTTGCCTCCAGCAAGGGCTCGTCCAGTCTGCAGGTCACAGGTTCCAGGCACTGTACAATGCTTTAAGGTAGATTATTGTGACTGCTGCCAGATCTACTTGTAGCCTCTGGGTCACAAGCTGCAGGGCCTCTAAGATGGTTCAGAGCATTAGGCTGCTTCACAGAGCTGCTTATGACCCACATTTGAATTCCTGCAGGGCTAACTCTCTTACTCTTCTAGGGTCGATAAAATAAGTGTATTTACATATGGGAATACCAGCAACTGTTTCTCGAATTGGTGGTCTGATCAGAGGCGTCTGCAGATTATAAACCTTGGCCTTGCCCTTTGCACCCTAGACTCCAACTGTACTTGGAAGGATCTATTTTTATGAAGCAAAAAATATAAAAAAAAAGTTGCCTAATGCTGATCTTAAATTATGGGCCTTTTTTAAACAAGCATTGGCAAACCAAATAGGTCTCGACTTTCTGACCTATTGGCTTTTCCATTGGTTTTTAGCCATGGTTAACAGCATCCACGATACTGTGCAGCATGGCTAAAATAAAAAACAAGCATTTACAATGCAATAGGTCTCACAATTGCGAGATTTTGTGCTATTGGCATTGTAAATGGCAATGCCTTTTATAAAATTAAAAGGCATTGTCATTTACAATACCAAGAGTTCAAACTTTGGCAAAAGCAAGAACTATTGTATTGCAGAGCGCGGTGTCCGTGAAGCGGGCGCCACGCTCACCAATAAAGTAAAAAAAGAAAAAAAAAGAAACAGAGCTCGGTGTCTTTGAAGCGGGCGCCGCGCTCAACATTATAGTTAAAAAAATAAATGAAACTGAGTGTGGTGTCCCTAAAGCGGGCGCCGCACTCAGCATGCAAGTTTATAAAAAATAAATAAAAGGTGAAAGAACGCGCGGTGTCCCTGAAGCAGACGCCGCGTTCTTCTAAAAAGTAATTTTAAAAAAAAGCATCACCATTGTGCCGTGAGTGCTGTGGGGGTAGGGGGCAGCCACTTTTAAAGTTAGAGTGGCATAGTGCTCCATACGAAAAGCGTCTGCCATTGTCCTGTGTGGGTGCGCTGCAAATACAAAAAGCAGCCGCCTTTGTCCCCATTATTCAATAAACAAAATAGTGCTCACCTACTTATAACGCAGACCGTGTAATAAGCCAAGTAAAAGGTCCAGTCGTTATGGGAGGTAACAAATGCAGACAAGGCGGTACCAAGGAGGGACTATTTACGAATCAGAAGCCAGCATTTACGAAGGACAATGACACAAGCCAAAAATAAGGGCGGAGAGTGGGCGGGGCTTCCACTACATACTCCAATACAGCATGCCTCGCAGAGTGACCAGCGCATTCGCCCTGCCTCTAGGCTCGACCTAAAAATGAGGACAAATGAAAAGATTTTCACTTGTTGCACCTGCCTTGAGGAGGCACAGGATTCTATGTAGATAGGAATTTGCATCAAAACCCAAGGGTTGCTGCATGCACCACCCATGAAATACCCCCTTGACGCAACGTAACACAATAAGTAAATCAAAGAAATCCACCACATGGGACTAGCTGTGTTAAGGAAAGTGTATTATTCATCCAGGTATGGATGCACACAGCGTTTGCTTAAATACCCCTCACACACCAAAAGGGCCCTTGGTGTCATGCTTCATCATAGGGGTCTTCCCGTCCCGCTGCGGGACGGGGCGTGCTACGACCTACGGCTACGCGGGAGCACTGTTATTAACAATACTATGTGTAGTGATGGGGTAGTGAGAGGAGGGGTCGGGAGTGAATATGGGTAAGTGATTTAAAAAGGACCTGGCCTCATGGACTCAAAAGAAACTTTAATAGGTCGTCGAGGCTGGGCCTGTTAAAAAGGTGATGCGGAGATGTCCTGCCAATAATGTGCAGATGCTCCTATAAAGTCAACATGTTTCGAAGCAAAGCTTCTTCATCAGGACTAAGAAGATCCCCTCAGTATCCACTATGTTGAATTTCCCAAATGGGTGTGCTATATACAGAAAGGTGATAAAAATGAAAAGTGCATGAATTATATGCACTTTATACGATACCTAATAGTACCATGTAAATGTTAATCTGAAAGAGAAAGTACAATTAATAGCGCTTTCCCATGCGCAAACGCTCAAGATCTGCAAAAGAAGGAAAGTTAAAAAAGGCGAAAAAAACCACATGGTGACTGTAGCGTGATCTTAGTGCTATCAATACCGTGGTCTATCAGGGTGAAGACCTGTGGAAGGAAAAAGCGGAACACACAAGACACACACATAGAACAGAAATCACACACTCTATTTATGTGGCTAGGGTAATTGCTTTAAGGTTCGTGAATATATAATGTCATCAGTCACCAGATAATACATACTATGTAATGTAGGAGATAATGCTCCTTGAGCCTCTTGTAACGGGTGGGGAAGAATGTCGCCAAACGTAGTTCTGTTAGTAAAATAAGGAAGAGAGATTCGGTATATCTCCAAGTCATGCTCCCAATCCTGAGAACACACTCTCCAGCAGATGTGCCTTACAGTGCTGGCGGTGCTCAAATGCCTGTGAACACAAATAAATATATTCCCCAACGGCTATGCCGTACTTACGTTATGGTCGACTCAATCTCGCCTCGAAATAACGCCAACCCGCGGCTCCGTGATGGAAAAGGAACCGCGGTAAGGTACTATTTATGCTGCCATTAATTGGCCTAACTTGTCTACACCTGCACGAAAAGAACGCCCTTTCTCCCCTGGAAGTGAAAGGTACTTCAAGTTCCGGCGGTGTCTAAGCGTAAGGTCAGGTAGTCATGAAGGTAAAGGTAAAAAAATGTGTTGCTACCAAAGCCAACAGCTAGAGCGCGGCGTTGTCGCGCTGGTTATGTTAATTAAAGGCTGAGGAATTTATTCAGAAAAACAAAAACAAAACCGGCGCCCGGGTTGGAGTCTGAGCGCCGTGAACACAACGTAACACAAGGCAGCACACTGTGCAACTTTGCTTTACTTTAGGATACTATGAAACACAAAACCCGATTTGCGTTTCATAGTAAATCCCTCCTTAGCACTTTGCATCGGGTTTGAGTTACAAAAGTAACACAAACCCAATGTATAGCGTTAGTAAATCTTAGCTTTCAAAAGAGGGAGTCTGCGTATAATACATAGTTCTTTACATCTTCATTTTCTGCGATTCTATGTACGTTTAAGTGTTGCTGCTGAATCCTAGCATTACAGGGTGTTATTTATGTGTGCATAATGCTACCCTCCACTCGGTCCATAACATTTTGGGATTAGTTCCTTTTTGCTACACTTCACCCAAATTCAGCTTTAGGACCTGCTATGTAGAACACATATTTACTGATCAGAAGTCACTTTCAGTACCAATTCTCTCTTCCAACACTACATTTCATATTTAGCTGCCAGAACTCACAGTGAGACCATATCATTCCAGTATCAGTATTCTCATCCCAAATCTGCACCGGACCTTAATCACTGTACAAATATTAAGAACAGGGCTTTAAGTGGGCAGGGTCCTGCCAGTGCTCCGCACCGGCAGTTCTTAAAAGCAGGGCCCGAGATGGGTCCCTATCAGGCTATCCATTTTCATCCTCATCATCAGAATGGAAAAAAAATCTTAACTCTGCAGTAGTTTACTGTTTTTGATGTAACTTACTTTTTTATGCAGTTCTATATTGCTAAACTCGATGTGCTTTACATGAGCACCAACAAGGACAAATTCATTTATTTTTGGGTAGGCACGGGCGATTAAGTGATTTGCCCAGAAACACAGGATGTTGAGCCGAAGCTGAGACTCAAACCTGCTTCCTCAGCTCCAAAGTTGTCAGCTCTAGCCATTACGTCACAACCTCTCGCGCAAGAACTAAAGCATTTTCAATATTATATACAACGAAGCCATAGCTGTATGTATACATGTAGTATATTTATCTTACCAACTAACAACCTTTGACAAAGCCAATAGTCCTGGCTTGTTGTAGATGTAATGTTACTTGTTGTATTATATATGTGGAGGCAATAACAGAAGCAGCAAAATACCAGTCGGGCAGCACATTATGCTGAGAAAATTTTTAGCATAAATGTTTTAAGCCACGCCCTTAATTATATCGGCCACGCTCTTTTGAGAGACCTCCCCCCCCAGTTTTTTCATCCCACTTTAAAGCCCTGAATAAGAATGCAACAACTCTTACCTTAAGCTACCAAAAACATGTGGCTTGCCTATGCACAGAATGACTAATCCAGATCCTAATAATCAGCAGATTTAGACATCGCCAGTACTCTAGCTGGAAGTTAATTGTGGCTTCTGAATGGCGGAATTCTGCGGTTCTCCAGAGTGCACACTACGGTGCGAATTAACAGCTGCTAAAATTAACTCGGCTGGGGCGAGGGAGGTGTTATATTGTGGTAATTATATCAAAGGTGGAGCTTTCCCGCTTCAATGAGTTGTGTGATCCTAGGCCAATCACTTTACCGCCCTGCACCACATCCTGTTTCCTACAAAGATTGGGAGCGCTCTGAAAAGGGCGACATGCAGGTGGCGCGAGAAAAAAATAGATATTTGTGATCCAGACACTGCAGGAATACTGGGCGATGACCTCGCGATCCGTGGGGGAAGCTAGTTTAAGATGGACCATTGCAGCGGGTGCTTAACCCACGGAACTACTTTGCCTGCGCAATGGCTACTAGTTTCCAGAGCAAATATAGTAGTTGAAAATGTCTGGAGTCGTGTAGTATATTTCCAACGGCTCGCATGTCACACAGCATCCTGACACGAAAGCCTCACATTTAAAGCAGTTTGGACTGTCGCCTATAATGACCATCGAAGCTGCTTGACTTTGTAACACACCTTCGTCTTCATGTAAACCATGTTAAACCAAGCATTTGCAATGCAATAGGTCTCGCATTTACGTGCCCATTTATCTCTGAATCACATATGCTAACTGAGAACATCTCTGGCTGCCCAGAGGATATCCTGAAGCTGTTCATAAGAATGATTTCCAGCTGCATCCAGAACACCACTGAGCTACTTAACAAACTTTAAGTTAATGGCCGTATTCCAACTGGGCCATCACTAGTAACCATGGATGTGGAGTCACTGTACAACAATATTCTTCACAAGGATTTGACAAAGGCTTTAAAAAATGACTTTGGAGTTCAGAACCCTGTTTCTGATACTGCAGCCAAGTGCATAGAATTCATCTTGACCCACAACTATTTCACATTGGGAAATGACATGTACCTCAAACTGACTGGTACCTTAATGGGGACATGGAGGTCCTCAGTTTGTAAATGTATTCCTGTCACAACTGGAGACTGACTTCCTTGCCACCTGTGACAACAGACTGTTGAGATACCAGTGCTACACAGATGATAATTTCCTTATTTGAACTTTTGGAGAACAGGGCCTTATACACTTCTACAGAAGATCTCATGAATTCCACCCAAACACCAACCTTAAACGTGTCTAGTCTTCAGAAAGAGTGCATTTCCTGGGCACCGCAATAACAATAAAAGACAACTGGATACACACCACAGTATCCTACAAATCACCCCACAGAGCCAGCTATCCGAAGATTGACAGCTTTCACCCGAAGCACTCAGAGCATGCCACAATATTCAGCCTGGCTCAACAATACAATCAGAAATGCTCAGACACATTAGAGCAGGATGAATACGTAAAGGATTTGAGATCTGACTTCATAAATAATGGGCACAACCCCAGAGGAGTGGATAACCAGATCCACAGAGCAACCAAGATCCCCTTGAGTATTCTTCCAGAATCTAATGCAAAAGATTAATAATATAGGGTGTCACTTGTCCTCATGTACAACACACAGTTATTAACACTATGCAAGATTGCCAGGGAATTACAACCCATTCTACAGCAGGATGAAAAACTGTGAAAGATCTTCCTCGATATGCCCCTCTTTGTATTCTGACAACAATCCAATAGCAAAAGAATTAATGTAAGAAGCTAATGACATGGACATAAAATGGTGAATGGAACAATGCCCTGCAAAAATAAGAGGTGCTGTTGCTCGGATATGAATTTACCTTAAATAAATGAAAAGACATAAGACGTTTGGCAGAACAGGAACAAGTTGGTTTAATTAAACGCTGTGGCCGGGAGAGGCTGGGCAGAATGCGTCTGCTCAAAATCTATTGATGTACAAAGTTTTGGCTGTAAATTTAGACAGTTCATGAGGTACAATAAAACAATTCTCTACATTCTAAAAAAGCATCTCAGTTGTAAATCAACAAACACAGGCATCTGATAAGGACACAGATGACTCTTGACCTCCGGGAGAGCTAGTGTGGGCCAGTGTGTGTGTGTCCAGATGTCCGGCATGAGGAGCGCTTGATCACTACATGTGGTGTGCCTGTTGTGTCTTGATTGGTTGAGTGTGCCTATCTCAAAATCAAATGGGAATGAATCACTTGTACCTGCTACCAGGGTTCAGGTGGTTCTACCCGTCATTGCTTAAAAAACCCTCATTCACGTAAGCAGGTTGGTAGGCGGTATATCTTGGTTCTCCGCCTTAGTCAGATACGTGACAGCATCATCATAGGGTTTCTTTTATGCTTCCTCCACCGGGAGGGAACCACTGGTTATTACAGTAGTGATCAGGAATCAAAAAATAAAAAGTGAGGGTGCTCGTGTAGAGTGAGTTTAAAAAGAAGTTCACATGCCACCTAAACTAAACCTTTATTCAGTTCGGGGCATGGGAAAGAATAAAAATAGTGTTGTGCATAATTGGACATATAATGAGTCCGCTGCACTCGTCAGTCCAGAAAGATGGTCGACATGTTTCAGCCCCTTTAAGTGTCCCTGGAGGAGAGTCAGGGGGCTTTCATCAGGACCTATAAGTAATGGGGGAGATGGAATTGTCCAAATCCAATATTCGTTTCAGAGATCGTGTCTCTAAACTGAAGGTCAGAAGTACCTATAGTGTGTCACAAATGAAACAGAGAAGACAATTGGAGTGATTCCTAAATTGGTAAAACCGTGAATACAAGTAAAAATGTCTCATAATGATGATACATTGTACAACTTGAACACGTCAAAAAGGTTTAAAATAAGCAACTAAGAAAATGGCAAATCTTTCAAATAAGCAAATGGCAATTCTTTTATACCCTAAAAGGGGGGATTTTTGATTTTGCATAAGTAGTAAATACTTAGGTTCATTATGGATGTAGTCTCTAGATGCCGCTGAGAGTGTTCTGCGCAACTTCATGTATCAGTCAATAGGGCTGTTACCTTACTGTCTCTGAGAGGACTTAAATATATTCATAAAGGTTGTGAGGTAGTGGATTAATATTTCTCTCGTACCCCACATGTCCAAACCGTTTTATGAGGCAGTGTAAGTGTTAGCTTATTTTACGCATAAATGACAAATGTTGTTTGCTCATTATGTTGCCTCAAAACGCTGAGCGCGGATAATCTAATCTGCGTCTGTTCATGCTAATTGAGGGTATCGTGAGGGTATTGTTAGTCATCTTATTTTAAAACGTGCCAGTATGTATAATTACACGCTCTTTAAAAGTACTAATTGCTGAGAGTATTTGATACTGCCTTCGTTTATTAACACCCAGTACAAGAAGTTTTCGGGGTTTAGTATACATGATGGTCTGTATGTTTTACTCAGTGGGGGCAACATACATTTATAAAATAATGCGTTAAGTAGGAGGCCGGTTAGGGGGGTGGAACACCATATAATTGCGCGCTGCTAAAAGGCGACATCAGAAGACAAATTTATCGGATTAGTGCGCATACCTTAAAAGTCTGATTCAGGGCTTCATCTGGAATTGGAGACGTGAGTCATTACTCCAAGGTCCAAAGAAAATGGGGAGAATACATTTCAGTTTGGCTTAATAATACGTTATGTGTCTTCCTGCTGTTGTGAAGAAACCATCCTCGCCATACCGAGTTCCGTCGTTTTCCACAACTTGTGCTGACGCTGCCTTCCGGGTCCCGGGTTACCCAAGGAGGAGGATAGGCGGTCATTTAAAGGCTATCAATCGTGAAGAAAGACTACAGGATTAACAAGTTTTAAAATAGTGGGCTCATAATTCTAAATAGGCGGGAAGTTTTGTAGTCAAATTCGTTAGTTAAAGGAAGGAAATACAGAAAAAAATACAGAAAAAAATACAGAAAAAATACTTAATGGAACAAATGGTGAATTTCATTATTGGGATGTGAGGGTCGTCTCGGTTTGTGTTTGTATTCAGGTTATACTCAGCCACGGAATATTATCATTCAATCCATTGGAATTGGTCTTCAGACGGTACACCCATCTTTGCTCCTTTTCAAAAAGTATTTTTGCTGCGTTGTGGGTGATCTCTGTTAAAGCTTCAATGATAATTCAGCGTAGGTCTTCAATGGTGTGTCGTTCAATATAGTGAGTACTCATTTTGGTTGTTCCTCTTTTGCACTTCACATTGCTCCTATGCTCACAGATTCTTTGTTTTACTTTGCGACAAGTCATACCAATGTACCTGAGATTGCAGGGGCAGGTAATCATATATATTACGTGGGTGGAATTACAATTGGTATGTTGTCTCACTGTCCATTTCAGTTCTGGTGTCAGGTCGATTGATTTGGTAATGGTGGTTTGTTTGCATACTGAGCAGCCTCCACAAGGGTAGTGACCTCTCACTGGTTGCATATCCCAAAGGGTATTAGCTGTTTCTCTCATTCTAGGTTCTCGAGGTGGTGTGTGGACCAGGATGTCTTTGTAATTTCTTGTTCTCCTGTTTGCAAACCTTGGTTTTGACCAGTCCAATGAACCAGATGTTAGTATTCGCCAATTTTTATTTATAATCTTTTTTACTGCGTTACTTGCGATGCTGTATGTTGTTACGCAAGTTGGAGTCTCAGTTGCAGGTGTCTTAGGTGTTGTTTCTAAAAGACTTTCTCTGGGTTGGTTTCTTGCCCTCTTCTGGCATTTCGCCACTGTTTTTGCTGGATAATCCCGTCTGGATAATTTCGAACTGAGATCTTTAGCTTGGGTCTTATATTCGGTCAGTTCACTGCAATTCCTGTTTAGGCGAAGGAACTGGCTGTATGGCAAATTATCCCCTAGAGGGCGTGGGTGGAAGCTGTTATATGAGAGTAGGCTATTTTTGGCGGTTGGTTTGAAGAAGGTTCTGGTTCTAATGATGTTATTCTCCACATATATAGTTAAGTCAAGAAAATCAAGCTGGTTTTTGTCAGCAGTGTAGGTGAATTTTAGGCATTGGTCCTGTGTGTTCATCCATTCATAGAAACTCTGTAAGCTTTCTTCTGTGCCTTCCCAGATTACAATGATATCGTCTATAAACCTTTTCCAGAACCGGATTTGGGACAGGAAGGGGTTGTTATCATTCTGTATGAATGTTTTCTCAAAACTGCTGACATACAGGCCTGCCACACTGGGGGCAAATGTGCTTCCCATGGATGTTCCGTGGCATTGCTGGTATAGTATGCCATTATATTCAAAATAGTTCTCGGTGAGGGCAAGCCTGCAGCATTCCAGGACAAAATGTCTTGGTGTTCGGTACTCCCAATTTTGGTTGAAGAGTAGTTCTTCCAGAGTCTCCATTGTCTTTTGTTGGGGTAAACTGGTGTATAGACTTTCCACGTCTAATCCAACGAGGAGCATGGAATCACTTGTGAAGGTCTGTTCTTGTAGGAGATTAAGTAAATCACGAGTGTCTTTTAGATAGGTCGGTGTCTTTTGTACCATGGGTTTCAGATATTGGTCAGCAAATTGGGAAAGTGGTTCAAGGACCGACCCTATCCCTGATACAATTGGACGGCCCGGAGGTGGTCTCCTTGCCTTGTGTATCTTCGGGAGTGAATAAAAATAAGGGACTCTTGGTGAATTGGTCCTTAAAAATCAGCCTCTTTTTTCGAGAACCAGCTGTTTGTTTCCGCTTCCTCTATCATCATTCTGATAGTTCTTTGTAATCTTGGTGTAGGGTCCGTTCTTATGATCTTATAACATTTTAAGTGAGTGTGCCTATCTACATGTGGTATCTAGCATTGTGGTATTTCTGGGGAACACAAGCCTTTGGCCAAACGGGTTTTATTGGGGCCAATTATCTCAGACTTGTATGTGGTGCAACTATCTATCTGTGGAACCGACCAGGGTTTTCCCTGGCTGCATGTTTGTCTTTGGTTTATGGGGGACCTCACCTGTGACCTGTTACTCGATAGACGTGGATCGCAGGACCTGCCTGACCACAGTATCTCTGACTCAGGGTTGATGGAAAGGTCACCATTGGTGAATCTGACAGCAATGGTGTGAGTTCATCGGAACTCCTAAAAATAATTTAGCAGCCACTGGCATCATTTTTATCAACATTATCATCATTACGCATGCAGTTGTCATTTTGTACATTGATATCGTTTGTACTGGTATTAATGAGGTTATGTTTGCTCTGGTCTGAACGTATGTTGACATTCTTTTTATTCGCAACGATAAAATTATCGTATGAGCATGGATCACGGAATACATTGGTATCATTATTGCTGATGTCGGCGCTGCTGTACGAGCACAAGTTACAGTATACATTGACATTGCATTGCCGGGCATTGTGCGGGTACAAGCAATGGCATAAGTTCGCATTGCATTTACTGATATTGTCTTTGTCGGGCCTGCACATATCCTGACATTCATTGACATCGTATTCACCCATTCCGACAGTGCATTACCTGCCAGCACATCCATACAACCGAGGTACAGCACACTAGAAAAGGCTACAAAATAAATGCTTAATCATGTGTATGAAATTATCACGTAGTAGTTATTAAGTTGGAGAAAATAAACAAGTGATACAGAAGCAAATGGATCTACACCAGCAGAGCCTCAAGAAATCAGACAAGGCAGTACTGTAGTAGAGCATTTTTTGAAATTCAACCACAGCATCAAAATCTAAACAGTACTCAATGGTAATTTCAATTTAGGGAAAGAAAGACTTATGACTATAAATGTGTGCAATTGTTCAATACACTGAGAGGGGATTTGAACAGGCTCTGTAGCTTCATGAGTCACTATCCTAAATAAAAACTCCCACCCTTTTCAATCTGCCCTCAGAGTAGCACAGGTTGTAACATTCTGGCCTGACTTCCGACACCCTTCTCTGAGGCACTCATCTGATATGTTACTTTCCCTGCCCCAGACTTTCCAATCTACAGAGACGTTGACTTGAAATGTAACTGGTTCCACATAAGCCCGTCCAGTGTTCTAGGGGCAACAACTTAAAACCCAAGTGAGTGTGCCCAAGCTGTGCCAGCAATCGCGGTGTATTTACGTGGCATGTGAGTGAACTTGCACAATCTCTATATCCAGTGTAGAGTCCTTGATTGAACGACCATCACCCTCAGCCTGCTTTTGCTCTGCATACTGTGGGTGGACTTCCCGAGTAATTGCCAAACCTCCATTTGTCGACTGCCGCCTAATTAGCCCTGGTACTTACCCCAGCTTCTTCCTTGGGACCCTGATTAAGTATGACTCCAGCCGCGGTTGGCCTGGTATCGGGGGAAGGTTATCTTTATCTCCAGCTCGGGGTGTAGGGTATTCGGGGTAGCTGATGGGTGGAGGAGGGCTTCGGCCACGGAGTCTCACTATGAATTATCAGCTGACCTGCAGGATATCAGCTGCACCACATTACGGTGCTGTGTGAGTGTGTGTGTGAGTGTGCTCCATACAGACCTGCCTAGTATCCGTGACACCGCTTAGCAGTGCTGAATGAGTGCATGGGAGTGTCTGCCTGTTATTACTAACACCGCACGGCAGTGTTGCTTTACACGTTGATTCCTTGCCATAACCATAATACTTTTGAGATTCGTTTTTACCTGTGCAGCCTTGGCCCACGGTGCTGCTTAAAAGTATTGTAATTATATGTGTGTAAACATTTCTGCTATCGTTGTGATCTGGGGTGCTCCCTATAACTCTGTGGTATTGAATTATCATAATTGCCAAGATGGGCCTTGTTCTGACAATGTTTCGAATCGCATACGGGTGCTGAGGTCAAGTAGGATCTTTCCCAAGTGTGCATATTATGGTTTTCATTTTATCACGGTTGGGCCTAGTACTGCCAATGATATTTCCAAATATGATTTATGCCCAGAACTACATGATGTTCATGTTGTGTTAATTAATGTGTGTGCTGAATACAAACTTTATTTACTTACACCAAGTGTGAAGTCTCTTTTGTGATGCTTAATGCTCAGTGTATTTATTGTGTGACAGTGCTGTGCCAATACTTTACACATTACCTCTGTGAAGCCTGACTGCTCAGTTCCAAGCTAGCTAAGGGTGAGCGCAGGTTATACAGTGAATGTAATCACCAGCCCCTGATGG
Organism: Calotriton arnoldi; assembly: GCA_963921515.1. Taxonomy (NCBI): domain Eukaryota; kingdom Metazoa; phylum Chordata; class Amphibia; order Caudata; family Salamandridae; genus Calotriton; species Calotriton arnoldi. Next base: position 70,389 of record CAWUFW010006799.1, read on the forward strand.
GAGTGGTAGGTTCTGTCTGGCTAGAGCCTCGCCTCAGCCAATCAGAACGTACCAGTTCCAACAGGCGCACTTTTACTGTTTGAGCCGGTGCACCTGTTTTAAGGTGTGCCATGGCGCAAACAGGGAAAGTGTGCCCTATGTGTAATAGGACCCCTGGTGGGATCTCACTTTTGGCATGGTGGACATTGTTGAGGGCATCAATTTGTGTACTGGCTCTTATGCGTGCGTTAGGGGCTGTAGGGCGAAGACCATCAGCTCTGGTGGTGACTTGGCCTCCTGGTGCTGTCTTCATTCTTCTCTTTGATCATGTATTGTGGACCTCTGCACCAGGGTTGGTGTGGGATGATTTTCCCCCGGATCCAGGACTGAGAGACAATGAAACCAAAATCATCAATTTTATTTTCAATGTACGAGCATTTTGTTTAGGCTCCGAACCCATGCAGGAATGTAAATCTTTTAATGGAAAATAAAGACTCTTATTACAAATTGTGTGGAGAAAGTGGGATATTTACCCATTAGCCCGGGGTGAAAGATTTTCTTCGTATTCTGAGAGTTGAACTTTGAAGTCAGTCATACCTTGCAGCATTGTTATAACACACAGGCATGTTTTACATTTTTTCCAGGCCTTTTGGGAAAAGAGAAGAAATATTATATTATCACCCCACCCAAAATTCCTATCCCTATGCAATGTTTTGTTTGCACATGGATCACAATTTAGCCCCTTGAACACCCTGCTCGTTAGCGTTTAGCGTTTTATTTTCACGTCTGCTAACATAATGGGCCTTCAGCTAGCCTGCACTCCGTGTCCCCCTTACGATATCAGTGCCTGTTTCTTGCTAAAAAGACAGCTTAAAAAATGGAAGACACATTAAGCCATTCTGATTGGGTGTCCAACTCCTAATATTCCACCCCAGGGGCCGTATTACATAAAGTGCCAGGGGGCACAATGGGCGTTGTGCCTACTTTGTGCAGCCCCGGGGCACTTTGGTATTACAGAAGGGGCTGCAGACGCTTGTGCCGCGCACCCATGCAAATGAGGGAATCCCTCTGCCAAGGCGCCCGCGCCCTATTACAGACACGGGCGCAGAGGCAAAGAAGCGAGTTCGCAGCTGCTCTGGGGGCAGCGCATTCATCAAAACAGGGCGCATTTTCATTGTTTACCCCGGGCGCACCTTTTAAAAGGTACGCCAGGCGCAAACAATGAAAATACGCCTTGAATGTAATGCGGCCCCGGGTGCTTAAAGAATGTTTTGGATGATTTATACCCGGCTGATTTTGGTCAAATCGACACAGAGGGAATTAACATTGGTTTTATCACTAGCATCTGTTTGGACTGGAATTGAGAGCAAATTGCACTCAGAGTTGGTGCATGAGTTTGGAACTTGGAAAGAGGGAAAAACAACCACTGCAGCATTTGTCCAAGCTATGCTATCTGCTGTTCATGCCCTCATAGTCTTACCAAGTGAAGACAGACATGCGATTTCATGGAAAGTAGACACTCAACTTATTGAGTACTGTTCATAGTGGTCATGACATGGACCCCGATGTTCAGCACAAATACCCCTTGTGCCAGCGTTGAGAAGCCCGGGTTTACCTGTGGAGTCTAAATTACTCCATTAGTGATTGTGGACAGTAGTGACAGGTACTGAACACACTACTTACTGGTAATTTTCATTACCCCAATTCGGAGTCCTGCTTAATCCAGTACCAATTTGTTGAGACCACAAAAGCAGCATTAGTGGTGCAGTGTGACCTCAAGCTCCATCCCTGTGGTTTAAACACATACCTACACACCAGGGGCCGTATTACATAGGGTGCCACGAGGGCACAACGGGGGTTTGTGCCCGCTTTGGGTGCCCCCGGGGCACTTTGGTATTACAGAAGGGGCGCAGGCACTTGTGCAGCCCCTTCTGTAATACCGATAGCGCTGGTGCACATAAAGGGCCATTGCTATCTGGAGGGGGTGTTCACTCATTTCCATGGGGGCATGCCCAATGCAAACAAGGGAATCTCTTTGCCTCTGCGACTGCGCTGTATTACAGACGCAGAGGCAAAGAGGCCCTCAGGAGGCGCACTGCTGGTGCGCCATCTAAAAGGTGGCACACTGTCAGTGTGCCCCTGATGGCAGCCCTCTGGAGGGGGGAAAGTGGGTCCCATGGACCCCCCCAGGCATCCCCTTCAAAAGTGCAGACGGGTTGCCACCTACACTGTGAAAACACGGAGCTGCTGTAAAGCAGCCGCTCCTTTTTTTCACAGAGTTTGCGGCTGCCCTAGAGGCAGCGCTTTCATGGTAATAGGGCGCATTTTCACTGTTTGTGCCCGGCGCATCCTTTTAAAGGTGTGCCCGGCGCACAACTGACTGCCCTATGTCACCAATCTATTTCAAGCGAACTGTGCCAGCCCAGAGGTGCGTGTGTGTCTCTATGTGAAGCAAAATGCAGCAAAAGCACTGTTCCCTATTAGTATAACATTCAATTTATGAACTAGACTGTGAGGGTGAAATTTTACTAAGTGACCTTTAAAACCAAGCCTTGATGTGCTGGGGCGCAGGAGAGGGGTGTGCCTGCAAGCCAGACTCACTCGAGACCTCCCTGGGGAGCTAAAGGACTCTGCGCTGGGTGGATGTATTACGACCAGACAAGAAATCAATGCGCGAAGATTAAACCCCTCGAGCGGTAAGGCGGAACGGAGACGCTCTGCTGTTCGCTCTGAGGAGAGAGTGCTCGCCAGCTGCGCCCTGTGATGCATGTGGTGGCAGTAGCGGTCGGTGGTGGGAGTGCCGCCGGGCGCTGACGTGGGGTGGGGGAGGGGCAGGGTGGGGGGTAGTAAACTACGGATTACGGCCGATTACAGGTAAGTACACATATAAATAAATAAAACGAATTTCATTTCTCGCGCTGCATCGCCAAATGCAATGCAGCGCGAGAAACGAAATTTGTATTATTTATTTATATGTGTACTTACCTGTAATCGCCCGTAATCCGTAGTTTACTACCCCCCACCCTGCCCCTCCCCCGCCCCACGTCAGCGCCCGGCGGCACTCCACCACCGACCGCTACTGTGTGGTGGTGGTTATCAGCAAAAACGGCCGTCCTTATTGAGATTACCTCGACAAGAAGGTTTTGGGGAACTAGGTGCTTTGGTGGTCTCCTATCCTTATATGCAATTCTTCCCTGATAGGTTAGTCCCCAAACTAAATCCCAAATGTACTCCCAAAATGAGCTCTCATTTTCTTCTCTTCCTGGAGATAGTTTTACTGGACACAGATGCCCGTATAGCATGTTTCTCCTACGAGTAGCTCGTGAGCAACTGGTAGCTCTCCACCTACATGGAAGTAGCTATCCTGAGTTAGAAGCTCTTGCTGGGTTGAATTAATATATGTGCAGCAATATTAAAAAGTGTGTATTTGAGACAAAAATTGTGTGTATTTCAGAACTCATAACCTGATGTTTGGAGAAAAATGGTTGAATTTACAAAATATCTTTAAAGCTGATAGTTGAGTGAAAAATCATGTGGTGTTGGGTAGAATTATTTGTAATATTATTAACTTGGTGTCAGGGCATTGAAGCTCTGGCTGTTGTGCATTACAGTGCCTTGACATTCCCAGGAGTAGCCATGTGCTCTATAAATGTATTTTCTTTCATTTATTCATGAGTTATCTATGTGGGAGTATTCCACGTGATGTTGATAAAGCATGTTTTACATTAGTGATGGCAGTCATTCTTGATGCAATGAGGTGACCACTACTGGTAATCTTGCATATGGGGCTTCTAACAATCTTGTCTGACATGGTCACTATTACAACACTAATAATATTATTAACTCATGATGGTTCAAATTGAACATAAGTAGCTCTCCATACCAAAAATGCTGGAGAACCCTTTCTGTATGATTAGGTGTCAAGCCAGCTCTGTCTATTTATTTGGAGAGGACGAAAGATTTCAGGATTTCTAATGGCCGGTTTATTTTGCATGGCTCTGCGAGCAAGAGTAAGAAGACAGACTCCCAAACTGTGGGCGATGGGTTAATCAAGCCATTTCCCAGTCACACAAGCCTATTAATGCTTTTCCTCCTGCATCTGTCCAGGCTAGATCTACAAGGTCAGTCTCTGCATCATGGCAAGAGAAGGGGGGCGTGTCTCTACAGCAAATATGTACAGCGGCCGGCTACATGGTCTTCACATTTGACGTCTGTTAGTTATTATAGGTTGGATTTAACAGATGACCAACATTGCCATTTTGCTTCTACAGTGTGGAAGACGGCAGTGAAGTTATTACCATCTAATTAAATTTATGTTATGCATCAGCAATTAGTGTGTGCAATTTTTTGTTTGGAGTCCTTGTTATATCGTCAACAGGTCAGTACTGGAACGAGAAGGACATGGCTGCTCTGTCTTCGGAGAGCCCCAAGGAGACGCTGCTGATGAGCCCCATCACTGGCGATGCACGACCCCCCTGCGCCCTTCCATTATCTCTCATCTGCGGGCAGGTCAGGTGTACAGGGAATCGCTTCGTCACAGAAAGCACTGTGCCGAAGCAGTCGATAACAAAGAGGTCAAAGTTTAAATTGAAGCGGTCTCCGCTGTGTGTTATGTGCAGATTTACGCAAGGTCTGTGCCCTCTCTTCTGCACAGAGAGTTTTTTCAAGTCTCGATTCCCAGAGACGCGAGCCTGTTTGGGGCCTCGCTCTCCGCGCTCCCGGTAATCTTCAATTGGGATTAGGAAAGGAGCAGAAATAGCGCAGTTTTCCCAGTCACATTTCGCACACAGAACCCTGCAACAGCCGGAGTTCTGCAGCTCAGCATTCAGAGTTCACTTGCAGTAGTTTGATTACTTGTATTAGCTGAAGTTATACAACACATTTGGGTCTTGCATATTGCATGAATATCAGGACCACTGAAAGACCAAATTATGAGGCTAGGAACTGCCAATTATGCAGCAAATCATATGATTAAATGAAACCAAATTATGTAGCCCATTCCATTAAATTATTGTGCAGTTATTTTGAACATTTAAATCACTGATGCAAACTGCATTTCAGCACTATCAAAAGATATGTTTGTTAATAAAGAAAATTATACAATTTCAGCTACAATTTATTTAAAATGTTTATTCTATTGTATCTTGCATGAAAGCAAAGGAAAACACTTTTATAAACAATGCTCTTTCTTATATGTAAAACATATACAGTTTTGTAAAATATATAAAGTTTTGAACTAAAAAATCGTACATGTACCAGCTCCTCGTAATAATAAGGCGCATCCTAGTTGCGGGTGAAACGTGTCTTCAGTTTCGGGTTTACCCAATGGTCATACTTTATGAAGTACAGAAGCCCCTGAAGAACAGCATTACACGTCATGTTTACTGTGCATATCTCTTGGTAAAAAGCACGTTCGAATTCATGCCATTGAACTTTAATAAGAGGTGGAACATGTTTGCGAGTGAAGTATATATCAATATATATATCTCATCATCATAATATCTTTATTCGGATATAAAATGTCCATAAAAGCACAAACAAATCTCACAGAATTAATCATAAAAAATTCGATAAAACATCATAGGATTGTCACAAATATATAAAATTATATATATAGCAGCATCATATAATAAAGTGCAAAGTGCGGATAGTTATAGGGGAAATAGCAGCAGAGGGAAATATACTATTGAATTCCAAGCAGAAAAACTCCACATATTTGAATATTAGTCAGGATTAACCCTGGGCGAAGTGCTACGCTACGCTCGCGTAGTTTGCGAAGTTTGCGCTACTTCGCACAACGCGAATTGCACGTAGCACAGTGCGAACACGCGTAGCGTAGCGTAGCGTAGTGCCGCGGTCATTTTTTGCTTGCTCGCGGTCCTCAACGTCAAGTTGGCGACCGCGAGCAAGCAAAATGACATCCCGGCGAGACTTTTTCCTCGTTCGCGATCAGCAACATCAAGTTGCCGATCGCGAGCGTGGAAAATAAACCTCCCGGCGAGATTCTCAACGCGGGGAGGTCAGGTTTCTCATTGCGAGTGGTCGCGTATGCTCGCGACCGCTCGCGATGAGAAACTACCAGTCCGCGTTGAGAAAGCTGCCGCTCGAGTAAAACTCTACTCGAGCGGCAGTAAAAGACAGCTCGCACTGTGCAAGTTGCCGTTTTCAATGATTGCACAGTGCGGACAAGCATCCGGCACTGTGCAATCATTGCGAACAGTGCGCTACGCAGTTCGCGTAGTGCTACGCGAAGCTTGCGTAGCGCGAACTGCACTTTGCGTAGCTTCGCGAAGCATTACTTCGCGAACTACGCCCACCCTTAGTCAGGATCCAATCAGCATATTTTTGCATATAATACAATCAAGTCCGTTTATCAGGGGTTCATAGAAGCACGAGAACGAATAGCCATTTTTAAAAAAGTACAAATACGAAGTGTTAAGTTTTCCCCATTAAGCTGAAGGATAGTCCCGTATGCAACCTTAAAATCAGTTATTCCACTAGCTCTAAAAAACGGAATCAAGAGTTGCTTACTGTACTTTCGATAAAAATTACAAAAGAACAGAAAATGCAACATGGTTTGCTTACCTTGATTGCCACAAGGGCAAGACATTTCCTCAATATTAGGCTGAAAGCCTAAGGGGAAACACAACAGGTATTTTAATGTACCAGATCTAAGGCGAAAGAGCAAACTTCGTTCCCAGCGAGTAATATCTCTTAAAAGCTAACTAACTGGTAAATAAGAAGAAGGACCTCCGTCGTCTACCATTAATATATAACGTGCGACGGATACTTTAGAAAGCTCTTGTGCATATCTTATGTCCCCATAATATTTATATATAGCCTCACGAATAATCTTTTTATTAATTCCTTGTAATTGATCTGGTTTGTGAAAAATGTATCCAAGATTTACTCTAGTTAAACTTGCCCTCACTTCTGCAAGCCACGGTATATCTCCACCCTTATCGCATTTTAAACAGTCGACTATAATTTCCCTGGTTAGCAAGGCTGCCGGGTTTTGCCAAACCTTCAACCAAAACAGGGCAGGGCGGGACCTAATATAATCTTCTAAATAAAATAATTTTAACTCATTATGGCAAACAAAAGACGAAGAAGAGATAGGTATCCCCAAAACTCTCCTACAAAATCTGTTTTCTTCGACGTGGACGCTTTTAGAATTTATAAAGCCCCAGATTTCAGCCCCATATGTTACAGTGGGTACACACTGTGTTCTATAGATTTTGAGTAGGGACAACACTACCTCAAATCTTTTTGGTTGGGGGAGATTTAAAATCGAATTAACTGCCTTTAAGAATTTACTCCGACCATAAGCCAAATGGGATACCCAAGATCCATTATCTGAAAATTGTAAACCCAAATATGGAAAAGTGCGCGTGCGTAGTAAAATTTCAGAACCAGAATTAATAGCATTAATGAGACTTTTTTAGGACCACAACACATTAAAAAGGATTTCTTAAAATTCGTACAAAGGTTCAGGCCATTCATAAAATCAACAAAACCCCTAACTAGTATTCGCAGTGCATTGGGTGTACGACCCATTAAAACCGCGTCATCCGCATATAAAAGAGCGGGCAGTTTATTACCATTAATCATTGGAACATCTATAGTCAGTTCAGACAACACATTGTGTAACTCATTAATATATAAAATGAACAAGAGTGGGGCTAAGACACACCCTTGTCTTACACCTCTTCCGACCACTATATCCTCTGAGACTGCCCCATCCGTATTTATTCTCACCCTTGCCTTTAGATCCCTGTGTAAATATGCTAAAAATGCACTATAGCCTCATCCAACCCGTAGTTTAAAAGGCATTTCCAAAGCCGTGATCTATTAACAAAATCAAAGGCCGAGGTAAGGTCCATAAATGCCAGGTAGATGGGGCCGTTTCGAGCTATGGTGTATTTACCTATGATCAAATTAAGGTTAAGACACTGTTCCACCATTCCAAGATTGCTTCTAAAACCTAGCTGGCATCTGTTTAAAATGTTTTCCTCCTCGGCCCAGATTCTGATTTTGTTAAATAATATCCTCCCCAATATCTTAAGGGTATTATCAATTAAAGAAATTGGGCTGTAACAACTCGGGTTGGATCTGTCTCCTTTTTAAAAATTGGAACGATAACAGATGTGGACCATGTATTAGGGATTTCAGTTATTGTTAAATTATTAAAAACATTGAGTAAAAGAGGGGCCCAGAACTCTGGCCTAGATTTTATAAGATCAATAGGGAGCCCATCTGGGCCAGGGGCCTTGTTACCCAAACTTTGATCGATAGCATCCTCAACCTCCGATATTGATATTTGAATTCGGGTGACAATGAAATTATCATCAATATCTTTACACTGAGGCGTAGCAGCATATATATTGGAAAAGTGGGCTACCCAAGCTTCACTCAATATATTACAGCTTAATGGAGTGAGTGTAATGCCCAATGATCTCAGTGACTTGGCCGCTGTCCAAAAACCATTTGAGTTATTAAATCTTGCAGCACAAGCCAAGTTGTTCCATTGTCCTTTTAGGATCTCGTCTTTCCTCTGCTTAGTCACTCTCTTGTATACAAGCCTCAATGATCTAATGAGGCTTGGGTCCCTAGGGAAGCTGAGAGAGCAGCTCTAAGTTCTCTATTTGCCCGAGAGCAAATGCTATTAAACCACCTAGGGTTAGAGTTAGATGCAAGTACTGGTCCAGAAATCAATTTTTTAACACCTGCACATAATTGAACAAATGAGGAAACTACCTCTGGGTTAGGATCAACAGGTGAAAAATATATATATCTATACAGGATGGGAATGGAACATCGCAGCATGACGTAGATATTTGAAATTTCTCAGCCATGGTGATGGGTAAACATCTAGACTGGACGCTATTGAGTATAATATGATGAGTTAGGGATGGTTGTGATATTGCATAATTATGAGTCATTTTAAGAACACGAAACCTATCTTTGGATCAAGTAAAATAGAGAATACAAGCAAAATACATCAGGTATACAGTCCACTAACACATTACCCCCAGGTCCCTCCAGTCCTCATCCCATTCATAACTGATGGAGTTGTACCCTCTCTCCCTGACAGAAAAAGAAAACAAGCATTAGAAATGCAATAGGTCTCGCATTTGCTTGTGTTAGACCTATTGTCGTTGTAATTGGCAATGGTTTTTACCTATTAAATACACTTGTAATAATGTTTGTTTGAATTTCTACAGATGTACATAGAAAAGAAAAATAAAGTTACGCTGTTTCCTAAATGGGAGTAACGCATTTTGTAACCAGAGAAAAAAGTTCAAAGGAGGGCTAGCATGCAGAATGAATAGCATTCACATCTGTTTATTTGTAAAAGACGAGCCGGGACTGCTCCTGCGCGATGACTCCCCTAGTGAAATTCATCGCGTTCTTACAGCGCCGCGAAGGCACACGCGCTGCATAAAAGTAAGCGCTCTCTTCCTGGGTTGTCGATCCTCTGCCCAAGAAGTTATTGCTGTTCTGGCGCCAACCCGCATAGGGAAAGGATTCGGGGAGCCGCTTGTGTCCATGGATGGCGGTTCAAGGTCTGGTCTGCATGCCTCAGCCTTGCATCCATCTGGGAGCGGTTGGGTGGATTGCAGTTCCTGTCGCCCGCGATGCCTGCGGGCGATCTCTGCACTCCGGAGCAGGAGGCCGCCCACCCTGGGGGGGGAGGGGGCGGGCGTGCAGCAGCTAAGCGCTAGGCTTAAAGTAAAAAAAAAAAATAATAATAAACAGAGCGCGGTGTCCCTAAAGCGGGCACCGCGCTTTAAATTAAAGTAAAAAAAAATCACCCCGCAGGTACTCCGCTACTGGCAGCCACTATTAAAGTAAAAGGGCGCATTGCGATCTCTGTATACAAATAAGGCACGCCATTGACCCGCGAGTGCTGGAGGGGGAGGGGGGTGTTGGTAAATATTAAATTAAAAAGCGCTTCGCTCCGCATGCAAGTAGCGCCCGCCGTTGTCCCGTGAGTGCTGTGTGGGCACGCTGCAATTCAAGCGCCGCCATTGTCCCACATTATTTATTAAAGAAAATAGTGCTCCCTGACTAAGTAAAGCATCCCGTTTAACGCCGCAAGTAAACGATCCAGTCCGGGTGGGCGGGGCCAAAATGAGACACGGCGGTAACAAGGAGGGACTAAAAAGCCTCACTTACAATCGGAGGCCAGCGTTTAACATAGACGATGACGCACGCCAATGAAACCAAGGGGCGGAGCCTACACTCCACTTCTAAAAGTTTATCGATTACAAGAAGCCTCGCAGAGTGAGCAGGCATGCATGCTGGCACCCCTACCCTACCCCCCTCCCACCGGGAGTACTTAACATGTACTTACCCGACATTCATTCTGTTCTTTTTCCATCTGCTGACAGAATGGGAAAAGGAATGCAGTGCGCTGCTCCTGCTGGGTGGGAGTGGTGGTGTTGGCCTGTACATCATCCTGCCAGCTGGGTGGCAGTGACGGTGGGCGATGGTGCGGCTCCCTGTCTGACAGGCTTTGTAGGGAGTCGCGTGTGGTTTAGACAGCTCTACGTGGCTGGTGAGGTTCCGAGGTCGAGGTGTGCTGCACAGCCCCCTGACTGCCGGGCTGGAAGGGGGACGTGCGTCTCATGGGCCTCTCATTGGAGCTCTAGGAAGCATTAGACTAGGGCAAACTTCTTGGTTGCCTGACTCCTCTTTGGGACATACAGCTTCTGCTCAGGCACGCCAGAGGCTGAGCGCATGCCTGAGCTGTGCATACAGCGTTTTCTTCACCTAATGGGTGTTTTTGAACATCTATATATGCTGTCTATAGCGGTTTGTGTTTTGGCAACACTGTGTTTGTGGAGAAACCTGGGCGATTTGCTTGCCTGGGGAGTGTTCCTGGTGATGGGTGCTTCTGTTGAGGCCATGGCGAAGCACTCGCGGAAAAGGAAGCATGTCGGTGAGTCTTCCTCTTCCTCACCATGTTCTTCATCCTCTTCTCATTCTCCTCCACCTCCTCGATCTAAACGGCGCAGGGAGAGTGAGGACTCTAGATCGAAGAGGTTGATTAAGGAGACTTTGCTTGCCACGGGGGACCCTTGTAGACCTAAGGGTGCTGTGTCTGTACAGTCTTCGCAGTCCTCAGGGTCGAAGGAAGAGGGGCCTGACCCTGATGAACAGAAGGGCAAGTACATTGCCAAGGACATGTTACCTGAGTTGATTAGGCATGTGAAGGCTAACATGGGGTTTCCAGATGATGAGGTTCCTGAGATATCCTCTGGTTCCCTTCTGCGCCAGCATAAAAGCTCAGCACCTATGGATGTTCCTGTGCACCCTTACATTAATGAAGTTCTCAAGCATGAGTGGAAAGATCCAACAAAATTATGCTATTGCACTTTATGGCCAAATTGTACCCATTGCAGGATATGCAAATGGATTTACCAGATTCTATCTCCATTGATTCATTTGTGGCCAGTTTAGTGGGGAGTACATCCTTGGTGGAGGCTGCTGTGATTAAGGAAGCGTTGGATAAGAAAGTCGATGCCTCCCTCCGAAAGGTGTATTCTGGTGCACATCTGGCCCTTTGGGCAGGCATATCTGGTACATATGTGGCCCAGTCTCTGATTACTGGTGTAAAGGCCCTATATAGGTCTTTAGATGATGCTTCTTATTGCTCTGGATTGCTGAAACACATCGAGCGACAGGTGGAATATCTTTCCGATGTGTCCTTTGATGTGGTAAGGGCTTCAGCTCTGTCAGGTGGGGAGTGTGTGGCAGCTTGCCGGCATTAAGTTCTAAAGGACTGGTGGACTGATTCTGCTCAGAAGACTTCTGCCCTCTGATTGCCTTTTCAAGCGTTTGTTCCTGACTATATGGTGGGGCAGGAATTTTGTTGTAGGAGGTCCCCTTCAGCACTTCCTCCAGGCCTGGGAGGAATCTACTTCAGATGGTTGGGTGTTGGACATTGTGAGGCATGGTTACCGGATAGAATTTGGGGAGTTTGCTCCTGCTTCGGTGGTCCGTCCAACTCCTTGGCCCTCCAGGATGGAGAAGCGGGTGGCTTTGTCTCAGGGGATTTGTTCTCTGCTGTTGAAGAAGGCGATAGGAACTACCTCTGAGGGAGAGGGGCAGGGGGTTCTACTCCATTATCTTTCTGGCACCATAAGCCCCTTGGGAGGCTTCCGGCTGGCTTTGGATTTGAAGGCTCTGATCAAGTAGGTACTGCACCTTCCCTTCAAAATGGAGACACTGCAGAAGTTGATTCCTTTGGTTCTACAGGGCCATCTGATGTGCACCTTGGATCTGCTGTCTGCATGGTACCATGTTCCAATCCATCTCCACTTCTAGCAATTTCTGAGGATCTGTATAAAAGGGGTTCATTATCAATTTCTGGTGCTGCCGTTCGGCCTTTGGTCAGCCCAGAGGATTTTTACCAAGGTGGTGGCTCCACTTGTTGCGTCCTTACATCTCCAGGGAATCCACCTGTACCCCTATCTGGATGATTAGCTGCTCCATGCACCATCAGAGGAACAGCTTCTTCTCAATTTGGTGTTGGTGTGTGCATCTCTCAAGGCACATGGGTTCTGCTGTCAGTTGGTGCCCTCTCCGGATCTGACGTTTATTGGGGCTTGGTTTCGAACCGACCTCAATAGGGTGTTCCTTCCTACTACCACAGCTCAGGTTTTACAGTCTGTGGCCTGGGAGATGCTGTGCAGTGCTTCCCTTCTGCTGTTTTGCCGATTGACCATCTGCAACTGCCGTAAACGCTAGCACCAACATCCCAGGAAGACCCCTGGTGGGACGAGGGTACCAGGGGCTACGGCGCTCTTCAAAAACGGACCCGCAACTATCTTCACACTCAGGGGAGGACTGCAACCCCCAGAGTGCACCGCTCTCTCCCGCAGCTGCCGCGAGTGAGGGGGAGGCGTGGCCAACGCGCTTATAGCGCAGCCTCTACCCCCGTGGCGTGGGAGACCTCTGCTGTTTCCCTGGTGGGACGAGGGTCCCAGGGGCTACGGCGCTCTTCAAAAAACAGACCCGCACCTATCTTCACACTCAGGGGAGGACTGCAACCCCCAGAGTCCACCGCTCTATCCCGCAGCTGCCGCGAGTGAGGGGGAGGCGTGGCCAACGCGCTTATAGCGCAGCCTCTACCCTCGCGGCGTGGGAGACCTCTGCTGTTTTGCCGATTGACCATCTGCAACTGCCGTAAACGCCAGCACCAACATCCCAGGAAGACCCCTGGTGGGACAAGGGTCCCAGGGGCTACGGCGCTCTTCAAAAAACGGACCCGCACCTATCTTCACACTCAGGGGAGGACTGCAACCCCCAGAGTGCACCGCTCTCTCCCGCAGCTGCCGCGAGTGAGGGGGAGGTGTGGCCAACGCGCTTATAGCGCAGCCTCTACCACCGCGACTAGGGACGCGCGCGGGTCGCAGCCCGGACGAAGCCCGGACCAAGGGCGGCCCCGTCTGAGCCTGAGCGAGGCTGGGCTGGGCCACCCCCCTGAAAACTTCCTCCGTGTGAGTTGACTTGCTTTTGTGAACACATATCTGCTATCCAAGTGAACTGTTGTCTCTGGGTGGGTTTCACGGTGTTTTGAAAGTGATTAAACATAAGTTCAAACTATTGTTCCACACCGTGGATTTTCCTGAACGCATCCACTTGATTATTATTGTTCACTTGCAAATTGGATCTAGGGTACTCCCTCAAACCAAATAGCTATGGGAAAGGACACTGTTCCGCATATAAAGCCAAACACCAGGCAGAAAACCCATGCCCGTTCACCGACACCCAAACCTACAGCGATCGATAAAATGCTCCAGCAAGCAATAGGTGCCGTCTCCAGCGAAATCGAACGCACTGAGAGACGCCTTTCCCTAACACCGACATTACCTAGGTTTTCAATCCTTACGGAGGCAGTAGTCCTAAATCCTCATCAACTATCAGACTCCCCGACCATACTAGAAACACCGCCCGCACAAGCAAACCCTGCTAGGGAAACTCCTAACAAAACATCCACGGGGGAGGCAAAAGAAAGGGACCATATCGAAAACACAAAAATCAAAGGGGAGGGAAACAAGGGAATTCGTTACCCGAGGTGGCGTATATTCAACCACCAAACGACAATGTAGCCTGTGATAGAAGCAACGCACCCATGGAGCCACCGACTTGGGCTTTAAACCTGGTTGAAGAGCTCAAAATTCACCTTGAGCTGCTCATTAAACATGAGCTCGAAGTCGCAATGACCCGCATCAACAGGCTGTCCTCCCTGGTTACTTCCTGGGGTAGCAAAATTGAGGCTATTTGGCATGCTACTCAACCAACAAATTCCCTGGTCCCTGCCAGAACACTCCAATCCCATCAAAATCTTGAAACCCTACCCGCATTAACTGTGCCACCCCCCCCTTGAAGGCCAAGTACTAACAGCATCTCTTGCACAACCACCTGCACCAGCGGAGTCCATCCCTCCGCCACAACAACATCAGGGTTCAGATCTACTCCAGCACAGGACGACAAACACTATAGATAAAGCGCAAGGCACTAGGGCGGTGACAACAACCCAGGGCCTATCAATTGATCACACATCTAGAAACAGCAAAGGAAATAATGAAGGGAACTTATTCCAACTTAATCGGAGGGAACTTAACCCACTCCTGTCATCCATAGACTTGCCTCCAGCTTCCACCCCATACGTTGTTGTACTAGCAGGTGTACCTGAGCTAGACACAGGACGTGCGGAGACCTATCCTGACCTAAAAAATAAAGCCATTTATTGGCTAAATAAAAATAGACCCCTTCCCCATCAGATACATAGCGAAATTCTATTCGCACGCAGGGTTAGCTGGGTGGGGCAGAGGCAGAAAGACATCAAGGGAGACTGCATCTTGATTAACTTTAGAGACAGCTGGGTGGTCCAGCACATTATTGATTGGCGCCAGTTCGGGATGAGCTGTGGTATCCAGACCCTCCCCCTGGGTTATTTTTACCCCCCTAGTCCCCTGTTAGAGAGAATGGGAAGCGTGTACAAAAAATGGGAATTAAGAGCTCAGCCAGGAAGTGCACTAAACAGGGGTTGGGGTTCTGAATCTACTTTACCATTTAGCATCCCTGTCAGCAATAGTTTCAGTCCCTTAGATTTGGTTGACTGACTAATTTCGCCCCCCAAACATCTATCCTGCATAGGCACCCACACAGACAAGTCACAGTGCCAAGAGAGAACTGAGCTCCTAAGCCATGAAAGATCTGCTCCCACTGACCACCTCACGGGAATAAATCAAGTGATTATCCCAGGGACTAGTACCCAATGTGCACCCCTTAGTACACCTAGGGCCCCTGACCACAGTACACAGGGTTGGGAGGGGACTCATCATCAATAATTGCAATTAGAGAGGGATCCCTTGTCCATATCCACAGGAAATGTAGAAAATGCGCAGAATCTCAAGATCTTGTCCTGGAATATAGCGGGTCTAATTGCTAAAATGGACCTCCCGGACTGGGGAGAATTCATAGATTCTAATGAAGTATGCCTTCTCCAGGAAACATGGGCTACAGTAGAATTGCATAGGGTAGGATATGTAACCTACTGTATTCCAGCTGTTCAAGGGCTCAGGGGGAGACCTTCTGGAGGTTTATGCATCTGGGTGGGCATCCACCTAGGATGCTCCATTAAGATGATTGACACGTCTTCCTCTGATATTCTGTGCGTTCTCCTCTCGACTGAAAATCTCCCCAAGTTGGCTGTTATTAATATCTACTCTCGCCCTGTGAGGCATGGGCAAACCTCGCACACTCTTGACTCCCTGCTATCATTTCTCCCCACTTTACCCAAGTCTACAAATGTAATAATTGGAGGCGATTTTAATTGCCACTTCGAGCCCCTCACTGGCATTGCTTCTAACATCACTAGCGAGGAAGACTCCGTCTGGTCAATCCCAGACTGCAATACCTACCAGATAAGAGGGTGGACCCCTCTTGTCCTTCAAATGAACACCCTCACACTTAGTCACTCGCTTAGTGGTGGAGTGAGCTAAAGAATGATGATGGATTGAACCCAGATCAGTTGACTGGGGGTGAGTGTTTGATTGGCTCAAACGTTCCGTCCATCATCCCCTTTTGTATCGCTTTCCCCTTGATAGCCCGGGTAAATACACATTCGAAAAACTGGTACAGGCCTCTATAATTGACTACATTCTAGTCGATGTCGAGATATGGCATAGAATCCTGAATTTCTCAGTTCAACCTAGATGTGGGAGTGACCACAATCCACTGGTCCTAACTCTAGACCAACCCCAAATTAAAGGGGCCCAAGGCACGTTGCAACGACCTGCCTCGAATTTAACAGCAATTTAGGGGGGCAGAAGAGTACGCTGGGCAACACTTGTACAAGCACCAGAAAAAATGGCCTCTATGTATGACCGAATTATTCCATTTCTAGCAACTGCATTCGCAGCTTTTAAAAACAGTGATGCTCCAGAATCTCTCCTGGTAATAGGTAAGAACCACCAAGATTTGGCATCAAATCTGGCAGAGTTTTTTTACAATGGTAGGAGTCCCGCCAGTCTTGATTTAAAACCTAAAAACTCCTGGTATACCAAGGCGTGTAGGGTAGCCAAACGCGCCCTGATATTAAAGATCAGGGAAGGTGACAACTCTGGTATTAAAGTATCCAGAGCGCACTACAAAAACACTCTTGCCGAAGCGAAAGCAGAATGGGAGACCGATAGATGGGACGCTATTAAGAAAGCATTAGAAGCAAGGGATATGAGATCTTTTTGGAACCTAGTTAAAACGGGAAAATCTGAAGGCAATACGGCCATAGAACCAAATTTGGAGGAGGAAGTCTGGAGATCCCATTTTAAAGCTTTATATTCAAAAACCCAAGCCAAAGATAAAGATGGTAGGGCTCCAGACTCTGATGAAATCGCCGCCATTCAGAATTGTTTACCACTGTGTACATTGGCAGAGGTATCTTTGGCATTGACTAAATTGTTACCAAACAAAGCCCCAGGGTTGGACAGGATCCCTGGAGATCTGTTCAGGAATGAACAAGTAGTATGGGCCCCCTATTTACGGATTTTATTCAATGCCATCTTTTGCGGTATGGCACTCCCTCCAAGATGGGCTGGGGCCGAAATTATTCCCATTTACATAAAAGGCTCCCCGCTAAATCCAGCAAACTACCGACCAATAAGCCTTATTGATGTCACCCAAAAGATATTTGCTCGTGTCCTCCTGGGTCGACTGCAATCATGGATGGATGAGACGGCAGTTTTAACCCCATTACAAGCCGGCTTTAGGTCTAAAACGTCAACTATAGACCAGCTATTCAGGTTGCAGTTGATCCATTGGAAAACTGTTATCTTGGAGGGTGGCACCCTTTACTTAACCTTCGTGGACCTCAAATCCGCTTTTGATATGGTGCTGCGCGATCAGCTATGGGGCCTTCTTCATGATATGGGTGCCCCAGTATATCTTTGTCATCTGCTGAAGCGCCTCCATGAAGGCACCTATGCAAGGATAAGATACGGTAGGAACGGGGAACTGTCAGCTCCATTCCCGGTTGAGAAGGGGGTGAGACAGGGGTGCGTGTTGGCACCGACCCTGTTCTCCCTCTTCCTAAACGGTTTAATCAAAACCTTGCTCTCAGTCAAAGATATCGACTCCCCAAGGCTAGCGAACCGCAAAATGCCAGCCCTAATGTTTGCGGACGATATGCTGCTCTTATCCAAGTCACCCATGGGTATGCAGCGGGTATTGGAAGAATTCAGCCTATTCTGTAAGAGAAGAGACTTGGAGATAAATCTACAGAAGACTAAGTACATGGTTTTTGGTGCCAATACTAGAAATCGCCCGCATCCTCGATTGGATGGCAGATCGCTTGAGCGAGTGACTATCTTTGACTACTTGGGCCTTACACTCAACGACACGATGGAGTGGGGGACCCAAGTAAAGAGAGCAAATCTCAAATTAATACAGTCAATAGGGGGAATCATAAAAGTATTTAAAAATTGTACCCATAAAGCTCTAGGCCCCCCAGCAGAAATTTACAAAACCCAAGCGAGGGGAGCCTCGCTATATGGTGCTGAACTCTGGGGCCATTGCCCGTCTAACACCCTGTCAAAAACTGAGAACACCTTTATTAGGCAGCTGACGGGTCTCCCCAAAAGCACCCCCCTAACTCCACTTAGGATGGACTTGGGCATTGATCCAATAGCCGACCTAATTGCCTCTCGCCCTCTCCATTATTGGCGACGTCTTTGGAGTACGCCCGAGCTACAAACATACAGGGAGGAACTGAAGGATGTAATGTCTATCCTGGGAGCAGGTAACCTACCGTGGTTGACTTATATCAGGAACACGTGTCACCAAATGGGGAGGGCTAATATGTGGATAACCCCAGAAGTGACCTGTCCAGTTATCCCTAAAAAATCCCTAACTACCGCTTTTAAAAATTATAAATTAGCCCAAATTTCCCAGAGTATAGACTCTTCAACCCTGACGTCCAGGTTTTTGGACATCAAACAGCAATATATTCTAGAGCCTGCCTTGGATAGTATTCAACCTCCCATGGCTAAGAAACTGTATTTACAATTTAGGCACGGGACGCTCCCGTTGCGCGCATTTACCAATAAATGGAAGGGAGCAATAAAACAAGAATGCCCGTGGTGTTCCCACACGGAAGAAACAGAACTCCATGCCATCCTTTTCTGCCCAGCATATAGTAAGGCGAGGTCCAAGTGGGTACTCCAGCTCTGTAGGAATTTAGGGATCAGAGATTATACCGAAGTGTTCAGGCTCCTAAAATATGAGACGCAGACACTATTTGTAACTGTCACTTTGAGATTTCTACTTGCAATGTGGAACACACGCAGAGGTATCATAAAGTTGAAAGAGTCGGGCAACAAAACAACTCTGGGGCCAATTCCGATTCCGGCCAGAAATCTCTCCGACCGAGCCGGACCCGGAGAGAATTCCGACCGAATCGGACCCTAGCAGTCCGACCGGACGAGTACGATGCATTCGCATGCTATCGGACTCGAGTCGGTCGGACTCCCATTGAAGTCAATGGGAGCCGGTCGTACAACGCGTACGCGGGCTCCCATTGACTCAATGGGTGTGAGGCGGACAAGGGCGCCGCCTACAGCGTGTACGCGTCCATGCGCATCGCGGCGTACATGCACAGGTAGGGGGGACCCATGGGTCCCCCTGTGTGCGACTCGCGCGCCTACGCGTACAGGGGGGTCCGACGCGGACCCCCAAAGTCCGGCTCCGACAGCTTTTTCGAGCCGGACGGCGCGAGTCGGTCGGACTGCTCGCGGCGCGCATCGTACTTACCCGGCCGGGAAACGTCTCCATAGCGCGGTGCGAGTCGTGTCCATGCGAGTCGGTCGGAGCGTGTTGAAGCCGCATTCGAGTCGGTCGGCGATTTCGCGGGTGCTTGCATCGTACTCGCTCGGCCGGACCCGCGTACGATTCGGTCGGGAAACAGGGCTCCGAATCGGATCCGGTGAATCCGAATCCGATTCGGAGCACTACCGGCCGAGATCGGAATCGGCCCCTCTGTCTTCTCCCTAGACAAACTATTGTATTTGCATATAGTTCTTAATGAGAAAATCTGTTTACAAAGTCAATTTGGACAAGTGGTTTTAATTGCTCTTTTCATTATTTTTTTAAAAATAGGCAATAATCCAATTGTTTATACTGCTTTTTAAACTTTTATCAAACAGCACTTGATACCAGATGATGTATTGGTCTGTTGTACATCAGGTGATGACTCAGATTTGGGGATAAGACTAACTTTTGTACCGGCGAAGCTCAACAATGTTTTTCTTTTTAATGTCACCCCGCACTATCATTATGCCGATTACATTTGCTGTCAATTTTAACTTTTTGTAAAAATTATTTCTAAATGTTATATCTTACTGTGCTTTTATGGCTGTACAGCCGAAATAAAGTTTTATTTGACTTGACTTGCTTCCCTTCTGGTACACTGGTGGTTACGCTTGTTGAGGTACATGGTGGCGGCAGTTTTCATAGTCCCTTGGGCAAGGTTTCCCCTCCGAACTCTGTAGATTTATCTGCTGTTCTTGTGGGATCTGCTCTCGAACAACTTCGATCGAGTGGTGCCGCTGTCTCCAGTGGTTCTCCCGGATCTGGAGTGGTGACTGTGCAGGACAATCTGTCTCAGGGGATGCCTTTACTGCTGGATTAGCCACTGGTGCTGACGACAGACGACAGATGCCAGTGCTTTTGGTTAGGGGGCTGCTTTGGGGAACAGGCACCTGCAGGCGCATTGGTCTCTTCAGGATGTGAGACATTATTCCAATTGGAGGAAACTGATGGCAGGTTACAGTGCTGTCATGGGTTTCCGACATCTTCTGATGTATTATGACAACCAGGTGACCATGGTATATCTGAACAATCAGGGAGGGATCCGTTCCAGGTCTCTCAAGGCATTGGTTCTGACTTTATTCTAATGTGGGGAAGGTATCTTGTCTCTGGTGGCTGTTCACATCAGAGGGGTGGACAAGTGGGTGGTGGATGCCCTCAGTCGATTTTTTCCTCCCTCTCACAAACTGTCCCTCACCCCGGATGTATTTCTTCTGGTGTGCAAGAGGTTTGATGTTCCTTTCCTGGACCTATATCTGTCCAGCACAATACACAGGTTCCCAGGTTTTGTTTTTGCTTCCAGCACGACGGGGCCTCTGGGGTGGATGCACTGACAGTTCCTTGGCTGGACCGCCTGTTGTATGCCTTCCCACCGATTGCTCTCCTTCCCAGGTTTCTGGCTCGTCTGAGGGGGGAATCTGGGTAGTGGTGATGGTGGTGCCAGTTTGGCCCCGTCAATCGTGGTTTCCCACTCTCAAGCTGATCAGGGTCCCTGGATGATTCCTTGCTCCCCCTCTCCTAGTTGGTCTGTTCCATCTCTGGCTCGTCCGAGGCTTTGTCTGTCAGTCTGGAAGTTGAGAGGAGGGGGTTGCGGCTATC
Organism: Calotriton arnoldi; assembly: GCA_963921515.1. Lineage (NCBI taxonomy): Eukaryota > Metazoa > Chordata > Amphibia > Caudata > Salamandridae > Calotriton > Calotriton arnoldi. Next base: position 91,344 of record CAWUFW010006799.1, read on the forward strand.
CAACAGTCCTGTCAGCCTTCCACCTTTAGGTCTTATCAGAGGCACTGGGGGAGTTTCCAGCATTGGTGTGGGTCTCTTCAGTTGTCTTCCCTGGAGTGTTCCTTGACAGATGTGCTGCAGTTTTTGTGGGACGGTTTTGAAAAGCACTTGGCAGTGTCTATCTTAAGGGCCCAGTGGGCAGCCATCAAAGCGTTCCACTCTCCTTGGGGTAACCTGAAGGATGTAGATGATCTGGTGGCTTCTCTCTTTCCCACCATTTGGTGAACCCTGTATTTCCATTTTGGAACTTGGCGATGGTGTTGAAGGCTCTAGTGTCAGCTTGTTTCAAGCCTTTGGAGTTGGTGTACATTAAGTTTGTCACCTTGAAAGTTTTTTTTTGGTGGTCATCACTTCCGCCAGGCGGATTGGCGAGTTCGAGGCTCTGATGGCTAGGGAACCCTTTTTGTCTTTTTTCTGACGATGGGGTAGTGCTGAGACTGGATTCCTCTTTTGTGTCTAAGGTGACTTCTCAGTTTCATAAATCTCAGGAAATAGTTTCGCCTGCCTTGGTGGCTGACTCTGGTTCGATGGAGGACATGTCTTGGTCTTTGTTGGATGTCAAAAGGGCTTTGCAGGTCTATTTGAAGCGAACAGGGTCTTTTCAGTAGACTGAGTACTTGTTTGTTTCATTTGGGTCTTCCTCAAGGGGTGATAAGGCTTCCTCATTGTCCATAAGTAGATGGATCAAGCAGGTGATTGAGTTGGCTTATTCTCTGGTTGGGTCTCCTCCTACTGCGAGGGAGCAAGGCACACTACTAGGGGGATGGCAGCTTCCTGGTCTGAGTTGAGTGGGTCATCCATTGCGGAGATCTGTCGGGCTGTGACTTGAGCATCCTCCAGTACCTTTGTCCGACATTATCGTCTCACAAATGTGGTGGGTGATGAGGCTAATTTTGGGTTGGGAGTGTTGCAGGCAGTGTGTTCCTGAATGCTTTTTTTCAGTTCTGAGCAAATAAATCATTTTTGTGTGCTGCTGTATTGTGTTGCATCCTTTGGTGATGCTCTTTTCTTTGGCTATATGACTGCCGGTTTCTTGACTTGGGTATTCTCCATTAGTAATGAATGGGATGAGGCCTAGAAGGACCTGAGGGTAATCTCCTATTACTTACCGGTAATCTTCATTACTCCTGGTCCTGTTGTCCTCGTCCCATTCATTACGCCCCACCCTCCCTCCCGAACAGCTGGCCGGCATTCATATTGGGGGCTTGGTAGTTCAGAACGAATGCAGGTAAATACGTGTTAAGTACTCCCAGTGGGAGGGGGTGGGGTAGGGGTGCCAGCATTCCTTTTGTTCTTTTTTCTGTCAGGGAGATAGGGTATATCTCCATCAGTAATGAGTGGGATGAGGACAACAGGACCAGGAGTAATGAAGATTGCCGGTAAGTAATAGTACATTACAATATGGTGCCCATGAGAGTAAATTGAGTTTGGTCCTTCTTTGATTTTTTTGTTGTGGACACTGTACATATGGAGCGCCTTAGGTTTTGTCGGCCATAATCATGAACAAGACCCTGCGTGGTCAAAACTCATTGAGTATTGGGGCAATACATTTTCTGGCACAGCACACCTGAATGCGCATTTTCTTCATTTTCGTGAGTCTTTGATCTATCTATCTATCTATCTATCTATATGGTAAACATCCTTTACGACGAATGCGTTACACAGCATGCCATTACCCCACATTTTTTACTCCACAAAATCTTTTACAACGCAGGGCTTTACACCGCAAACCATTACAACGCATTCCCCAAAGCAACACCCCGGTGAAGTTAGAATAGTAAATTGCGTCGTAATGGGGAATGTGTTGTAAAGCCCTTCGTTGTAAAAGATTTTGCAGAGTAAAAAATGCGGGGTAATGGCACACGTTGTAAACGCGTGTGGAGTAAAGTATCCTTTTCATATATATATATATACATATATATGTAGCCATGTACAGCACCAGCAAATAAAAGAAGAAAATAAGCACTCAACTGGTGTCCGTGTCCCGTTTATCAGCCAGCAGCTGTGGGAGCCTTGATGAAGTTCATATATATATATATATATATATATATATATATATATATATATATATATATATATATATATATATATATATATATATATATATATATATATATATATATATATATATATATATCATATATATACATACATATATATATACATATATATATATATATATATTTGCACATTTGCTCCAAATGGTTGCCCTCCACTCGGGCTCAGCTTTCCACACGTTTACCAGGGCAAAATGAAGCACAGCACTACAGGAACTGACTACAAAAGGGCTTTAATAAATTATAACAAAGAGCCTCTTCATACGAAGCCTTCACAAGCTAAGTGCAGGGGTGCATACAAACGATGACCTACGCGTTTCGGCTTGCGCCTTCTACTGGGTCCAAAGTGTGCTAACAACGTGTCCATTTAAAGGGGAAGCATAGTTCATTTCCCCCCACCACCAATTAAAAAACAAGGTCAATTTCTTAAAGGAGCCACGTTCAAAATTGGAATCATGTATAGTTTAGACATAAACAAAATAGCTTTATCTTACTTTACATTCTTTCACTATTTCTCAAAGTGACATGAATAAATACATGTTATCAATTTGTGAAGTACACCACCTAATCCTTCATATTTATGTCATTTTCTTATTAATAATCAATAGAGCCCCAGACTTTCAGTATTATATCGATTATGTGTAATCATTCTATCTCTCCCAAAACATCATGCTACTCTTTTAATTTAATCTCTAATAACACCCCTTATATTGCTTCAAGTTTATTTATATGTTCTTGCTTTTGGATTCAAATTTGTACACTAATAAAAATGACAAACACTACCAAAAAGTGCAAAGTGCATATTTCCTGGGCTCCAGGGAAGAATCTGCGAGAAGTGCCAGGAAGGTCTAAAATGCCTGTGCTTATACAAGTACAAAGTGCAAATGTCCTCTATCAACAAGTGAAAAAATCTAAAAAGATCTAAAACGAGGAGGTCACTAAAGGCATTATATTCAAAAAAATGGGTTCTATAAAACCCGCTCTTAACTTACTATGCCTTTCAGTACTATGTATTTACACCATAAATATAAAGTGCTTAGTGCTTATTCGTAGAAACTTTTCCGTATTCTACTCTGTATAATATTACCTCAACTGACCTCCATCCAGTATTCCAAACAATTTTCCACTGGACCATTGAAATCCACATTATCAGATGTATACATTGCTGATCGATATATAATGGAGTGAAACTCCTTCATTAATGTCTGTTAGTGGAAAAAATTATGTTCAGATATACTTCATCATTATTCACTTGAAAATATAAGCCCTTAAATGATCAACTTGCTCGCCATTTCAAGGAATAATACCTAATGCAACAATTGCACATTGCAGTGCTCAATAGGGTGATAAAAAGTTATAAAAAGAGAGATTGTCAGAAGGAGGGAGATAAAACACAATAACTGGGCTCGTAGAGTGAGGGGCATAGAGTGGAGCGGTGTAGAGTGGAGTGGCATGTCGTAGAGTAGAGTGGCCTGTTGTAGAGTGGAGTGGAGTGTGGTAGAGTGAAGTGGAGTGTCATAGAGTGGAGTGGTGTATCATAGAGTGGAGAGGCATGTCGTGGGCTAGAGTGGAGTGGCCTACTGTGCAATGGCGTGTCGTAGAGTACAGTGAAGTGGCATGTAATAGAGTGCCATGTTGTAGAATGTCTTAGAGTGGAAGGGGCGTAGAGTGTAGTGGTGTATAGTGTAGTGGTAAGTCATAGAGGGAGTGACATGTCGTTGAGTGGAATAACGTGTCGTAGAGTGGAGTGGCATGTCACAGAGTGGTGGTATATATATATATATCAGCCAGCAGCTGTGGGAGCCTTGATGAAGTTCATATATATATATACCACTTATATATATATGAACTTCATCAAGGCTCCCACAGCTGCTGGCTGATATATATATATATACCACCACTCTGTGACATGCCACTCCACTCTACGACACGTTATTCCACTCAACGACATGTCACTCCCCTCTATGACTTACCACTACACTATACACCACTACACTCTACGCCCCTTCCACTCTAAGACATTCTACAACATGGCACTCTATTACATGCCACTTCACTGTACTCTACGACACGCCATTGCACAGTAGGCCACTCCACTCTAGCCCACGACATGCCTCTCCACTCTATGATACACCACTCCACTCTATGACACTCCACTTCACTCTACCACACTCCACTCCACTCTACAACAGGCCACTCTACTCTACGACATGCCACTCCACTCTACACCGCTCCACTCTATGCCCCTCACTCTACGACATGCAACTCCACTCTACACCTCTCCACTCTATGCCCCTCCACTCTAAGACACTGTACTGCACGCCACTCTATGACACGCCACTTCATTCTACTCTAAGACACGCCATTGAACTCTACGACACACCACTCTACTGTACGATACGCCACTCCAGTGTATGACATGCCACTACACACTACACTACACCATTATACTCTACGCACCAGCACTCTAAGACAATCTATAACAGGCCATTGTATGACACGCCACTAAGGTCTACTCTATGGCACGCCACTCTACTCTACGCCACTCGACTGTACTCAATGAAATGCCACTCCACTCTACGCCACTCCACTTCACTGTCTGACACTCCACACCACGCTACATGTCACACCGCTCCACTCTATGACATTTCACTACACTCTATGCCACTACATTCTGCACCCCTCCACTGTAAGACACTGCACGACATGCCTCTCTATGATACGCCACTCACTCTACTCTAGGACACGCCACTCTAATGTACGCCACTCCCCTCTACTCTACAGCATGCCACTCCATTCTACAACACATCACTCCGCTATACAACACTACACTACACTCTACGACACTCCACTCCACTGTATAACACTTCACACCATGCTAATACATGAAACACCACTCCACAACATGCCACTACAAGCTAGGCCACTCCACTCTATGTCCCTTCCCTCTAAGACACTGCATGACATGCCTCCCTATGACACACCACTCCACTCCACTCTACGTTATGACACACCACTCTACTGTATGCCACTCCACTCTACTCTACAACATGCCACTTCATTCTATTGCATGCCACTCCACTGTACAACACTCCACTCCACTCTACAACACCCCACGCCACTTCACTCTTTGACACACCTCTTGGTATGCCACTATACTCTGCAACACGCTGCTCCACTCTACAACATGCCACTCCACTCTACACCACTCCACTACACAACACTATACTACACCCTATGACACTCCACTCCAGTGTATGACTCTTTACACCATGCTATGACATGACATGACACACCACTCCACGACAGGTCACTACACTCTAGGCCTCTCTTACTCTACTACACCCTTTCCCTCTAAGACACTGCACAACATGCCTCCCTATGACACGCCACTTCACTCTACTTTATGGCACGCCACTCTACTGTATGCCACCCCACTCTACTCTACTACATGCCACTCCACTGTACAACACTCCACTCCACTCTACAACACCCCACGCCACTCCACTCTATGAGACACCACTCGGTACACCACTATACTCTACAACCTGCTACTCCACTCTAGAACATGCCACTCCACTCTACGCCACTCCACTCTATGCCCCTCCTCTCTAAGAATCTCTAAGATCCACCACTCTATGAGACGCCACTCCATTGTACTCTATGACATGCCACTTCACTCTACGCCATTCCACTATACAACAGTCAACTCCACTCTATGCCCCTTCACTCTACGCCAGTTTACTCCACTCTATGACACTCTATTACATGCCACTCCACTCCACTCTATGGCATGCCACTCCACTCTATGCCACTCCTACCTAGCGATCTGCGATGCAACCCCTCCTTCCCTGGCTTCAGAAGAGACCTGAAACTCCTCCTCCTCAACAAATACTTTAATTCTTAGACTACTGTTCTTGGTCTATTATCTTGTGCGCAGGACTGAAAGTTATGTCATAGTTGGCTATTTGCTTGTTTGCTATTGTGCTGTGTTGTGTACTGTTATCTACTGTATCTCTCCTCATATGTTTATTGTGTTCCTGTTTCACTGGATTCGCTCCCAACCATGTAAAGCGCTCTGACACCTTTGAGTCTAGCTAGCGCTATATAAAACTTATATAAATAAATAAATAAATAAAACTCCACTCCACTGTGTGATACTCCATGCCACTCCATTCTACAACATGACACTCCACTGTATGACACACCACTCCACTGTATGACACGCCACTCCACTCTACGACACGGCACTATACTCTATGCCCTTTCACTTTATGCCTCTCCACTTTAAGACACTCTATGAAATGCCACTCTAAGACATGCCATTCAACTGAATGCCACTCCACTCTTCTCTATGACATGACACTCCACTTTACAACATGCTACTCCATTCTACGGCCCTCCACTCCACTCTACAATACTCAGCGCCACTGCACTCTATGACATGTCACTCCACACTACAACCCGCCACTCCACTCGAAGACAGGCCACTCCACTCTACGCGACTCCACTCTATGCCACTCTATGCCCCCTCACTCTAAGACACTATACGACATGCCACTCAGTGACACGCCGCTCCACTCTACTCTACGACACACCACTCCACTCTAAGCCACTCCATTTACTGTGCGACCCTCCACTCTTCGACACTCCACTCCCATTCTACAACATTTCACACCACTCCACTTTACGCCACTCCACTCTAAGATACTGTACGACACCCCGATCTATGACACGACACTCTATGACATGTCACTCTACTCAATTCTATGACGCGCCACTCCAGTCTACACCACTCCACTCTAAAACACTCACCTCCACTCTAGGTCCCTCCACTCTATGACTCTCTACTCCACCCCATGACACTTCACACCACTCCAATCTGTGCCACACCAATCCTCTATATAACAGTCAACTCCACTGCATGCCCCATCACTCTACAGCCCTTTACTCCAATCTATGACACTCTATTACATGCCACTCCACTCCATCCACTCCACTCTATGACATTCCACTCCACCTTATGACATGCCACTCCACTCTATGACACCCCACTCCACTGTACGGCACTCCATGCCACTCCACTCTACAACATGACACTCCACTGTATGACACACCACTCCAGTGTATGACACGCCACTCCACTCTACGACAGTGCCACTCCACTCTACGAAATGTTACTTCACTCTACAACATGCCACTCCACTCTAAGACAGGCCACTCCACTCTACGATACTCCACTCTATGCCACGCCACTCTAAGACACTTTACAACATGCCATTCTGTGACACGCCGCTCCACTCTACTCTACGACACACCACTCCACTCTAAGCCGCTACATTTACTGTATGACACTCCACTCTACGACACTCCACTCCCACTCTACGACATTTCACTCCACTCCACTCTATGCCACTCCACTCTAGGCCCTTCCACTCTAAGATACTGTACAACACGCCGCTCTATGACACGGCACTCTATGACATGCCACTCCACTCTATTCTATGACACGCCACCACAGTCTACACCACTCCCCTCTACTACACTCTACTCCACTCTATGTCCCTCCACTCCACTCCATGACACTTCACACCACTCCACTCTCTGACACGCCACTCCACTCTATGACACGTCACTCTGCTCTACGCCACTCCACTCTACACCATGTCACTCTATGCCATGACACTCTATGCCACAACACTCTACGAGACAACACTTTATAATACTTCACTGTATGCCACTCCACTCTGTAACTCTACACTCTACTCCACTCTAAAACACATCTACAACACCCTACAATATTCTACTCCACTTTATGACACTGTACTCCCATCTACTTTACAACACTCAAATCCATTCTATGCCACTCCTCTCTACAGCCCTCTACTCCACCCTATGCCACTGTATGACACACTACTCCACTCTATGCCGCTCTACAACACGCTACTCCACTCAACTGCACTTTATGCAACTCCCTTTATGCCACTCTATGCCACATTTCTCCTCTTCTCTAAGACAACTACTCCACTCTAGTCCACTCTACTCCACTACTCCACTCTATGCCACTCCACTCTGCGCCACTCTACAACACTCTACGGCACTCCACTATGCAACACTCCACTCTATGACACTCTACTCTACGACACTCCACTTCACAACACTTTACGACACTCTACTCTACAACAATCCACTCAATGACATTCCACTCTACAACACTCTACTTCACTCTGCACCTCTGTACTCTACAACCCTCTACTCCACTCTATGCCACTATGTGACATTGTACTCGATGACACCACCCTTGACGGCACTCCACTCTACTCTTTACTTTACGACACTCCACTCCACGTATGCCACTTCACTCTACAACACTGTACTCCCCTATAAATGCAATCAGATATCACTGTAGTATTCTATTATTAACTTACCATCTACTATGTAGCCGCCATAAGGAACATGTTTATCTTACCTTAGATTTACCATTTATCTCTATATTAATTGCAATTTGTACTTCTGATACCTGAAAAAAATATGGTTAATACTGGGACAAACTCTTTGTCTTTTGAGCTATTAAGTTGGTACTAAAAACAACTTTTTGTTTCTTCTTTTCTTTTTTTAATATGTTTTGTGGAAGGTTTTATTTTTTTCAAGGGTCAACATGGCCAACTAATATAAAAGACTTAACAGAAACAGAAGGACAAAAAAGGAAAACAACTAAGGATATTGGGGAGGAGATTGAACCAGCTCCTGATGTATGGTCATGTCCCTCTCTCCAGGAACAATGACAGTATGACAGAAGAGACAGTATTCGCAGTACTGCCAGCTTGATAATTTCTCTATTCTGCTTCAACAGATGGATTGGCACTGCTGTACCAGGAGCATGAACTGAAGTAAGGCCAGGTGATGGAGGGCATATGTAGCAGGCTGGTGATGGAGGGGCAGATGTAGCAGGAGAAGTTGAGGTGCTACTGGAGGGACACATTCAGCGGGTGGTTTTGAAGGTGCTGACGAAACAGAAGAAGCTGGAGGTGTTACAGTAGCTGAAGAAGTCGCTGCAGCCAATGTTTCTGCTTAGGCCTCTTTAATCTCCTTCTGACGTCTTCTTTCAGCACACACCATCCTGGTGGAATGCATTGCCAGCAGGTGTTTTCTCATTCCTGTTGTACCAAATAAGTATTGTTTCATGGTTCCATGGCAAATGATTTTGCTGTTTAGGTTGCAGGTTACCAGTTTGGAGTTCACCTTTTGCCCTATAAGTGGCAATAAGATAACATCGATCGACTCCTTTAGTTTCTTCCTCCTCTGCACCCCTTCTTCCTCCAACTACTCTTCTTCCTACGGCTGCGACTCCACCGGTTGATCTTTAGCCATTGAAGGTGTTGAAAAGTTGCAAGGTGGCTTCTGAAGAAAAGAAATTTACTCTTCCAAGCAGCACAACCTTCTCCTTGGAAGAAATCAAATGGTATGCGGAAAAACACTTCCTGTTTCCTAAAACCGAGAGAGTTCTAAGCCAATGAAATGCTGTTTTACAATGCAAAACTACAGCAGCAGTATTGCTATGATATTGCGGTACCCGTAAAGGTTACTAACACAACCTAGAGTTTACAATACTAACACATATACCATTAAAACACAAAACTAGCCATCAAACCCTGAATCCATATTTTGTATAAAAATAATTCTCTGGTGTAAATATTAGTTTAAAATGTTTCAGAGGTACCACAGTACTATAGAGATATCACTATTGAAAGCAAAGCGATCATGCAGATAACGCTGACGTTCATACTGAACTTTAACCTATCTCGAAAGCAATTAAAAAGAATTAATAGCATAATTTACAACATTATATGATTAGAAACACATTTTTTTAAAACAAAAAAACATACAAATTCACTGAAAAAAACAAAGGTTGAGGATAAGTTATAGTTAGGAAAACTTATTTCTTTCCATACAAAACCAACTTAAACTACACATACCTTAGAAATTCTAAAGGTATAATTATAACTTAAAGTTATAATTTGTGCACCACACAATATTTAATCTAACTTGCGTGCCTCCATACATAGTGCTGTGAACTCGCTACACAGACTAAATGAACTATAACTCGCTCCTTCCACATGCACTGCTCATACCCGTTCATATTAAATCACTTATAGTATGTTAAATCTTAGCATACATAACAATTCTCATGCCATCTCAAATAACATCATTATGAGAACACTGTGCAATGTGCAAGCACCCACTTCTGGACTCGGGGACTCAGTCCCCTTAGAGGGACACCCCTTCCTCCCAGGGCAAATTTTTTATTTTTTATAATGGTACTGCAGTACTGCAGTAAAATTTCTTAAAAAAGGGGGTGGGCTCCCACCTATGGAATTAAAATCCAACTGGGATGGGCCAGGGCCCTGGGGGTGCATTCTCGAATACTTTTTTATTTTTTTAAAAGGGGACAGGGGCGTGTGTGTATCCCCCTCCCTGAATGATTTTATGGACCTGGAGACCCCATTTTCCAAATCTGGCCGCATTGATTTGGGAAAGGCGGTGTGGGGGGTTCCCTCCCTGAGCCATATAATGACTCTGACGACCCCAAACCCCAAGTGTCTGCCGCACTTAGATAATTTTATGTGACAGGAGCATGGGGCCCACTTCCCGAGCCATGTTATGGCCCCAAGCGCCCCATACTCTGGGGCCCACAGTGGGAGCAGAAAGGCTCCCACCAGGTGGGACCACAAATGAATCTCCCTGTCCATGCTCTTGCGGGCATGGAAACATAGGATAGCTTTCGCCCGGCAGGAGCAGACAAAAAAGCTGTTCCAGCCGGGCAAGACCAAATCCGGCTCCCGCAAGCACCCAAGATGGGTGCTGGCTGGAGAGCCACAGGAGCCATGGGTCTTCATCCACAGCCCTCAATGGCTGTAAATGTTGTGGTTGCCCTGGTTGGGACTGGAACAGTCACCCATGAAAAAATAAAAGAAGCACCCAGTCTCCCCTGTGGCCCCCACAAAAGAAAAAATTGTGGGTGCCCCAGATGGGACCAGGGCACCAACCACTAAAAAAAGAATAAATACAAAATATCCAACTGGGCCCCACGCTGGCACATCAACAAGAGTGCTGCCCAGTGAACCACCAGGACCAGGGGGCCATGGGCCTTCCGCGGCAGCCCCCAACTTTATATATATTATCTAGGTGCCCCGGGTCACCCAGAAATAAATTAATTAATAAACCCAGCAAGGTAGGTATATGAAATGAGTCATTTCATATTTACTGCTCCTGTCAGGAGCTCCCCATAATGTCCTGTGAGGGTTTTTTATGCTTACTTTTTCTATCTCGTGGTGCCCCAAGAAGGGGCAGGGGGGCCACCAACCCTTCTTTTTAAATGTTCTCAAGGGCTGCAAGGAGCACAACAGCCCCTCTAGGAACATTTTATAATACCTCGCAATAAGTCTCATGGGTCATTGAATACAAAATCTCTGGAGACCTTACCCTCTTTTTTAAAGCACTCCAAGCTGGAGCTGTATGCACTTCAAGTGGAATGTGGGGACCCTTGTGGCTGGTCGTATGATTGCATTTTTTGCCCTAAAGAGTGTTAAAAAATGTTGAAACATGTTTATGGCTGTTTTGAACAAAAATGCTTTAATTAAAATGTTTTTATGTAACTAATTATTATTTACCATTGTCATGTGTGCACTGGGAGCTGGTATTCCTGGGCGCAAGGGTCGGTGCCCTCCTAGTCATGGGAGGAGAAAGGAGGAGAATGGCACAAGTTCAGCACTGACAATGAAAATCACGACTTTTGGGGAGATCAGTGAAAGTGAATATATGCCGGGCTGTGTGACATAATATGCGCCCTTGAGGCTGAAGTTAAACTAGTTGTGTCTACAGGAGCGGCCTGTTCAGGTGAGAGCGGCGGGGCTGGGTTGGGGAGGGATTCGACATACTTCCACAAGGGAAAATTAAATAATTAATTTTCCATCGTCGTCGTCTGTTGAAATCAACACCACCCCCCTCTACCCCCCCCCCCCCACCAGCCCCACCGTCCCACCGCCCCACCGCTCTTACCTGCACGGGCCACTGCTGTGCGTCAATAGTGGGGCGTGGGTGTACTTCAGTGCTACAGTAATATTCTGCATTAGGGTGCTGAATTATGTGGCTCAGGGCGGAGTTAAAATATCCTTCTTTAGTCAAGGAAGCATTTGACTACGTGGCAACACCCACTTTATGTTTTTCTCTCAGGAAGGCTGGAAGGGCTGGGAAGGAGTCTGGCAGGCAGCAGCAGGGCATAAAGCTTGTTCTGCTTTGGTGCACGGCGCTGTGTACTGTTTTTCAAAAACTTGCAGGCTTGGTGTGCCACGAGGCTCCTGTTACCCTGCTCCATCATCTGACCCCGGGCTGGTAAATATAACAAGCTTTAGTCCATTTCGGTCTTGGCTAAACTTCAGAAGCAGCACTCTTGCCAACTCCTACAGCCCGCTTGCTGCAGACTTAATGCTGCATTGGGGCCTCCATGCTCTTCCTGTTACTATCTCTGCTGCCCAGGCCTGCACTGTTTGGATGCCTCATTTCATACTGAAAACACCCTCTGCTGCCAAAGTCTAAGTGAGTCCAACCCGAGGGAGAAGGCCCCCTGGGCCACCCCACTGCCCACAAACTCAGCTCAAAATCAGGCTTCGCTTCTCATTGACCAGGTCCTTCAAGGAGACTGGGGCTCTGCTCCTTAGCACTCCAGTCCATTGTTCAGGACAGAACATTAACGGTAATGTTTCCACTGCAGCTCTCCCATGAACAAGGGGCGAGGGTGACAGGCTGTAGTGGAAGGCATCCTGCTCCTCTGTGGAGGGCCTCAGGCTCCAGTCTTACATCAGCAGAGAGGAGGTGGGTTTTGGTGAGCACATTGCTGGTGTTTGTTTACCCCCATTTTTAGCATAGCTGAAAACTGGCCTTAGGTCACGAACCTGCTTTTGCCCACATGACATGAAGCTACATCGCAACTTTGGAAACAAACTGCTGAGAGGATCAGATAGACAAATATATTATTAAAATAGCCCGTTCTGGAGAAAACTCCCTCCTAATGAGGGGATAATCAGATAATGGATGGAGATCTCTGTGGAATCCGGCTGTCACATGTTAGAATCTCAGCAACTTAGTCCAGCAGGCTAATGCTCCTTGTGAAGCATTGTGTATTGCCTATATTTCACAGATAACATATTTGTAACATAACTTAGTGGTATTTTGCCCCTACTGAAGAAACACATATATTTATTACTTCCTTGTCTGCTCTCTCACTTGCATGGCCTGTCACTTCGATCTTCCATCCCATCCCATTCATCTCCGTCTTTGTCTATTTTGTGTCTTTCTTGTCTTCCCTGTCTTCTCAACCTACCTTGCCTTTTCTCTTCCTCCTTAGCCTCCTTTCTCTTGCACGTCTCTGCTTTTTTTTCCATGTCTCATCCCTGGCATCTCGTCTTTTGACTACTCTCATTCCATTACTTATTACTGCCTTCTTTATCACCTCTCTACCTTTCCTATCTCCCTTGTCTCTTTTCCTGCCATCTCCATTTCATGGGTCTGGGTTTTTTACTACCCATTGTGAAGGAGATCTGCTGCTGAAAATATATGTAAAGTGGGCTTTGACTTCACTAGTTTTAACCATTGGCTTTCTTTGGTCAGCCTCTTTCACCCATTTCCTGAGACTTTGTCACTCACTTCTCATTTGAGATGTTATCATTGATGTCATAAATGATGACATAGAACATGTCATGAGTGATGTCATATGCTAGGTCATAAGCAGTGCATGGCGGGGGTGCAAGTTATAGTTAGCTCTGCTAAATATAACTAGTGAATTTCTGTGATTTTTCTAAAGTCCAAAACTTTAATGTTGTCATTGACAAATTCACTTTACTATAACGTTACTTTAACCTTCGTTTTTTTCTGTGAATTTCTAGTTTTTTTTAAATGTAAAGTAATATTTAATTACCATACATAAATGCAACCCCACACCGTGCACGGCCCTACAGCCCAACCCCCACATGCAGTCAACCCCCACGTGGCACATGTTCTTCGCCCATGTGCAGTGGGGGGGTTGGCCACAAGGTCACCAACCCCCGTTAAGGCAGCCAATCCCAGACTGTGCAGGCATCAAACCTTACACTGCAGACAGCCTTGGGCCGTGCGCAGTGGGGGTTGGCCATGGGGTCTGGCCCTGGGGACCCCATCACATTGACACTGTAGGATGATTTCTGAAGATTTTTGCTGAAAAACTAAGTTGTCTTCGGCGATTTGAGCATAACATCATTGTGAAGAAAGGAGCGAAAGCTGTTGTCCATAAAGTCCGCAAAGTACCACACTTGATTCTTCAACCACCTCATATTATACTTTATTTCGGCCATTCAACCATAAAAGTGCATGTACAGTACAACTCTTACACACAATGTTAAAATGTGAGACAGATAATCATAGAAAAAAGCCTATAGATGAAAAAGCAATTCAACTATTGCTTAAAAGTTCTCTAAATACATTATAAAAATCACCTCATCCAAAAAATTGAAAATGTGTTTTTAAAAAGATACATCATCAGTCCAGGCCATTTAAGACTAAAACCAGGAGCACAATGCGCAAGCGAGACAGCCCTCTGTCTACGCTACCCAAAACAGTGGCAACAGTAACCTACCGAGAGTTTCTCCTCAACCCTCTCAGCCTCAACAACCTCAATCTGCTTGTAGGAGTTTTCTCCTGCTGCCCCACATAAGGCCCAAGAATTTTGCCACAGCGCATGCTTTCACTGGGCTTGGATCTGTTCTAAATATTTGCAGCACTTTAACATGGTTACGTGTTCCCATCTGCCTGCAAATAGGTGCAAGCCACCTGGCTCTTGGAGATCGGTAGGCAGGGCAGGCAAACAGGACATGTGCTACGGATTCAACACTGGTGATGCAAAGAGGACAAAACCGCGACAACACTCGAGTGGAACACCAAGAGCTAGTAACAGCGTTGAGGGGAAGCGTGCCAAATCTGAGCTCCATATATAATTTCCTGTCACTAGGCATCTGTAAAATTTCTAGATATGGTTAAAAAAAGGCGATAGATTTATGGGCGGTGAATTCTAGGGTTAACCGGCCCTCTTTAGGATTGGCAGCTGCTGTTTTGGCTACCCAACCCCATACTGCATTTTGAGAGAGGCTTTAGTAGGAACTAGGGCTGGTCCCTATTCTCCCAGAGACCCTCCAACCCTAAGTCAGATAGTAGATGCTCTACATTCTTTAGCCACCCAATTTTATTTTGTGTGTCTAATTGAATGACTTAATCGAGCACCTTGGCATAAGGGCCTAGCTCAGGGGTGGCCCTAACCCTCCTCCAGAATAACAGGGGATGGAGCTTAGCCTTATCAGCAATTGATTTCCTACCCATGTCTAACCTTAGAGGATGGAGAGGGGTACTCTTTGGCAACTGGACCAAACTCCCCAGAAATTTATTCTCCGCACTAACAAGATCGGCCAGCCTTTCGAAACCCCACAGCTCTGCCCCATTTAGAGCAGAGCTCACTGCCTTGGATTCATATATCTGCAGTGGTGCTGCCACTGGTTTGGTATAGGAGGTACTAAGATCCTTGAGTTAGCTTCAAAGTGGATTTAACCACCTGGGGCTTCCAGGACAGGCTTTCGGATAAAGTTACACCCAAGTAATTCAATGTGCTGACTCTCTCAAGCGGAGTGCCACCCAAGGCTGAGCAACCCCTATAAGATTTGTGGCGACTGATCGTCAAGAATTTTGTCTTTGCAGTATTGATCTCATGGCCACGCATCTTACTGAAGTCATAAAAACGATTAAGAAGAATCTGGAGCCCCCGGGTGTTTTTGACACAAGCAGGGTATTGTCCCCATATAAGAGCATCACAACCCTTTCACTCCCCAATATGGGTGCATCAGCTGGCACCTCTTGGAGATATTTCACTATGTTGCTGATGGATAGGGAGAAAAGTGAAGGGGCCAAGATGCACCCTTGGCGGATGCCCCTACCGACATCAATGACATCAGTGACCTGGCCCTGATCACCCCAGCGAATTGTGGTCAAATTGGCATCATGAAGAAAGATAGCTAGAGATAAGATATCTGACGGCATCCCCATTTCTCAAAGAACTTGCCACAGTTTTTGTCTGGGGACGAGGTCGAAGGTGGTTTTTAGGTCAATGAAAGCCACATATAAACTCCCCAGTCCAATAGCCACAGTCTTCCAAAAAAGGAGGAGGAAGCGGAACACCTGGTCCACTTTCCCCATTCTTTCCCTAAATCCAGCTTGGAAGGGAGTTAGGATATTATTCTCACTGGACCAGTTCTGTATTTTAGCCAGCAGTGCTCGAGAGACTACTTTTTGGATTGAGTCAATAAGACTAATCGGTCTGTAGTTGCTGGGTAATGACCTGTCTCCTTCTTTATAGATCGGGATCACCTCTGCTCCCTTCCATGTCTGGGTATGGAAGTGCCCCTAGCAATCACTTAAACTTGAGTTAAAAAGATTAAAAAGCCTAGGTGTGACAGAGGAAATAGAGTCATCCCAGTGGCTGGAGCCTGTGGTGTTAGCACCCAAGGATGGGGGAAAACATCCGCATGTGTGTTGACCTTCGGGATTTGAATAGGAATATTTGGGTGGATAGACAACCTTTGCTGAATATCGCTGAAGAATTGACCATGTTGGCGGAGCGCACATTTTTAGTGTCTTTGATTATCATCAGTTCCTCTTGAGTAAGGAATCAAGACATTTGACTTCATTTGTTACACCACTAGATGCTTTACGATGTATCAGAATGCAGTTTGGGCTAGCTTTTGCTGTGACCTGTTTCCAACGAGTGATGAGGAAAGTAGAGGATGGGGAGAGGATATGGCCTAACGGCTAGAGCGGTCGACCTCGAAGCTGGGGAACCGGGTTCGGGTCTCGGCAACGAAGCTCAACATCCTGTTATTCTCGGCAAATCACTTAATCTTCCTGTGCCTAACAAAAATGAATGTTTCCGTCTGTAACGCAACTGGTGCTCCTGTAAAGCGCTCTGATACCTGATACCTTCGGGTCAAGTTTGCGCTATTTAAAACTCCGGGGAAAAAAAGTTATGGAAGGTATTAGACAGATCATGTTCTTTCAGGATGACATTCTGATTTATGGTAAAGGCAGAGGTGATCATGAATTGATCTTTGAGGAAATGTTGGAAGGGCTGTGTAGTGGTGCTTTGGAAGTGAAAAGGGAGAAGTGCCAATTCAGGGTTAGTACTGTAATTTATTTGGATAGATTATCTCTGGGAAGGGGATAAGCCCTAAGATGCACGTTATGGAATCACTGGCCAAGACACCAATATCTGAGGATAAAGAACAGTTGAGATGTTGATGGTGATGAATTGTATAGGTGTAGTAGAAGGGTTCCACTAGAGGGAGGGAGGAAAAGGTTGGTATATTTGGCACATGAAGGTCATTTGGGTAGGAACCTAACTAAGTCTAGATTAAGAGAATTGTACTGGTGGTCTGGCAATGATCAGATGGGGGAGGAGTTGTAGGGATTGTGTCTTGTGTGCTCAGGCAGACAAAAGCAAGGTTATAAGACAGGGACCTTTAGCACCTGTTAGTATTCCTAGTGAACTGTAGTAGAAGTTGGGAATTAACATTGATGTACCTTTGAGTTGCTGCAACCATTTGAAAGGTTTATGGTGTTACTGGTAGATTATACAATGAAATGGGTCATAGCCAGATGTTTTGCAAGTGTAACTTCAAGGATGGTGATAAACCTTTTATGGTTTAAATCTTTTATTGGCATTTTCAAACATACCAAGCGAATACAGCAGCTAATGTAAGTCTTTGAGGCATACAAACATCTGAAAGCGAGACGGACTACATGCCTTGCTGCGATTGGTACATAAACAACTCCAAAAAAGGAAGAAAGAAAAACAAGAGAAAAAAACCCCCCACGAAAGAATCCCCCCCAACTCCCCCATCCCCACTCACCCATATGCGATGTCTGCACCCATGTGTGTGCCTAAATGCAATCATTTGGTGATAAACCTTTTAAAGGAGGAGTTCTCTAGGAAAAGCTTCACTAAATTTCTGGTGACTGACAATGGTGCATAGTTTGTTTTGCAAGAAATGGTGGCATTGTTGGAAGCTGTGGGAATTGAGCATTTGGGTACAGCGTTATATTACCCACAAGCAAATGGTTTGGAGGCAGTCATGAACAAGATGGTGAAAAGTTGTGTGCAAAAGGGCTTTATTCGGCAGAGTGCCTTGAAGTGATACTCAGGGAGACAATATTAGCACCCAGGACTACTCCGAAGTTGTAATAAGGGATTTTTTCGTTTGAGGGATTGAGAAGTAGGAAAGCTAATACCACATTGACTTCTGATTCGATAGCTCCAAACGAGTTGAGGCGGGATAAGCGAAATGCTGTGGTGAGGAGAGAATTTTATCAACAAAGATATAAGGAAAGCTATGACAGAGTGAAAGGAGTAAAGGGTAACAAGTGAAAGGTGTGTGACATGGTTTGTATTTAGAAGCCAAGATTTGTGAGGAAAGGGGCTACTGTGTTCATGGGCCCTTTTAAAATTGCTGAAGTGTGGATATGTGGAGCGTGCCTTGCCTGGTGAATGCCAGCAATGTTCTGAACTTGAGGAGTGTGGATAAGTATGTTGATACTAATAATGGTGTTTCCTTTAACAGAGGCTCCTTGAGGGGGGAGTTTCTCTTCAATCAGGGGATATTCTGGTGGAGATGGGAAAAGGTGTGAGGAAATCCAGCAGGCAATGGAAGAAGTGGTATCGTTAAAAGGTTTTGTCTAATTTGCAATTAGTTTAACACTGTATTGTAATCTTTTAACTTTTGTTTTCATTTTTGTTTTATTATTCTGTTTCCTTACTGCCTTTGTGCAGTTATTTTTCGTGAAATCTTGGGGTAAATATGTAAACTGTTGTCGGTGGTAAAGGAGATGTATTGTGGTTTGAGCTTGCATTCTGGGTGGAATGTACCTCACTGGGTATTCTATTGTATATTGCAATGTGAGGGGGGAAGGCAGAAAGCAGAAGCGTTGGGAAGCTGAGCTGCAATGACCCGGTGAGCCTCTGGGTGATGAAGACTGATGCACGTAAATTGATATTTAAAGGACTACGCATCCATTGATGGACTGAACATATCACTTTTGGAAATGTAAGACAGGATATTAGCACATGTTAACTAAACTTAGAAAAACAAAATAACTTTGTTAACCGCAGTGCTTAATTTGTAAACAATTAAGTGCCAGGGCCCTCATCAGGAGGCCCACTGCAGCCTACACCACCCATTGCCCCTGCTAGCACTACGAATAACAGCACCAAACCAGCTGCTAACCATCACACTCCTACAAGTATGACAGTTCAGACTATTCCAGGCCCCCAAAGCTATAAGATTAGCAAGGGCGGCAGGCATTAGTCATTTTTAAAGTATATAAAATTAGTAAACAACTGTTGTTGTGCTCACTCTAAATGAGGCAAACAGCCTACCATGTGACAGACTGTCATAAGTACAGGTGCTGCCAATTAAGTGCCGGTGCTGAGCACCGGAAACCACGGGCTCAAATTAAGCACTGCTTAACCGGCCCCAACGCGGTAAATATTTGCAACCGATATGGTGAACTTGCTCCTATTCACAACAACCTAGCCAAGGAGAGTGAACTCCAGGGTTTTAAGTGGGATGGGTCCCTCGGAGTCATTAAAAGGAGACATTAAAATAGGTCCCTATTGCGCCCGTTATCACTGTCCATAACTTTATTGGTAAAGACACTGATCAATTTCTGATCAATGAATGTAAAAATTGTTAAAGTAATTCATGGCAGCGATTTATTGCCTCTTTATATTTTTTTGCATTTTTTTTCAGTGTAGCATACTATTCTTGGGTAGTTCATACTCTGAAATGAGGGGAATACAAACACCTCCAGGGCCATGATTGAGAAGTCTAGTGGTGAGGCTGACGGCAGCGCAAGATTCTCAAAGTGCTTGTCAGTGGGTTAAAAAGGTGTTCAGAATACATCACCCTACAATCCTTGGCTCTGTGGAGAGCTACCAGAGCAATGGTCAACTATTTCAGTGGCAACTGTGTTCTGTAAAAATGTGTATAAGGGAGGTATGCAGTTGCCAAAATATTGACAAGGCCAAAGTAAAACAAAATGCGGTATGTACAGGTGGGTGGGTACGTTGTATGTATGTGGGGTGGTGAAGTGAAGGTGATGTGAGGAAGTGCATTCAGGAGTGAAAAGAGGGTGCTGAAAGGGAAAGAGATGAGGTGTAACATGCGCAAAGAGAAGAAATGGAGAGAAAAATGGAGTATAAGTCTAATATGGAGTGAGCATAATGGGAATGAATGCAGTGGCGTAATGAAACTTGAGGGGGCACACCTGCAAAGTGCATGGAGGGCACCCCTCACACTCCTGACACAGTCAGGAGGTCTCAGGCCCGCCTGTGCACAGCTGCGGCCGGTGCAGGTAACCACTTACCTTGCACCCTCCGCATTGCTGAGTCGGCGATGCAGTGAGTGCAAGGTAAGTGTCTTTCTTTTTTTTAATTTAAAAAAAATGTATTTTCCCTCGTCGTCGTCTGGTGACTCACCACCCCGCCCCACTGCCCCACCACTCTTACCTGCACCGGCCGCGGCTGCCTGTGCACAGTGCCGATTAGGACCTTCTGGAGCTGGGGTCCCCCGCACTGCAGGAGCTGCAGGGGCAATTGTTATGTCACCGAATGAATGAGAAACTCTGAAGACCACTACTACTTCCACAGGCCTCAGTAATTTTTAATTCATAGTTTCACAACTTCACAATTGAAACATTTACAATATTATTTATTTACAACAAAATCATTATTCTCACTCTTTTTAGGTCTCGCGCCTAGCGTTGCACTGCGTAGCAGTGCTCGCGCAGCGCGAGCCATTTAGGGGTCGATTCCGATGTCAGCCGGAAGCGCACCTAACAGTATTCGTCCGGAAAAAATACGAGCCGAACGCGTGTTTTCCGACCGACTCGAACACTCTACCGAACGAACAAGTACGATGCGCATAACAGCCCAGATTCCGAGCGAGCCGTACTTACCCATTCCAGCTCCTGTTCCCCGCCCGAGCCGGATCCGTAAACGCCGAATCGAGTCGCATGGAACCAAATACACAGCACCTTCCGGCCGGACTAGTACGATGCGTCTCCCGTACGTGCCGAACTCGTCGCTACGTACGGCACGTTTGAGCATCCGGGAGAGCTGCACATAAGCTCCGATTCGCGCCACAAGACGATCCACGGCGACGAGACGAACAAGCCAGCGACGAGTACGAGTCGAAGACACGAGAAACCCGAACGAGACGAACCAACCATGAATCCCATCGCGCAGGTCCTACCAATACTCTACATCTATTACCGGGACCGGCACGCACACGTACGGCGCAGACGGTAAGTCAAACACCCACAACACAAACAAACGACACGTACCCGAAATATGTCACACACACATAGGGATGCACAAATGATGTACACAAGCAACAGCAGAACCATAGGGGTGGGATGGCCAACACCAATGCATACACACCCATAGGGGGATGGATGCCTACCACCAACTCCACCCTACAACTACCCCTACTCATGGGTGGCTAGATGCCTGCCACCACCCCCCCCCACTCATGGGGGGCTGGATGCCTACCACTACTGCCATCCCCACCCTTAGGGGGCTGGATGCCTACCACTACTGCCATCCCCACCCATAGGGGGCTGGATGCCTACCACTACTACCATCCCCACTCATGGGTGGCTAGATGCCTGCCACCCCCCCACTCATGGGGGGCTGGATGCCTGTCACTACTGCCATCCCCACTCATGGGGGGCTGGATGGCTGCCACTACTACCATCCCCACTCATGGGGGGCTGGATGCCTACCACTACTGCCATCCCCACCCATGGGGGCTGGATGCCTACCACTACTACCATCCCCACTCATGGGTGGCTGGATGCCTACCACTACTACCACCCCCACTCCTGGGGGGCTGGATGCCTGTCACTACTGCCATCCCCACTCATGGGTGGATGGATGGCTGCCACTACTACCATCCCCACCCATAGGGGGATGGATGCCTACCACTAACACCACCCCCACTCAGGGTGGGCTGGATGCCTACCACTACTACCATCCCCACCCATAGGGGGATGGATGCCTACCACTAACACCACCCCCACTCAGGGTGGGCTGGATGCCTACCACTACTACCATCCCCACTCATGGGGGGCTGGATGGCTGCCACTACTACCATCCACACCCATAGGGGGCTGGATGCCTACCACTACTACCATCCCCACTCATGGGGGGCTGGATGGCTGCCACTACTACCATCCCCACCCATAGGGGGCTGGATGCCTACCACTACTACCATCCCCACTCATGGGTGGCTAGATGCCTGCCACCACCCCCCCCCACTCATGGGGGGCTGGATGCCTGTCACTACTGCCATCCCCACTCATGGGTGGATGGATGGCTGCCACTACTACCATCCCCACCCATAGGGGGATGGATGCCTACCACTAACACCACCCCCACTCAGGGTGGGCTGGATGCCTACCACTACTACCATCCCCACCCATAGGGGGATGGATGCCTACCACTAACACCACCCCCACTCAGGGTGGGCTGGATGCCTACCACTACTACCATCCCCACCCATAGGGGGATGGATGCCTACCACTAACACCACCCCCACTCAGGGTGGGCTGGATGCCTACCACTACTACCATCCCCACTCATGGGGGGCTGGATGGCTGCCACTATTACCATCCCCACTCATGGGGGGCTGGATGCCTACCACTACTACCATCCCCACCCATAGGGGGATGGATGCCTACCACTAACACCACCCCCACTCAGGGTGGGCTGGGTGCCTACCACTACTACCATCCCCACTCATGGGGGGCTGGATGGCTGCCACTACTACCATCCCCACCCATAGGGAGCTGGATGCCTACCACTACTACCATCCCCACTCATGGGTGGCTAGATGCCTGCCACCACCCCCCCACTCATGGGGGGCTGGATGCCTGTCACTACTGCCATCCCCACTCATGGGGGGATGGATGGCTGCCACTAACACCACCCCCACTCAGGGTGGGCTGGATGCCTACCACTACTACCATCCCCACCCATAGGGGGATGGATGCCTACCACTAACACCACCCCCACTCAGGGTGGGCTGGATGCCTACCACTACTACCATCCCCACTCATGGGGGGCTGGATGGCTGCCACTACTACCATCCCCACTCATGGGTGGCTAGATGCCTACCACTACTGCCATCCCCACCCATAGGGGGCTGGATGCCTACCACTACTACCATCCCCACTCATGGGTGGCTAGATGCCTGCCACCACCCCCCCCTCATGGGGGGCTGGATGCCTGTCACTACTGCCATCCCCACTCATGGGGGGATGGATGGCTGCCACTAACACCACCCCCACTCAGGGTGGGCTGGATGCCTACCACTACTACCATCCCCACTCATGGGGGGCTGGATGCCTACCACTACTACCATCCCCACTCATGGGGGGCAGGATGCCTGTCACTACAACCACCCCTACTCATAGGACGGGTAATGCATGACACAACTAGCATACTCCCACATAAGGACTGTCTGTAAATTCCATCGCACCCCCAACACCATGACAAGCGTGTGTGGTCTGTGTCAAATGCATACAACACTGAACATGACATTGAACATACAATGTGACCCCCCTAACACATGTGTCACACATAATTGTGTGTGTGGCCTACACAATGCAAGCAGACCATGACCACTGTGGCAATGTGGCCCAAAGCCCCATCACCACAGTGCCCAAAAGGTAAGTGTGTGCCCCATAGCTGAAGCAGATTTTGAACAGTGTGGCAATGGGGCCCAAAGCCCCATCACCACAGTGCCCAAAAGGTAAGTGTAGTCCTGGTAAAAGCTGCTAAACCAAAAATGCAGGGATTATTCCTGGCCACACAACACCAAACACTACATTGTAGTGCTTGTGTCCCATAGCAACATAGATTGTGTGTGGCAAGCAGTGCAGTGCCAATGACACATCGTTCTAGCCATGTGCACACAAACATCAGCCATGGGGCCCCACATTGTCTACATTCACAAATAACACAATGACAGAAGTGAGCATCATAATGCAGACCCACATATCTGCAGCAATGGACACACAAATGTAGATATCCTGTGGAGACTGTAGATGTCATGTGAACAAATACCATACCATGGCAGCAATGGGACATACTAACCATGATCAATGTGCTGACTGATGACCTAGCAGTCCCAGGGCCAGCAGGGGAAAGCCAACAAACAACATACATCCAATGGCAAACTAAAGATATGTCAATGCAGTGGTGCAAATGCACAAACACAAACAGGCAGACTCACACTGCATATCATACACAACAGGTGAGGGGGGTTGTGTGCCAGTGTCCCCAGGCAAACACACAACACATGAGGAGGCCAGATTCACTAATACACAGATGTCAACACAGTCACATACAAAACTAACTCAGGGATTGGATTCCCCTATGTGGGCAAACAGGCGTTGTGAGATGAGAGGGAGCCCAAATTACACAAGTCACACAAGCTTGTAGGAACAGCAACAAACACAGCAAGAGACAGAACCACCACGGCACTCCCCCAGGGACCCCACATTGTGGTGACACTAGCCTGCATGACAATCACACTGTGATGGCAAAGGTAGATGTCATCCACACTGTGAACCACAGCCATGTGTCCTGAGCAACAAACTAACATCACACCTATACAAGCACAACGCACTCAGCATGGCCTGCCAGCCAAGGACAACATGGAGGTAGTGCCCCAGCCGTGCAACAACTCACATTTGCACACACTCAACGACACACACCTTGAACTCCACCAATGTGCAGCAGTGAAGCTCACATGGACTGCTGACATTGCACATGCACCCATGAAAATCCCAGTGGTGGTGGGGGGAAATAAGGTGCAGAAACCCATCACACATGGCCAGTCAACAATACTTGTGAATGTCTGACACACTGCACAGTATGCCGTACATGGGCATGACGTCAAATCCACCCCAAACAATGGGATCCTGGCCATAGTCACACACCAATGAAGAAGCCAAGCTGACCCACAAAGGACACACATAGACAACTTCCAACATTGCAGCTCTGACCCTGAGGAGTGGCAGCAGTCACACACACAACGTGTCACAATCACTGAAAGCATACACAAACAGAAAATCACATTACTCGTGTAACCAACAAGTGCCAAGAGGAATCTTGACTGTGTCCCATCTGCGTTTGCCCACATCCCCAGCCCTGACAACAAAGACAACTAGGGATGACAACCTCATTAACATTAGTTTGCCATGCACCCACATCCCGGAGAAACCAGGTCCAAGATGCTGGATGAACACAGAACAACTCAGCAAGCATCACAAACAGGAACATCCGTAGGGACACAGCCTGTGTAGGAAAAGGAGAAGGGTACACGCACAGGCATGCCTACACAACACACAACACGGGCACAGCCTATATCACGGAATCACGCACTGCCATGAGGGCACTCTACTCCTGTGGAAGGTCAGCTGTGCCAAACCTTGTCTGTGCACGACTCAAACCTGTCAGCAGAACACTCGGTCAGTGAGTCAACAACTACAACACACTGAAGGCTCTGCTCATATCAGCCTGGGCACGGGAGTGTCACGTCAGTCATCTGCATACACCCAAGACACGTGTCAAGCAACTTGCACTGTGTACACAGATGAGTCCTCCAAATTTGATGTGCCAAACTGCATGTCCATTGGAGACGGGCGCACAGTCAGGGTACTAGGAACATTGGACAGTGGTAAGCCCACCAGATGTGCATCAGTGTAGGACAAAGATGGTAATCTACAAATGCTAAACGTACATCCCTGTGTCAAATGCTGAACATTACACCCTCAGACTGCAGCAAAGGATGCTATAGATCCAGACTAGATTAGGACACATATCCCATGGACCACATGGAGCCCATCACAGCAAAACTTAATTTACCTGATCTGAACACTATTACAACAGCAAATGCATGATTCCACACATCTACATCATGTACCTCCAAAGATTAACCACAAGTAAACAAAAAAAGGCTTTATTCAGCAAGTGTGCAACTCAAATCAAAAGTCCAAAATAAACTAAGGCCAATGGCCAGTCCAAATATACAGTCCCAACAGGGTGATGTGTGACAACTTGTCAACAATTGCTTGCCTGCACAGGTACGGACAGGGGACATCCCCCTTGGAGGTGCATACGAGGGGCAGGCCAGGCACCACAGGGACAGGATCAGGGGATGCCAGAAGGAGGCAGTGAAGGGGAGGTGGGTGCAGGAGTGTCACCGGCAACTGCAGTGGAGGTGTCTGACTCGGGGGGCTGGCACCACCGCAGTGCTCAAGTCAGATGGTGTTGGTGCTGCAACCACTGCAGTGGGCTGGTCAGATGGAGTGGACTGGGTCCCCAATGCAGTGCCCGAGTCAGACGGGGTGGTTGTGGACTCCACCGCAGTGCATGACTCCAAGGTAGTGGAAGGGGGGCAGAAGAGCTGGGCAGGACAGAGGGGGGCGACACGGTCTCCACACCAGTGGCACAAACAGGCAGAGCGTCTGGTTTGGGGGTGGAAGAGCAAGTGGCAGGGGGGAGGGCCTAAGAAGTTTGGGGATGCGGTATCGGTGTGTGGGGGAACCTGGAGCAGGGTGTGGCGGTGGAACCTGTGGAGTGGTGGCCTGGGGGATGGAGGTGAGAGACTGGGTGGTTGACTTGCAGGGCGGTGGCGGGGTCTTGCTCTTCCGGGACCGG
Source organism: Calotriton arnoldi (assembly GCA_963921515.1). Taxonomy (NCBI): domain Eukaryota; kingdom Metazoa; phylum Chordata; class Amphibia; order Caudata; family Salamandridae; genus Calotriton; species Calotriton arnoldi. Next base: position 118,296 of record CAWUFW010006799.1, read on the forward strand.
GGGGACTTGCGGGTGGGGGGCTCACTGTGCCTGCGCCTGGGGGAGGGTGTCCGGGGGCGAGGGGCCCTCCCCTCTGTGTGGGTGGACTTCCTCTTCCCCCGGTATGCTGGATCAGCGGGATTGGAGGGGAAGAGGCCGAGGTCACTGAGGAAGAGCTGCTGATCAGGTGGGGTTGCAGGTGAGGCAAGGGAAGGGGTCTTGGAGGGAGAGGATCTTGAGGATTGCGGAGTGACTGTGGTTGCCTGTGTGTGTGTGTGTGTGTTCCCCATCCCCTGTGTCTGTGGTATCAGTCCCCTGAGGATGCTTGTGTGCACGTCTTGCCTTTCTCTTGGGTGTGTCTGTGCTGCTCGTGTCTGTGTGTTTGGGTGACTGTGCAGGTGTGCATGTGCTTTGGACAGGTAGGGGGGCAGGAAGTGTGGATGGGGCAGAGGTGGGAGGGGTGAGGGACTGTTGGAGGAGGGACACTGCTGCCGTCAGGGAGGAGTCCATGGACTTATTGCTCCTCTGTAGGGCAGACATACCCGTCGAGATGCCCTCCATGAACGACACCAGCTGTGTCAACAGAGTGGTGTGTGCATGGAGGACACTCAGCATTGCTGCCTGCCCTACATGGAGCTGCCGAAGGAGGTACACAGACTCCTCACTCAGGGCAGCAGGGGACACAGGGGCAGGGGGTGCGATGCCTGGCACGAAGGAGACACGCTCCCGAGTACGGGAGCCTCCACTGACCTCAGGAATGGGAGCCAATGGGAGGGCGGTGGTGGTGGTGGTGGTGGTGGCGGGGCCAGACAGACTAGCTGGCCTTTGGTGGCTGCTGACACCCGCCTCCACAAGGGAGTCATCCTCCGAGCTGCTGCGGTCCTCAGCTGAGGTGGATGGTGCTGAGGACTCCTCGGTGTGGCTCCCCTCGCCCTCCGTGCCACTGGGTCCCTCTGACCACACGTCCGATGCTGACCCAGTCTGGCTCCGCTGCTCCTCCTGGTCCGTGGAGCTGTCCCCTCCTGTGGCCGTGGATGCATCTGCAAACAATTAGGGAAACAGACAAACATCAGTCACCTGCACTGACCGCACACACCACAGTAAGTACAGCACATTACAGAGCAAGCCCTGGCATCCTTAGTTGAACATTGCCTAAAGTCCCCACACAGATTCGGGGAAGCCAATTGTCAGTCTGATGGTCAACCATGGGACTCACACCCCTCCTGCCCTTGCACCCAGCTGGTGCCTGTCTGATGGTAAGACCCCAGTGCGGACACATGCACCACCTACACAGTTGTTGGACATTGCAGGGAGCACGGTGAAGTATGTGAACATGCACACATCACATATCTTGCCACTGAGTCAGTGCAGATGTCCGGATAAAGGGATGGCCAGAGTCTAAATAGAAATGCATGTGATGCATACCAGCACCAGACACCTTGATGCACCCATGTCCGGATAGTCAATGCCACAATGGGGTGCATGTTGCACATGTCACTCCCCTGCAGGATCAGTCTCAGGAAGTTTAATGCCATGACACAGGAATGCGTGCAAAGTCATACATTACTGTCTCAAGTCACATGGCCATGGCAGCCTCCCAACAACAGTCTGCACTGTGTCACAATCCGAGGGCATGGGGAATGCAAGTTATGTGACTGACAAGTGCACATGTCCATCCCCCAAATACCACATCATCTGTACTACTATTTGTCCACGTCATACCAACTGGACATATGGGGGACATGAAACACAACTCCCTGAACATGAGCACCTCACAGTGTGCTGTGAATCACAACACAGCTGCCTGAAAGTCACAGTCGCAAACACCTGTGTGCACAGTCAAGTGATCAGACACCTATAAGTCACAGAAGTATCGTCTATCATGGTGACATCTCAGATGGCATGCTGAGCCCTAACCCATAAACATACCAGTAGTCCTGACAACGAAGACACAGCACAATGAGACAGAGGCAGACACCTGAGGGTACATTTCACTGATCACAACATGCCAGATGATACACGGGAGTGGGAGTACAGAGTGTATTGCATGCCCTGGAGTAGGCATGACTGTCCAGCTCCACCTGTAAGAGGGATGAGTCCTGGACAGTAGGCAGGTGGCTAAGCATGTGTGACACACTGGATACACATACTCCTGAGGCCCAAACATTGTTCCCACCAGCAGCATGGGTGTGTGGCAAATTCCCCAGGGACATGTGGTGAGTCAGAGCAGCAAGCGGACCACATATCAAAGTTACACCCAGATCACATGTCAGAACTTAGGCATTGTGTAAGCAATTGAGCCACCCATTAATCGCACAACATAGTCACGGGAACAAATGCTGTCCCCCACCTTGAGCAAAGCAAAATGCAATGACACAGTCCCCAAATGACACAATTTCCCGACTTTAAGGGCCACACATATGCGTATCAGAGGAGAAGTGGGCATGTCACAAATGAGGGACATGGGTCCTGGACCACATGACTGATGTACTGTGGAAGTTTAACCAGGCCAGAGGAGGGCACATAGCATGTCAGACAAAGTGCACAGTGCAGTCATGGACTCACCCCCTCCTTGCTGCTGTCTGTCCTTCAGCTGCCCATCCAGGTCAGGGAAGACCACCGCCAGGATCCGGAGCATGTGGGGGGTCAGGGTCCGGTGTCCGCCCCTCCTGCGAGGAGGCGACAGCTTCAGCTGGACCCTTGCGATCCTCCGGGTCCAGCCACGAAGGTCCTGCCACCTCTTCTGGCAGTTGCGGATCCTGCGCCTGTAGACCCCCACGGATCTTACTTTCCGGGCGATGGTCAGCCAAATTTCCTGCTTCTGGTGGGCATCAACCTGTGAGGATAACAAAGTGAAAAGGCCATTACTACACATGCAACATATACGTGCATCACACAGTTGGATATACATGTCTCAATCACAGGGGCATATGATGTACACAGGCAGTGCAACAATGGCTATGAACAGTTTGCCAGCAGTCACTACATGGTATCATTGCATGGGAACTAAACCTAGTTGGAATGCACTGTTACTGCACTGTACCAGTTCAGTGCATGTAACTACACACTTTGGGGTGTGACAACTACTCAGTGGGCATGCTAGCCAGTGGTGTGCACACTGAAAGCCCTGCTAGTCAGACAACATGCACAATTAGTGAGGCAGTGGACAGCACACTCACCTGCTCCCCTGGTTTCCCATACAGCTTGCTGTACTGTGGAAGGAGGCTGTCCAGCAGGGCCTGGTTCTCCTCAAGGCTGAAGGCTGGGGCTCTCTCCACAGTACGTGCCATTGCAGGAGCCAGAGGATGCATAAACAGCAGCAGTGTTGGTGGCAGATGTCGTCCTGGAGCATGTAGTGCAGGCAAGTGAGCTCTCAGGGGAACAGCCAGCATTATATGTGTGCTGCAGAGGCAGATACTGTCCCATGTGTCCAAAGTGATAGGTCCAAGTCGTTTGCATCTTCTGAATTTGACCAATCCATGGAATAGCAGCACTAATACACGCCCACAGCATCCTTCAAATCTTCAACTTCATGACACCCATGATTTTGCAACATTGTTGTGGCTGGCCAACTGAATTCACTGCATCAGACTCGTTGGTGCTTCGAAAACGCGTCCGTTGCCATGCCAGGCCCCAGCCAATGTGTGCGCACCGTTCTGTCCATTGCTGTACAACGCGTACCAGGCATACAACGCGTACCCGCTCACATACAATGCAATGGGCCGACCGGGCACACCGATCGGTCCATTGCTGTACAACGCGTACCAGGCATACAACGCGTACCCGCTCACATACAATGCAATGGGCCGGCCGGGCACACCGATCGGTCCATTGCTCTACAACGCGTACCCGCTCACATACAATGCAATGGGCCGACCGGGCACACCGATCGGTCCATTGCTGTACAACGCGTACCAGGCATACAACGCGTACCCGCTCACATACAATGCAATGGGCCGGCCGGGCACACCGATCGGTCCATTGCTCTACAACGCGTACCCGCTCACATACAATGCAATGGGCCGACCGGGCACACCGATCGGTCCATTGCTGTACAACGCGTACCAGGCATACAACTGCGTACCCGCTCACATACAATGCAATGGGCCGACCGGGCACACCGATCGGTCCATTGCTCTACAACGCGTACCCGCTCACATACAATGCAATGGGCCGACCGGGCACACCGATCGGTCCATTGCTCTACAACGCGTACCCGCTCACATACAATGCAATGGGCCGACCGGGCACACCGATCGGTCCATTGCTGTACAACGCGTACCAGGCATACAACGCGTACCCGCTCACATACAATGCAATGGGCCGACCGGGCACACCGATCGGTCCATTGCTGTACAACGCGTACCAGGCATACAACGCGTACCCGCTCACATACAATGCAATGGGCCGACCGGGCACACCGATCGGTCCATTGCTCTACAACGCGTCCCTGGACAGGTCACACGCATATGTCACCATGCTGGTCACTGGTGAACCTATGCCAGCCACATTTACTTTCCAGGGACTCAGGGGCACACCTACAACACCACACCCAGTCCACACTGTATATAAGGCATGTGTGGCAGCATAACCTTATCTGTGTATGGGGGTGAACATGTGGATTTTGGGGTGGCACTTGGGGGCAGACACACCCAGGCTGTGCACGTGTTCATGGGGACAGGGTCCTTTGTGTGTTGTGCACCTGACCACTGTGGTGTGCAACTTTTCATTTCTGAGCATGTGTCATGGTCACATTTCCAGGTTGTGTATGTGTATGACATGTCACATACCCCCAGGCTCACATGTGGGAAGGCATGTACGTCACAGGGTGGCCCATTCCAACAATAGTGATGTCCCTCCACAGTCTGTGTGCATGTTGTGTATCACATGTCTCTGACTCCATGTGCACAATGGGAGACAGTCTCCACATCCACGTGGTTTGTGCATGAACTTTGATGGTGTGTGTGTGTGTGTCACAGACGTCCATGTCTGTCCTGCAGAGGCTACAGGGGCCACTACCTGTGGGTGTCATGTTTGTTTTTCTGACGTGTACATGATACGCCATGTCATGCCAGTGTCCATGTGGCAAGACAGGGTCCCTGGGAATCTACCTGTCAATGAGCTGTGATGCCTGTGGAGCATCTGTCCAGACATGTCACTGTGGTATGTGTGTGGAACGTGAGAGCAGTTAATGGGTACTGTTACACAGCCTAATGGTGTCCCATAGCACACCCTGGAACCTGTTGAACAGAGATGTTAGATGATGTCCATGTAGGTGCCATATATGTCCAAACGGAACGACACACACATCAAGTACTTGTGTTTGTTAATGATGTATCATGTGCAATTGAGTATGGTGAACGGCTCATAGGTGAGGTGATTGACAATCTTTCTTTCTTCACCTATGCACTGCAGGGCTCCTGCTGTCCATCGACCATTCCCAGACCTGGCAACGATGGTGGAACGTGACAGCATCCGACGGTACCGCTTCACCAGGCAGCTGATTGAGGATTTGGCAGTGCGGTTGGACCCACATTTGCAGCCTGGCCGGCCGTATCCTACAGCGCTGACCCCCAAGGTGAAGGTGATGGCAGCCCTACACTTCTTTGCCACCGGTACCTTTCAACACACTGTGGCAACTACTGGTGGGATGTCACAGACTATGTTCAGCCGTGTGCTACGCGATGTTTTGGGGGCAATGTTGAGATACCTCAACCAGTACATCTATTTCCCAACACGTCAATGACTCACTGACGTCAAGAGTGACTTCTATGCCCTGGGGAGGATGCCACATGTAATTGGCTCCATTGATGGGACACATGTGGCTTTGATACCACCACAGGCACATGACCAGGCATACCGGAACCGTAAACATTACCATTCGATCAATGCTCTGGTGGTATGTCTTGCAGATATGACCATCTCACATGTGTGTGCCCGTTTCCCCGGTTCGGCACACGATGCCTACGTGATGAGGAGTAGTCGCATCCCGAGGATGATGTCACAGATGCCGAACCAGCGTGCCTGGCTTGTTGGTGTGTACTGACTTTGTACCATTGTGTGTGTTCTGCTATGTTGTTTTCCGCACACATTTTCAAATCGGCTAATGTGCAATTGTCTGTCTGTAGGTGACTCGGGATACCCCAACATGCCGTGGTTGCTGACACCCCTCAGGAACCCTGTGACACCAGCCCAGATGCGCTACAATGAGGCACATGGTCGGACGAGGAGGGTGATTGAGCGGACCTTTGGTCTCCTGAAGAGCCGCTTCCGCTGCCTGGACAAGACAGGAGGGGCCCTCCCATATGCCCCAGCAAAGGTGTGCAAGATTGTCATCGTCTGCTACATGCTACACAACCTGGCAGTGCGGAAGGAGTTGCCTCTCATCCTGGATGACGATGACCAACGTCCGCCACCTGTGAAAGATCCTGGCCTGGGTCACGATGCCAGTGAAGATGATGATGATGGTGATGTCCGCACACAGCTCATCACCAACTTCTTCAGCTGAATGTGAGTCTCCAGAGGGTTGTAATGTCAATGATTTGAGTTTGCATGATGTGTGTGTGGTGCTCTGGTGCTGTTTGAGTGTGGCCATGTGCTACTTGACTGGATGCGGGCAGCGATGTGTCCTTGCAGGTGGTCTGTACTGCCCAACAGTGTTGACATGCTAACTTGGTTTTGTGTAGTTATCTCGTGACATGTATTAGACATGAGTATTGCCGTTCTGTGCTGTTCTTCAGTGGTTTTGACTGTGTGTCATGTCTGTCCTTCACAGGATGCTGCCGGAGTTGTCTGATCAACTTGTATCCCCCGAATCCATGATTCAACTTCCAAGGTGGAAGCAGTCGTTTCCCTACAGGTGATGTGCCACACACCCCTGGACTTTCTATCTTCTGCACTTTTTGACTTTGTGGCCACAGCCAGGTTGGATTAGCTTGCATTTGTAGTGGAAACAACATGTTGCAAATGTGTAATAGACCTGTGCTTCACTTTGGGATGTGTGTTGTCTGTAGTCACACATCTGACTGACATTTGCTTACTGCACCTGTAGTCTAGTTGACAGTGACTGTGAATAGGTGGCGTGTCTGTGCATTCCACTGTATTTAGTTGCAACATCAGTATATGTGATGAGTCTGATGGCCCTGGTGTGTATGTGTTGTGTGGCCCTAGTGGTGTGTCTCCCTCATATGTGTCACGTCGCCATGACTGACATGACGGTGTTGGACTTGCTGTAGCAGTTAGCATGCACAGTGTCATTTAGCAGATCACCATCTACATGACAAAAACCACGTTGGAATCACAACAGAGGCAGATATGGTGTATTGGTGAGTTTATTTACATACAGGTGTGAGGATGGTGCACAGGATGGTGGGTGCTGTACATAGAAATTGGAATCCAAAGTTCCCATGTGTATTGGAAGTCTTGGTAGCTGAAATGTCCAGAGTAAAGTCCACAGTCATCTGATAAATTTGGCCAACTAGAGCTCCCCATGTCATGTGGGAGAGTTGGGTTGGCTTCGACAGGGCGTGCAGTTTGCACACAGAGGAAAAGTTCCAGAACAGGTGTTGGCTTCCTGGGGGATGTAGATGGCCATCGGCCTCTCAGTTTGGCCTCCTCGGACGGCCCCTCTTCTTGGTGGGGGGACCCTCAGGTGCAGGCTGCGGCGGTGCAGGGGACTCTCTGCCAGAGTCCTCCTCCCTCCCTGTGGCATTTGCAGTTGTTTCAGCAGCAGTTGTTGTGGGCACACAGGGAGGTGAGGCCATGTTGGTGCTGATCTGGTGGAGGCATGTCAGTATGTCCCTATGCACCGCTGTCAGTTGTTCCAATGTGTCCCACTTGGACTCCATGCCAGACATGTGTGTCTCGACACGTGACATGTGTGTCTCGACATGTGACATGTGTGTGTCGACACAGGACATGTGGGAGTCCAAGCGGGCATGATGGGCAGCCTGCTGCTGTTGTATGTCCTTGAGGATCCCCACTACCTGGCTGACCTCTCCGGTGCTAGTCTGGTACGCATCCGCGATGCGTGCCAGTTGTGGGTCATCATGCAGTCCAGACTCCTCTGCAAAGAGCGACCTATGTCTACCACCCCTCCCACCACCCCTGGCGACACGTGCAGGACCTGCGGTGGCACGCACAGGTGACCGTGGGCCCACTTGGGTGTTGTTCCTGGGCTCGTTGTCACCAGCTCCAGTTTGGGCCTGGGTCCCTGCGCTGTTGTCATCTGTGGTCCTTGGTCTGTCCGTGTTGGCAGGGGTGGCCTGTGTGTTGGCAGTTGTTGGAGGGGTGGGTGCAGGGGGTGCAGATGTTGGTCCTGCTGGTGCTGCATGATGACTCACACCGAAGGGTCCAGCTGGTTCTTCGCCATCCGAGGAGTGCAGTGGCTGATCCACACCAGTGAGCTCAGTGTTCCCCGGAGCCTGGGACAGGGACTCCTCCTTGTCTGCTGCTGTGTCCCCATCATCACCTGTTTTGGGGAGAGACACAGATTGTATGTTATGTTTCTACTGGCATCAATTGTTCAAACACCTGACAGTTGTGACTGTACCTCTGGATGTGGGCCAGGACATTGCATTCTCCTAAATTGTGACAGTCAGAGAGTGATATTGGTGTAGCACATTGTCCTGCCAACCTGTGGCATGTCAATGTGAATGTTGAGGTGTGTGCATGACCAGCATTGGTGGTATTTGGTTGCCATCCAGGCCTCCTTCTCCCCCAGCCTAGTTATCCCACCATGAAGCGTGCTTCCATTGCAGGGAGTGCAAGTTGTCTTTCAGGATGTCAGTCAGTGGTGTCCTGCTGTTGGTTGTTGCACAGTTCCCAGCAGGGCCTTGTGCTCCCCCAGCAGTACCCAGTGTCAGCCATCTTGTGAGTCCTTTTCCACTCCCTGTGATGTGAGCATGGTTGAGAGTGGTGTTGATGGGCCAATTGTGAGGGTGAGCAATATCTGTGCCTACAACTCCCATCATGCTATTGCCTCCACCCCCCTTCCCAGCATGCCCATCCTTCCTTCCTTTTGACTCTGCTTCCCTGTGGGGTGGGGTGCCTGTGCTGACAGGATGGCTGGGAGTGTTGTCCTGGCAGTTGTTTGGCTACAAGTCCCAAGAGTGTCCCTGTGCTTCACACAGCATAACCCAGGGTGGTGGTTCTTTGTGGGATCTTCAGTTAGGATGTGAGGCATTGCATTCTCCCAGGTGGGTTATGTGGAGTTAGTGTTGAGGGGGTGTGTGAGGGGAGGTGCTTGTAACTATGGTCAGTGCTGTGAGTCCTCCTTCCCACCCAGCCAGATATCCCACCATGGGACGTGCTTCCATTGCAGGGAGTGCAAGTTGTCTTTCAGGATGTCAGTCAGTGGTGTCCTGCTGTTGGTTGTTGCACAGTTCCCAGCAGGGCCTTGTGCTCCCCCAGCAGTACCCAGTGTCAGCCATCTTGTGAGTCCTTTTCCACTCCCTGTGATGTGAGCATGGTTGAGAGTGGTGTTGATGGGCCAATTGTGAGGGTGAGCAATATCTGTGCCTACAACTCCCATCATGCTATTGCCTCCACCCCCTTCCCAGCATGCCCATCTTTCCTTCCTTTTGACTCTGCTTCCCTGTGGGGTGGGGTGCCTGTGCTGACAGGATGGCTGGGAGTGTTGTCCTGGCAGTTGTTTGGCTACAAGTCCCAAGAGTGTCCCTGTGCTTCACACAGCATAACCCAGGGTGGTGGTTCTTTGTGGGATCTTCCGTTAGGATGTGAGGCATTGCATTCTCCCAGGTGGGTTATGTGGAGTTAGTGTTGAGGGGGTATGTGAGGGGAGGTGCTTGTAACTATGGTCAGTGCTGTGAGTCCTCCTTCCCACCCAGCCAGATATCCCACCATGGGACGTTCTTCCATTGCAGGGAGTGCAAGTTGTCTTTCAGGATGTCAGTCAGTGGTGTCCTGCTGTTGGTTGTTGCACAGTTCCCAGCAGGGCCTTGTGCTCCCCCCAGCAGTACCCAGTGTCAGCCATCTTGTGAGTCCTTTTCCACTCCCTGTGATGTGAGCATGGTTGAGAGTGGTGTTGATGGGCCAATTGTGGGTGTGACCAATATCTGTGCCTACAACTCCCATCCTGCTATTGCCTACACCCCCCTTCCCAGCATGCCCATACTTCCTTCCTTTTGAGTGTACTTCACTGTGTGTGAGTGTGACAGCAATGGCAAGATGGCTGACAGTGTGGTCCTGTTGTTTGTTGGTGCCCAGTTCCCAGCAGGGCCTTGTGCTCCCCACAGCTGTGGCCAGTGTCAGACATCTTTGAAGTGGCTTTTGACTCCCTGTGAGGTGTGCATGCTTCAGTGCTAACTTGCTGGGCCATGTGGGTGTGAGATGTTGATCTGTGACTACCACTCCCATCATGCTATTGCCTACACCCCCTTCCCAGCATGCCCATCCTTCCTTCCTTTTGAGTGGACTTCAGTGTGTGTGAGTGTGACAGCAATGGCAAGATGGCTGACAGTGTGGTCCTGTTGTTTGTTGGTGCCCAGTTCCCAGCAGGGCCTTGTGCTCCCCACAGCAGTAGCCAGTGTCAGCCATCTTGTCAGTTGTTTTCCACTCCCTGTGATGTGAGCATGGTTCAGAGTGGTGTTGATGGGCCAATTGTGGGTGTGACCAATATCTGTGACTACCACTCCCATCATACTATTGGCTACACTGACTTGACCAGCATACACAGAATTCCTTCCTTTCAGTGAGCTTCCCTGTGAGGTGGTGTTCTAGTGGTGGGTAAATATCTGGGAGTATTTGTTGGTTCTATTTGTGCCACTGCCTTGCTGTATTTGTTGTTAGGTTTGTAGATGTCATGACACAGTTACATATCACTATGAGATGGCAGGTATTGTGTTTGTCTGACTAGCATTCACATCTTGGGATGGATATCTTTTGGTTGCTGTGTATTTGCTAAGTGTGCATGGTTTGCCTATCCCCTTGACTGTGATGTGTGTGTGTTGTCACACCATATTGTGTATATTAGTTGTGTACTCACCAGGCTCTGGGATGTCTGTTAGTCCGTATACGCTCATTGGTGGTAGGATGGCCCGCACCTTCTCCTCCCAGGGCCTGAGGTATACTGGTTTTGCAGGAGGGCCACTGCCGGTGTGCTGGCTGAGGAGGTAGTCCTTTTTGAGTAGGTCCCTGACCCTCCTGCGCACATCATACCACCTGTTCTGGATGTCTTCCTTTGTGCGCAAACATGGTGATTGTGCGTTGACCCTGTCGACAATCCTCGCCCACATCTTGGTTTTCTGCGACATGGGGGTCTATTGTACCAATGTACCAAACAACTGTGGCTCTACCCTGAGGATCTCGTCTACCAGGACTTCCAATTCACAATCTAGGAACTTATGGTTCTTCTTTGGGGGCATGGTGATGGGTGGTGGTGGTGATTGATGTGTGTGTGTGTGTGTGCAAGTGGGGGGTGTGAGTGTAGGTTTAGCTGGGTGTGTGTGAGGGTGCTATTTGTAGGTGTGGTAATGGTGTGTGGCTTGTGTGATGTATGAGCTGTGAGTGTGTCTGTGGTTGCTGTGTGATGGTGTTCTGTCTGGCAGGTCAGTGGAATTTGCAAGGGATCATGGTAGGGATTTGTGGCCTTTATGTAGGTGGAGTTGGAGGTGTGTCCAAGTTCCATTTTTTCGTCCTCCCTGTATTTATTGGCTTAGTGGTTGCTTGTTTGGCCCTTTTTAAAAAAAAAAATCCTTGGTGTTTTTGGTGCATGTAGGAGTCGTTCTTGTGTCCGAGTAGGACGCTGCTGTTGGCTGGTGCGATCTTGTCCGACTCGTTCTCGCTGTGTGTCAGCTAGGTTTCATATGCGGCGTACGAGTCGGTCGCGTAGTATTGGGTTGCTTCGGCTGGGTTTTGTATGCGTGTCGGTTGTACGGCTTCTGCTCCGGGCGAGTCGGTCGTGTTTTGCATGCACAGCATCGTACTACGCGGGTCGGAGTTCGCGGGTACGTTTCGTTCGGGTTCAATCCGAGTGCGTGTCGGTCGGTTCGTTTCGCGTGATTTCCCGGTCGGATGGCTTGTTTCCGTCCAGCTCGGTCGGTCGTTTTGTATTCCGTCCGAGTCTGTCGGATTTCACATGCATTTCATCGTACTACCCGGGTCGCGCGGCGCCGGTCCGAGTCGGTCGGACTAAATTCCTGTACCGAGTCGGTCGGTATGTTTTCCGGCCTGAATCGGAATCGGCCCCTAAGTGTGTGAAAAACGGGGATTTAGCACTGACCTAGGAATCGCACATGCTCGTGCATGTGCGATTCCTTTTGTGCTACCCCATTGGCCTTTTCGTGCGTCTTTTTATTAAAGACTGCACGCAATTGGCCAAAGGCGGGCGCATTGCTCCGCCCATGGCCTATTGGTGTCTATTACGCGCTTGGTGCGCGTAATAGACACCAATAGGCCATGTGGTTTCAATTATCGTGCCCAGACACAGGCGCGATAATGGAAACCAGATGGCTCGCTGTGGCGCGCGCGCGTGCACCACTCGCGGGCGTGCGCGCGCGCGCACCACTCGCGGGCGTGTTTTTTTTTTTTAACAGTAGCGATCGCTTTCGCGATCGCTTTCACTGCCGCTTGTTTAAAAAGTTAAAGATTTGCAGTGGGCCGGGCGGCGGAGGGTGGGTCCGCCATACTCCTCGGGAGGGGCCTGCCCCTGCGTGCGAGGGAGCAGAGCACATTCCCAGTTTCTTGAGGAGAGGCTGCACAGAGGCTTCTCGGCTCCAGCGCAGAATCTGGGAGTTTGTGGCGGTCCCTTAAGCAGGGGATGTGCGCACGGTGCTGAGGCGGGGGAGGCTGTGGTTCGAGCCCGAGCAGAGGGAGTTCGCACAGACGCGGCGCTGATCCTCTCACTGACAGGTAAGTGGTTATATACTAACCCTGGGCGGCAAATTCCGTTCCGCTCGCGGAACTTGCGAAATTTCGGCATTTTCGCGTTCCACGCGGAATGCGGAAACTTCCGCGATCCGCGGCGGAACGGAATTCGGGTATAAATAAAGCAGGTGCCCGAGTTGAAGCTCAAATTCTGTAACGTATTATTCAGCCCAAAAATTTGTGAGCGAGGTTGTGGCTAAGCAGATGTGCCTTCTCTCCATTTCTACCCTGAAAAGTTAGCTATAATCCTTGATGGAGGTCTTTGCATCCTTGATTTTCTCGAGCGCAATCCTCGTGTAGTTCCTGTGTTACCAGGAGGTTCCTTCTCCTCGTCTGCCGCTGAGATCCTGCTCTGACCCTTTATAAACAAGAGGCATGTGAACGGGCCTAGAAGCCCCGCCCCATATACACTAGCGGTATGCAACATCTACCCGCCCTTTGCCCAGAATGAAGGACAGCTTAATCAAAGGACCCCGGTGATTTTCTCGAGCGCAATCCTCGTGTAGAATTCGTGAGCGTGGTTAAGCAGATGTGCCTTCTCTCCATTGCCACCCTGAAAAGCTAGCTGTAATCCTTGATGGAGGTCTTTGCATCCTTGATTTTCTCGAGCGCAACCCTCGTGTAGTTCCCGTGACCAGGAGGTTCCTTCTCCTCGTCTGCCGCTGAGATCCTGCTCTGACCCTTTATAAACAAGAGGCATGTGAACGGGCCTAGAAGCCCCGCCCGTTTGGCCCCGCCCCACATACACTAGCGGTATGCAACGTCTTCCCTCCCTTTCCCCACTATGATGGACAGATTAATCAAAGGACCCCGGTGCTTTCGGCGCGGTGGCAAAGTTACAGACACACAGCACACAGGTCACTGGGGAAAATTCTTCAGGTCCTTTACGCAGCTGTAGTGTAGGAAAGGCACTATACATTTACCCAACGAGGTAGCACTTACTGATTAGCCAGTAGAAAGTACTCCAGCTGAGTAGAGGTATTGCACAAAACGGAGGCATCTTCTTGGATAAATATGCAGGGTAGGTGTGCAGAATTCGTGAGCGTGGTTAAGCAGATGTGCCTTCTCTCCATTTCCAACGTGAAAAGTTAGCTGTAATCCTTGATGGAGGTCTTTGCATCCTTGATTTTCTCGAGCGCAATCCTCGTGTAGAATTCGTGAGCGTGATTAAGCAGATGTGCCTTCTCTCCATTGCCACCCTGAAAAGCTAGCTGTAATCCTTGATGGAGGTCTTTGCATCCTTGATTTTCTCGAGCGCAATCCTCGTGTAGTTCCTGTGACCAGGAGGTTCCTTCTCCTCGTCTGCCGCTGAGATCCTGCTCTGACCCTTTATAAACAAGAGGCATGAGAACAGGCTAGTAGCCCCGCCCCACATACACTCGCGGTATGCAACGTCTTCCCGCCCTTTCCCCACTATGATGGACAGCTTAATCAAAGGACCCCGGCGCTTTCGGCGCAGTGGCAAAGTTAGACACACAGGTCACTGGAGACAATTCTTCTGATCCTTTGCAGCTGTAGTGTAGGAAAGGCACTATACATTTTCCCAACGAGGTAGCACTTACTGATTAGCCAGTAGAAAGTACTCCAGTTGAGTAGAGGTATTGCACAAAACGGACTCATCTTCTTGGATAAATATGCAGGGCAGGATTCATTCTGGGCTGGCATGATGCTCCTGTCACAAAAATTAAACCTCAACAGGAAGCACTTACAGATTAAAGGGGCGCAGCAAAATCTCTGCGAGCACACGAAATTCCGCGTGCTCGCGGAGATTTTTTGCCGTTTCGCGGAATTTCACGGAACGCAATTCCGCAAATTCCGCCCACCCTTATTATATACCCTCTGCAAAATGTATTCATGCCCCTCCCCCACACACACTCGCACACCACCACCACCACTCCACTCTTTTACTAAAGAGGCTGCTTCTGTTCTTCCCAAAGAATGTATTTTCTAAATTTTCCTTCGTTATTTTGCTATAAAAATATCTTTAATCTAGTGAAAGCCGATGGGCATATAACGTGCACTCTCTTCCCGACACAACACCCCGTTTACTCCTAGAAGCCAAAATCTTGGCACGAAGAGAATGACTGACATTAATGCCTGAATAAAGAAACTTCGGAGGCCAAAGAGGAGAGAGGTGGTTGTCTTTCTTTCTGTGACAATCCTTAATGGTTTAATATTAACTGTGCGATTTTCGTAACCACGGTATACCATCCGTGCCCATATTTTTGTTTTCTCTATACTTTGGGATGTGGTAGTTCTGTTACTTGGGGATCACTATGTCAAACCACCCAGCTAATGTGTATTTTTGTGTATAGCGGCCTCAATATAGCTACAACGCGCCCGATGAAACTGGCGTCTATATTGCATGTTATTGGCACGTACTATTACTGTACGCCTGTTAATATAGTCCAGAGCCGAGAACGTGTGCCGATTTATGATTTCTAGAAATCGGTGCCGAGAGGTGGGGAAGCTTGGGGTCCTCCGACCTCACAGTCCTTGCGGCGGTCGCGGGGGTTGCAGTTCCTCTCAGGCCCTGGGTGCGGTGTGCCAAGCGGTTCCCTGTGAAAGTGGGCATATACCCAGGGTGTAGTGTCACGTATAGTTGGCAAAGTGAGAGGGCAACCTCGGGCGCATGGCACACCTGGCGGGCACGTTTTGGGCGTAGTACTAGTCCTAGTGGGCATCGCATGAGTGAATATCTGGAATGATAGGACAACAGGCCATTAATCCCGGGCCCTTCAGTTTTTTTTTATTATTATTTTTAACTAAACTCTTCGGGCAGTGGGAACGCAAGAGGGAAGTTTTGAGCGTGAATCAGAGTGGGCGGTTCTAGGGAAAGAGCGCCTCGGGTGAGTTCTTTAAGCGTGCACCTCTGGGGCCTTCTAAAGCAGAGCACCTCTGGGCCGATTCCGAGCACAGAGACCTCGTCCTGAACACAACAGGGCACCTCGAAGGCAGGAAACAAATGCACATGCACCAACGGCGAGTTATATGTTGCACCGGTGGGCTACTTGTGAAAGTAGGGGCACACCTGGACAAGTCCTCATCGCTAGTTGCATTGTACGTTTTCTGAACACGGCATATGTGGAATTTGATATCTGGATGGATTCTGGCTGCAGGGTAAATTGTGAAAGCGGAGTACATCTGTGTGATTTCTCATCTAGAACAGTTGTGAACGCAGGGGGCATCGGCCTGGATTCTAGAAGCAAGATTCGCGTGAGTGAGCTCTGAACACGGGATGCGTCCTGCTTTACAGTACTCACCCGGAATCTAAGATGCCCCGGGCGGGGCGCGCCCCCCGTGCTCTGATGCTCATGGGAGGGACTCGGATATCCAGAGCCCTAACCTCTGTGGCTCAGTGACCCTGCCACCGGCCCGACAGGTTTCTTCTATGATAGAAACATGACCAGCCCGCATCTGAAGGTGGGAGCAGTGGGACGAACCTGCCTTCCAGCGCTCTATGCACTATCCTGTGGATCTCGGCACTATTCTAAAGCACGTTCTATCATCTATTCATTTTCTCTTTAATCCGTGCGTCTGGAGGCAGACTGAACTCTGTAGCCGGTGACTTACTCTGCATTCCTTGTTTGGATAACTTTGTTATTAGTAAATATTTATTTACGTTGTTTATTGGTGCGCCTAGAGGCCAGCCGGCTGATTGAAAACAAGAGCAGATCTGCGACTGGCACACACCCACAACATGCCTGAAGCAGAGCTGCTGCGCCCCTGCCTTGCCTGACTCCCGTTTCTGATTATGTCCTGTGTCTACTTACCCACAACATGCCTGAAGCAGAGCTGCTGCGCCCCTGCCTTGCCTGACTCCTGTTTCTGATTATGTCCTGTGTCTACTTGTGAGTCTGTACGAAAGAGGTATGATAGTATGTTTGTATATGTGAATGTGATTGAATGAGTGGTGGGACTGTGTATATATATATATTTAATAACTGTCTTTGTACTACTTTTGTGTACCTTCTTATTTTCATTGAAATAATAAATTTATTTTGTGATACTTCTGCTTCTTCTATTCTCCAACACTGTTCAGACTATTGTATCATATGATGTTAAGCATATTGTTAAATAAATAGGTAGGGGCCTTTCCTGTTTGATTGTCCTACTTACCCACAACATGCCTGAAGCAGAGCTGCTGCGCCCCTGCCTTGCCTGACTCCAATTTCTGATTATGTCCTGTGTCCAGGGTCGGATTGGGATTACAATTTGGCCTGGGCACTGACGAAACAAGCATTTGCAATACAATAGGTCTCGCATTTACGCAAGTTTAAGCTATTGGCATTGTAAATGACACTGCCTGTTATTTATGTTTTAAAAACAAAAACAAAAATAAAAGGCATTGTTATTTGCAATGTCAATAGCTCAAACTCGCGTAAATGCGAGACCTATTGCATTGCAAATGCTTTTTTCTTAAATGGCTAACCTGGCTGCTTTTAGGTGTTTTAGGGTTATATTAGTTGCTGTGTTCTATGTTTGGATGCAATAGCAGGAAGCTCAGCTATGCACCAAAATACCTGCGCCCTCAGGGCAGCCGTGGGCGTGGCGGAAACAGGAAGCTCAAATGTACTATTCTAGCTCCAGTCCTAGAATGGCTGGGGAAAGAGCAACTTTCCCCTAAATATTCCAGGAGGCTTATTTGCTGCTCTAACTCCAGTTCTGGAACATTTTGGGGAAAGTTATAAATTCTCCAAGTATTTTTAGGAAGGGTTGAAAAATAGTCATTTTGAATGGCAGAAAGTGCTGCCCTGAGGGCGCAGCTCAGAGCAAAAACTAGAAATACCTGGGGTGACACACTATGGGAATCACAGAAACGTAGTTGATGTGTTTAAGCTCGCCACTTAAACAGCACCATCAAGTAAATACCACCACAACAAGCATCCCAGCGCGTAGCTTCCGATCACTCGCTCCTCCTGAGAGTGGACAGCAGAGCATCTCCGTTCCGCCTTACCGCTCGAGTGGGTTAATCTTCGCGCATCGATTTCTCGTCTGGTTGTAATACATCCACCCAGGGCAGAAAGTCATGCAGCTCCCCGGGAGCCTCTCGAGTGAGCCCGGCCTGCATGCAGTCCCTGCTCTCTGGTGCCCCCAGCAAATGCAAGGCTTGGTTTTAAAGGTCACGTAGTTAGCATTTCAGACTCGGTCCATCTAGTTCAAGAATTGAATTTTATTCTAAAAGGGAACATTGCTTTTGCCACATTTTGCTTCACAGATGGGCACGCAGACATTTGTGGGCTGGCTGACTTTACTAGATATAAAATGGTGGCATAGCGCAGTCAGTTGTGCATCTGGTGTGGAGGTCTGTGTGTAAACTACAGGCAGTGCGAAACTTGAGCCAGTGGTTGCTGGTGGGGACCACGGCACTCATTTTTGGGGGCCGGCACTTATTTGTCCTCTTTAGACATTTTCCAAGAGCAAGAGAGGGAAAAACACACAAAGAGGAAAGAAGGAGGAAGGGAAAGACAGAAAAACCATCACAACCGGAGAAAATAGAAGCTCACAAACCTGAGTTTGAGGAGCAGGGAGTATCTGGCAGTGGATTAAAGAGGCATAAGGTAGTTTCAGTTCTGCGCAGCCTTGGTATTCAGCATGCTGACCTTTAAAAGCGCCAACCACGGGCTTCACAGCAGCGCTTTGGGCACTGGCATTCATTATTTAAGCACTGACTACAGATATGGATAATGAGGTCAGATTGCTCAACTAATACTGCTTGTGTGGTTGAACTTTATGAAGATTTACGGACCCATTTAATTATTGGCGGGCGGAGTAGTCCCCATTGACCTGACGGACAACTTTACATCTGCCAGGCTGAGACTACTCCGCCAGTCAAATTTATGACTACATGTCCGCCCATCAAAATTTCGTGGACGGACTTGTAGTCATCTCCGACGGCCCTTGCTCCCCAGGGCGGTCGGAGGGAGGTAATCACGGTGGAGACAGAGTAGTCTCTGCCGTGATTAACCCGACATTCTGCCAACAGGTAAATGCATCTGGCGGACCGCATTCCTGGTGGTGAGGATACTCCACTGCCATTGCGATGGAGTATCCTTACTGCCAAGTATTAAATCAGGCCCTTAGAGAGAGGTAAAAATGGAGGAAAAGTTAGAGCCCTAACACATATGAATATAGGTAGCCCAGCTTCACATGGTACTGTTGTATGTGAGCTAAGGTTTGACTACAGGTTTTTTCTGATCATCTAGTCAAGGAATATGTAGGCCCAGAGGTGCTTAATTTGAGCTGTTGGTTACCAGTGTGGCCCACCTGCACTAACGTTTGGGGGACCGGCACTTATTTTTTCTCCTCAGATATAGACGGAGAGCATGAGAAGGAAAAAACGGGAAAGAAGGAGGAAGAGAAAGACGGAAAAAACATCGCAATGGGAGCAAGCAGGGCCCAGCAAGAGTGAGGTAAATGGGCAGGAGCTGTCTTGGAGTGTATTAAACAGGCCTCAGGTGAGCTCAAAACTATGCAACTATGGTATTCGGCGCGCTTTGGGCACCAGCCCTCGTAATTTTACAAATTCAACTATATGCAAAACAACCTTAGCCCTTCCCCAAAAAGAGACAGTCTGACCTGAACTCCTCGGTCATGTCACGTGCAGCTCCAGATACTGATGAGGCCCCAAAAGGCTGAAACATGTGAGTTTTTTATTTCCCCAATCAGAATGGGCATAGTTTATCGGTTTAGACTGCACTGTCCCTTATGGAGCAGGGCTAACACTGAGGTGCACACAATTGGCCCCTGTCTGTAGTGGTACAGAACACAAAAACACCATAGACTACAATGTAGTCCATAGCAATTACCAGTGGTTGACATTAATTCAGGTACTTCTTACTAGCAGTTATTTTGCACTCACAGAAATACATATCTGACCTAAAATCCACAGATACTGAGTCGTTAGCGTTTGTACATTGACCTTCTTTACACAGTGGTGAGGTCGCTGTCATTATTTTTGCCTTTATTTATCTGTGCTCTTGTGCTCACAATTGCTGATAGATTATTCTGTAGAAGAAGTGAAATCTTATATGTGATATAGAGAATCAGAGTGAATTGGATGTGATTGGCAAGCATTTACTCTTTATGGGGAAGGAATGGAGCTCAATAATAAGGAGCAAAATCGGAAGAATTAGACTTGGATAGTTTTGATGATGACTTGAACTCATCTATGCTCTCCTTTGGGCGTGGTACCAGATTATATATTATCTGACAAAAGTGTAGTGTCCTGAATATAGTTTAAAAAACTATTGCCCTTATGGAGTTACTAATCGAAAATCTACACCCTTTGGGACAATATTTTTGTATGTGATAGCTAGTACTCCCAGAATTAGGAACCTTTTAAGGACTCGTGTCTACTCTTGTGTATACATATGTCAAGAGTGTCTAAGATGTTTTTCTGAAGGGGGCTGAGCCTTCCACCACCCTGGGATAGCATGCTACACCACAGGGCCTGCTCCTCATTTGTGTCAGAAGGTTAAGACACAAGCGAACTCAACCTTGCTAATAAAGGAGTACTTGCGGTAATATGGACTACTTTGTCACTTTATGTGCTTATGATGAGCATATCCATTAAGTCGAATTATTCCCCCTTCATCTACATCTAACTCGACCTACTAACAGCCCAAATAGACAAATTGGCTGACCATAAAGTAATTTTAACCCTCAGTTAGCACTTCCTCTTTGCATTCCTTACACATTCTCACCAAAGGAACACAAAGTGACAGAGCAGTCCATATCACCACAAGTATTCCCTTACTAGTAAGGCTTAGTCCAATTGTGTCTCCACCTTTTGACATGAGTGAGGAGCAGGTGCTAATGTGAAGCATGTCACCCTTGGTTGAGTGGGTGAGGGCTTAGCATCACTTAAAAAGAAAACACGTTAGATCCTCTTAAGACACATATAAATGAAAGTAAACACATGACTCCTTCACAGGTTACCATTCCTGGGGATTTTCTTTAGTGAACTTATTTGATTCGGTAGGGAGGCATTACACTTGGATGTTTTCCTCCTTTCGCCACTTTGTTAAATATAAACAATTGTTATGTCAATACTTATGTCAGAAAATATATTGTAATTGATAATCTGAAGTTCAACACTCCTTTGATGAGGAGCCAGCTTAGTCTCTTTAATGAACTCTTCTGATTTTAGCTTCTTGTATTACAATTTTGCAAGTTTGGCTGGGAACAGATGGCCCAGGTTTTTATAAGTTCTATTTTGATACCTATCATTTTTATATGTTAAGGAAAGATGGCCCTCGCCCTTAATACTGGTGTGTATCCTATTCTTTAGGTGGAGTTAAGACTAAAGCAAGGGGAAGACCCTCAGGTGGTCTTGTCAATATTAGGTCTTTCCTACAGACACCTTTTAGCTGTCTGTTGTCAAACACCTATTCTGCACAATACCAATACTTAGTGTGGGATTTGTGTCTGCTCATTACTTATCATTGGTTGACTTTCTTGTAAATCTCTTTTGTTTGCTTTTAATTCAAGGGATTTCCTCCCTCTTCTTATGTTAGTCACTCACCAGAGCACAGATTCTTTACCATCCTTTTGATTGGATGACTTATATCATTCTACAGCTTAGATCAAGAAACTACTTTTTTCTTTATCGTTGAACTCTCCATGGTAGTGCATGTGTTTTCTTGCTGTCTCCTCCCTGTGATGTTTCCATCCTAAAAGCCCAGCTCTTATGCTCTCAGTCTTGCTCTGCACAGCAATAGGTATATTTTTGCCACTTTTTGGCTAAAGATCTGACCTCATCAGGTTGGTTTTGTTTTTATCTCTTGCATTCCCCAATTTTCAGGAAATCCATGCCTTGGTGCACAAAGGCAGGATTTACGGTGATGAGGAGGAATGGCCTGCTGCAAATCTTCTCCCCTGGCTGCTGCAGAGAATCAAGTGTTCAGAGCATTTGTCATAGCCCTGAGTCCTGTGGAAATTAAATTATGCCTCTGCAAGCATTTTTCTTTTAGTTCCCAAACTTTTATTCTTTTGAAATTCTGTTCAGATTTTATTGCATAAAAAATATTTTAAAAACAAACCACGCCATTTATAAATATTGAAAATATTGACTTAAATGTACAGCTTCGACATACCATAAGATATAAGTTTGCTTTTCCTCCACTATTTTGAAAAGTTTTTTTAATTTTTTTTTACAATGCTTTAAAACAAGCTTCAGCAATGCCAATAGCTTGGCATTCACATTAGAAAGGCGAGACTTATTGGCTTGCCAATGCTTCTTATAAATTAGAAATGCTGAATCAAAACTGCTTGAATCATTTTCCATTTCCATGTAACCTTCATTTGGCTGAGTAAGAAATGTGATTTTTTAAATTCCCTACAGATAAGCTAAAGATCAGATATGTCTGGCAGAAGCAGATGATTAAATTAATGAAAATAGTATTTATAGTTACCCAGAAAATCCCTTTATAATACTGAAAGACTTTAATGGTAAGAGCTGTGTTATAGCCCTTCCCATGTGTAACAAATTAGCTCACTCCGAGATGACCCTGTAGGCTGATGCCTATTTTGTACCTCAATTCCAGATACTCAGGAGCTGTTCTTATTGAAAGCCCTGAAAGAAATGCAACATGAAGCTCTCTTCATTCCTCTTATTACTGTACACTTATTCTTGCTAAAAATCATTACTGTGGCACAACATCTTTCTCCCCTCACCATCTTCCACTTTTCTCAGTACTTCACCGGCTTCTGCCTCCTTGGACAGTCGCTTCTCTCGCTGCTATAACTGTGCCCGAATTTGCCTCATTCTTTACACTCAAGATTGATCAGCTTAGCTCCTCCTTCTCACTTTCTGTGCTTTGTGCCTAACCTGGTCCTTCTGCTGCTGCTTCTCCCTTGGCTTGACCTCTCTGACGCCCATTTCTGAATCTTTTCTTTCCCTCTGTCTCCGGAAGGACGTTCCTTTGCCTTACCTTCTGAACTTACTCCTTCACCATTAATCACAGCTATTTACTTTCAGCTACTTTTCAATCTCTCACTACCCCTCGGGTATTTTCCCAAGCTCATGAAAGCACACATCTATTCTGCCTAATCTAAAGAAACATTCTCCTGACCCTCTATACCATGTCTTCCCCACCCTAGCTCTCCTCTTACGTTTTAAATCTAAACTCCTGTAGTTGATTTTCTTTAAACAACTCACTTTTTACTTCGCTGCCAACTCCTCTCTCCATCTGTTGCAATGTGGATTCTGTCAGCTTACTGTACTGATGCGACTTTCCCCTTTTTTGTGATTTCGCTAACCTCTTCCTGTTGTGCCAAACAATATTAAATTCTTCTTCTCTTAGAACTTTCCTATGTTTTTGACACAACAAAGCACTCTGTACTTCTCTCTACTCTCTCCTCTATTGGTCTCGCTACTCTTTCCTCTGCTGTACTCTCTTCTTTCCTCTATTGGTATCACTAGTTTGTCTGTTGCTTTCTATCTATCCTGTCTCTCTGATCGTTCCTACCCTGTCTCCTGAGGTGGCTGGCACTTACAATCTCTCCTGTCTTCTAAGGGTACTAGGGGACTTCTTACTGGGATTTGTTTTCCCTATTTTCCCTACCACCCCTAGACCTTATATTTCTTCTTTCGTGCTGTCCTGTTATTTATAAACTGATGACGCACAAATCTTCGCCTATTCAGTTACTACAATCCTGCACTAAATGCCATTATCTCTGACTGTCTCACGTCTCTGTGGGCATGGTTGTTGCATCTAATCCTTTCCATAGCTCAAATTCCTTTATTTTCAGACTATTTCTCTCCAACATTCAATCCCTATCCCTTCTATCTCATTTCCTTTGTCCCCCTCTGTCCACAAACTTGGTGACATTTTCAATCCCACTCTCCTTCTCTGCACATACTGCCATTACAGCATGCACCTGTTGTACACCCTCTGTAAAACTCTGTTATCTTAATTTCCACTAACATTTTGAACTCAACTTCTGTTTCTCTCTCCTCCTTGACCTTCCTCTTTACTCTCTTGTCCACTTCAATTATCTTTAATTTTTTTAGATAGGCTGATCTTTGCTCTGTCTCCCAGGATTTCCATTTCTGACTCCCAGACTCCGTACTTTGGCTTCCTTTGCATTTCAGCATTCCTTTTGATTTTCTTATTATCAAATATAAATGTATCCTTGCCTTAGCCTCCCCTTACTTCTCAACACATGTCTTATTACCTGGTCCCAGCTCTAACCTTTATTCCACTTCCTAGTTCCTGTTAGCTATCCTTTGGCTGCCATGTAGTCTATCCGTTTTTGATAATGTTCTGATCTTGCTCTGAAGCATGGGAATGCCTTGCCTCTCTCCATCCACCCTTGCTCTAGACCTAACTGCTCCCGCCTTTTATCTAAGAATCACATGCTCTAATCAGATCCTCACTGCCATTTTCTCTGTTTAATTGCTTTGTTATTTTTGTTACAAGTTTACATGAATTGTGTTGCTATTCTGTCCATTGCTTTGCTGAAAGCACTTTACAAATTCAATAAAATGACATGAAATGAAATCCTGAATGATAGAGCCAAAGCAAATTGTTCAACAGCTGCAAATTTTCTCAGAGGACTTTCACATCTGTGCCAAGGATTGCGCCAGTGCCAAGAGCTTACCAGAGTTTGTACGTGTCCAGAAGAAGAAACAGTGCTCTCCGCGCTTTCAGGCAGCAGGTTGCTTGGCACATGATCAAGTGTTCACACCTTTTATTCTTCACTTGCATTTATGCGCTCCCAGTCTCCCAGAGGGGTAATTCGTGTGCTGCATGGAGAGCCGGGCAGTGAGGGTGGCAGCAGAACTGCAAAATTCAGTTCAGGGCAAATAATATCAACCTCGGGCTTCTTCGTCATATGGCAAACACACACCATGAATTTCAGGATGGGGCATGACCAATGTTTATAGTCTGTCCTTTTCAAGATGGTAGTCTGTCTCTAAAATGCTATCCAAGTTTACCAATCCAAGATGCAGTAGAGTCCTTACCTGTGTTATCAGTTCTCGTGTGAATCACATATAAGGAGGCACTTCCAAGTGATAGATGCACTGCAGTGCATTTTTTCCCATATTTTTCATTGGGTTCTTCACCCACTTGCTATTATTTTTGTTCCTGTTTTTTGCTTCTATTAATATAAACTTCAAATGGATCTACTCCTGGATTCTCTTGCTTGGCTCTTTTCTCTTACCTTATGTCAGGGGGAGTTTGGTTCCTTGTTAATAGATTCAGTATTAATCTTCATGTTCAATCAAAGCTCCAAGATTGGCAAGGCTTTTTGCTTTTTTTACCCTTGTTTTTTTTCCAGTTTCGGGCCCTCTTAAAGGAGATACCTGATGCCTGCGACTTGCACTTTTATGTGAAGGCTGAGATTGTGGCTACAGGGAGGGGTTGCACTTCCCTGGGCAATCAAGAAAGAGACAACAGACCTCCTCAATGTCTGATCCTTGACAGAGGGACACAGTGATCATCTTTGACTATGGTGTAGTAAAGCATGAGGCAGATAAGATAGGTGCAACATTTTAAATTAATTTGACCTCTGACTGTGACCAAAGTGTTCTGATTTAATGTTTATGCTACCAAGATCATTAAATTCCAGAATCCTTACTAATGACCTTACAAAGTAACATGGAATCCTTTTAAGACTTTATTGTGGGGGCATCTTTGTGCCAACTAGGCACTATGCACTCTTCACTATTATTATGAGCATATGAAATCTTTAGTGGACACAAAGATTAAAGAGGAAAGGCTTAAACCTGTGTAAGATCTGCTATTTTCTAATAATGGAAGATTGTTTTAATAATGTACCGATTAATAAAAGAAAATGGAAATGAAGAACCACAGTAGGAATTATATAATTTTTAACAATTCCCAAAGTTTTGTAATTTGTTTGCAAGAAGTAGTTTGTCTAGAAAATAGGTGCTGTTTCTACTAAGGAAGAAATGTTATGGCAGGTCTCCACCTCAAAGCATTTTGGTTAAGCCGTTAAGTTTAGTTTCAATCTGGTACAGCAAATGTGCCCTCTTTCTAATGATACTGTAAAAATATTTTTGGTAATTTAGAATCATCAAAACCCCTGGATCAAATGGCACCTCCAAAGCTTGAATGAAGATTGATCTATGGTGTTTCTGTTCTAAAGATTGTTTCTTTTCCATCCTCTTTGCTTACGCCCTCTCTCCTCAACCATGTTCCCACAGTCCGCTACCATTGCTCACCACCTTTCTCCTTGCTCTTATTTCTTTCTTTGTCATCAGACCCTACTCCTTATTATTACCATGACTTGGTGCCTTCTCCTTCCTCTGCTCTGCATTTGTCTCTGCCAACAGCCGACTTGCAAGTGCCTCCTCTCACTGACTTCTGCGTCATTGTTCTTCTGCTCCTTCCACCCAACCCTGCAACTGTCTTCCCCTCCCCGCTTCTGTCTCTATTCCCCATTCCTCCTCCTGCCCAATCCTACATCTGCTTGCCCTCATGCCACACACTTCTATTTCTTCAGTCTGTCTTTACTTCCCTTCAACTTTTGTTGCCTCCTACAAACCCCAGCCAGCAGCTGGCAAACATGCCGGCCCCTTTATGTCCGCACACATGTACAACCACGACAGGTGTCAATTCTTCTGCATGCCAGAAAGTGCCAGAAAATAGAAGACGTTTATTCCCTTGGAAAAGCAGGCAAGCGCAATTGGACTGTGACGCTGCACGGTGGTGGCCTTATAAACTGATGCTGCTCTACAATCATGTCCTGATACCTGGAATTGTGTCTGACTCAAAGAAAGACTTCAGTACAGTTTCAGTGTTTTAAATTGATGCACAGGATGACCCATGCACACATTAAATGAGTAATTAATGTAATTTCTCAATTGCCCTGACAAAATTTCTGCTTAAACGTGAGTGACTGAACTGATGACCTGGATTAGAGGAAAAGATCTTTTGCCCGTTGAGCTTTAGGGTGGATGAGTCAACTGAGGACCAATGTGCAGCACTAAATCACAAAGGCTTGGAGGGCACAAGGCAATGGGAAGGTATTAACTGTTGATCTGTGAAATTCCCATCCACCTTTGACTGGGTTAAAAAGGGTTTGTGGAGATAATTGCAATTGGTGGATATAGATGACGTTTTGTTGCATATACCTATTTGATTGCGCTCTGGCGCATAATGTAGAATTAAGAATATTGAGGACGGTGCTCTGTCAGTCAACAGCAATGGTCTGTGGGAGGGTTGTCTCTTTTCACCACTCTTAATCTGTCTGTAGTTAAGTAATTTACCAGTTATTTGGCTCACATTAACTACTTTCCTCGAAACTCAACTCATTTCTTATGTCTGTGCTGTTGTGCACTGATAATTCAGCCATTATTGATTGATCTCAAGGACTGCAAAGTCAAGTAAGCACCTATGATAACTTGAAAATAAACAATACCATGTGAGTAGAATGTGATCACTAAATGTGTGCATATAAATCAAATGCCCATACACAAAAAGATGCCTTATCATACTGGATCTTAAGGTGTTCAATGCTTAGAGACTCCATTTTCTGAAATGTTGATAGGAAACTGTTGCTTCACAATATCATATAATCCAAGGCACATAAGTGGAAAGCAGTTTTGCTTCCACTTATGAGTTTGAAATGAAAAACACGTTACCAACCATGTAAATCTAAATTCTTCTGTGCAAAGTTCATAAGTGCTTACTTGAATATAGTGATCCAGCAATCTTTGAGAGAATACAGCCAAGAGTTCCAAAAAAGCCTCAGTTCACAAAAACTCCAACAGCGAGAGGAAGAGCGACCAAACGGCCAGGAAGCATTTGTTTGGCTGCTGTCTCTATTTGCACTTGCAATGGCTGCCAAGTTGAAATCCTCTTCACATCACAGGAGATATCATGAGATTACATCTGCCACATTGGCTATGAATAACCCATTTTTTCCCATCTAAGTATGCCATCCATCTTGAGTAGGTATAATATCCTATATTGGATGCGAATAAGGTATGAGTAACTGATTATGCGACACAGATGTCTAAAATATGTTTGGAGTTAAGAAAGTGTAACAGAATAAAACATAATTGCTGTGAACAACTGAGCTTCCTATTCCATCTGAGGGAACTAATACCCGTAACAATCCCCCTTTTATTTGTGAACACAGCTATGTTTACAGAACTAACCCTCTAGTGCCTGGCATCTGAAGTGTGGGCCCCTCCAAAGACTAGGGATCTATTCTTAGCTGTGAATGACATTTTCACAAGAACATCTGGGCTATGGCAAGCATCTTTAATGTCCATATCAAAAGGTATAGACGGTGCCACTGAGCTAGTCAGATTTAATTTGTTCTATAGTGTCTGCTCAGTAAGTCCATTATTAATCAATCAATCAATCACAGAATTTGTAAAGCGCACTACTTACCCGCGAGGGTCTCAAGGCGCTGGGGGAGAAAAAAGGGGGGGGGTGCTGCTACTGGTCGAACAACCAGGTCTTGAGTAGCCTCCTGAAGGTCAGCAGGTCTTGGGTCTGTCGTAGGCTTAGTGGAAGGGTGTTCCAGGTCTTGGCGGCGAGGTGGGAGAAGGATCTGCCGCCGGTGGTGGTTCTTCGAATGCGAGGGACGGTGGCGAGGGAGAGGTCGGCGGAGCGGAGTTGGCGGTTGGGGACGTAGAAGAGGAGTCGTCTGTTGAGGTAGGCTGGGCCAGTCTTGTGGAGTGCCTTGTGTGCGTGGATGAGGAGTTTGAAGGAGATTCTCCTGTCGACGGGGAGCCAGTGCAGGTTCCTCAGGTGGGGGGTGATGTGGCTGTGGCGTGGTACATCGAGGATCAGGCGTGCGGAGGCGTTTTGTATGCGTTGCAGTCGCTTGATGAGCTTGGCCGGGGCTCCCGCGTAGAGGGCGTTCCCATAGTCGAGTCTGCTGCTGACGAGGGCCTGGGTGACTGTTCTTCTCGTGTCTGTCGGGATCCACCTGTAGATCTTGCGAAGCATGCGGAGGGTGTTGAAGCAGGAGGATGAGACTGCGTTGACTTGCTTGGCCATGGAGAGCGTTGAGTCGAGGATGACTCCCAGGTTGCGTGCGTGGTCGGTGGGTGTCGGGGCTGCTCCCAGCGTCGTTGGCCACCAGGAGTCGTCCCAGGCTGAGGGGTTGGAGCCGAGGATGAGGACCTCTGTCTTCTCCGTGTTCAGTTTTAGTCGGCTGATCTTCATCCAATCGGCGACGGCCATTATTAAAATCCTACCAGGCAAAAGTGGTCCCGCTTCTGAGCTCGGAACTCCTTTTCGGGCAATGAATACTTCCAATTTGCCTAAAATTGTGTGAAGGTACTTCCCTAGGTCAATATTTGGGACTTTGGAGTCATACCTCCGTCTGAGCTATGTGAGGTTCTCTTTGACCAACAGTCAATCAATTGTGGTTAGAAAAATATAATGATAAAGTTCAGATTTACTTACATTTGTGAAGAAGGAAATGTTTATATCTTGGTATCATTAGAATGAGACAAAGGAAATATAATTAATGTGTATATTAAATTACTCTGAATTAACTAATAATGATATCTTCGGGAAGGGAATTATGTTTCATTTGAGGCATTTGAAAAAAGACTGGAGCGGGACAGCATCGAGAATAGTTGTAAGACTAAAATCAGGCAAATGAATTTCCATACCTCAGCCGCAGGTTCACAGGGCTCCTTTGGGTAACCCTAGTGGCGACACAGGTATTGTTTTTCATAAACAGAGGCTGGTGCTGTCACCAGTGAAGATTGGAAAGCTGCATACATCCGAGTCGTTTATACGTCACATTTTCAAGAGTTACTATTTAAAATTTTCTCCTGAGCACAACAAGGCCCCTGTACATAATAAAACACTTCACGCTCTTCAGCACATAAAGCCGGGCTAGTTGTGCTTGTTAAGAGGATTTTGATGTCTTTTTGACATGCCGCTAAGCTGACGGATGCCGCCGAGGCTCATTGTGCGCCACTGATGTGAGCAGACAGACTTAGCTCGCGCGGTCGACTGAAAACAAAGCCCAATTAGAGAAGGCCTTTGATTGCCAGATTATCGCCACGTTTGCAGCCGCCGCAGGGCTGATTGGGATTAATTATGAAAACAAAAAGTGGGATAAATAAACCCACTGGGAGGAGGAAGAGCCGGCGCAGGTCTTCACGCTCTAAGCTAAGGCTTCAGGATGTGGTCACCAGGCCGGGAGGGGGGCGACGGAGCAGATCTCACCTCCTGAGGCTGTAGGCTGTGGTGACCGGGCCAGGGTGGGTGAGACAACAGAGCAGTGAGGCTGCTGGTGTGGGTGACCAGGCTGGCCGGAGTTAACAGAACTGGTCTGTACCTCCTGAGTCTGCAGAATGTGCTCACAAGGCTGAGGGGGTGACAGAGCAGGTATGCATCTCTGGAGGCTGCAGCCTGCGGTGTCTATTGCATGGGAAAGGTGACGGAGCAAGTCTACACCTCCTGAGACTGCAGGGTGTGGTGACCAGGCCAAGGTTTGGGGGCAACAGAGCAGGTCTGCACTCTCTGAGGCTGCTGGTTGTGGTGACCAGGCCATGGTGTGTGGGGGAGGGGGCAACAGAGCAGGTCTGCATTTTCTGAGGCTTCTGGTTGTGGTGACCAGGCTGGCAGGAGGTCACAGAACTGGTCTGTACCTCCTGAGACTGCAGAATGTGGTGACAAGGCTGGGAGACGATAAAGCAGGTCTACACCTCCTGAGGCTCTTAGATGTGGCGACCAGGCCAGGGTAAGCGGGTGAGGTGCTGTGACGTAGCAGATCTACATCAAATCAGGCTCCAGGTTGTGAGAACCAGGCCACAGGAAGGCAAAGGAGCAGATCTTCACCTGTCCAGGCCATGTCCAAAGCAGGTTTGCACCTCCTAAGGCTAAAGAATGTGGTGATTAGGCAGCAGCTGCTCAGGGCCCAGAATAGGGCAATGGCTACAGGATAGGGATCATGCCCCCAAGGTCTGAATGCAAAAGTCAGGAGCATTATCATTGTGTTTATGTTTATTCATGTCATGCTTAGACATACCAATTATGATTGTCCAAGCGTTCACCATCATGAAGAGGAAAAAAAACGCAGTTCATTAGACTGCTGAAAGCGCAAGTTTTAAGCCCTTGTCTGGATTTCTACAAATTGGTTTCCATTATCTATGTGCAAGTGCAATCTTGTGTGATTGAGTTGACAGAGCCACAAATATACAAAGAACAGAGACACTGCACTGTTAAAGCACAGGGTGACATAAACAGGAGGGACCCATGATGAGACAAGTGTGCAAAATGCAAGGAAAATGTTTGTACCGAACGCACAGCAGCATTATAGCAAAACTGTGTTACAAAGTGTCAGACCTGTAAACAAAGGTACCATGTAAGACACATACAGGCGGGGTGGACAGTCACAACCAGAAGTATTTTGGATGCAAATAGTGAGCAGTTTTGCAATCCGCGAAGAGAAAATGTGTTATTTTGCATGTTTTGGCTAATCGCTGCCATGCCTACAATGGACGATTGGAATATACCCCTAAACCCACAATTAGCAGGTTTTCTCTGCTTTGTTAACCTGGCATATCGAATCTTCTTGCAAAGTCAGGTATACCTTGCCCCAATGACGTTTTGTGTATGAAGACTAGTTGTGATCTCTGTGCCCCTTTAATTGCCAATGGTACCAGTACCAAGGAGGGTGAGGATGGAGACAAGAATCCTGGCTTGTGATAACACACAGCTCTGCTGCCCAGGATGAGGAGGGCTGTAGCAGGGTCATGGTGGAAGTGTAAGTGTAAGACCACAGATTAAGGTATTTTAACTGATCCCCAGGTAGAAGACCTACATATTTCATATTAGTGGCACAGATTAAAGTCAGACATTCTACATGGTCACTGCCTTAGTATGATGCCCACCGGAACTCAGTATCGCCAGTGGCTCAGTATAATCAGTAGCTCAGTATGACAAGCAGCTCTACAATTTCAGTGGCTCGCATTGGTCTTGCAATATCAGTAGTCTCATATCATCAATTTCTCAGGGTCAATGATTGTTATCATTAGTCCAAAGTTACTAGCAAAATACTAGTAAATTATTCTCAAGCATGATGTGTATTAAAAGTTGCTCAGAGGTAAGGGTGGCTCCATGTTAATAGCACTTAATGCTATCAGTTTTGGAGTATCATCAATAGTCATTAGTTTAAATGTATTAATATCATTGACAGTATCCCAATGTCATCAGTCGCTTCATTATCATTAATGACTAAGGGCTTGTTTAAGAGTTTGACGAACAGGTTACTCCATCGCAAATGTTACTGATATCCCATCTGCCTTATTACAAGTGCTATATATTTTATGTCACTTGTGATAAGGTGGATGAGATATCTGTCCAGTTTGTCTCAGAGTACACATCCACCAAACTTTAAATAAGGCCCTAAGTATCGTCACTGCCTCAATATCATCAATTATGTGTCATTGAGTGTTCTCAGTACATTCAGGGGCTCAGTGTGATTGTGCTCAGTGTGATTGCTGGTTACCAGTATATACTACATCTCTGTGCCATTGCAGGCTCTCAGTGTATTCAGTGGCTCAGGGTCAATTCTGGCTCTCATTATATTCAGTAGCTCAATGTTGTAGCGTCTTTCCTAGCCTGGGTATCCGTCAATGGCCACACTACACTTGGAGTGTAGTATTATACGTTTTTGTGCTGCTGCGTGCAACTGTGAACCCCACATTCTAAAGCAAGCTTTCATGGCAATGCGCTCTGACACCTACGTCACAGCTCTACGGAGCCTATCAGGAGCCAAAAGGGTTCAGTCGTAAAATATCACAAGACACAACATCTCCCCCTCTCTTAAATAAATAATACATTTTTTACAGATCAGTATATATAAATATATATATACAATTGCATTTCTTCAATCAACCTTCTTTGCGTTTTAATCATTCAACCTGATCTGGTTACTGGAAGCTAGGAACTGTCACCTTCACAGTCAGAGATTTTCAAAGACAGTGAAAAAGTAACAGCAGTCATTGAATTTTCACGTTCAACCTTTCCTTCATCATCTCGATCAGAAGACCCATGACTCAGATGCTGAAAGTGAGAATAGTCCCTGGCAACCGACTTTGCAGGACGCTGGGCAATTACCATATGTCCCTTGGTGGACACAACGTGGAAAGGTGCAGCATCATATGGAGCATCAGATTTCCTCCTTCACATTTGTCAGGCGATCACTAGATCGCCTGTATTAAACTTAATGTTCTTCGCATGCCGCCTCTTGTTGGCATAGGCTTTCATTTTTTTTTCTTGTTAGCCAAGTCCTTCATCCGAGCTGTATTCTGATTTTCTTCTCTTTGGTTGGTCTATTGAGGTAACTTGGTTGTCATTGCTCTCTCCTGAATATCAAAGTCACAGGACTCTTGCCTGAGGTCGAGTGAGGTGATGAACGATATGCTTGTAGGGTAGAATTCAGAACAGTTTTTAAACTGAGCCTCTCAAGAGTTGCATGCTGTACTGCTTTCTTTAGCGTCCTCAAAAAACACTCAATGAGTCCATTGGCCTGCGGCCACAAATGTGTACTCTTCTGATGCTTTATGTTCAGATGCTCCAGGAAATCCTTGAATTCTCGACTGTTAAACGGTGTGCCATTATCAGTCTTCAAAACAGCTGGAACACCTCATGTTGCAAAGATACCATCTAGTCTCTCAATGACTCACTCATGAGTTGTGGATAAGAGATCCTCTATTAATGGAAAATGTGAGTACTGATCCACAATTACCATCAAATGATGTCCAATATCAAGTGGGCCAAAGAAATCAATGGCTATTCTCTCCAATGCATGCTTAGGGAGTTCTGACATGGTATGGGTATGTTGAGTAATGTTTGTAGAAAGGCAGTTACATATATGACAGGGCTTGAGTTCCTTTTCAACCCTCTCATCTAAATATGGAAACCAAACTCAATCCTAGAGAGCTCTTTAGGTGGCAACAATACCACAATGTCCTTCGTGAGCCACTTCAATTACTTGCTGTCTCAAATTCTCCGGAATTAGAATTCTTGACCCTCACAGTATAACTCCTTCCTGATTTAAAGATGGTTCATCTTTAACATTTTTGTACTTTTGGTACTCACCCTCATTGGTGAGAGGTCGAGTGTGTTGGTTCCATGACTGATCTGTAATTCTATCTTTCAAACTTCAGCATGTCACTATTATGGCTCGTGGCAGTTACGATCTGGGCTAACGATATGGCATCTGGGGTATTTGATTTTACAATGAAATTAATGTAGGCGTCAGCCGTTTTGGATGGAGTGCCTGGACCTTGTATAGGCATGCTGGAAAAGTAGTCAGCAGGGTACTCTTGTAATTGTAGTCCTCACTATTCAATGCGAGGAGGCATCTTAGCTTTTGGATTGCCAAAGATAGTTAGTAAAACTTGATGTTCAGTTACTAGTGTAAAAGGCTTTCTATACAGGAAAACATGGCTGTTCACAAGCTCAGACCACGGCCAAACTGTTTTTCTCAAGTTGTGAGTAATCACGTTCTGTTTGGGACAAACTTTGACTGGCATATGCCACAATATGCTTTCGAACATGGGGCTGTCCGCTGTGCTGTGCAAGAATAGCATCTATCCCGGCTGGGCTAGCATCACCAACAACCTCTGTATGAAGTTTTGGCTTGAAATAGGCCATTTCAGCAGCAATTTCAATGGCTTGTTTGATGTTCTTGAAACTTCTCTCACATTCTTGTGACCACTTGAATGAAACATTTCTCTTCATTAACTCTTGTAAAGGGACGGGGGGAGGAGCTTGCCTGGCCTAAAGATGGCCGCTGCTTGAGCGAGCTCCGGACGCCGTCCGAACAATCCGACAAGTATCGGCGTCATATGGGGCGAGAGTTGCCTAAAAAACAATGCCAGAAAGAGAGCAGGAAATGCGCTCGCTATAGATATGGTCGTTGGTCCTGACAGCACAGTTGGAGAGCAGGTCTGTGAGGATACTGTTGCCGGCCTAGCGCGACAGAGAGTCGAGACCTGCTGAGGTCGCTGGCAGAGTTAGGCCGGGAGGTTGCGGATCGCCCTGCCGCTTGAGCCCGGAGTGCCACGCATCGACCGGGTATTTCTGCGGGGGGCCCTGAGCGACACAGGGCGGTGCCCGCAAGCCGTCTGGACGCTGATCGGTGCTGCTCTGGGAGGGGTGCGTGAGGCGGGGTTCCCCCGAAGGCAGCTGTAGCGTGAGGCAGTATACGCCATCGTGACTGCGGACTAGCGAGACGACACGGATGCCAGTGAGCCATCTGACGATTGCAGCGCTAACGCGCAAGGGCTCTTTAGGGGCGAATGCGCTGGAGCCCTCAGTGCAAAAGAGAAATTGCACCCTCTTTGACCAAGTGAGGGCGGCGGCCCTGTTTCGAGGTGGGCTGACGCGAGCGGCTGGGCCCTCCTGCGCTACATACAAGGGGACACTACCTGGAATAATCCGGAGGGACGAGGGCGCTCTCCATACTTGCCGCAAAATAGACAGAGAATCGGCGCTTCATTAAAGGATACGCTGAGCAGCCTTATTCTTCCTCATCACGAGGTAGACTTGCTGCACCTTGCTGGCAGAAACAGCAGAGGGGGGTCAGGTAATACCCTTACGGGACAGTAAGTTGGTGTCCTTTTACTGAGAGAAATTGAAATAAGAGTGCACAGATAATTCTGCAAGCAAGAAATACCAAGCTCCAAGGCCAAGTCGCTTGTGACGCACTTGCTGGATACTGCGTCACAATGGGTAAAGTGGAAAAGACACAACCCAAGCTGCAATTTGAACAGCGCAATTCTAGGCATAGAGAGGAGAATGCAGATACAGTAGCATCGGGACAGATAGAAGACACTGAAGAGTTAAGTGGAGACATACGGCAAATACTGGTGGCGATGCAAAGGAGTCTCACCACAATCAAAGGGAAGATTGACTCATTATCCTATAGAATATACCGCATGTCCGAACGGCTCGATAAGCACGCTGAGCGCCTGGACATGGCAGAACGTCGGGTATCTGAGGTAGAGGAAGCCCAAACGGAAACAGACAATGCACAGAGGCAAATGGGGAAGCTCCTTACTGTATTACAAGACAAAGCTGAGGATCTGGAGGCCAGATCGAGGCGTAGCAGCATACACATTATTGGACTTCCTGAATCCACAGCAACAGGCAACATGGAGGCATTCGTGGAAAAGCTGCTGGTAGAAATGCTAGGACTAGACACTTTTTCTGCAATGTTCATTGTAGAACGGACACACCGCTCCTTAGGCCTCAGACCGTCCCCTGGGGCTCCCCCAAGACCTATGATAGCCAAGCTGCTTAATTTCAGAGATAGGGACTCTGCATTGAAGAGAGCAAGGGAGTTAGGAGGCCTCCAGTTTGAGGGCTCTGCGCTCTCACAATTCCCAGATTTCACATTGAGGGTGCAAGAGGCGAGACGACAATTCGCACCCATAAAACGCAAACTAAGGGAGCAATATCTGGAATATGCAATGCTATATCTGGCAAAGTTGACAGTCATGATGAATGGCAAGGCCAGGATTTTTACAGACCCCAAATCACTCCAGAGGGCTCTCAAGGAGTTGAGCAAGCCGGGAACACAGAAACAAGTGGCCGATACAATGGATCAGGCTGGTGGGCCCTGCGGAGACCTCGACGAAAACGATTAATGCTGTGCTGAGAATTCCTATCCCTTGACCTGGACAAGGTAAACAAGATTCATTGACTATGACAGTTATACGGTAAAAGAAGCATGATTGGGACTTTAGATCTGTCATGGTTCCACCCCTGGCCAACAGGTGATAGTAATTCCACGGGAGCGAAGAAGGATCCCTACGCTCCCAAAAGACAGCACCAATCCGAGGGTCAATTCACCTCAAGACTAGTAGACTCTCTAATGGGAGAGAAGAGACAAAAAATAAAAAGGACCACTCAGGTCTGGGAGCAGCAACAGCACAGGATACACAGTCTGGAATCCGAAAGGCACCTAAAGGTCCAGGCCTTGGATCAGCCTTTACAAAAGCAATGTACAAAAAATAATCCAAAGAACTTGCATAGTGCCCGCTACAAAGTAGCAATGTACAAATGTCTCTTCATGAAAGTAGCAACAAAAAAAATAATAGGTAATGACGTCTTCGTCAGTGCACTGACCTTTGGATTTGTAGGTCACGAGACTCTTGCCGGAATAGAATAAAAGTCAAGTCTCCGTTCTCATTCACCAACAGGAACGGGCTTCACTAATCCAAACGGAATTCTCACAAAACAGGAAGCAAGGGATGGAAAACACTTGCGAGGCACGAAGAGAAACAGGCAGTCGCGGGACGTTAGGGAGATCAAACGCAACGTACCCGCCTCCAGAATCCTACCTGCTCTCACAGATTCAACAAAACTCGATACAGAGGGGGCTGTTCAGGAGTGCCGGACCGCAAGGAAGATTCTGCAACAAAAAGCGCTACCGGGGCACAGTACAGGAAACTCGACTCGTCCATGAAACTGACAACGCATGCAATGCGATCAAGGGGCGTGGTCCAACTCCGATTCGGAAGTAAGCCAAGCAACTCTCTGCTCTTCCAGCCATCCTTTATTTTCTTACTGCACATCAGCTGATTTCATAAGAGCCAATGAGCACACACAAAGAAGGCTCCTCAATCTCCTGCATAACCTATAGTGTCAGGGTGCATTCTGGGTATTGTAGTGTGTACCCAAGGTCACATGAAGCGCAGGGTGTAACAGTTCTCCCCCCCAATGGTCTATTTACAGGACGGGGTTTGTTGGGGTTTAGTGCATGAAATTTCCGTACTAAGAGAGGGGTATGTACATTCTCTACAGGTTCCCATGATCTATCTTCAGGAGCATACCCCACCCAATCTATGAGGTATTGTAATTTACCATGAACCCTCCGAGAATCCAAAATGCGTTTAACTTCATATTATAATTCTCCTTCAAGACTCACTGGTGGGGGAGGGGGTTCAGATGTGGAGGAAGGATTACAGGTCTGCAACAAGGAGGTATGAAATACAGGGTGTATTTGCATTTCAGGAGGCAGTTCTAACTTCATGGTAACAGGATTAATAATCTTGACAATTTTGTATGGCCCTATATATCTGGGCTGTAGTTTTCTGGGCCCTGGCATCTGAGATGCTTCGTAGCTAACCATACTTTGTCTCCAATGGTGTAATCTGGAGCTGGACGCCGATGTTTATCAGCCTGTGCTTTCATGTTGTCCTTAGCAATTTGTAGCTCTAGTTTAGCCTTGTTCCATATTGTTTGCAAGGTGGCATGATGTTCCTCAACTGCAGGTAGATTGACTGTCTCTAGAGGGGCGTGAAGGGGTAAAAACTTGGGATGATAGCCATATAAAAAATAAAAAGGGGAAATCCTGGTTGCAGTATGTGTGGTGTTGTTGTAAGCAAATTCGGCTAAGGGAAGAGCATGAACCCAATTGCTTGCAGTGGTGCTTAATAAACATCTTAAATATTGTTCCAAAGTTTGATTAGTTCTTTCTGTCTGGCCGTCAGTTTGAGGGTGATGAGTAGTGGAAAGTCGGTGGTCTATGTGTAGTGTCTTATACATGCCTTGCCAAAATCTTGAGACGAACTGTGTATCTCTATCATAAATAATGACTGATGGTAGACCATGGATTCTCACTATTTGTTCGATAAAAACACTGGCTAATTCTTTGGCTGAGGCAAGCTTCTCTAACGGTATAAAGTGAGCCATTTTTGTTAACAAATCCACTACCACAAATATGGTATTGTAACCTTGTGTGACGGGCATGTCGGTTATGAAATCCATACTGATTGAATGCCATGGAACATGAGGAATGGGCAGTGGATGTAATAACCCTGCCGGAGCACAATGTACAACCATTCTGCCTAGCACAGGTAGGACATGCCTTAACGTACTCGCTAACGTCTTTTGTCATTCCCTTCAACCAGAACCATCTTCGACATGTCTGTTCTGTCTTATCCCCTCCTGGATGAGCCGCCATAGGCAGATTATGACACCATTGCATTACCATAAGACGAAGCTCATCTGTAGGAATAAAAAGATGACTCTCATGATAGTACAACCCCTCGTCTATAGTATTCCCTATCTCTTTCAACCACTCTTCAGAATCCAGCATTGCACAGGCTTGAGTTAATTTAACAAGGAACCCCTCAGAATTCTTTATTTCGATTCCGCCTACGGCAATTACTTTGTGAGTGGGTATTATAGGAAGCGAAGAATCCAGAGATATCTTGTTTTCCTTTCCCAACCGAGACAATGCGTCAGCTTTATCATGTTTCTCCCCTGGTCGATATGTGATGATGAAGTTGTATTCACTAAAGAAGGAAACCCATCGCATTTGTCTAGGGGTGAGTGCTCGGGCAAATTTAAAAAACTGTAAGTTTCTATGGTCAGAATATATTGTGATGACATGAGGGGA
Organism: Calotriton arnoldi; assembly: GCA_963921515.1. Taxonomy (NCBI): domain Eukaryota; kingdom Metazoa; phylum Chordata; class Amphibia; order Caudata; family Salamandridae; genus Calotriton; species Calotriton arnoldi. The sequence continues at coordinate 157,533 of CAWUFW010006799.1, forward strand.
TCCCAACAGATAATGCCTCCATTCCTGAAAGGCTAGTTTAATAGCCAATATTTCCCTCTCTCCTATAGTATAGTTTTGTTCTGCAGGAAGGAGTGTCTTAGAAAAGTATGCCACGGGATGTAAACAGCCGGTTTTGTTGTCTCGTTGGGAGAGTACTGCCCCTACAGCATATTGTGATGCATCTGCCTCCACATAATAGGGTTGTGAACTCTGCGTGTTTCATAATAGGAGCGAAGATAAAACGCTTCTTGAGTATCTTGAAGGCATTCTCTGCTTCTTCAGTCCATACAAACGCAGATCCCTTCTTTAACAATTTGGTGAATGGAGTGATAATATCCGAAAAATGGTCTATAAATCTTCTATAGAAGTTGGCAAGACCAAGAAAAGACTGGACTTCACGTACCGAGCTAGGACTTGACCAATTCAGGATGGCAGTGATCGTAGCGGGATCCATATGAATTCCATCTGGAGAGATGATAAACCCCAAAAAATCTACTTGTTTTGCATGGGAATTACATTTGTCTAACTTTGCAAAAAGGTGATTGTCTTTCAGGCGTTGTAAGATCTTTGTAACATGCTCCACATGGTCTTCTTCCGATTGTGAATATATCAATATGTCATCGATGTATACTATTACAAAGATGTCAAGAAAATCTTTCAATATCTCGTTGACAAAGAACTGAAAAGCTGCTGGCGCATTACACGACCCGAATGGCATCACACAATATTCATAGAGGCCAAACTTGGTGCGGAATGCCGTTTTCCACTCGTCTCCCTCACGTACTCTAATCAGGTGATAAGCACCCCTAAGATCAATCTTGGTAAATACCTTGCACCTGATCAAGCAAGACAGAGATAAGAGGAAGAGGGTATTTATTCTTAATAGTGACCTTATTCAGTGCTCTAAAATCTAGACAAGCTCTCAACCCACCCTCCCGTTTAGGTATAAAAAACAGAGGAGAGGAGACAGGGGATGTGGAGTGCCTTATGCATCCTTTTTGTAGCATGTCTTGGATATAGTATTTAAGATATGCAGTTTCGGGCTCAGTCAAAGCATAGATATGGCTTACTGGTAATTCTGCACCCGGGACCAGATCTATTCTACAATCGAAAGATCTGTGGGGTGGTAATGCTACTGCCTTGTTCGCATCAAACACTTCTCTGAACTCATAATATACTGCAGGTAAAGAAGGGGCATTCTCTTGACTTGCGCCTGCACAACACAATGGAGTTTTCCATTCTGAGGCTTCTTGATAACAGTGTAACATGTAAAAGTGTGACCTTAGGACTACTTTGCGAGACGACCAGTCAATACAAGGATTATGCAATTGCAACCAAGGTACCCCCAATATAGCACCAAAACTGGGTGTATCGATCAAATCAAACTTTATTGTTTCAGAGTGTCCGTTGTCACACAACATTACTATATCAGTAGTTTGATAAGTAATCAACCCAGAGGTCAATTCAGATCCACATACAGCTCTCACTGTTTCTGGCTGAGATTTCAGTAGAAACTCAACTCCTAAAGTTTTAGCGAGCGCGATATCTAGGAAATTCCCAGTTGCTCCGGAATCCAATAGAATAGCCTACGACTTTCTTCGCTGCGATGGCATCATCAAGGTTACTGATATGGTAAAATGTTTAGGCACTCGCTCTAAAGTGTTGGCTAAATGCTGAGAGATCTCATATACTTGGGTATTTGAAGGACCGATCTCCTGTTCCTTTAGGTTCACTAGTTTTCCGACTGGGTGGAATAACTAGTTTTTGTGACGGTTGGCTTGAGAATTGATATAGGTTTCCCTGGACATTCTTGCGCATAGTGCCCTCCTTTACCACAATAGAGACAGAGATTAAGTTGGCGTCTCTTATCCTTTTCTTCTACCGAAAGCGGTCCCTTAATGCTTCCGATTTGCATAGGTTCACTGGTATCTCTAGTTTCCTTTTTATCTCCACGAAACATAACTAGACGGGGGAAATCGCGTCTCGCTTTTTCTCCTTTTCTCTCACCTAATCTGTGGTCCAATTTCACAACCAAGTCAATAAACGCAGAACATTCGTCAGGGGGATCTTCTATTTGGGACAAGATGTCCTTTAGCTCCTCTCGTAATCCCCTATAGAATATGGATGTTCTTTTATCTTCAGGCCACTGTGTTTCAGCCACTAATCGGTTAAAAGTGGTAATATAGGTGTTGTTTTAAGTTCAGAAGTTCATTATCACTGGCTTGCATATATGTATGCTTAGCAAACAGACTTCTCATCTCCTTGAACTGATTAAAATCATATAATATGGGATCATCTCCCTTGACCAAAGGCACGGCCCATAATGCTGCATTTCCCCCCAGATATGAAATCACAAACGCCACCTTGGCAGCATCATCAGGGAGGGAAGCAGATCGACAAAGGAACTGAAGATGACACTGGTTCATAAACACTCCGTATTTGGAACTATCACTATTAAATCTTTCTGGCATAGCTAAGGGTACTGGGCTAGGTGTAACTACCGTTACATTAACTGGTTGTGAAACATTCTCCCCAAGTGTAGGTGTAGGAGGAGGGACAGTGAAACGTGCAGGTTGTATGTAACTCTTCTTACTCTTGAAGTGTAAACTAGTGGGATGCGACTCAGAGTTTTTCTGTGTTTTAAACTGATCTAATTCTAGTTGTAACCTCTGATTTTCACCCCTAAGATTTCTGAGTTTGGCTTGTAAGTTCACCACTGCAGAGGCTAACTCATTCATGGTGAGATTCTGTGAGTCCATGGAAACAGAACTTTCCATTCCTGGGTCAAATGTTGCTCCTTTGTCCATCTTCGCTCAGGTGGAATATAATTCGTGGGCTTGACTTTCTGTCACAGTTTCACCCCTGGCCAACAGGAGATAGTAATTCCACGGGAGCGAAGTGTCACGACTCGCTCCCTGCATTCTCATGTCCACCACCAGGGGGCCGAATTGTGGGGCTACCCAGTGTTCTAACAAGCTTCCAGAGCCTCCCCTTCATGTACATACTGACTTCCAGCCATTTCGACACTACTTGGGAATTGACATCCATTCCCAATCCATGCCGGGTTTTGTGGAAGCCATCCTGCTCATGCCTGAAACTCCATTACCCAGAATTCCCTGCTCACTGCTTAGTCTCCACCCCTGCAGGCCAAGGATGGGTGGAGGAATTCAGCTCACCTGTGGCTGGCTGCTGCTAGCCTGCTCACACCTGATGCATGTGATTAATGTGAGCTCTTTTAAGCCCCAGCTCCCTTCAGCCCAGGGTTGGTCATTGTAGCTGTATACCGGTGAGGCCAATCCTTGTTTCCAGTGTTTCCTGAGTTCCTGAGCTATAGCTATTCCTTGTACCTGAATTAGCACTGCCTGCAGTGCTACCTTGTTTCCTGAGTTATAGCTATTCCTGTTCCTGGGCTTCAGCTATTTCTTGTGCCTGATTTGCACTGCTTGCAGTGCTCTCTTGACTCCTTGTTTCCTGAGCTGTAGCTATTTCCTGTTCCCTTGAACTAGCACTGCCTGCAGTGCTACCCTGACTCCTGAGCCTTAGCATTCCTTGTTCCTGACCTGCAGCAGTTTCCCTTCTCCTGACCTAGCACAGCCTGCAGTGCTATCCTGACTCCTGAGCCTTGGCATTCCTTGTTCCTGACCTGCAGCAGTTTCCCTTCTCCTGAAATAGCACTGCCTGCAGTGCTACCTTGACTCCTGAGCCTTAGCATTCCTTGTTCCTGGCCTGCAGCAGTTTCCCTTCTCCTGTACTAGCACTATCTGCAGTGCTACTTTGACTCCTGAGCTTTTGCTCAATTCTTGTTCCTGCCCCAGCACTGCCTTCTATGCTACTTTGTTTTCTTGATTCCTGAACCTGCACTATTCTAGTATACCCTTGTAGCCTCCCCTTCTGTATATCCTTTTCCAGTCCCTGCCTTTCTTCCCATTTCCTTGGTTCCAGTTCTAGTTTGCTGTCTTTCTATTTCTGCTGTCTTGCTTCTGTTACCTTGTATGTTTGTTACCTGCTTTCTGCCAAATGTGCCCTGTGATTTCCTTCCTTTCCTGTTAAGCACTCCTCCTTGCTAGCTCCTTGTCTATTGTGCTTGTGTTTAGTTCTACCCCTTTGCTGTTACTGCCTTGCGTGTTCCTGTTTGATCGCCAGGATCCGTGGGCACAGCTGACTACCTAGGTGGTGTTTCTTGTTCACTGTGAGTATTGTCTTTGAGTTACTGTTATAACATCACCATAGGTATAAGCTCCACAGACCCTGCCTTTGCATACATATCCTATATGTGGGTATTTTCAGTCAGTATCTGTAACAGCAATTGTGGGTGAGGAACTTACTGAGCTTCAGTCTTACCGTGTGGAGCTCCTGAGTGCTTTACCCCACACCCACTTTATTGTTAATGTTGTTTCATATATATGTCTTGCACATTCATCCTGGGTGTAGTTATTCTGAATGCTAAATTGCCTCGTGAGTGCCCTTCCTTTCTGAGTCTTACCCATCTTGTTCACTTGTACAGGCTTCCCCTTTGGATCCCTTTTTCTCCTCTGACTCCCTGTATGATCCTGGGCAGCGCTGTACTCCTCTTTCTATGTATGTTTTCTACCCAGTTCCCAGTCCTTGCCCAAGTCCCTGACTGTGTTCCCCACATAGTCCCGGACAGTCCCTGACACGAAGAAGGATCCCTACGCTCCCAAAAGACAGCACCAATCCGAGGGTCAATTCACCTCAAGACTAGTAGACTCTCTAATGGGAGAGAAGAGACAATAAATAAAAAAGGACCACTCAGGTCTGGGAGCAGCAACAGCATAGGATACACAGTCTGGAATCCGAAAGGCACCTAAAGGTCCAGGCCTTGGAGCAGCCTTTACAAAAGCAAAGTAGAAAAAATAATCCAAAGAACTTGCAGAGTGCCCGCTACAAAGTAGCAATGTACAAATGTCTGTTCATGAAAGTAACAGCAAAAAAAATAATAGGTAATGACGTCTTCGTCAGTGCACTGACCTTTGGATTTGTAGGTCACGAGACTCTTGCCAGAATAAAATAAAAGTCAAGCCTCCGTTCTCATTCACCAACAGGAACGGGCTTCACTAATCCAAATGGAATTCTCACAAAACAGGAAGCGAGGGATGGAAAACGCTTGTGAGGCACGAAGAGAAACAGGCAGTCGCGGGACGTTAGGGAGATCAAACGCAACGTACCCACCTCCAGAATCCTACCTGCTCTCACAGATTCAACAAAACTCGATACCGAGGGGGCTGTTCAGGAGTGCCGGACTGCAAGGAAGATTCTGCAACAAAAAGCACTACCAGGGCACAGTACAGGAAATTTGACTCGTCCATGAAACTGACAACGTAGGAGACGCGATCAAGGTGCGTGCTCCAACTCCGATTCGGAAGTAAGCCAAGCAGCGCTCCGCTCTTCCAGCCTCCCTTTATTTTCTTACTGTGCATCAGCTGATTTTATAAGAGCCAATGAGCACACACAAAGAAGGCTCCTCAATCTCCTGCATAACCTATAATGTCAAGGTGCATTCTGGGTATTGTAGTGTGTATCCAAGGGCACATGAAGCGCGGGGTGTAACAAGATCTGTCAGGGTATAGTAATAAGATGGTCAACAGAGATATTTCCAGACCAGAAGTTATAGAGCGTAACCTGTATCAATATAATTATTTTCTTATATTATTCCTTTGGACTTGGGGGTTCCCCCGGAGACAAAATATTGACTATGTAAAATCATCAGGGTTTTTTTTTGTGGTGACATTTCCCTCTGAATGACACATAACGTGGGCGGGCGGCGAGGTTGCTCTGGTAAACTAAGTGCGATTGCCGGTGACATCCGCCCCTGTGTGTTACTCACTGTATGGCTCATGGCCAAACTTACTGTTTGATTGTTATAGCACTAGCTGATGTAATGGTCAATAATGGGAGGGAGGGCAGTATATCGCTTATGCTTTGTTGGGGATGGTATAACGTGGGTGGGGGGAGGGAATGTTTCATGTTTGGATTTCACAGTATACACAGGCAAGATATGTAAGACTTATGCAATAAGATTGCTAATGATAGCGAGATTGGCACAGGCTGTGGTAGGAAGGTATAAATGACGCAACGCGAGATAGCACAAAGTCATAATTGCAAAATCCATTTTTTAACCCGGAATGTGAGGGGCCTAAATGATTTTAGAAAACTGCGTAAAATAGTTGCGTACCTAAAAAGACATGAAGAGGATGTGGCGTTACTTCAAGAGACGCACTTGTCCCCTAATAGTAATATGCTTACCAGTAAGAGACTCCTCTGGGCTTTTTAGGCTGCAGGGTTCACCTCTCACGCTAGAGGAGTGTTCACCTGAGTTAACCCGAAATCTGGGTTTTCCCTGGAAGCGCGTGAGGTTGACCCATATGGCAGATTTGCACTTTCTAGGTTCCATGGGAAAGGCTTAGATTTGCAGGTAGTCAACATCTACGGGCCCAACTATGATGACCCACAGTTTTATAATGCATTATTCGCACGAATGCGGAAAGACACTACACTGCCACAAATATGGGGGGTGATCTCAATTGTGTGTTGGATCCGCAACTGGATCGCTCTAAGGGCCCACCCAGGCGCCCTTCAGCAGCAGCTAAAACAATTTGTGATATAGCCACACAGTTGGATCTCGTAGATGTCTGGCGTGCCAGGTCTCCCGGAGCAGATGGGTTCACGCACTACTCAGCTCCGCACAATATTCATACCAGAATTGATTACTGGCTGATATCCGGGACGCTTCTCTCCCGGGTGCAAGCCTGCACCATATTACCGTGCTCATTCTCAGACCATTCACCTATAATGCTTGATGTGGATGCCCCTCCGAGAAGGGCTGCTCCTTTTACGTGGAGATTCCCTCCGTATTCTCTCCTAGACACAGCATTCAAAGCAGAGTTAGCAGCTGCCATTGAAGAATTCTTTGATACAAATATAGGCTCGGTTGAACATTTTTCCACAGTGTGGGAAACATTTAAAGTGTACATCAGAGGGGTATCAATGTCCAAGCATGAGGGGGTCCTTCGATCAATCAGGAACCGGCTGTCGACTCTTGAGAGTCAATTGGGTAGACTGGAGCAGGATGCTCTTAATGGGGGAGACGCTTGGGCCTCTGAGGCTTTGACGAAAACACTCGAGGAGTACCATGAAGTAGCAGACATTGAGCTAAAAGACATGGGGAAATACGCTGTAGCTAAAACCTATGTGGAGGGTGAGAGACCGGGCTCAGTGCTTGTGGCTCTGTCGCGTCGCCAAAGAGAGACCGGCGTGGTGACTGAGTTGCGAGACTCCGGCGGAGACCTGCTGAGGGACCCTACAGAGATAGCCAACAGGTTCAGCGGATATTACGCGGATCTGTATAGCTCCAAGGTGGTGACAGATGATACTCCCATTTTGGACTATTTGGAACATATACAACTGTCATCGCTTACTAACGGGCATAGGGAGTATCTCATGAGGCCACTAGACTCCACCGAAATTCAGGTTGCACTCAACGCCATGCGCGAGGGGAGCGCCCCAGGACAAGATGGGCTCACAGTGTCTTTCTCTAAAACTTATAAAGATCTGTTGATTCCGCATTTGAGCACCCTGTTTGAGGAGATGGGGGACAATGGTATAATGCCCCATTCGATGAGGGAGGCCTTAATAGTTACCTTGCTGAAGCAAGGGAAGCCCCCAAATGAATGCGCGTCCTATAGGCCTCTATCTCTTCTAAATGTGGACACTAAAATATTCGCTAAAGTCTTGGCAAATAGGCTGGCACCATTTCTCCGGATCTTAGTGGGACCAGAGCAGGCGAGATTTGTGCCGGGACGCACCTCATCATATAATTTGAGAACAGTGTTTGGAACCATTCAACATGTAAGACCGGAGATTAAAGCGGCTGCGGTCTTTTTGGACGCAGAGAAAGCATTTGATTCTGTGGAATGGCCTTTCATGAAGGCGGTATTACGACGAATAGTAGTGGGCGAGTTTTTCTTAAACCAGTATCAGTACTCTATAATCATCCAGTCGCCAGGGTACGAGCTGGAGACGTGGTTACATCACCTATTACGATCTCGAGGGGCACCAGGCAAGGCTGCCCATTGTCCCTGATGTTATACGCTATTGTGGCAGAGCCATTGGCGTGCGCCCTCAGAGAATACCACGGGCACAGAGGGATTCGCTTTCCGAATTACAATCTTATAGTGTCGGCATATGCGGATGATATGCTGCTATATGTGCGAAAGCCAGGGTCTAATTTAACCCCACTAATCAACGAAGTGATGAAGTTTGGAGGTATATCCGGTTTAAGAGTTAACTGGACTAAATCTATTGCATTTCCTTTAACACCAGCCACGACACCTATTGTTCTAGACTTCCCTCTGCAGTGGTCTTCTGGCCCGGTGCGACATATAGGGGTGCAGGTCCATTCGGATTCAGCACTTGTTATTAGTGAAAATTATGGCAAAGCTATTGTTAAGCTTGAGGAAGATATTGACCGGTGGATTCGCCTCCCATTGTCACTTATAGGTCGCATATGCCAGATGAAGATGGTGGTTTTACCTAGATTTTTATTCCTTTTTGTGAATATTCCAATGGTGCTCCCGAAACACATTTTTCAGGTCATACCCACACTGATGGTGAAATTGGCTTGGGCTGGAAACACCTGCGAGTTAAATGGGATATACTCACACTGCCCTATTCCATGGGCGGACTTGGTGCCCCGGATTTAGAGTTATACTATAGAGTCGCTCAATGCTCACACGCACATTTTTGGATTCATGGCCCACAAAATCTCCCTCATCTGCAGATCGAAAAGGTGGCGGTCGGACCTGGCCCGCTCCCTCAGCACCTGTTTCAGGCCCCATTAGACGTAACAGAGTTTTAGACTCCGTCAATTCGACTGTACATGCATGGCATGACTTATTGAAAAGACAGGATGGCTCACTTTTATATTCCCCCCTGCTGCCTGTGGAGTGGTGCCATTGGCATCCAATGAGCGCAGAGAAAGAGGTTACACAGGCTTTACGGTCACTCAGCATCCCCACCATGGGTGATTTATTCGCTGAGGGTAGGGCTCGCACGTGGGCCGAGGTAGCAGTTGAAGGACATGACTTCACTCCACTCTCACAGTTCCATTTTTATAGGATCAGACACGCACTACATGCTCTGCTCGGTGACGACCTTCAGGAACCTCCTGATCTACCTTCCCGCTCCTTCCTCTTGCGTTCTAAATCTTCTAATAAGCTGATATCTACCATATAAGACATGTTGCAAGAATTTAGAAGAACACAGTATACCAAAGCCAGGTTGGAATGGCAAACTGATCTGGGGGTAACATTAGATGATGGCAAGTGGAGGTATTGCTGTGAGGTAACTCAGAATGTCTCACTAAATGGAAGACACAGACTCATCCATTTTAAGTTCCTTAACAGAGTGTATTATACACCGGAGAGACTGCTCCGATATGGTCTGAGAGACACTGCCTGATGTGAGCGGTCCGGGGAGGACACGGCTGGATTCTTGCATATTGCTTGGCTCTGCCTGCAGATCGCGGATTTCTGGAGGCAAATCTTTCACGTATTAAACGAAATCACAGAGCTATCACTCTCACCTGACCCTCTGCTGGCTTTGTTGGGTTACACTGGGTCTCTGCAGAGGGATGTCAGAAAACTAATGACAATGGGTTTGCTCCTCGCTAAACGTAGAATAGCAATGCGCCGGGCGCGTGGCCCTGTTCCATCAATGGCATAGTGGACAAAGGATATGCTATACTGTAATACGCAATCCGAGCTGTATAGCGAGTTGTTATCCCCCCCCCCCCTAAAAAAGTCGTCCCAAGAGTTTCTGGGGATTGTATAAACATTACCTTATTGGGAAAGAGTCAGGTGATCCGGAGGGGGACAATCAAGCCTGACTATATGTAGATAGTCCTCCTTGGTAATAAAATGAATGTTATAATTGAGCAGCAGGGGAGAATTTATAATTATTTGTGGAAGACTAAATAATATACGGATAATGCTCTTGATCGTATGCAATATTTAACCGTTAACAATGCCTCCATGTTCCGCATAGCGATATTTATTGCCTCTGTAATCCGTGCTTAGTCTTGGCTTTATTTTCTTTCTTTGCTGATTGCATTGTGCACCGTGAGTATTTAATGTATCACTGTGAAATGTTTAGATAAAATAATAATAATTTTTTTTTTTAAACTCTTGTAAAGGGGCACTTACAGTAGCACAGTCTTGTATGTATCTGGAACAGTAACTGGCCGTTCTGAGAAATAAACATATCATAGAAACTTCTTGTGGAGGATCACCATTTGAAAGGGCTTGTACTTTGGCAGGATCAGGTGTCATACCTCCACCTTAAAAGATATGGCCAAAGATTTTTTACTTTGTCTTGTGAAACTCACACTTGTCGGCATTCAAAGTCAGGCCTGCATCAGTCAGTAAATGACATACTTGGGAAGAGCTTTATCATGCTCCTTCTGTGTAGCTCCAAAAATCAATATGTCATCGCTTTAAGGCTATAACAGGCTGTATGACACGTTGAATGACATCTTGGAAAAGTTCTGCAGCTGATACCATACCAAAACTGAGTCTCTTATATCAAAACAGATTAACATGTGTAGAAAAGGTTTTTAATATACCTGCAATCTACTTCGAGTTCCAACTGATGATAACCTTTATTTAAATCAAGGCGAGAGAAGACCTTTGCACCATGTAGTTGCGTTATCGTGTCTGCAATGTGTGGACCTGGATGTTGTTCTCGCTCAATTTCCTTGTATGCTTGACACATATCAACCCATATGCATATAGCTCCTTCACTGTCCTTTTTGGGCTCTAACAACATTGGATAAACCCATGGAGTCCGACCAGTTGAATGCTCAATAATGTCATGCTTAAGTAACGATTCAAGTTCCTTTTTAACAGCTTCTTGTAAATGAAAAGCAACTTGTCTATGTCTCTGAGCAACAGGACGAACATCTTCATTAATATGTAACTTTACTTCCTAGTCTTAAACTTTCCCAAACCATGAAACTGCAAAGGAAATTGACGTACTATTTTGTGGTGAGCATTTAAGTTGTAATTCACAGAAATCAGTCCCATATCAGCGCGGCACTGAAGCTGAGCAGACAGGCACTTGCCACTGTACCTTCAACCACATGGATGAGTGCTTGCACCTTTATTTTCTTGTGTTTCAGTGTTGCTACAAATGAACCTTGACTTTTTATGAGCATCAATGCAGCCCAGGTGCTTTAGTTTTCGATGAGGCAATAGAGATAATTCATTGTATTTCTCTTCTGGCAATATGTTTATCAATGCACCACTGTCAATGATGAAAGGTATCGAGCAATCATTTATTTTCGATGTAATTTTCGGACAATGTATGTATGACTTTGGTGCTTAGGCATGTCGACTTTTCTTTGACTGACATTTTTGCCTCACATGCAGCCAGTCCGACATGCGCACGCTTCTCTGAGGTAAACATCGGCATGGCGCAAGCATCTTCCTCACTTTTACTTGATATTGAGGCAGACCAAATGTTTGACGATGATTTAGATGATGATCGACCTTGTTCAGTATCAATTTGCCTCAATTGATGTCGCCGCTTGGCCTTTGGGTGTGCGTTGAACTTTGTTTCTGGAATGTTAGGATGGCCATTTTGTCTTTGCGCCGTGACGCTCTTACTTTTTCCTTCGCTTTACAAACCATCACAAAATAATTCCCTTTTTTACACAGCCTTTACATATCTGTCCAATAGCGGGACATTTACCTTTGTGTGGAAACAAAAACCCACATCTGAAACATAACTTCTTTTTATGTGTAGACATTTATTTGTGTCCTTCAATCTTTTGCTTTGGCTTACTTTATATACTCATGACTGATTCACTCTGGGCACCTCCAGCCTCCATGTCAGTAGTTTGTCTTTCAGCATGCTCCTCAGCTCTGGCAGCCATCAACACTCGCTTCATTCTAAGAGTTTCTCCCAGCATTCGTCGTCTAAATGAATCTGACAAGCATCCATCCATAACTCGAAGTTGCGTAGCTTCCTCATGATTAAATTCATTGAACTTACTGTGTGTAATGAGCTTATTGAGTCTTTTCCACAAATTCATCAATGGTTTCACCAACTTTTTGGCGTTCTTGACTGAAAATGTATCTTTTGTAATCAACGTTTGGTACCGGATCGAACTTAAGATTCAGTATTTCTTTAATCTAACAATACTAACAATGTGTAATTTCCTCATCAGTTTGCGGCATTTTCTTTATGTCTTTTTTCACACCATCACCAGCAAGATTTTTGAGATACTTGATAATCTTTTTGTTATCAGTCTCTTCAAGTGCATCAATTAAATCATTAATGTCTCTATCCAAGCAGTCCATCTATCACCAGTATTTAGCTTTTGGCGGTATCAAAAGGTGTTAGTGGTGTCAGGATCGCAGCAGCATTGTAGGCCAGAGTGGAACTGAATGACACCACTGGTAGATCCCTGTGACTTGGTTTAGGCAACTCATCGGTGAGAACTTGCGACATGCTGGCCTCTGGCTCATCTTTAATGTTAGCTAGAAAAGTGACTTTCTTCACAGCCATCAGAACAATTTCACTATTCCGAGAATCGCTCTCGCCTCCTTATTTTCCAAAGACCTGAGAAGGTGTTCTGAGCCCCACTCGGCAACTTTGTGAATGAACCGCTTCAGGTGTGGAGGGCCCCATAAGCACAACCAAGAACACTTCTCCTTGAGCCAACTTCACTGATTGCTGTAGTGTAATGACTCTCTTCATAGCATTCAGTAAGTCATTTATTTCTTCTAAATGTCAATTTGCATTTACTAACACCTGGTTGATCTCTGCTTTGCAGCGCTTCTGTTCGCAGCGTTATTTTGCAAGTTATGAATATCAGTTGCTGCGCTTCAAAACCGGGTTGAATCCACTTTCAGCGTTAATACTCCATATAATGTACAACTTTAGCTTACGTGGCAGCACGGTATCTTTATGTATGGCTTGACCAGCAGGTTCTTGACAATCAACATGTACATTCTTTGCAACGCTTCTGTTGTCTTCACTTGCTTTACAGTGGCTGGAGTTGCACTTTGACTCAACATGCATGAAGTTTTGATTCCGTTCGCCGACAGCGACACATGTGTCACACACGAGCAGTTTTCTTGAATTACATCAAACTCTCTAGGACAGCATGGTCATTCTTCGGGTTTCATTGCTTGATCCTAGTGTATTCAATTTATCAATGTCACTGCGGACTCTCAGTGTATTCAATGGGTCAGTGTCATTGCTGGCAGGGCCGTTTCTAGGTGTTTTGCCGCCCTAGGCGAGAATTGAAAAATGCCGCCCCCTCCCTTTTACTACCATCACTCTCTGCCCCTGTCATCCAGGCTAGAAGAATTAATGCATTAGATAAAGGAAGGCGTAAATCACCCGGATGGATTCCTGCTAAAATGAGCAAACCTACCTGCCTGCGGAATTTCTAGCAATGGCTGAAAGTCTGCTGCAGAATTTCCACCAATGTGTGTAGTCGCTACAAATGCACCCCTAATGATAAGTTACATTATTTACACCCATATTCCCCATACCATGGTCTCGCTATGAGGCTCCCATGAGATGAGTGTATACGCAAACTTTATCTTCCCGTTCCTGCCAGGTATACATGGTGGATAATATGGAAGAGAGGACAGCAGGGCGTGCTTACTGTTCGGGCGTGGGGAGAGCTAGTGAAGAGGGCGCTGCCGGTCCAGGGGAGCAGGGTGGACAGGACTATGTGTGGAAGTTTTAACTGAGGTGTAAATGCTTAGTCTGGGGTGTGAGGCAGGAAGGTTACCATATGTAGGCGCCACAGCACTTGCTTTGGAACTAGCACCCACGGAGGAGTTTGGTATAGTAGTGTTTCACTGTGTAACTTGCTGTGGTGCCAAATACACGTATCGAGGATTTACTGTCGGATCAGCGCAAGCAGTGTAGTTCTTATACTTGCTGATCCTTCGGCTGAAGCAGGCATCGACACCGAGTCGTAAATAGCCAGTGCTGTCACGCCCCTGCCCTGTGCCCTCCCCACCAGCCCCTTAAAAGGCAGCGGATAAATGAAACCGGTGACGCGCAGTGGGACCAGTGCGACTCCTACCGGGACCTGCGGAGCACCATTGCGTCATGCTCAGTTCTAATCTTGACATAGCCAAGGAATCTTAAAGTGTAGGTACTCGGTATCTCAGAGTACCGGTTTGCTTCTGAGAAGTGCAGGTACTCTCGTGCTAAAAGCATTGCATCACTGCTAAGAAGAGCAGGTGCTCTCCCCTTCGAATTAATGAAGTGCGGGTACTCGGCGCCTGTAAGTATCTGCCCATTTGAAGCACTGGATGGTGAACAGTGCTCTACGCCCAGCAAGTGTCTTGTGAATTTAAACGTCTTTTACTTCGTTCCCGGAGAAATACACGAGAGTAGATCTGATTTCATATAAGGTGGTAATTTTACCTCTCAGAAGAATGGATGCTCCTAGAAGCGGGCAGGCACCTTGGGGTCAGCACAGGGTGCGACTGTGTGCGAGCACAGAGGTCCGACTCTGATCGGGTCCAGAGCGAATTGGAAATCACAAATCGTCTCGCACGGCTCCCGCCCGTGGCGCCGAACATGAACTCACGTCACGTCGAATTGTAAAAGGCGCTGCGCTACCCAAGGCGCTTTCGAGGTCGAAGGCTGTTCAAGGGGATTCCCACACTCATGTTTTTTGCCGCCCTCCCCCTTTTGCCGCCCTAGGCGGCCGCCTAGTCTTGCCTAATGGTAGAAACGGCCCTGATTGCTGGATCTCAGGGTACTTAGTGGCTCAGTATCGATGCTGGCTCTCATTGTATTCAGTGGCTCAGTGTGAGTGCTGCTCTTCAGTGTATTCAGCCAGCTCAGTATCATTGCTAGCTCTCCATGTATTCAGCAGCACAGTACCATTGATGCTCTCAGTGTACTCAGCGGCTCAGATCAATGCTGGCTCTCAGTGTATTCAGTGGCTCAGTATCGGTGCTGGATCTCAGTGTATTCAGCAATTCAGTATCATTGCTGCTCTCCGTGTATTCAGCGCCTCAGTGTGATTATTGGCTGTCAGTGTATTCAGCTGCTCAGTATCATTGCTGGCTCTCTGTGAGATCAGCAGCTCGGTATCATTGCTGTTCTCAGTGGACTCAGCGGCTCAGTGTCGATGCTGGCTCTAAGTGTATTCAGTGGCTCAGTGCCATTGCCGGCTGTCAGTACAGTGATTCAGTTTCATTGCTGGTGTTCACTGTGTGCAATTGCAGGTTCTCGGTGTATTTAATAGCTCATTGTCATTGCTGGCTCTCAATGCATTCAGCGGTTCATAGGCATTTTCTCTGCGAAAAATATTTCCCAATATTCCGATTTCAGCTCGCAAAACAGTAGTCGTGGCCTTGATTTCTTCACGGCTTGACTACTGCAATGCACTGTATCTGAACATCCAAAAACTTCTTTGTTGAATCTTCAAATGATTCAAAATGCAGCGGTCAGGCTTATCCTTGATGTCCCCATAAATCAATCAATGTCAGCAAAACTTTTGAAACAGCACTGGCTTCCAGTGAAAAAAAGAATGATTCTCAAGTCCTTGTGTATTGCACACAAGGCTCTTAATGATCAGGGACCGAGCTTTATTAGATCTAAGTTTCACTGGTATGCTCCTACCAGGATACTTTCTTCAGCGAGTCATAAGCTGGCGGTGGTTCCTAGGTTTCGTCAGGCCAGGTGGGGTGGCTGGTCTTTCACCATCGCCACAGCTAACCTGTGGAACTCTCTGCTTCTCAGTTGGCAGAGACTGAAAGCCACTTGACATTTAGGAATCAGCTAAGACATGGCTTTTTAACCTACAGTTGTTCTAAAACCCTATAGGGATTGCTAGCTCTCCTCCTAGGCCATTAGGGTTTAGTAGGTCTTTTTAGTGCTTTGATGCCTGATTAGGTAGATGTTGCGCTTTATAAGTTGTTTTTCATTTCATTTTAGTGTCATTGCTGGTTCTTTGTGTACTCAGTGGCTCAGTGCAATTGCTGGTTCTTTGTATATTCAGAGACTCAGTGTTATTGCTGGTTTTCAGTGTATTCAGCAGCTCAGTGTCATTGCTGGCTCTCAGTGTATTCAATGGCTTTGTTCCATCAGTGAACTCAGTGATATCAATACACCAGAATTAGCAGTGTCTCACTATTGTCAGTGGTTGAATAGTATCAGGGGTTCAGGACCATGACTAGCTCAGGAAGATCGTGGCTTCGGGTTCCGATTAAGAGTGCCACGAAATATCACTGGTGTTAGTGGCCCAGGATTATCAAAACAATCAGTATCATCAATAGGCAGGCTCCTTATCATGAGTAGCTCACTGTTGTCAGGGTCATTATCAGTGATGAAGTCCTTCAGCAGCATCAATGATTCACAAGTATCGGTGTCACAGAAGTTATAGTGGCCAGGATTATTATTGCCTCAGTATAATTGGCGATTAGGTAAAAAAGAGGGGTAGATATCCGGGGCTACCCTGTCTCAGATTGGCTTGATACCAAAATGTTCTGTCTGGCACTAAGAAGTGGGCAATACCCCTATACCCATAATAGTAAGATCAATTTGATAGAAAATGGGCAGACCATGTACTAAAAATCACAATTTTATGGGTAGCATGAGATTACTCTCTGCAAATGATACAATTGAATTCATAATTTCCATCCTGAACACATAGGTTTATTTAGATATGTATTAGTGAGATCTAGCCACCTAACACGTTTCGCCCCTTAGTCGCTCACAGGCCTGGGGCTTTTTCAAGGCTGTATGATCAAGTAAGTGCACTAAAAATCTATTCCCAGTTGTGAATGGAGCAATTGGCCTAAAGCTGTTTTGGTATGGGCAGAAGTGGTGTGCACATAGGAAAAGGTATTTTGAAACACTGACTGCGTTATAGGATTGACGTCTGTTACATGACTCCGACTGCACTGACTAGTTGAGGACTCATGGCTTACCCCTGACAATTTCTATCTCGTACTAAATACAGTCTCGAGGACCTTTTTCTATTTGCACACCATTGGTGTTTTTCAGAAATCTGCCTTCATCGGACTATACCAAAGTGGGTCAATGGTTACAAAAATGGTAATCTGGACAAGCAATAAAATATCTTCAAAGACAATGCCTCATTGAACAGCCTTTAGAGGGGAAACCAGTAGAAGGTAAAAGACCAGAACAAATGTATTGTTCTACACAGTTGATATGCAAGCACAGAAAAGAACTTTCACAGCCTTCATTGGAGTTGCACCTATATCCAAAATCCGAAAGTCCCTGAGGTTTATTATGA
Organism: Calotriton arnoldi; assembly: GCA_963921515.1. Lineage (NCBI taxonomy): Eukaryota > Metazoa > Chordata > Amphibia > Caudata > Salamandridae > Calotriton > Calotriton arnoldi. The sequence goes on from CAWUFW010006799.1 coordinate 174,853, forward strand.
TAGGATCCATATCAAAGAGGACCTTCCAGTTACCATCATCGATAACTGTAGTTTTAAGGTTGAGCCTATGATAAAAACCTAGCAGTCTTTGACTCAATGTTTCATTGCTTGAAATCTTACTGGAAAATAGCACTACCCACTTAACATTCTGCGACTTACCTGCCCTGAAGGAGGGTAATAACTTAACCTCAGTCTGGCAGATGAGCACAGGCATTGTCCAAAAAAACCAGGAAAAAACTAGAACCTAAGTTGACCCCTGTAAAACAGCACACCCCATTCCACTCTGGGACATAAGACATCCAGACATGACCACAGAGATCGATGTTGTGTTTTGTTAATATAACTTACTAGGGCGCGCGAATCACCACCGAAGAAGTGATAGAGCGAAATGTTCTTGTGAATTGTAGGGGTGCATCATAATCACTGATAGGCCGCACCCACATGTATTCAGACATATATTCGTTTATATTCATTGTATACTCATGTATGTTTAGCAAAGAATGAATAGTTCACTGAGACGAAGTGAACTCAGCAGTATAATGGTGTTAGGATAATGATGTAATGTAATGCTTTTTGAATTGTGTGAACATAATGCATAGAGGAATTAGTTCGTGTATGTAATGTAATTGCAGTAGTTTAAACGTGCACCATATTAAAGTTGCACATGTAATTCATTGTTTGCATAATGAATCGTAATGAATATGCTTATAGGGAAAAGTAAGATGTGTGTTTAAAAGTTATATGTAAGGGCCTGACTACATATATGCTCAAGGAAGGCCTGGTATATTCTTATGTTAGCTTATAATGTAGGCCGAAAAGGGTTTCTCTTGGAAAGGCTCTCTGGGCACAAACGGTAGATTTAATTAGCACAGTAGAAGGTTTCTGTTGAACGTATCTTTTGTTGCAGGTGCAAGGACACATGTCTCGTTAGTAAAGACTAACTCTTTGTTTTCAAAAGTTAGAAAGATGGGAGGCATGGTACGGGGAGTGCAATGGAATTTAGGGATGATACTTTCAGCGGAGAAGGCGCCTGGGACTCAAGGTCAACGAAACTGTCCAGGATGAAGTCACCGTTTCTATGGAAAAGCACAAGAAAGAAGACCTGGCCAAGAGGGCGTAAACAAGGCGTGTACCTTTGTAGTATGGTTTTGTATTAGGGATAGTGCCCCGAGGGAGGAAGCCAGAGAAGCGGTAGGGGAGACCTGAGAGAAGGACAGAGCTGAGCTTAGGTATATAGTGATTGCACTTCTTAGGAAGTCTTCACAGCTGACACCTTTTATTCTTTCTTGCCTGGGAAAATCGTTATGCAGGGATGTCACTTAGCGTTAGTGTAGGGACAGCAATTGATTTTAAGCTTGTTTAGGCCCATGAAGAGCAACTTAGAAATAGGAGCAATCATAGTCTGGTTGGTCCTCCTAGAACTTTCTATTCTTCTTATTCTGAGTCGGATGAGACTCCTGCGTAGATTATTATTTGTATTAGTGCCCATCTATTTCTTTAACCTCGTGTTGAGGTGCTTGCACGTTCAGTTATTTTTGGCGATAATAAATTCTCAAACTTGAATTCGGAGTCAGTGGTCCTTTCAGACAAAATGAATGCTGATATCTAACCCGATGAGATTCTCTCCTTTACACTATTCAACAGGTAAAAAGATCTTGGCGGCCAGAAGGTTCTTATAGATAATTAGATAAGAATCGGCGTTATCAGTTGGTAGCAGAGTAGGATGGTTACCTTTGATGGTAAGGGGAGATCTAGAGCAAGATAGGAGATTAAGTTGCCCCATAGAGCCCGAGTGACGCAGATCCAGAGAACCGCGAGAGACGGATGTCGGAGGTCGTGGAAAACTGACGGAGAGTGACGGTGCGGCGGAAGTAGCAGTTCGTAGTAGAGTGAGTATGAAAAGAGTGATGTTTGCTAGATTGCGGTGTTATATTGTTGTGTGATGTCTTGCGGAGTTGGAACGAGAGTTGTGTGATTGAGAAACGGACCGTGAGCGCGCGCGGGACCGGGAGATTTATTGTGGTGTAGAATACACCCAGAGTTGAGAACGTTGACCAGAGTTGTGGGGGTCACGAGACGTCATTGACAGACCCACAGAAGATAGGGACACATGTGTGAGTGTGTGAATAACCAACGCAGGTCGTAGGTTATTGTGTGCAGAACATCGAGTGATTGAATCCTATCGAGTATTAGAGGCGATTGTCCAGTCGTTCGTGGACAGATGATTGCCAGATTGAGGTCAACAAGCTCAAGAGGCTGATCGGTCATTGGTAAGACTGACGGTCAGAGAGGTAATTGTTCGGTAGGACGGACATTATTTCAGAGTATAATTGGGACGAATGCGAGTGAGAACAAGTGAATTAGAAAGGAGGGGAACTGCTGCGAGCGGAGGAAAAGTGACGTCAGACAAGAGCCGCGCTGCGATAGGCCGGTTGGTGTGAACCGCGCTGGGATTGGTGGATTGAAATCAGGAAGTAAAAGCGGACATTTTGAGTGCAAATACAAAGTTGATTCATCATGAAATGTTTTAAAGCTTTACGGGAACTTTGTAGAGGTGATAGACATGTGGTTGTTCGGGAGGGAGAGGAAGCTCCTCCTGAGGACACACCAGCACATTATATGGCGAAGAATGTAGGGTTGCATACTATAATTTGGCTCGAGAATTGGCATAAAATGACAGAAGCAGAAGGAGAATTGTCGTTCCCTCGATATGGTACTTTCAGGTTAGAGGTGCTGTACCAGCTCAAGAGTGTAATGGCTTCAATACGACCACTACCTAGACCGACACAGTTTGAGGCACTACATGCGTGGATAAGAGCAGCGTATGATAGAAAGAAGGAAAGGTGTCAAGAAAGGGTGAAGAAATCGGTCAGGGCATTCCAAGATGCAAGGTGGGATGCATTGGAGAAAAAGTGGAGAGCGGATACGATCGACGGAGATAAGTTATACCCACTGCTGATACAAAATGGAAAGATTACAAGAATCGATGAGGACGACAGTGATTTAGATGACAGTCTGTTGGATAGGATGTTGGCGGAGAGGCCACCACCATTTAATCCAGATTCAGAAGAGGGAAAGACAACCCCAGCAGTGGCAATAGTTGATGAGAGCCAGAACCAGACTAGCATGAGAGTAGTGGGAAGAATTTCCACAGGAACGGAGGGGGCTACGGCGTCTATGATAACACAGCCTCCTGGGGGGAACACAAGATTACCGGACTCCTTGACAGTACCGGTTACCATTGGCCCTATAGTACCGGTATATGACCCAGACCGAGTGAGAGAAGGGAGCTCCGTGCCGATGAGAAGGGAAGAAGGAAACAGTGAGAGTGGGAATGGGTTTGGAGTAAGGGTGGTTCATTTCCCAAGACCAATAGACACAAGTACGCCGTTACCGGCTACTGCGGATTCTTCAGGTGGACAAGAAGGGGAGAGACCGGAAAGACCGAGGTCTTTACGGGAATCTAAGTCAGCTTTGAGGGAGTGGACACCAACAGTGACGAACCAAGAGGATAGGATGCAAAGAGATAGGGCACAAAATGTCTCGGAAGACAGACCAGGTTCCAGGAATATGGAAGGGAATAGGTCACAAGGACAGAATAGTGACTGTGATGAGCGGGACGGCTCAGGTTGTCGAGAAGTACTGAGGAGTGCAGTACAGGCAAGGTTGCTAGACGTAGTGAGGCTGAAAGCAGAGGTAGACGAAATGATCAGTGGGGGTCTGCCTTTGGAAAGGATAGAAATTTATGGATCAGATGAGCTGCTGTTTGTAGCAAAAGATGTGACTCGAAAAGCTAGAATGGCACATGATAGATTGAAGGAATTGGCCAAAAGATATGAGGTGGACCTGAACAAAACTAAAGCGTTACAGGGACCACATAGATTGCATTACAGTGATCAGGAGTTGGAGGAGAAAAGAATCACAGGATTAAAGACGCACACCAGAGACCTGATCATAGGAATGAGAATATGGATTTTGTTGGACAAATGGGAAGAAAGGTGGTCCAAAAAGAAACCAGTAAAGAGAGCAGAAGGGGAAACGCCGCCGCCAGGAGGGGGGCGACGGGTGTTGGAAATTTTCCTTTACGGGAAGTACAGAATGGAGGGTACGTGCATGTACCGTGGAATAGAGGTGATTTGGCTGCATTTACAAATGATTTTCCTCGGCTGAGGGAAAAACCGGTGGAGTGGTACAAGCAGGTTGAGCGGTTTGTGAAGATTTCAAAAGTATTGTGGATTGATTTGAACACCTTGTTTGACATAGTGGTACCAGGAGATTTGTGGACAGCATGTAAAGTCGCTATTGAGTGGCCGACTTCGGAACCGAAAAGAGAGGCGGTTACAAATGGTCCATCACCTGATGTCATGAAAAAGTATGAGCAGGTGATTACATGGTTGAAGTCGAAGATTTCACCTCAGGATATAGATTGGGTTAAGATAGATCGGACTGTACAAGAACCCAAGGAAACGGTGCATGAATACTATGAAAGACTTCTGCAAGTTTTTAAACAGTATAGTGGGTTAGATGTTTTGGACCCTAAGGATATGGGACAGTTTGTCTCAAAGTTTGTAACGGGTCTGAGAGGGGAAATCAGCCTCATGATACAGCACCATTTGATCTGCTGGCAGAACAAGCCACTAGATGAAATTTTGCGGTACGCGAGGTACTGTAGTGATGAGGTGGATTCGAAACACCGAAAGCTAAAAGACAAATTGATGCTTGTCCAGATGCAGACAGCACAGAATCAGCCTAGTGGAGGGACCTTGGGGAGAAAGCAAGGAAATTTCCAGGGAAACCAGAATGGGCAGGTACAGGGAAAGGGAAAACCAGTAGACCCCAAGACAGGAGTGGACGTGGCCACACTAAAGAAGACCACTGCGTGTCATCTTTGTCGCCAGGTCGGACATTGGAAACGCGAGTGTCCTTTGAACCCAGCTAATCAGGTACAGGAAGAGGAAGAGGGGGCTCAGGCACCCGCGCAAGAGGTGGTTAACACAATAACGAGACCTAGAACGATGAAAGGGGGGTTTACAATTCTCAAGCTCAGATTCCCCAAGCTCCAAGGTTTTCACAAGGAACACGAACATATCAACAGATGCCTCTGTTCGAACGATATGCTGAGGATAGCTTAGACCCTTTATCCTGACGGTGCCTGAGGGGGAGGAAGACTGCACACTTGGAGCGGTCTTGGAGGTAGACCAGAGAGGACCTTTTGTAGAGGCAGAGATTGAGGGCAATCCTGCAACACTTTTGGTTGATACTGGAGCTACCCGGTCTACTGTAAGATCTGCAGTAGTCCCTAACCTACCCCTCTCGGGACAATCAATCCAGGTTGTCGGAGTAGCGAACAAGAAGATGAGCAGCCCATTGACAGAACCGATCTTAGTAAAGATAGGTACTTTCCAAACTAGACATCAGTTTGTAGTATGTGACACGAGTCCAGTTTGTCTTTTGGGAAGAGATCTGTTGTGCAAATTGAACTGCACGATTTATTGTACACCACGAGGAGTGGAGGTCCAGACGAGAGATGATGATGCTGACTTTAAGATTGCCAATCAGCATTCTGTGTATAGATCTGTACCCAATGGTGACTGTGGAAGAACTTCCACATGATCTGAGAGACGCAGTGTCGCCTGTGGTGTGGGATTTCGCAGGAGACGAAATAGGTTTAATCAGAGGGGTTGAACCAGTGCGGATTGAGGTGAAACAGAATGTTGATTTCCCAAGAACACCTCAATACAATTTATCGATAGAAACAATTGCAGGAATAAAACCTGTGATCGAGACTTTCATTGAGAAGGGTATTTTGAAGGAGATCAGAGGTAGTCCCTGTAATTCACCCATAATGGGAATACAGAAACCGAGCGGGAAATACAGGATCGTGCAAGACCTGCGAAAGGTCAACATGATAGTTGTCCCTTGTTGTCCAGTGGTACCGAATCCTTCAGTAATACTGTTCCAGATCCCATGTGAAGCCGAGTGGTTTACGGTTATCGATTTGTGTCAAGCCTTCTTTTCGATACCGCTCCACGAGGAAAGCCAATTTCTTTTTGCATTTAGGCTAGAGAATCGCGTGTTAACATGGTGTCGTATCCCTCAAGGGTATACGGAAAGTCCATCGATCTTTAACCAGATCCTGAAGAAGAACCTTGAGAGTCTTGTGTTGCCGCAGAACTCAGTTCTCGTGCAGTACATAGATGACTTGCTCATTGCCTCAGAAACAGAAGATGCTTGCAGAATTGACACAGTAGCCTTGTTGAACCACTTAGCAGAGAATGGACATAAGGTGTCCCCGAACAAGCTGCAGTACTGTTTGAATGAGGTACAGTACTTGGGACACAGATTAGAAAAAGGCAAGAGGAAGGTGTCACCAGATCGAATTGAGGCAATAATGAGCATGGCGGTACCCACTACACAAAGGGAAGTTAGGATGTTTCTGGGAATGGTTGGCTATTGTCGACAGTGGATTCCTAGTTTCTCCTTGAGAGCAAAGCCTCTGCAGAGGCTTACACACAAGGATGTGAGTGATCCGGTACCATGGGACGAGGAGTGCTTGATGTCATTCCTGCAATTGCGAGATGATTTGTGCAGGGCTCCCGCACTGGGAATGCCTGACTACAACAAGGCCTTTTCATTGTTTTGTTGCGAGAGAGGAGGATGTGCATTAGCAGTGTTAGCTCAGAACCATGGAGGTGTCCGTAGACCAGTTGCCTATTTTTCAGCTACTTTAGATCCAGTAGCTTCTGCGTTGCCCGGATGTCTAAGATCCGTTGCTGCAACAGGTGTCAGCATTGAAAGATGTGAAAGCATTGTAATGGGACATCCATTGACTGTACATGTACCACATTCGGTTGAGTTATTAATGACCAGGACCAAGACCCAGCACCTAACGAACAATAGGTTAACAAGGTACGAGCAAGTCATACTTGCCGCAGAGAATGTGACTCTGAAAAGGTGCTCCATCTTGAACCCTGCGACATTGATGCCTATACCGAACACAGATGATGAAGATTGTGAGGACCATGACTGTCTCGATGTGACCGAACTTTGCACCAAACCGAGACCTGACATTGTCGATGAGCCATTGGATGACCCAGATGAAATTTTCTTTGTCGATGGTTCATGCTTAAGAGACAGTGTGGGGCAATTGAGAGCAGCGTTTGCTGTATGTACTATTTCAGGAGTGGTCGACGCCGCTTGCCTAGAAGGAGTACGCTCCGCGCAGGTAGCTGAGATCATTGCCTTGACCCGTGCCTGTTTGGCCGCTGATCGAATTCGAATCACGATTTACACAGACAGCCAATACGGCTTTGGCGTGGTGCATGACTTCGGGCAGTTATGGTCTCAGAGGGGATTTTTGACATCATCTGGCTCACCCATTCGTAATGGAGAATATGTAAGACAATTGTTAGAAGCATTACAGCATCCGAAAGAAATTGCTGTTGTAAAGTGTTCAGCCCATGGGAAGGGGGAGGACTTTGTATCCTTGGGTAATAACTACGCAGATGAGGTAGCCCGCTTCTGCGCAGAACAAGGATGCATATACACAGGCAGGGAGATAGAAGAGAGCCAAGAGGGAACCGATCTCAGCATAATGTTGGCCATGGCAGACACTTGGGAAGAGCTTAAGAGATTGCAAGATGAAGTCTCAACCAAAGAAAGAGAGGGCTGGATCAAGGCTGGGTGCGAGAGAGGAGAAGTGGATGTGTGGGTATCAACCGATGGGAGAGCTGTGTTGCCGGAAGAATTGCTGAGTCCGATGGCAAGATTGATACATGGTCAGGCACACCTGGGTAGAGACGCAATGATGAGGGTGTTCAGACAGACGTGGTATAACCCACGGTTCCGAGCAATGGCTGAGACGGTATGTCAGAGGTGTGTTACATGTCAACAGATGAATGCTGGAAAGAAAACTGTAGTTACACTGAGTCATATTGGAAGGTCAGGAGGGCCCTTCAATAGACTACAGCTGGATTTCGTGGAGATGCCTAGATGCAATGGCTTGAGGTACATTTTAGTGATAGTATGTATATTCTCACGGTGGGTGGAGGCATACCCCACACGAAGGTGTGACACTCTGACAGTGGCTAAATTACTGTTGAGGGAGCTTATCCCTAGATTCGGGATCCCGACCTCTTTGGAATCAGATAGAGGTGGGCACTTCCATAGCGAAATCATGAAGTTACTTTGTGCAGCATTGAACATTGACCAGAGACTCCACTGTAGCTACAGACCAGAGGCTTCTGGGATGGTGGAACAAGTTAATGGAACTTTGAAAGCCCGGATGGCAAAAATGTGTTCTTCAACATCCCTGAAATGGCCCGACGCCTTGCCACTGGTGCTCATGAGCATGCGAAGTGTCCCAGACAGAAAGACCGGGTTGTCCCCCCATGAAATAATAATGGGGAGGGCAATGAGACTGCCAGCAGTACCAACTACAGCCTTGATAAACATCACTGATGATTTGATTCTCGATTATTGTAAGGGACTCTCTGATGTGGTCCGTTCTGTATCCCAGCAGGTGCAAGCAGCTGTGGTTCCAGCCTCGAGTGATCTGTGCCACGACTTGTGTCCCGGTGACTGGGTGCTCGTCCGGAAGCACGTGAGGAAGAGTTGCTTGGATGCCCGTTGGCGTGGCCCGTATCAGGTGATACTTATCACGAACACAGCAGTAAAGTGTGGAGGATTGCCGAACTGGGTGCATGCTTCCCATACCCGCAGAGTTCCAGCACCCTTGGAAGAAACAGCTCCTCTCGCAAATGAAAATCCAGCTGATGTGGCAGGGCCACATGAGAGGACAAGCCAAGCTGTAAGGGTCGCTGACACAGCTGGTGGTGCACTAGAGCAAGCTGAAGGGGGTTTCCACAGTTCGAACCCTGATTCAGGCACCGAAGAAGGAGAAGGTGCAGTGGGCGGAGAAGAGTCAAAGGCAGCAGAAAGAGGAAATAGTGCACTGGGTATAGAAGGGGAAGGCAGACGAAAGAACAGAAGTGCTGAAGGTTGGCCTGAAAGACAGAGGCGACTGAACCTGAGGTTAGCACCTGAGAGAGACCTTGCTCCAGTGTCCGAAGTATCTGAAACCGAAGCAAGCGACGAAGACCAAGCACAAGACAGTCGGCGAAGGTCCAAGAGAACAAGAGTGCCTTGTCGCAGATACTCTACCCCTGAGTGGACTTACACTGTGTTTGATGCAGGGGGTGGTGAATACAGGGAGACTGAAGTCAGTGGAGGTGTTCAGTCGGAGCCCGAAACTGGTGGTGAAGGTGGTGCTGCGGATGCCAGGGTTCGAGATAGACGGAACACTGACACTCACGATTCCGAATCCCCCACTTCTGAGTGAAGTCCGAAAATTGCTTTTGCATCGGGTCGAGTTCCCGCCTTTCGGAGCTGAGCCGTTTTCACACGAAGTGCTGCTTTTGCGTCTTGAACTTTTGTACCACGTTCTGGTCGTGCTTAATGAGGATCTCATTATGGATCAGTAATGAACTGTAAATAAAAGTCTAAAAGAAGAAGATAACCTAGGTCCGAGTGGAAGAAGAATAAACTTAGGGACTTTCCACAAGAAGAGGAACGAAAACTAGGGAAGTCTTTTTCTGGACTGTGTAAATAAGTTGTGATCGGAAAGGGAAAGCCCGGAGATTTCATGGTTGCTCGAGCTGGTTAAGCAAGTCATAAATAAAGGACAGAGACTTTTCTGAGTTCTTTGCGATAACCAAGACTTTTTGAGAACTTTCGAAATCATGGAGCCGGGTAATCCCAATCGTAGAGCAAAATGGATTATAGGCATTCTTATAAGTAGTGTGATAATTTCTATAATCATAGTAGTTGTAGTCTCATATACTGGTTCGCATGAGCCAGAAGTAGAGGTAGTGACAGGGACACCGACACCTATCACACCTAGCCAGAAGGGGGTAGACAGGGCAGCTGATAGAGCTATGATATTAGAAGAAAGCCGTAGACTACATGTAGATTTGTCTAAGGGTGATTTTAAGCTTAATGCGTATGCTAAGTTGTTGTATGAGTATGTTGACGTGATGGATGCGAAAGATTGTTATGTGTGTATGCAGTTGCCTACTTCGGTGGATGAGGGTATTAGGTATCATCATCTTCCACTGACTTATGGTATTTCATGTAGTCTTTTGCTTAGCTTGTTTTATGAGAGAGAGCAGTTCGAGTATTTCTTTTCCAATTTCGACGCAGTGCTTCCTGAAGTCCCAGCCTACAAGCATTTGAATAAGTATGACTATTATAAGACTGAGGACAGACTGAGGAAGTACTTCATACCGAGTTTGGAATTGGATACAGCATTCGCACACAGACACAATCTGACTTGCTTGATGTCGGATGTAGAGAGAAAGTTTGTAGATCAGGTTGAAGATAGGTATAGAAAGCTGACTGAATCCCGAGACTTAGGGCATCACAGGACAGATTGGACGGAGGAAGAACGGTTGCATAAGACCAAGGGAAGCTATGGTCCTATAGCGTTGGATAAGGAGCAGAGGGGTAAGTTGTGTATAAGGCGTTATCAGACTTACTACGAAAAGGTTCCAGTAGGACAGAGTACTTGTGATCACGTTTTCACCATGGCAGATGAGGCAAAAGATTTTCTCCAAGGTCCTGTACAAGTGATACCTACGGTGTATTATGTATGTGGGAAGAATGCTTATGTGAGGTTGCCTGCAAATTGGTATGGAACATGTTATTTGTCAATAATATTTCCAAAGATTTACCATACAGAAGACTTAAATCTTCTGGAGGGTGGAGAGCATTCAAGAACGAGAAGAGCTGCAAGTGCAGGAATCGTTGTGGGGGATATCTTTGGAGCTATGATACCTAGTCTAGGAGTAGTCTTGAATGATGTGAAGATCCGGAGGTTAGCGACTGTGGTGGATGAATTTTCGATGAACACAGCAAAATCGTTGGTGTTGGTGGAAGGAGAGATGTTGTCGATAAGGGGAATGGTTTTGCAGAATCGCCTTGCTTTGGATGTCCTATTGGCAAAAGAGGGCGGAGTCTGTAAAATGCTGAAGGTTCAAGAGTGCTGCACTTATATACCAGACCGTAGCAAGGATCTGGAGAAATATATAAGTAACATCACTATGATCCACACAAAGATAGCGGATTTGACCGAAGAAGGGGCCTGGGAAAAGGTCGGAAAGGGTTTTGGTCAAGTGGGAGGTTGGTTTGCAAACCTAGGAAAGGGATTCCTTGGGTACTTCCTGAGACCACTCCTTATCTTGGTGGTTTGTGTGGCTGGCTTGTGGATTATGATCAAGGCCTACAAATGGTATCGAGCAGGCAGAGTCAAGAGAGCTTTGAGGGAAAATGACATGAGATTGGCAAGATTGCAGGACAATCAGTATCAAAGGCTCAAGAGCATGGAGAACTTCAGATCAGGGAAGATGGGAACAAGTTCTGTTTAGGTCGGTTCCTTCTCCGAGGGAGTAGAATGAGATGTGATGACAGGAGTCATCAAAGGGGGGAACTGATAGAGCGAAATGTTCTTGTGAATTGTAGGGGTGCATCATAATCACTGATAGGCCGCACCCACATGTATTCAGACATATATTCGTTTATATTCATTGTATACTCATGTATGTTTAGCAAAGAATGAATAGTTCACTGAGACGAAGTGAACTCAGCAGTATAATGGTGTTAGGATAATGATGTAATGTAATGCTTTTTGAATTGTGTGAACATAATGCATAGAGGAATTAGTTCGTGTATGTAATGTAATTGCAGTAGTTTAAACGTGCACCATATTAAAGTTGCACATGTAATTCATTGTTTGCATAATGAATCGTAATGAATATGCTTATAGGGAAAAGTAAGATGTGTGTTTAAAAGTTATATGTAAGGGCCTGACTACATATATGCTCAAGGAAGGCCTGGTATATTCTTATGTTAGCTTATAATGTAGGCCGAAAAGGGTTTCTCTTGGAAAGGCTCTCTGGGCACAAACGGTAGATTTAATTAGCACAGTAGAAGGTTTCTGTTGAACGTATCTTTTGTTGCAGGTGCAAGGACACATGTCTCGTTAGTAAAGACTAACTCTTTGTTTTCAAAAGTTAGAAAGATGGGAGGCATGGTACGGGGAGTGCAATGGAATTTAGGGATGATACTTTCAGCGGAGAAGGCGCCTGGGACTCAAGGTCAACGAAACTGTCCAGGATGAAGTCACCGTTTCTATGGAAAAGCACAAGAAAGAAGACCTGGCCAAGAGGGCGTAAACAAGGCGTGTACCTTTGTAGTATGGTTTTGTATTAGGGATAGTGCCCCGAGGGAGGAAGCCAGAGAAGCGGTAGGGGAGACCTGAGAGAAGGACAGAGCTGAGCTTAGGTATATAGTGATTGCACTTCTTAGGAAGTCTTCACAGCTGACACCTTTTATTCTTTCTTGCCTGGGAAAATCGTTATGCAGGGATGTCACTTAGCGTTAGTGTAGGGACAGCAATTGATTTTAAGCTTGTTTAGGCCCATGAAGAGCAACTTAGAAATAGGAGCAATCATAGTCTGGTTGGTCCTCCTAGAACTTTCTATTCTTCTTATTCTGAGTCGGATGAGACTCCTGCGTAGATTATTATTTGTATTAGTGCCCATCTATTTCTTTAACCTCGTGTTGAGGTGCTTGCACGTTCAGTTATTTTTGGCGATAATAAATTCTCAAACTTGAATTCGGAGTCAGTGGTCCTTTCAGACAAAATGAATGCTGATATCTAACCCGATGAGATTCTCTCCTTTACACTATTCAACAGGTAAAAAGATCTTGGCGGCCAGAAGGTTCTTATAGATAATTAGATAAGAATCGGCGTTATCAGAAGTATCTCAGCACTGATGATAAACACAGGCAAGACAAAATGCTGAAGATTAGATAAAATTGTCTTAAGAAGTTTCCTGAATTTAACATAATCAGAATAGATGCGGATATGATAAGGCAAGTTATTCCGATTGAACTCGGACAAGTAAGTAAAAGATCTGCTGCCACTTCTTGTCAGTCGAACATGAGGAATGGTAAGCAAGGCTTTATCCTTGGGACGCAAATTCCTAACTGGACAATAGTATGTGAGTTTCTGAAGTAGATAACTGCGACCATTGCCCATTAATGCCTTGTGTGTGAGACAGCAGATTTTAAAGACTGTCCTTTTCTTAATTGGCAGCCACTGTAGCAAAGGTTCAGACACAGAGCCAGAATGGAGATTGCACATAAGTCATGCAGCTGTATTTTAGAACTTTTGCATTTTGGAAATTGAAGTCTCATTTGTTGATCCAAGTAGAGCATTGCCATAGTCTAATTTGCTAATTATCAGCACCAGAACAAGGGTTTTCCTGATAGAAAGTGGAAGATAAGAAAAGGTTTTCTTCAACAGACACATCATATTGAAACAGCTACTACTAGTAGCTACAACATGCCAGACCTGCAAACCTCAACCACTGTCTCTCCTTCTACACTCCCACCAGACATTTCCTGTCCATCCAACTGGCCCTGGCCACCATCCCATGGATCCGCAAGACCACGGCTGGAGGGAGATCCTTCTCCTACCTCGCTGCAAAGACCTGGAACTCCCTGCCTCTGCACCTCAGGCAATCACCATCGCTGCCGCAATTCCAGAAGGACTTCAAGACCTGGCTCTTCGACCGAACCGCAGATTCTCCCTCCCCCCCTCTCAGTGCCATGAGACCAACACGGCTGAGTAGTCGCGCTATACAAGAAACCTGATTGATTGATTGATTGATGATAAAGATAATAAAGATGATAAACATAGATAAAGACTGGTCTATTTTAAGTCCAAGATTCTTAGCTAACTGTTTGGGTGTATGAGTAGGACTTAATTCAATAGGCCACCACTTTGAAGCCCAAAGTTGCTGATCCTTACCAAACAGCATGATCTCTGTTTTATAGGCATTTTACTGCAAACAGTTTGTTATCATCCAGTCTGCAATCGCTTTAATGCCATTGGAGAACTGGTCCTTGACTACGTCCAGGTCTTCATCAAAGGAGATAATAAGCTGAGTATCATCAGCGTATGATATAATTTCAAATCCAAAGGTTCTAGCCATGGTAATTAGAGGGGCCACATAGATGTTAAACAAAGTGGGGCTTAAACAAAAGCCCTGAGGTACCCCCTTTTCAATCAGCACGGTGCAAGACTTGAAAGAGCTCAGAGAGATAGTCTGAGTTCTATTTTCTAAGAAATCTTAGAACCACTGGAGAGCTGTACCAAAAATGCCAATCTCATGCAACCTTCGAATCAGACTAGTGTGGGGCATGGTATCAAAGGCTGCAGATAAGTCCAGCAACACCAGCATGGATGGAATATCTTTGTCCAGGGAGAGTCCTATGAAATCACTAACCGCAACCATGGCAGTCTCAGTACTGTAAAACGATCTGAACCCATATTGCGATGGGATCAGGATCCTATTTTCCTCAAGATAGGCAGAAGCAATGAGATAGGACGATAATTTGCTAGATTACTAGTATCAACGTTTGTCTTCTTTTGTATAGGTACATCTTGTTCTGATTTCCAAGTAAGGGGAATCTTCCCCGTGTCCACAGATAGATTAAACAATGCCCAGACAGCGGGTGCAATCTGGTGGGAGGGTAGGACTGTAATCCGTGGAGGACATAGATCCAAAGGTGAGCCAGATTTGTCTGTTTCCAAAGTCTTTTGAATCTGCTCAAGGGAGAAAGGTACACATTTTTACAAACTACAAGCACTGTTAGAAAGAGGAGCGTTATAGGTTAGCGCCTTAACGAACTAATCAACAGAAAATGTAAATTTCAAATAAATTTGGTTTATTTTGTCCTCAAAGAAATCCTCTAAGGAATTACATAGATCTTGAGAGCCTGGAATAATCTGGGAGCTGGCTGGAGGATTAACAAAGTCATTAAGGACTTTGAACAATTCTTTAGAAGAATTGCCAGCTTGCTCAATTCGAGTGATAATATGGGAAGTCCGTGCCAATTTAATACTCCGGTGGTACGAGGACAACGTCAATTTTTTATGCATCCTTGTTGCTTTGGTTTTTTGTCCTGCACCACCTTCTTTTCAACCTTTTACATTAGGACTTCTCCTGCCTCAACTCCTTCAAATACCAAGGGTCTGGGGTCTAAGCAACGTTTTAGACCCAGTTTTTAAAGGTTCAGTGCTTTCAAATGGCAAGTTTAGAGTCTTATTAAATTGCGCTAAGGCGGAATCAATATTTAAGGCCTGAGAGGACATGGAGTACTCAAAGTTTTAGAAAAAGAGTCAGGGATCACCAACTGCCATTGTCTAGAGGCTCTATGTCCACCTGTGTAAGTTAAACTGATCAACTGAACCCCCGCAACACCGGAGCAAATGCAGCACCACAGGAAGCTCTTCCTGACCTTAAAGTGAATGTGGGCCCAAAGACCTCCACAATCTCTGCAACAAGTCCCATGTCCCAACTCAACAGTAACCTTCACCCCCTAAATCAAACCAAAATAAAAATGATGCTCCACAAATCCAGACCATATCAGGCCTTATGCCCTCCACATAACAGACACTACAGTGCAGACATAAACACACATTTCACTTTCAGCCTTTAAGAAGGGTCTCTTCCAGACAATCTCAGCTGCCAAACACATAGATAGGCTGTCTGTGACATTCACAAATCCTTAGAAATAGAAAAGCATCTTATATCTTAGGTCTAGCCTTGGTCTCTGGCAACTGGCCTATCATTTTTTTAAAAACTGCTATCTCAATGTCGCATATTTGTAACATCAGATAGAGAACCTGGAATATTCCAGTCAGAAGACATAAAGTTCAACATCATGGTGTAGAATTATCAGATAGTAATGTGTGGAATGTAGGAAGGGTTGTAAGAGCATCACTGTGGTTGAATATGGCTGTTTACAACGCATGCAAATACATCACATGCCATTACAACGCGGTCGTTACAACGACCGCATTGTTAGAACGCATACCATTACATCGCAAGTCATTACAACGACTTGCTGTAGGGGGCGCGCTGGACTTAGGAATAGTATTATTTACTATTCCTATTCCAGTTTGCGCAACAGCAGGGAAGGTGTTGGATTTTTAATCCAATACCAGTGCGCCCCCTGCAGCAAGTAGTCGAAATGACTTGCGATGTAATTGTATGCGTGGTAACAGTGTGGTCGTTGTAACGACTGCGTTGTAATGGTACCGCGTTGTGGAGACAGCGTTGTAAACGCTGTTTCCCCCGTGGTTGAACAGGAGGGAAGATGATGGTATGAATGAAGTTTTTACAGATGAAGTTGCTAAAGGTTCAGGTAGGAACCTGGGGCGTTCACAGAGGTGTCCAATGTGGTGCATGACTATTACTTAAGTTTGGTGGCACGCCAAGTATATCAACTTGATGTTTATGCCATTGATAGTTTAAGTTATACTCTTAACCAGTTCTTCTTGTTTAGTATATGTAGCTTTTCGGCCCATGCTGTTTCTATGCACGAAAATTGTTCTCTGCAGCAAATTTTCTCCAATGTATTGTTGTTGTAATTCTATGCTGCATTTTTTTAAATCTGTTGAGCATGCTTCATCTTTTTATAAATTGTAACAATTACGGAAAGGAATGTGTAGTATTCTAGTGGAATGCTGCTTCAAAATGTTTCATCTCGAGTGAAGCATTCTCTGAATGTCAGGTGAGGCACTCACGCATGTTAAGAGCCCTTGGCGAAATTGCCCAAATGAAGAAGCCCTAAAGGGCAACCAAAGCAAGCAACAAATAGTTCAAACTGGAATTAGCGGGCACGAAGAAAATAGACAGAAACCTTTTGCTATGCTACAAAAAGTCGAAGACAGCGGAAGACAAAAATCAGTCTAGGGTACAGATGCGCAGCTATTACAAGGCGGTCTGCTGCCAGCTCTATTATGTAGCATGCAAAATACACTGAAATTACCACAGAAGCAAACTGTTGAAGTTATGTTGTGACAACATCGAGCCCAGCGTCCTCAGGAATAACCAGTGCACCCGCATTCAACAGTTTGAGGACCTACTAACCTATTTTGGGTCAAAAATCTTACATTGAAAAGGCCCCTCACCATTCCAGACGACACTGCCTCCATTCACACCGACGACCCTCCCTGACGTCATGAAGTATGCAGCTGAGGCAACGCATTCCACTGTAGCAATCAACACTCCTTGTGCCCAGCTGAGATCGAGAGGGAACAGACATCACAAAAGTGCCAAATGTTGTCCTTGTGTGTGTCTCAGGATCCTGCACATAAAATCAAGTGAGCATAACCCATCACTTGATAAATAATTAATTCAACAGCAGATCCTAAACCATGTTAATCAATAGTCTGTGTCTAGATTACCATTGCACATGGGTAAGTCATAGTCAACTCAAAACCTTCCAAGAAACGATGAGATCCTCTGTTATCGACAGTCTAGTTTCAGAACTTTTAGCAGAGCATAATTTACATTTTATGACAGCAGGGAGGAGCTCCTTAGGCCCCGCTCCCCGACCGCCCTCCCTCACCTTGTCCAAGTGCCAGAAGTACTGATACAAGTTGACTAGTCGGCAGAGTACTACTGAGCAAACAAACAAGCTTCCCCAAGACCACTTGGAGAAGTGGGTGGGTATGTCAGGGATAGCAAGCAGTGAAATGGTTCTGACCTGTCCTCTCTTGCCGTAACCAGAGGTTAAAAAATAGATCTTACACTTCATCAGCTCACAGAGTCACTCCTGGGGTCTCCCAGAAATCTGCTTAATGGCCTTTGCTGTTCAACATTTAAATGTGGCCTTGACCTGAGGTGAACTCACAAACTGGCTTGCAGTACTCGTTTCAATCTGACAACGCGTAAACTTACCTTTTACTTCCAATGCACAAGTATGTCTGGGTGATGTAGAACGTCTTGTGCTTGAATTTGTTCAAAACCAAGTTACTTGTGACAGAAAATAAAACACTGGAAATAGTACCTTGAGGTCCTCAAAAAAGTGTGAACAGCTAAATCACCATCAGAAAATAGGAAATCTCAGACCTGTTGTCCTCTCGTTGGAAGCACCTATCTATTGGCCATCTTTACAAGGCTTGTTTGTGTCCTGAATGAATGTATTTACGTCTGGTTGTTTTTTTGTTGACTGAGAAATAGCACATGCAAACAGAAGTGCTTAGTTTCTATGTGAAGGACATTTGCTTTGATTTCCCACGGGTAGTGAGTGGTCCACTTGGCACAAAGATTAATCAAAACAAAAACATGGTCTTACCTCTGCGCTTCCCAACATGAATTCTGGTCAGCGGATGGAGAGTAGTGTGTGTCCCGTTGGGCAGGAGAAAAGTTTGGGGAAAAAGAGCGGTTGGGCCAACTGCGGAAGAGGTAATTGGAGAGATCCAGAACTTCACATCACTCTGGAGAGACAATCTAGTCAGCCCACCCTAGAGATGTTTGACATTGGGGAAAAGCATTCCTTAATTAGCTTGGCATTTAGGCCAACGAAGACCTTAGAGTCAATCCTTAGCACCTCCAAGAGCTCTAGAAACTATCCTGGGTTGAATGAGAAACTCCAGGCACGAGAAAGAATTTCTAATGAACTTCAACTGAAGGATGTAATATTTGAAACACTATACCGCAAAACAATAATAATATTGAATACGTTATGAAGGGTGAGAAACTATCACACAATCTATGTTTTAATGGCCAGTGCAAAGATGGATGCAGAATTGCTGTTCACCAATGTGCTAGGTAAACAAATCATGATGAAGTTGGTGAAATTGAAAGTCTTAAAGTATTAATGCATGTAACACGTTTTAATGATGCTAGTCACGAATTTTATTGCAAATGTCATATTTTATAAAGGAACACATGAATAAGTAAGCTAAATGCCGGAATTTATATGTATGATATGCATAATGATTTTTCTTATGGTTGTTTCATAAATCCAACAAACATGTTGTAATAATAATAAACAACAAGTGTAATACTTAATGGCATTGTACTGGGTTATAGGTAAAAAAAATTGAACCTGCTCTTCACCACAGGAAAACATCAGCTCTCAATTACTGCTCTGATCTCATCTGTGTACAAGTACCGCCATCAAGGCATGCTCCACTGATTGTATGAATTAGACTCAGAATAGAAGTTTGGAGAGTATTTTCTTGCTTTCGTTAACTTAAAAAGACTCCACGGGGCATATTAGCAAGAAATGGCGATAACTATCGCTAACCTAGGTAGCGCTAGTTTTTCTATCACCGTCGATCCCTGCAAGTCATCGCCCTGTTAGCGACGTATTAGCAATGTTTTGCTAACAGGCGATAGCTGCAGGGATCAGCGGCGAAAACCGTCGCTAACATTAACGCGACGGCGTTAATGAAACCGGCGATAGCGGGTGGAATCCAGCGATAAGCCCTTAGCGATAGCAAAAGGCACGCTAACCCGCAACTCATGACTTAGCCTATCTGTCCACCTCCAACATAAAAGATGCACCAAAAAAAGGAATAATGCAGATTTGAGCAGCCAGGGCATAGTGCAGCACACATCAACAACCCCCTCAAGCCACCCAACATCCTGGTTGACCAGGATGAGCTCCTGGTCCCCTCGCTGGAGCTGCGTCTGGTTCCTGGATCCCTCGCTGGAGCTGCGTCTGGTTCCTGGATCCCTCGCTGGAGCTGCGTCTGGTTCCTGGATCCCTCGCTGGAGCTGCGTCTGGTTCCTGGATCCCTCGCTGGAGCTGCGTCTGGTTCCTGGATCCCTCGCTGGACCTGCGTCTGGTTCCTGGATCCCTCGCTGGACCTGCGTCTGGTTCCTGGATCCCTCGCTGGACCTGCGTCTGGTTCCTGGATCCCTCGCTGGACCTGCGTTTGGTTCCTGGCTCCCTCGCTGGACCTGCGTCTTGTTCCTGGATCCCTCGCTGGACCTGCGTCTGGTTCCTGGAACCCTCGCTGGAGCTGTGTCTGGTTCCTGGAGTGGGATGTGGAGAAGTTGTGGAGTCGATGAGCCGTGGCGGGAGACATTGATGTGCGACGATCACCCGTACCTGGTGGTGAAGTCTGGCAGGTCACATGGAGACACGTTGCTGACCTGTGTGAGAAGCCCGCCTTGCACACCTTGGTGCAGTCAATGGTAGAGGTGATCCTGAGCACCAACGTAGTGATGTCCGCTCTGCATACTATGATCCAACACTACACCGGGGTGCACGGAGGGGATCACCAACGGTGGGTGCCGTCTCCCTGCATCACAGGACGGATGATGTTGGGCTGGCCGGACGCCCTGGAGGGTGAGGCCCATGTGCGACACCGAATTTGTGTGGACTGAGCGCGGCAACAACACGCCTAAGGGAGCCCTGCTGCATCAACTGCATCGGGCGGTCCACCAGCCGACTACGCGGTGACTGCTGTACCCAGCCAAGTGAAAGCCCACCTGGCTCAGGCTCCTGCTGGCTGAGTCACAGATGTGGAGAGAGTGCAGTGGATTGCGCCACGGGGTCAATGTCCAGGTAAGGAGAAGGTGAGACGCGTAGCGCAGGAGGGCCGGGGGGAGTCGCTCATACCTATCACACGTAGATGACACACCCCCAGTGGCGGGTCTACCGCTATGTTGGAAGTGCGTTGCCCCACCACCTCAAGCAGTGCAGAAGAGGAACAAACATCACATGATGATAACTCAATCAATCAATCACTCAGGGGAATTGTAAGCGCGCCACACACCCGTGAGGGTCGCAAGGCACTGAGGGGTGGGGATCAGCTGAACTGTAAGCCGAAGAGCCAGGTCTTGAGGGTCTTCCTGAAGGTGTTCATGGAGGGGACACCTCTGATGTCTGCCGGTAGCTCGTTCCAGGTATTGGATGCAATGTGGGAGAAGGATCTCCCGCCTGCTCTGGCTCTGTGGATGCGCTGCGTTTTGGACAGTGCGAGGTTGGAAGATCGGATGTCTCATTAGTGTACGTGGAAGTTGATTCTGTTGTTGAGGTATTTGGTTACATCGTTGTGTAGGCATTCGTAGGCGTGAGTGATGATTTTGAAGGTGACTCTTATCACCACGGGGAGACCCTGGAGTCTACGTAGGTGTTGGCTGATGTGTTAGTGCCGGAGTATGCCGAGGACGAGTCTCACGGTGGTGTACTGTAATGTCGGTAGTTTGCGGAGTAGGGTCTTGTAAATGGCGGCGTAGAGTGCGTTTCCAATGTCCAGTCTGCTGGTGATGAGTGCATGGGTGACTGTCTTCCTTGACTCTGGGGGTATCCATTTGAAGGTCTTGCGGAGGATGCGGAGGGTGTTGAAGTAGCTGGAGGTGACGGCGTAGACCTGTCTGTTCATGGTGAGTGATAGGTCGAGTACGATGCCGAGGTCTCTGGCGTGGTCCGAGGGGTTAGGTGGGCTTCTGAGGGCAAAGGCCAACAGGTGTTGTCCCATGCTGAAGGTGTGGTACCAAGGACAAGGACTCCTGTCTTCCCGGCATTGAGCTCCAGGCAGCTGTTGGTCATCCAGACTGCGACGTCCTGCATTCCGTTCTAGATGTTGAGTCTGGCGGTTGTGGTCTTTTTGGTGAGGGAGAGGATGAGCTGGGTGTCATCAGCGTAGGATACGATGTTGAGGCCGTGTTGTTGGACGTTGTCGTCGAGGGTGCCATGTAGATGTTGAAGACGGTCGGGCTCAGAGATGAACCCTCTGGGACTCCGCAGGTGATCTACGTGGGATTGGAGAGGAAGGTTGGCAGTCTGATCCTTTGGCTTCTTCCGGTGAGGAATGATCGGATCCAGTCGAGGCCTGTTCCTTGTATGGCGGCGTCGTGTAGTCTGGCGACTAGTGTGTGGTGGGAGACGGTGTTGAAGGCCGCTGAAAGGACAAGTATGATGAGGGCTGCGGAGTGGCCTTGGTCCAGGAGTGTGCGGAAGTCGTCTGTGGCGGCCAGTAGGACGGCCTCGTTGCTGTGGTTGGTTTGCAATCCGGATTGGGACGGGTCGAGGATGGCGTTGTCATCAATGAATCGTGTCACTTCCCTGTTGACTGTCTACTCTGCAACTTTGCAACTTTGGCTGCGAAGGGGAGGAGCGAGATGGGCCGGTAGGTCTTGAGGTCGGTGGGGTCAGCTGTGGTCTTCTTGAGAAGGGGCCAGACTTCTGCACGCTTTCAGTCATCTGGGTAGGTGCCAGTCTTGAAGGTGGTGTTGATGGTGCATTGCAGTTCGTGTGTGATGGCGGCCGCGGCTCTGTGGTAGATGTGGGAGGGCATGGGTTGGTGGGGGCCCACGAGTGCATGCCTTACATGGTTGAGGCTGTGTCTTCGGCTGTGACTGGCGTCCAGGTGGAGATGGTGGGCTGGCTGGTGTGTCCGGGGCCCGGGGTGTCTGTAGACAAGGGTTCCTCGGAGTGTGGAGTTGTGGCTGGTCTGGATCTGGAAGTGCAGGTGTTTGGCAGAGGGGAAGGTTCCGCTGGGGGTGGTGAGGCAGAGGGTGCTCTTGTGTGCAATGGCGAGGCACCCTCCCGGGTGGTTGGTGCGGTCCTTCCTCTGGATCCTGTATCCGTCTGGGATGGCGGTCTTGATGTCGGGGGCGGAGGAGGCGTTGGTCCAGGTCTCCGTGAAGAAGGCGATGTCGGGCATGAGAGAGTCGAGTAGGTTCCAGATTTCCACGGCGTGTATGTGCACGGAGCGCCCATCGAGGGTGATGCATCCTAGGGTGTCGCCGGTGCTGGTGTCGGCTGTGTTGGAGTCCGGGGTGGTGATTAAGCTCTGGCGGCAGTGGAGGCAGGAGAACTGGCCGTGGGTCGTGTTTGCCGAGGCCTGTTGTCAGACTCTGACTTTCCCGGGTTTGAGTGCGTGGAGGGTGGCTGTGCCGTAGCAGTGGGTGGCCCGTGATCCAGGCTTACTGGCGCTGGTCGCGGTTGGGTTGTTGATGTGTGCAGACGGGCTTGTCTTAGGTGCGCCTTCTGCATGCCAGCAGCGCCTGTCCGCTGCGCAATTGTGCAGCGTCCGCCATTAAGTAGGGGAGGGTGGAGGAACGATCAGCTGGGAGGTGGGAATGTGCGAGGACAGGGGCGCGGGCCACAGGGGCAGCAGCGGCGGGAAGCGTGTAGTGCGGGCTCAGAGAAGCCAATGAAACAGTTAAAAAAGGGTCAAACAAGGGATAAATAACGGATGTAATCATGCTATGTATCCTCAGGGGTTGGGCGGGTGGGTAAGACTGCTCCAAACACGAAGCAGGGAATGTGCGGATTGGCATGCACACTCAAGTGCCTCTCTGTGGAACTCTATGCCAGTCCACCTTCGAAAGGCGAACTCAGAGCCCCTGTTTAGAAAGGCCTTAAAAACCTAGCTTTTCAGCCTTACCTAGAACACTGCATGATTCTTCAGCTCCTGCACGTAATCTGTACTTACCGCTAGCGCCGGGACACTTCCGTTGGAGGTAGCCAAGCGCTCTATAAAATGCATTAATAATAATAATAAAAAAGTGCGCTATGACTGTTTGGTCGGCCCACTCAGGCCGCCCAATGCAGACATGCGCACTTCTCTATTTGCAATGCAAGCTGCATTGCAGCCTGCATGGAGAACATGCCCACCCCTCCGGACCCTGACTGCATGACTTGTCCCGTTGCCAATTAACAATACCACCGCCGCATCTCAGCGTTGTGAATGACTCATGCGAGGGAGCCTGGCTGCCTACTTCCTTTTCCTGGAAGCAGAAGCAGGAGAGCAGGAGCTACGTAGACATGGGACACGGCTTAGAGGTGAGACTTCCCTCAATAAATATTTAACTACACATGCTCACACACACATCCCCACGGCCATGCACCATCCAGTGTTTATTATGGGGTTTACCACCTCACAGCTGTCCAGACACCCCCTGCACTTCTCAATGGTGGCCGCTGTGCGCCCATGCACAGCGGGCGTACCACTCGTGTGCCAAAGGCACATACGTAGTTGTGATGCATGCCATGACATCGCATTCCATTCTAATACATACTACTACTAGGCACATTGCAACAGTAGAGTAGGTGTTGCATAGCTGAGACATGACGATCACTGTTCCCACTACAGTGTGTGCGACCCAAGAATAACCTTGGCACAACAGACCCAACCGTGAACCCTGGAATTAATTTCTGAACCCCCAAAAAACCACATTTGAGACAAATGCACTCCCCAAATTTCTCTTTATTTTGGCACAAAACACACCCAGGATTTAGAAATTTGACCACAGAAAAACACACAAAAAGTCAAAAATTCACCCCAAAAAACACCCCATTTTTTATATTTTACCCCAAAAAACACCCCATTTTTCATATTTTACCCCAAGAAACACCCTATTTTTCATATTTTACATCCAATACCCATGCACACCTGAAAAAGTTTAAATTAGCCCATTACTGACCTCACAATGCGTTGTAGTCAAATGCGATGTTAAGGCACCTGCGTTGTCAGAGTTGCGTTGTTAACGATGTACTGCCTGTGTTGTAATGGTCATCTCCCATGCCAAAGGCAACCCATAGGCTACGCCGTTTGCGTCTGTCTGCCCCTGGACCGCGCTCAGCACCAAGGAGCATTCCTCTTGGACACTCCACGGATACGACGCCAGCAGCCTCCTCGCCATCAACCCTGGACACCACCTCGCCTGCCAGGACCAACCTCTGCTCCAGACCGGACATCGCCATCACCATCACTGACGGCTGCAGTATCACCCGCAAGGAGCACCCCAACCGTCAGGGAGGAGGCATTGCCATCACTTACAGAGGCACACTCCAACTGACCACGCACTCTAATGACCCAAGGGTGACCACGGACCACGTCAACTCCAAGATCCGGACCAGGCACAGGCGCATCCTCTGCGGCAGCCTCACGTGCAGGCCCCCCGGGCCATGCCCCCCCATTCTCCAATACCATTTTAGGCCTCATTGCACCCCAGTATCTCCCATCCACCGACGACATCCTACTCGGTGACCTCAAGTTCCACCTGGAGAACCCCAGTGACCAGGACACCAACCCCTCATGGGGAAGGTCCCCTACATCAGACGCAAGCAGCAAGTCAACGCAACAAGCCACATAGCAGGACACATGGTCGAGCACATCACCTCCGCCAGCGTGAACTTCAAGTGCAGCCACAATACCGGACTTTCCTGGACCGACCATCATTGGTAACATCACGTCTTCACCTTGCCCACCGGACGCCACCGCCATCATCGCACCCCCTCGCAGCTGGATCAAGGCCACCGAAGAACATCTCGTCAACTCCCTCCGCACCAACACTCCACCAATGCTTCCAAACGATGACACCGCAGCGCCCAACCACCACCGATGTATCTCCAACTGCGCCGACATTCGGGCACCCCTCATGAACAGAACTGCGTCAGTACTGATGGAGCAGAGAAAATAAACATTTTTAACCCCTAACAAATTTTATAAATAATTAATAAAATGTTCGTTTAAATGTATTAATCAACACTGTACGTGGGGAAGGGTAATACGCAAGTGTATGTGCTGAATAATCTATTAACGAATGTCTGTGTGTCTAATTATAACATAAAAATAAATGCGTACTAATTTATAATAAATGCATGATTTGTGCTTCATAGAAAATAAACGTGTCGTTGCAAAAAACAATAGTGATGGTAAGTAAGGAACAGCTTAAATGTTGCTTTCTGCTAGGTAATAACTAATTGGGGTACGTAGATGACGGGAGGGAAACGAAAAGGCTATGTTTCTCTATTTTAATTATGTTTTGTTTATTTCAAAATAGTGCTTCTAAGTATAAACGAGTGGCGATATAAAATGGCTGCCAGTTAATGAAGTGCGCAAGTGCGGGGAAACACGTGACAAGGGAGAAAAGTTGGAGAAAAGCTAACCTCGTGATGTTGCTGAGAGGCTAGGATGCGAGAATGGTCAAGGCTGATGTGACCTAATTGAACTGATAGTGTGCCGTGGTGATCAGCAAGGAACCGTGGGAAACCATTTTAAGAGAAAGGACAATGCCTGCAGAGTTCTCGAATGTATCGAAAGAAGTTACAAATGTACTGATCGAAGCGGATGGAAACATGTCTTGAACTGTGAGAAAGGAAATGATCCAAGGACCATGTTGGATCCAAGAGAACTTGATTAAAGAATGAATAGATGAAATGTATGAACCAATGAAAGAAAAGCGTGTTATTAATGTTGCAACAATTAGTTAGCAAAGTTAGAATTAGGGTATAAGAGGGCCTACTCTTAGTGGGAGGGGGTCACAGTCACGATCGGAGTTGGAGAGTCGTGTTGGTGTTGGTGGCTTCCAGTGCTTGGTGGTCCTGATCGATCCATTACTGAGCGGGAGATGCTGAAAGACTGTTAGATGAGACGGGTTGCAGGTAGCTGATGCTGACGAGCTGAAGTTTCTGTTGCTGTCTTAATTTTCCAGTTGAGTATGAGAATCAGGTTATTTTTAATTCTTAAACTTAGGTTAGAAATCATTAGGCTAAATTAGGAAGGTAGGCAGGTAATTAGGGTTTGCTTCATGACAAAAATTTCCTTTCTGCAATAAAATTGATTATGCTTAATAAATATTTGAATTAATAATGAATGAATAATTGAATAAAAAGTTTAAATTCTTTCTCATGCTTTTAAAATTATATAAAATTTAAGATTCTTTAAATCAAACGACTCAGTGGTTATTTTACTAAATGATTGTGACACCAGTAATTGGTTATTGTGATTTAGCTGGTCTTAATCACTATGAACTAATTTCTTACATGAATGATTCATCGACAAAACAATGAGCAGGAATATCTTAAGAAATAACTGAAAAGAAAACGATAGTTTTAGGTAATAAGATATCCCGGCTCCTTCCAGCGGTACATAAATGGTGTTTTCCATTTAGTTCTCATGCTTCTCCTAGGAGTACAGATTTTCGTAAAGGTGTAAAGGAAATCCAGGTGTGTGCGTGTGTGATAGGCCCCATCGTCATGTGGATGTGAGAAAATATAGTTTGCCCCTGGATTGACCAATAAGTGACCTAGGAGGAGAATAGTTTTATTGTACGCGCTGCATCAGATTTCTTGGTAGCAGAGTTATGGTTTTCTATAGATTAGTTTAGTGATTATTGTTTATTGATTATTGATTATTATTTTTTAATGACTAATACTATATGTTGAGTCGTGTTATGTTATATGTGAGTTTTCACGCTTCTGGGATGTAGGAAGTGGAACACGTGTGGCAAGAGAAGTCACATGGAATTTGGTACATGGTCTGAATTCATTTTGGTAATAACACAGGTTGTGTTATGTTAGGGATTTTCTGTACGAAAGGTGTGTAACTGAAATAGCAAATCACGTTTTCTTGTGAAACTTTGGCCTTAATTCTCAGGAGCCTAGTCTCCACATGTGTCTTATCCCCAGAGAAACGAGTAAATTGTTTGCTTGAAAGAAGGGTAAGGTAGAGGGAAGTGCTACTTTATCGGCGAGAGTTAATAATTCTGTGGTAGGGTAGAGGTAAGCGCTGCCTACTGGAAATACAGGATTCTTGTGTACAAGGACAAAGCTGTCACTTTTGTTTAGCGAATCAGACTATGGAATTGTTTTAATTGTTGTAACTAACGGAGAAAACAGTGAAAAGAAAAATTGCCGATAAATTTTGTAAAGGAGGGGTAAAAGAGCAGGAGTGACGTGGAACAGTGCCGCGCTAGGATTGGATAGTGCGCTAGTCACGTGAACACAGAGTCAGGAGTGACGTAGAAAAGTGCCGCGCTAGGATTGGTTGGTTCGCGGACGAAGGGAATTGTTCTGATTGGTGCGTTAGTGTGAGTCGCGCTGTAATTGGTTGAAGTTCCGTACACAGAACAGTGCTAGTGTGAAGAGAAAAACAAATCGAAAATATGCCGTATTACGAGTATGAAAGGGAGAGAACGTCATGGACGACAAAAATAAAGAATTTCTTTAAGAAAGACAAAAAGGTTGTGACTAGAGAGGGACAAGTAATTCCTCCGCCGAAATCAGCAGCTTCACATATGATGCTGAAATATGGATATCATACATGCATATGGTTGGAAAATTGGGCAAAGTATACGAAGAATGATGGTGCTTTAGCTTTCCCTGAGAATGGTTCGTTTAGTGTAGCGGTTTTGCGAAATTTGCGAGAAAAGATGACAAATCTAGAACCTAGACCTAGACCGACACAGTTTGAAGCGTTGACAGAATGGGAGGATGAGATGTATGAGCGAGAGAGATTCAGAGGTTTAAGAGATCATGAGTTTATGCCTGGAAGAATGTGGGGAATAAATCATGAAGATAGAATAAAACGATGGAGATGTGCTAACATGACAGGAGGTTTGTTTCCAGCTTTTACAGTTGAGGAAGAGACTAAGAGAAAACGGACTGAGAAAAAGAAACATATGGAGAGGGAGAAATATATGCATGAGAGCGAAACGGATGATGAATTGCTGGAAGATATTTTAAATAGAAATCCACCTCCGTATCAGCAGAGTTCTACAGTGGTGACACCAAATGCGCCGCTAATAGAGACTATGCGAAATAAAAGTCCGGAAAAAAGAATTGAAATAAATAGGTCACAAGATCAAATGAGAACTTCACAAAATGAAGGAATAGAAAGCGACAATGCAAGCGAATTAGCAAGGACAACAAAAGAACTAACTGAGAAGATTAGAGAATTAACGAAAAATATGGAAGCAGTGACTGTGCCTGTAACAATAGGTCCAGTAATACCAGTTTTTGAGAATCAGAAAATTGATGAACGATCTTTAGTGATTCCCATGAGTTCACAATTTCAGAGAGAAAAAGAAAGGATGGAACAAAGTGCAAGTACAAGTAATTTGGCTAGTACTTACAGACCAAGTCCACCTACAAATTTGACTGTGAATGAGTGCAATGGTAGGAAAATGCATATGGTAACAGAATCTGCAACAGAGACTCCTGAAAAGAGTGGTAATTGGGTAGAACTAAATAATACACCCATAGGTCCGACTCCTGATGAGTTAAATGAG
The DNA here is from genome assembly GCA_963921515.1 of Calotriton arnoldi. Lineage (NCBI taxonomy): Eukaryota > Metazoa > Chordata > Amphibia > Caudata > Salamandridae > Calotriton > Calotriton arnoldi. The sequence continues at coordinate 203,751 of CAWUFW010006799.1, forward strand.
TGGATGAAGGCATTTAAAATAAAAGAACCAGAAGAAAAACCATTAGATGTAATTAGGTTAAAAATTGACATGGAAGAATTAATTCTAGGAACGATTGGTACAGAAAAGATAAAAAATTACCAGGATGATGAAATAATGTTTCTGTGCAAAAGTATTACATGGAGAGCAAAGAATTTACATGACAAACTAGAAGAAGTAGCCAGTGAAATTGGAATAGACTTTGCGAAAGTGAAAACGTTGCAGAAACCATATAGAGTAGACTTTTGTGAAAAAGATATTGAAAATTTGAACACGGCAGGAAGGCTGACACAAATAAAAGAGTTAATTGTGTTATTGAGAAAATGGGGTGATGTGGACAGATGGAAGGTTAGATGGACAAAGAAGAATGAGAAAACTACAGACAAAGCTTCTTTGGCTTTTATGATAACTGAAAAGGAACCTGTTGCCAGAGAATACCCTATGAGAGAAACTCCAGGTGGTAGTTATGTGCATGTTCCCTGGACTAGGCAGGATATACTGTCATTTACAAATGACTTTCCGAAGCTAAGAGAGAAACCAGTTGAATGGTACCGACAAGTAGAGAGATTTGTAAAGGTTTCAAAGGTGTTGTGGATAGATTTAGATGGATTATTTGACATAGTGGTACCAACTGATTTGTGGTCAGAATGTAAGATTACAGTTGACTGGCCAACTACAGAATATCCAAGAGATCCTAAGACAGGAGCTCCAGGTCCTGAGGTGATGAAGAAGTATGATAAGGTGATTACCTTTTTGAAGAATAAGATTCCTCCTAAAGAGACAGATTGGGTAAAAATCGATAGAACTACACAGGAAAGTAAGGAGTCTGTACACGCCTATTATGAGAGGTTGTTGTTGGTTTTCAAGCAGTATAGTGGATATGAGGAATTAAGTGAAAAAGATATGAGTCATTTTGTGTACAGATTTGTGTTTGGATTGAAACCAGAGATTAGTGAAATGATTAAACAGCATATGATTAATTGGCAGAATGGCACAGTCGATGATGTGCTGAGGTATGCTAAGTATTGCAGTGATGATATTGAGAGTAGACAGCGTAAATTGAAAGAGAAGGCAATGTGGGCACAGGTGAAAGTGGCAGAAAAACAAGAAGCTCAATTGGATAGTAATAGTGGGAATGAAACAGGACAGAATAAAATGCGACCTAACATAGGTAAAGGGAAAGGTCAAGTGAGTCTAGAGGAGGCAAAGAAGAAATGGCCCTGTCATAATTGCGGAAAATTAGGGCATTGGAGAAACGAGTGTAAGTTCCCACCTAAACCTAATCCGGAAAATCAATCATTAACTCCACAGGTGCAGAATGAGGTAGTTGTTCAACAAAGTCAGGTGCCGCAACCACCACTTCCCAACACTGTTAACCAGCAAAGATACAGTACAGAAACAGGATTCTACGGAGGAGAGCAGGTAACACAGTTGCCGCGAGCAGCTAACATTTCTCAGTATTGGTTGCGTCAGAGTGAGGATGAGCCGGATGAAAGTTTCTGACGGTGCCCAGGAGAGGGGAAAGAGTGCGTACTTGGCGCAACTCTAGAGGTAGATCAGTCTGGTCCCTTTGTGGATGGAGAAGTGAATGGTGCAAATGTAACATTCCTTGTCGATACTGGAGCTACCCGTTCTACTGTTAGATCAGTGGAAATTCCAAACCTTCCTCTCTCAGGTGAATGCATCCAAGTGGTAGGAGTAGCAAATCAGCAGATTAAAACACCACTTACTGAATTAGTGGAAGTAAAAATTGGTTCTTTTAGCAAAATGCATAAATTTGTAGTGTGCGATTGTAGTCCTGTAAATCTTTTAGGTCGTGACCTCTTGTGCAAGATGAATTGCACAATTTATTGTACACCAGATGGAATTGGATTTCAGACCTCAGATGAAGATGTATTGTATAAAGTAACTTTGATGAATCAGGAACCTGAAATGAATGGGTTGTTTCCTGCATTTGATGCAGAAAAACTTCCAGAAGAACTAAAAATTGCAGTGAAAGAAAGTGTGTGGGATTTTACAGGAGAAGATATTGGATTAATGAAAGAAGTTGATCCCGTAAAAGTAACAGTAAAAGAAGGAACAACTTACCCGAATACGCCACAGTACAAATTAACTCCAGAAATAATTGAAGGAATAACTCCTGTAATAAATAAAATGATTGAACAGGGAATTCTAAAAGAAATAATGAGCAGTCCATGTAATTCACCTATTATGGGACTGAAAAAGCCAAACGGAACATATAGAATAGTACAGGATTTGAGAAAGATCAACAAAATAGTTGTGCCCTGTTGTCCAATAGTGCCAAACCCTGCAGTAATTCTATATCAAATTCCACACGAAGCTGAGTGGTACACAGTGATAGATTTGTGTCACGCATTTTTCTCTATTCCTTTGCATCCAGATAGCCAGCCATTATTTGCGTTCCGGTTTGGAGAGCGTATTTTGGCATGGTGCCGAATTCCTCAGGGGTATACAGAAAGCCCCTCAATCTTTAATCAGATTCTAAAGAAATCTCTGGAAGATTTGAAAATGCCAGAAAAGTCAGTGATGGTGCAGTATATCGATGACCTATTGGTGGCATCGAAAACAAAAGAAGCATGTGTAAGTGATACAATTGCTTTACTGAACCATCTAGAGAAAAGAGGACATAAAGTGTCCCCTTCAAAATTGCAATTTTGCCAAAAAGAAGTTCAATATTTAGGGCATAAAATTGAGAAAGGAGTGCGAAAGATAGCGACAGAAAGAGTAAGAATGATTCAAGGAATGAGAGCACCAATGACGCAAAGAGAGGTAAGAATGTTTCTGGGAATGGTTGGATATTGCCGACAATGGATAAGTGGTTTCTCTTTGATTGCAAAACCATTACAAAAGTTGACCAAGAAAGATGTAAGAGACCCTTTTGAGTTAAATAACGAAGAAATGAAATCTTTCAAAGAGTTGAAAAAGAAATTGTGTGAGGCCCCTGCTTTAGGCATGCCTGATTATGAGAAGGATTTTGAATTGTACTGCAGTGAAAGAGATGGATGTGCGTTTTCAGTACTGGTACAAAAACATGGAACAATGAAAAGACCAATTGCTTATTTTTCAGCTGTTTTAGATCCTATAGCAAAAGCATTGCCCGGATGTTTGAAAGCAGTTGCTGCTACTTGTGTAAGTCTGGAACAAAGTGAAGGTATAGTGATGGGGTATCCACTGAGAGTATATGTTCCCCATTCAGTAGAAATTCTTTTGACAAGAACAAAAACACAGTACATGACACATAGTCGGCTGACTAAGTACGAAAAAGTAATCTTGAGTGCTGAAAATGTGACCATAGATAGATGCATGAATGTGAATCCTTCAACATCATTGCCAGATGAAGAGAGTATAATTGAACAAGACGAAGTAGATCATGATTGTCTGAATGTGCTGGAATATTGCACAAAACCAAGAGCTGACATAAAAGATGAACCGTTAAAGGAATCAGATTATGTCATGTTTGTAGATGGCTCATGTTTGAGAACGAAAGAAGGAGTTTTAAGCGCAGCTTACGCAGTGTGCACAGTGGCAACTGTGATGGAAGCGTCTTGTCTGAAAGGAATAAGGTCTGCACAAGTTGCGGAACTGATTGCTTTGATTCAAGCATGTAAATTAGGAAGAAATGTGCGAGTCACGATTGTGACCGATAGCCAATATGGTTTCGGTATCGTACATGACTTCGGTCAGATTTGGTCACAAAGAGGTTTCTTGACGTCTGCAGGAACACCTATCAGAAATGGAGATTTTGTTAAAAAGCTGCTTGAGGCGATACAGCTGCCTAAACAAATAGCTGTAGTGAAGTGCAAGGCACATAAGAAAACCGAAGATTACATAGCTGTTGGCAACAGCTATGCTGATGAGATCGCCAAATATTGTGCAGAGAACATGGTGTCCCTGAATAAAAACAGAGAAAGGGAGCATATCTCTTCTCCTTTGCTTTTTACTAACACTGTCGAGACATGGGATGAAGTAAGACAGTTACAGGAAGCTGCAAATGATGAGGAAAAAGATTACTGGATAAAAGCAGGATGTAGAAGACAGGAAAATAATGGTGTGTGGGTGTACAGAGATGAAAGACCAGTTATGCCTGATAGCATGATTGCAGACATGGCACGGATGTACCATGGACAAGCTCATATTGGGAGAGATGCAATGATCAGACTTTTCAGACAAACTTGGTATAACCCAAAATTCAGAGCGATAGCTGAAAGCCTTTGTCAAAGATGTCTTATTTGTCAGCAGTTTAACCCAGGAAGAAAGACGGTAGTGAGTCTAGGAACAATAGGACGAGAAGGAGGTCCGTTCACTAGAATGCAATTAGACTTTATCGAAATGCCCCCTTGTAACAGACTAAAATATGTTCTAGTGGTCGTCTGTTTGTTTTCTCGTTGGGTGGAGGCATACCCCACTAGAAGGAATGATGGAACAACGGTGGCAAAACTTATGCTGCGAGAGTTCATTCCAAGGTATGGTTTTCCAGTCACGGTTGAGACAGATAGAGGAACACATTTTCAAAATGAGTTGATCCAATTGATTTGCGAAGCATTGAGTATTAAACAAAAACTACATTGTGCTTACAGACCAGAGGCTTCTGGGGTAGTAGAGCAAATTAATGGAACAATTAAGAACAGATTAGGAAAAATGTGTCAAGCTACAGGACTCAAATGGCCAGATGCACTGCCTCTTGTTCTGATGACCATCAGAAGCATCCCTGAAAAGAAAACTGGACTTAGTCCTCATGAGATGATCATGGGACGAGCAATGAGACAAGCACAAGTACCTGTCAACAAGTTATTGACTATAACTGATGATCTAGTACTGGATTATTGCAAGGGACTGGCTGATGTGGTGCGTTCTGTGTTTCATCAGGTTGGACCGGATGCGACCACTCTTGAAAGAAAACCAGCCCACGACTTGAATCCAGGAGACTGGGTCCGTATAAAAATCCACAGGAGAAGAAACTGTCTAGTTCCTCGCTGGGACGAACCACGACAGGTAATCCTAGTGACAACGACTGCAGTCAAGTGTGCAGGAGTGAAGAACTGGGTCCATGCCAGCCACACAATCAGAGTTCAAGAACCTACTGATCGACATGTGAGTCGACGTCTGGAAGTGTGGGATAAAAGTTTAACGGCTGGGACAACAAGAATAAGAGAAAGGGTGCCAGAACTTGAAGATCGACCTGAAAGTCGACATCTGGAAACCCCAACTGCGAGCACCTCTAGAGAAGAAGAGGAAGAAGAAGAAGAAAGAAATTCAGAAATTCCAGAACCTGAAGATCGACCTGTAAGTCGACATCTGGAAATATCTGACACAAGTTCAGGATCTGATGATTCAGTTGCAAACTGTGAAGAATTTCGAAGGAGAACTTGGGGTTATAAACCAATTAGAGAAGAAAATGAGCAAGAAAATGATCTAGATGAGCAACCAAGTACAAGTTATGGTGGAAATCCTTCAGAAATAATATTAATAGACGAAGTAGGGAAAGAAGTACACAAAAAGCTAGAGAATCGAGAAGAACCCCGAGGAGCAATAGGGACAGATAGAGAAACAAAAGAACAGGGAAATTTAGAAGTAGAAAGTGAGGAAAACACCAAATCGGAAGAACACCGAGGAGGGACAGTAATAAGGGAACACAAGAAGGAGAAGACAGATCCACCAGTAAGAGACGACGAGATCATAAGCTTCAAAATAAGAGACAATAGTGAAACAGTTGAAACCGAAACTGAAGAGAGTGGAGAAGAGGAGAAAGCAAAAACTGAATCAAGAAAAAGAAATTGGAAATCAGAAAGAGAAGAAAAAGAAGGTGAAGCCAAAAGGCCAAGAAAAGGAGATAATTGGCCCAGCAACTATATAAGAAAATTGAGATATAGAATAATAAGAGCTGGAGAAGAAAGTGCTGAACAAGTGAATGAAATAACAAGTCAAAAGGGACAAGAAAAGCCAAGTGGAAAACGACTACAAAAGTCTAAAAGAACGAAGAAAGTGAATGCAAAGTATAAGTCACCTGAGTGGCTATATATCGCACTGACGGATTACAAAGAAGAAGGAAACACTCACGAGAACCAGAGACTAAGAAGTCGAATGGGTAAAGGTGAGATGCAACAAACCTGAAGTGAAGACTTATAGTGCTTCTGCCGGACATGACAATTTTACTGGATATGACAAATCACCGGTTGTGACAACGAAAGAATTCTGGAGAGAATTAAAAGAAAGTACCAAGCAAAGACTTTTTGAAAGCAGAGTGGCATCTAAGTCATTTCTGAGGTGTAGTGACACAATTTTCTGAAACTTAAACAAAAGATAAAAGCAAAATGGAAAATACTAGGGATAGAAGAGATAAATGTGAGTTTGTAAAAAGATGGTGTAAAATGTGCTGCTTTTGTACAGGTTTATTAATGACCATATGGATAGTTTTAGCAATCACAATTCCTATTAGTTTAGCTGTAATAGAAGCGAAGAATGATACTAAACCAGAAAAAGAAACTAATATTAAAGAACCAGTTATTTTAAGAAGTAGTGCAGAATTACATAAGGATAAGTCAGTAACAGACTTTTCTAAAAATGTTTTTACAAAATTGTTGTATGAATATGTAGAGACAATGGATGTGAGAGATTGTTATGTTTGTATGCAGTTGCCTGCATCAGTGTCAGAAGGTGTGACTTATCATCACCTACCTCTAACTTATGGAATAACCTGTAGTGTAATAGCAAGTTTATTTTATAAAACAGGTAGATTAGAATCTTATTATACTGATATAGATAAGATTTTTGCAAACGTTCCAGTAGTACCAGAACTTAACAAAGTAAAACCAGCAAAAGTTTTAGGAGAATTCTTTCTAGAACATAGAAAATTAACCTTAGAAGAAATAGTTAATAACAACCTTACCTGTGAGTTAAAGAAAGAAGAAAAGGTATTTTTAGAAATGGTTGAAGAAAGAAGAATGAAATTTCAAAAAGAAGCAATAAAAGAGGAAGGAACACATCTATGGACGTTTGAGGAAGGAAATCATGAAGGGAAAAAGATAAATGCAGCAATGACATTAGATTGGCCGCAAACAGGAAAGTTGTGTATTAGGAGAAATAAGACAGTCTATGACAATTACTTTGTAGGTTCCAGTATCTGCCATGACAATTATCAAATTCTGGGAGGTTGGGGATTCAAAGGTGGAAAAGATCCAATATTTCCAGGTATCTATTATATTTGTGGGAATAGAGCTTATTACAGGTTACCGGACCATTGGTATGGAACTTGCTATGTAGGCCTGGTCTTTCCAAAAATCTTTCATATGGACAGAGAAGAAAAAGGAACATACAAGATGATTAATAGCTTTACACGTAGAAAGAGGGAAAGTTTTTCAGAAATTGTAGGTGATATTTTTGGAGCATTAATACCAGCAGTGGGAATATCTTTGAATGCATTTAAAATTCGGAAGTTATCCACAGTAGTAGATCGTTTGTCTACAGATACTGCGGGAGGGTTCTTAATGGTAAATACCGAAATGGTTGCCATGAGAGCTATGGTGATGCAAAATCGGCTTGCCCTTGATATTCTTTTGGCAAAAGAGGGTGGAGTCTGTGGAATGCTGAAAGTCCAACATTGTTGCACTTACATTCCTGATAAAAGTGAAAATATACAGAAGTATATTACAAATATTACAAATTTGCACAAAGAACTAGTTCCACTGGAGGTTGAAAGTGTCTTGGGAAAACTTGGTAGAGGGTTTTCTTCCGTAGCAAATTGGTTGACCAGAATGAGTAGACTAATGATAGGGAAAATTATAATAATAGCAACTGTAGTAATATTGTTAGCCATGGTGTTGAAAATTGTAATAACGTGTATAAAAAGAAAAGTAAGACAAAATAAGATAAAAAGAAATAACAGAATAATGAAAGAGAGAGAGAGAGATATGGGTGAAATTGAGTTAGAGAAAATGAAAGAAAGCATGTATAAGGAGACAAGAAGACAAGATGAAAGGGAAACAGATGTGTAACTAACAAAAAGCAAAAGGATGAAAGACATATGCTGCCTGAAAAAGAAGTATAACTTGGGTTTTATGTGGTGATTTAAAAATCACCAAAGGGGGAGTTGATGGAGCAGAGAAAATAAAAATTTTTAACCCCTAACAAATTTTATAAATAATTAATAAAATGTTCGTTTAAATGTATTAATCAACACTGTACGTGGGGAAGGGTAATACGCAAGTGTATGTGCTGAATAATCTATTAACAAATGTCTGTGTGTCTAATTATAACATAAAAATAAATGCGTACTAATTTATAATAAATGCATGAGTTGTGCTTCATAGAAAATAAACGTGTCGTTGCAAAAAACAATAGTGATGGTAAGTAAGGAACAGCTTAAATGTTGCTTTTTGCTAGGTAATAACTAATTGGGGTACGTAGATGACGGGAGGGAAACGAAAAGGCTATGTTTCTCTATTTTAATTATGTTTTGTTTATTTCAAAGTAGTGCTTCTAAGTATAAACGAGTGGCGATATAAAATGGCTGCCAGTTAATGAAGTGCGCAAGTGCGGGGAAACACGTGACAAGGGAGAAAAGTTGGAGAAAAGCTAACCTCGTGATGTTGCTGAGAGGCTAGGATGCGAGAATGGTCAAGGCTGATGTGACCTAATTGAACTGATAGTGTGCCGTGGTGATCAGCAAGGAACCGTGGGAAACCATTTTAAGAGAAAGGACAATGCCTGCAGAGTTCTCGAATGTATCGAAAGAAGTTACAAATGTACTGATCGAAGCGGATGGAAACATGTCTTGAACTGTGAGAAAGGATATGATCCAAGGACCATTTGGATCCAAGAGAACTTGATTAAAGAATGAATAGATGAAATGTATGAACCAATGAAAGAAAAGCGTGTTATTAATGTTGCAACAATTAGTTAGCAAAGTTAGAATTAGGGTATAAGAGGGCCTACTCTTAGTGGGAGGGGGTCACAGTCACGATCGGAGTTGGAGAGTCGTGTTGGTGTTGGTGGCTTCCAGTGCTTGGTGGTCCTGATCGATCCATTACTGAGCGGGAGATGCTGAAAGACTGTTAGATGAGACGGGTTGCAGGTAGCTGATGCTGACGAGCTGAAGTTTCTGTTGCTGTCTTAATTTTCCAGTTGAGTATGAGAATCAGGTTATTTTTAATTCTTAAACTTAGGTTAGAAATCATTAGGCTAAATTAGGAAGGTAGGCAGGTAATTAGGATTTGCTTCATGACAAAAATTTCCTTTCTGCAATAAAATTGATTATGCTTAATAAATATTTGAATTAATAATGAATGAATAATTGAATAAAAAGTTTAAATTCTTTCTCATGCTTTTAAAATTATATAAAATTTAAGATTTCTTTAAATCAAACGACTCAGTGGTTATTTTACTAAATGATTGTGACACCAGTAATTGGTTATTGTGATTTAGCTGGTCTTAATCACTATGAACTAATTTCTTACATGAATGATTCATCGACAAAACAATGAGCAGGAATATCTTAAGAAATAACTGAAAAGAAAACGATAGTTTTAGGTAATAAGATATCCCGGCTCCTTCCAGCGGTACATAAATGGTGTTTTCCATTTAGTTCTCATGCTTCTCCTAGGAGTACAGATTTTCGTAAAGGTGTAAAGGAAATCCAGGTGTGTGCGTGTGTGATAGGCGATGTTTATGGGCCCCATCGTCATGTGGATGTGAGAAAATATAGTTTGCCCCTGGATTGACCAATAAGTGACCTAGGAGGAGAATAGTTTTATTGTACGCGCTGCATCAGTACCTTCCGCCTGCCTGATGGCAGGCGTGAGGGTGAGGCAGTGCCACAGGGATAGGCTGGCCCCTTGCATTGCTGGAGTTGCGTCATGGTTGTGACACGACTGCAGCAATGCGTGACTTTAGCGCAGACAGATACATCAGGATTCCTGACGTATCTGTCATTACTTTCGTCATGGAGCGCTGTCCAGTGAGTACAGCGCATCCATGCTGTTGCAAGGAGGGCGTAATGAGAAGTGTTGCAACGCTGTCTTGTCGCAGCGCAGCAACACTTTTCATGGCTGGGGCCCAGGAATGCGCACTATCTTATTGATGGTGCACATTCCTGCACTGTATTTTTGTCGCAGGGTAGCGCTGCACCATTGCTTGCAGCGCTGTCCAGCACCAAAAACATGCATAGATGTGGGCCCAAGACTTGTCCCCATTTTTAAGACCAGCTATTTTCTGGTCTTAAGTTCCTGCAGCTAACGGGCCTTAGCGTGACTTTTTTTATCGTTTCGCGGGTCCGGCCTATCCTTGCTAATAGGGCGAAGTGCGGTTAGCGGGAGTTTTTGCTAAATTTAGCGAAGGTACGCCTACCTTGCATGTCATTAGCAATAAGTATCGCTGGCATGCAAGGCGATAGGAGAACCGGGTGCTATCGCCGGAAAGCTGTCGCTAACGCCTGTTAGCGACAGCTTGCTAATAGGGCGATGAAAATATCGCCACTTTGGCGTCAAATAAGTGCTGCTAAAGTGGCGATGAGCCCTTGATAATATGCCCCCATGTATTCTAGTAACAAGTTCATTTGTCAGACACACCAAAGAAAGCAAAATATCATGTTCGTGTTGCAGAACAAATGCAATTAATCGAAAAAGCACAAATCACAAGCATCCTAATAACTTGAAATGTGGTTGTTTTTTCCCATTGACGCAAACACAATAATCTCATTGATGCAAACACAATATTCCCACTGATGCAAACATAATAATCCAAATGAAACCTCATGAAGTGCAATAAACCTCCTGAATTGCAACAGAAATAAAGCATCAGTTACATGTATTGTATTGTATTGTAATTGCATTTATATAGCGCTTACTACCCCTGACAAGGCGTCGAAGCGCTTTTTCGGCGAGTAGCACGCTACTCCGGGACCCATAGAGGATTAGTGTTGAATTAGTATAGTGAAACATGCAAGTACATTTTAAGTGATGGATAGGTTAGGCAGTTATTTGGATTTGGAATGATAGCAGAAGGATAGAGGAGGAAAAAAAGGTTTGTATTTATATAGCGCTGGTTACCCCTGATGGGGTGTTGAAGCATGCTACTCTGGAAGCCCATCAAGGATTAGTGGTGAATTAATATGGTGAAAATATGAAAGTAGTTTCAGTGGTGGATATTAGTCAGTTATTTGGAGTGAGAAGGATAGCGGAGGGATAAAAGGGAAGAAAGGTTTGCATTCATATAGCACTTGTTACCCCTGATGAGTGTTGAAGCGCTTTTCTGGCGAGTAGCACGCCACTCCGGAACCCATTAAGGATTAGTGTTGAACATTAGTCTAGTAAAAAATGAAGTAACTTTGATTAGTGGACATGTTATTCAGTTATTTGGGTAGAGAAGGGTAGGTGGCGGGATAGAAGAGGGAAAGAGGTTTGTATTTATATAGCGCTTGCTACCCCTGATGGGGTTTTGAAGCGCAAGTAGCACACTACTCTGGAACCCAGAAGTATTAGTGTTGAATTATTATGGTGAAACATGAAAGTAATTTTAGTGGTGGATATGTTAGTCAGTTATTTGGATTGAGAAGGATTGGGGAGGGTAGAAAGGGAAAAAGGTTTGCATTTATATAGCGCTTGTAACCCTGATGGGGTGTTGAGACGCTTTATTGGCGAGTAGCACGCTACTCTGGAACCCATAAAGGATTAGTGGTGAATTAGTATAGTTGAAAATTGAATATGTTAGACTGTTAATTCTGATTGAAAAGGATAGTGGAGGGATAAAAGAGGTGTCCGATGATGCAAGGAGGGTAGAGTAGGTGAGAGTCTAGAAAGGGTTATTTTGGTGGTCATAGTAGTGGTATGGGGTTTGGGATACATGAGTGTGGATGTAGAGGATATATTGATAGATGTATAGGATGAGAGATAGGGTAGTGCATTGGAAAGAGTAGTAGAAAGAAGTTTGAGATGAGTCAGAAGGTTGGGCTAGAAGATATATTGAGATAAGTATAGGCTGAGAACTAGGGTAGTGCCTTGGAAATGCTAAATTAGAAGAAAGTGATAAATATATAGATCCATAAATACATTGAAAGTATATAGATACATAAAGGAGGTAAGTATATGCAGATTAAAGATATGGATAGAGGCACAGGATGAGAAATAGGGTAGTGCATTGGATATGCTTTTTCAGGAGAAAAGTTACAGAGACACACAGTTCCAAGTACATGGAAGGTACATAGATGCACAATGGAAGTTAGTACATGTAGACCAAAGATGATATTTATTTATTATTATTATTATTTATTTATTTTTCTCTCAACAACATAATTATTGTACATGTTTATACAAAGCAATACACAAAGATAGGTACATGTCTATAGTGAAAACAAATGCTTATATACAGAGGGATATGCTGTAAATTTCTGTTTGCGTATGGTGCTTATGTGGGGAAAAGCCAATTCTTGAGTAGTTTTCTGAAGATAAGGTGGCTGTCGGTGGATCTTATGTTGGGGGTAAAGAGTTCCATAGTTTGGCTGCTTGAACAGAGAAGGATGTGCCACCCATGGTTTTTTTCTTGTATCTTGGGATTTTGAGGCGAGATGCTCCTTTAGAGCGGAGGTTCCTCTGTTGAATGTGTTTGGTGATTTGATTCCTGATGAAGAGTGGTCACATTCCATGTATTGCTTTGTGGGTGATACAAAGCAGCTTGAATGTGGATCTTCTGGCAACCGGTAACCAATGCAGGGCTTTCAAGGCAGGGGATATGTGGTCTCGTGGTTTGATATGTAAGAGTAGTCTGGCAGCCGAGTTCTGAATCCGTTGTAGTCTTTTCATGGTCGTCATGTGTGAAAACATCATCTTGTATTTCTATTGTTTAATGTAAATGTCTCTGCACGGTGTATTACAAAGTGCACTAATGTGTTTTATAGTCAAATATGAATGTCGTTCTCTTGTTCATTTTCAGTGCCCTTTAATCTCTATATGCACGGTAAACTTCATGACTCTAGCAGGGGTAGAAGCCATTTTATTAGAGGTCGTAAATGTGCGCCTTTCCTGCATCTCATAGTAAGCCGTAGTCTCGCTTTCAATATGGTAACATGAAGCGCCATTTAAAAAAAGTAATGAAGTCAGCAATGTATTCATGCATTTTATCTTTGCATCAAGGACGCCTCACATTTGTTCTGTGAGAATATCTTGCCACCTGTTCATTAAATAGGTTTCAATTAAAGTGACAAGTTTCTGACACCTGTTTGCAGGCCATAGATTTGCATGGAGTGAAAAATGTATATAAACTGTTCACTTTGCGTGGACATTAGCATTCTATAGTCCTACTGGTCATTTTGGCTGAGAGTTCTGGTCAGTTGAGATAGCAGTTGCCTCTTAATTATTTGCTGTGTTGCTCACTATTTTTCCAGGCGTGTTGTGTTTTATTTTAATACATGGGACAGGCACATCACATTATTTGGCGTGGTATTTGATGTTTTAGCCAAACGGGGTCGATACATCTTGCACCTTCACATTAGATTGACGAAATGTGCACAGGCTGACAGAGCTATAATGCAGCCCTATTGGTATGGATATTATGCCCCATTGTTAAAGAAACAAGATCATTCTAATAGGGCGAAAGAAAAGAAAAGAAAATGTAATCTGTATTAAGAAAATGAGTTACAGAAACAAATTCCCAGACAGATCCTTCAGAGTTCCCTTCTCTGGAGCAGTGTTCAGAAGTGGTATATCCCACCTAAATTTGCATAGAAAGATCTTAATAAAGGGTAAAAAGCATGATCCAAAAATGCTCCTTTGCCACAGCTCTATTATTAGTCAAAATAGATCATAGTTCTATTCATCGGCCATTTTAGCTCACTTCCGGTAGGATGTTTTGGGAACAGTGGAAAGCAATGAGCTAAGTCTTGATGTGTAAATGCTAGACAGCGGAATCAGCCTTATCTTGACTGAATTTATTGTTGAGCATAATGTTGAATATATGAATATCTGAGGTGGTAGAAGAGGAACACCCGATTAACTGGGGTTGTAGCAGCACCTCAGTGTGTTCCACGGAGCATGCTTTATGCTTCCTGTGCATAGGACAAGCTAGCATCAGTAGTGATTCCCCAGAGCTTTGTGTCATACAGATAATCGCTCGGCTCCATACATTACAATGAGCGCTGAGAAGACACTGCCTCAAAAATGAATTGACGAAGGACCAGTATAAGGGGTACTTTCAGCATGTTGTCTTTTTTTGCGTTTTGATAGTTGCACGGCCATTTGTAGGAAATGCTATCTTCAAAGCAGTGGCGTAGCTAGGGGGGGCGATGGGGGCGGACCGCCCCAGGCGGCACGAGTTTTCGGGCGGCAGCCGGCCCCCCTTCCTCCCGCTCTTACCTGCAAAAATCGGCCGCTACCACCATTCCTCCCCCCCCGCTCTACTATGATTTTGCCGAGGGCGGCAAACGCAGGGGCCGCCACGGGCAGCCTAAGGCCTAGCTACGCCCAGTGCTTTAAATGGGAAAAAATAAGTGCAGGTACTCATTAATATGAGCTAGAGGCGTGGCGAGTGGGCGGGGCTAGGGGCGGGGCTTAGGGCAACACATGACGATACATAATGACTTCTATATCAGTTGCAGCAACTATGAAAACACATGAGAAATGTGTTTATGTAAAGGAAACAGGTTAACATTACACAAAATGAAACCCAAAAAGGATGATATGTGAACAGTTTCTCGTTTTGTAATATTTGCTGCTTCTTAATGCCACACTTGTGGCACAATACTATATACTCTCAAGCGTGCACACACACACACACGCGCACACACACACTCTCTCGCTCTCTCTCTCTCTCTCCACATTCCGTCTAAAATCTACTGAGTGTCCTGATTCTCTCCCTTTTCTCTCCACTTGCCTCTAATCTTTACCCAGCCTCTAAGCTTCTCTCACTAGTTCTGCTCCTCTTCCTCCCATCTTTTGCTTACTCTCCACAAGTCTTACATTTTCTCCCTGGTTTTTCCCTACTTGTTTCCTGTTTTCCCCTCCATGCTGTACTCATCCCCTAAATTTGCCATCTGGAAAATTCAAGTTAAGAAATGCACCAGATTTATGACTTTACAGAAATGTGTGTTAAAATACCATTTCTGAGACGATTCATGATTTCAAAACTCAAATATCTGGTATTTTTATCTGAAAATAAGTGGCAATCCTACCTTAACCTGCCACCTCACTTCTTTACATTCATCCCTACTCCTTCCATCAACAAAGAGAAGCAGCTCCTGTCCTGAACAAAAAGATGAAAAGAAAAACGGCTTTGGCGAAGGCAGAGGATTTTGTTGGGCTGTCACTCGCTTTAGAACGGCCAGTGCAATCAATATCCTAAATAAGACTGGATTACTGACTGACTGCCAGTCCCAACCCATTTACACACCTGATGGAGAGGGGCGGGGGTGAGGCTAAAGCACTTTCAGCTGAATAGTCGTTGCGCATGTGATCGACAGTGAAGGGTCTGTCTAGACCCTGTCCTGTTAATCACAGCGTGACGCACGGCAGCCCCTTTTAGACCCCTGCAGTCTCAGGCCATTCACATGGGCGCTGCTGGAATCTCTAGCAGGGACTCTGCAGGAGGCTTGGTGCGCTTACAAGCTCCTGAGAAGCAGAGCGGCATCTACCCTGTGCTAGAGGAGATAAATAACCGGAGCCTGCAGTGCCATCTATTAGGGTACCGGCACTCTCCCTGGCTAATGAGAAGTGCCGGTACTGAAGGCCAGAAAATTCAGAAGTGCCGGTACTCAGTACCGGTGAGTACCGGCCCATTTAAAGCACTGGCTACGCCCCTGCTTCAAAGTAGTCAGACATTCAGTAATGTACCATCTATCTTTGAAGATCATACCTTACATACTGTCGCAAACATCCTCGAACAAAAAACGATCATTTAGATAAACAAATCCCTTCAGATCATAATGGGCTTATAATGGATTATTAATATTCATCAAGTTCAACATTTCCACATGATTAGAATACCCACTGGCTCCCAATCCAGGGCATTTGAAGCAATTTGTTACAATCAATCTCTTACATCTGGAAATGGCAAAGAGAAAGGGCCCTGAAAAGTGAGGCGTACTTTATGATCAGAGCAAACTGACTAAAGCAGAAATGATCCGTAATACCCATCCCATGTGTAAAACCTGCCGGAATGAATAGGTCCTCCAGGGCATCATGACCTTTTGCACGGTTTGCCTACTGCACACTAAGGGGATGGTTCAGAGTTTGGCAGAGTGGGAGGACAGTGGTAAATTGGTGGTGCTCCCACGCTGACAAACCTGTGATTCCCTCACTCTATTTGGATTCAGGGGAAGCTCTGGGTTTCTGACACGGGAGCCTTCTCTGGTTGCTACCAGAAACCTCTGCCCTGATGGCCTGTCTGCCAGAGGGTTGTGTGGTCATTGTGATTTTTGTTCTGCCATAGTTAGAGCCGGGCAACCATCACATGATTTCCCTGACTAGGAACTGCTAAGTGAGGTGTATCTGTTCCGGGCCGGTAAAGTACTCAATGGCCTTCAAATAGGAACAAAACTCAATGCACAACAGGGTGATTGATGTTTTTAGTTTTGAAGAATAAGCACACATTTTAAGAGTTTATTAAAATAAAACGTAGCCAAATTGGTGTATCAAACATGGTGGCTGCTCAGCAAAACTGTTCTACCTTCAATAGAACTGCTGCCGCGGCAGCTCCATTGAAAGCAGAGAGATCCTTGCCAGCGTAGTGTCGAGCTCCCTGTATAGCTGTCTTCTGCTGGGAAGGTGGTGCGTTGAGAGTGGCATGACAGAGAGGAAAAACTAAACTAGCCTTGGAGGAGTGGTAAAGCTTCATGTCAATAGCATCTTATTTTACTAGTTTGTGACTCTTGTCATTACTACACTGGCAATGAGGATGAGATCTGCACAAGGAAAAGGATACATACCAAAGAGAGGGTCAAACCTGCTGGGGTGGAGGTACTAGAAGGAACTGAGTACAAAACGTGATCCCAATAATGAGGAGCACGCCCTTCTAGTGGAGAGGTCCCTCAGTAGAACAGAGGTATGTGGAGAGTGTCATGAATGTCTTACTGAGAACTAAGACCATCTCACCACTTTCAGGCACAAAATTAAATTGCAAGCCAATGCAATACATGTTGTTCACAAGGAAGCACAACTTGTGAAAATGCCTTTAAGGGAGGAATTAAATAAGTTAATTGACCAAGGTGTCAATGCTAGCACCAAGGGTATAAGGGCCCCTATTAATCCAAGAAGCACAAGGAAAAGGGATTATTGATGACTTCACATCCCAAACCCTGAAAGTCTCAGGGACGGAAATTGAAGCACGAACCTTCTGTTGGGTGATTAGTCATTTAAATGTTTCTCATGGGGGATATCTTTCACTCTCAGAATGGATCACAAAGGGAAACAACCTTTACAATGCGGTCATTACACCGCAATACCTTTACAACGCGGTCGTTGCCGCGGTGTTAGTACGCGATGCATTTACATCGCAAGTCTTTACAACGACTTCCACTAGGGGGCGCTGAGGTATTGGAAATGAATTCCAACACCTTCCCTACTGTTGCGCAAACTGGAGAAGGAATAGTAAATAATACTATTCCTAAGTCCAGCGCGCCCCCTAGTGGAAGTCGTTGTAAAGACTTGCGATGTAAATGCATCGCGTACTAACAACGCTGTCGTTGTAATGACCGCGTTGTAATAGCACGTGATGTAATACATCGCGTAGTAAAGTGCTATATTCATCACAAACCTCTTACATTTGTACTTACATCAAAGGGGGCCAGAACACACCCTATATTGCGAGATGGATTGTGGGACAGGAGGGGTACAATTTTAGGTTGGAGTACCGATTGTACACAACTTGGATGCAGACTGTTTCTCTTGTATTCTATTATGCAATTCAGAACCAGAAGAAGTTAGCTGTCCACTAATCTGCCTAGGCTCAGCAAGAATGAATTGGAAGAGAACATGATAGATGGTTGTGCTTTGAAAGGAGCAGCATCTCCTCTCTTGTCCATGGCAGGGAGCAGAGTGTCAGCCAACAGTTTGTCCCCATCAGAACTAGAGGACAGACTGGCGGAGGGGGCTCTGAAGTTATAACTTGCAAGCTATACCCTTGAGGATAGGAGGATAGCTGCAGAAGAAAATAAGGCAGCCCTGGCATCTGAGTGCAGCTGAGGAGAAAAGGGCAAGCCCTGGCAGCTGAGGAGAAAAAGGCAACAGAAGAGATGGCACTAGAGGAAAAATGTTAACCCTGGCATTGGAGGAGAAAAAGACTCTGCTGGCTCATGAGAAGAGTCAGTGCAAGATGGACTTTGGGTCCTGCAGAGCCTCTGTTTCCAATGATGATGGTGTTAGCAATACAGAAGTGCCCAGGAGAGGTAAACACCAAGTCCATGTCTCCAAAGACCTGGGGCCTCGTTATGTGGTAAGGAATGGCATAGATCATTGATTTGCAGCATATGGTGCATTTGCACCCAGTGCAACAGGTGCTCCACCCATTCCAGCAGGTGGATAGGTGGAAAAAGGTGGACTGAGTCCTCACCAGCAAAAGGAAGGGGAGCAAAGATGACCATAAGGAGGTTTTTAAAGGCCCTGAAAAGAGTTTTCAGGGAAGGGAATCTCGTTATTCTTCTGACCATAGGAGGAGAAATATTAGTGGGAAGAGACCCATGGGACCTTACCAGCGCTAGTGCTATGAATATCTCCAGATAGGGCACAAGAAGGGAGAAGCCATTTGTCCCAAGAAGAAACCACCTAATGGTGGCTCATACCAGGTATTACCAGTGTAGTGCTAGTGAATGAGATTGTCCAGTGTTTACAGCATTGCATAGATAACCCTAGTGTCCCTGGGTGATAAAGAGATGCTATCCAGAGCTCACATGCCTGACAACACTAAGAAGTACAGACAGTGGCTCACCATCAATAGGCAGAGGATGGAGGCTCTGTGACTCTGCAAGAGACAGGAGCCAATATGAATACTATCAGATGTCATCTGGTGTCTGCAGAGCAGGTTGTCCCTGATGTAATCCATAGATTGTAACTGCTAATAACCAAGTGAACAGGTACCCCATGGCCATGATTCCCCTGGAGTGGGGTGAGCACTCTGGCTTACTGAAGATAAACATGAGTCCAGCTATGACTGTCTGCTAGGGAATGACCTGAAGCAAACTACCTGAAAGGAGGTAGAGCTCAGGTCACACCTAGAAATGGTGGGATTGCCTGAGTGGGTGCTCAGGACCACATGGTCCATGGCAGCCTGTCAATTGAGTCAAAAGGACCTGGAACCTGACAAAGTGGCCTGAAACAGTGGCCTAGGTACTTTATAAAAACAAAATGAGGGGGGACCTGAAACAGTGGTCTGGGTATCTTATAAAAAAGAGAGCGGGTAGGGTCGTGGGAAACCCACCTGAAAAAGTTGCCACTGTCCAGGAGGAGTTCAACCCTGAGGGGGACGACCTGGTACCTACAGGGGAAGACATTTCTGCCCTGGGAGATCTAAATGAGCTGGAGGGATTGTAAGCTGCAGGAGGACCATCACAGGTAGAGTTCTAAAAAGAGCAGAGGGAGTGCCCAACTCTCGAGGGCCTACAGTGACAGACTGAGGCCCAGAAAAATTGCTACACCTCTGGTGATCACCTCATTTACTGGGAGAATGGTATCCTGTATTTTTAGCTTAAGGTCCCTCAGCCTGGGTCAACCCGAGTGTTGGTGGTTCCCCAGTGCTATAGGGCCTTCCTGCTGGAGCTGGCTCATGATATTCCCTTGGTAGGACATCTGGGTTAGGGCAAAACCACCTGGTCACTCACTTTTATTGGCCCCAGATAAGTATCAAGTCAGATCATTTTGCAGATCCTGTATGACCTTTTAGGCCAGTAGCAAGTTAGGTGAGACGCACAAGGCTTCCCTCCAGAATTTCCTTGTGGTGGGTGTAGACATGTCTGGGCCTCTGGACCCAAAGACAGCCCAAGGGAAGAGGGTTATCTTGGAGTTGGTGGACCATGCCACACAGTATCCTGAGTCAGTACCTCTAAGAACAGTTACTGCGCTTGTGGTGGCCAGGGCACTAATGGGGAGATTTACCCGAGTGGGGTTTCCTAAGGGGGTAATATCTGATAGACGCCCCAACTTCATGTCAGCGCACATGAAGGCCATTTGGGATGACTGTGGGAATATTTATAAGTTCCCCATGCCATACCATCCCTAGACTAATGGGCTTGTTGAGAGTTTCACTAAGACCCTCAATGGCATGATCATGGGCTGCTCTGATCCCTTAATATATTAATTGGACATCTTGATGCCATGCCTGTTGTTCACAAACAGGCAGCGGGATTCAGCCCCTATGCACTTCTGTTTGGGCACCCAGTGTGAGTCCTCTCAGTCTTGTTAAGAAGGGGTGGGAGAAAGCTCCCAAGAAACCTTCCTAAGCTGTTGCTGATTATATGGTAGCCCTCGGAGCCAAGGTGAGGTGCTACATGAAAGAGGAAACTGAGAAATTAGAGGTGAGTCAGAAAATTATCAAACAATGGTATGACCAACAGCAGCAGGTCACTCAGGTAGAGTACCAACCTGGCCAGAGAGTGTGGGTCATGGAGCCCATGGAGCCTAGCGCCCTCTAGGATCATTGAACCAGAAGCTATGAAAATCAAGGAGAAAAAGAATGAGGTTACCTACTTGTTTGACCTCAAGATATCCAGAAACCCTATAAGAGTCTAGTATGTCAGCAGATTGAAGTCACACTATGAGAGATCTGAAATCAATGTGCTCATGATGAAATATTGGTGGAGAGGAGGAGGAAAGTGAACCCCATCCAGACCTCCCATTGTAGATGTATAAGGAGCAAGATGGGTCAATGTGGGCAGGAGGCCTCCCCCCCTCTTTGACAGAAGGTCAGCAGATGGATTGTCCCCAGTTTCTTGGGCAGTTTGCCTCTATATCCTCACTCCCTCCAGGGCTCATCAAATGGTTTACCCATGATATTGACACAGGGGACAGCATGCCTGTCATAAACAAAATTTACATGCTGTCTGATAAAGTGAAAGCCAGTATCAATAATGAGGTGTCCAAAGATGCTGGAGCTGGGGGTGATTGAGCCATCAATTTATCCCTGGTCCAGCCAGTGGTATTGGTATCAAAGGCTGCCCTCCACAGTCCCCCGGGCAGCACCCTGGATCTGTGACAGCTGGTGACTATTAAAAGTGGTGAGGCATAATCCTTGACTTGAATTTCAGTGAGAGAGATGGACTCACCTACTTGCAGGGTTTGGGGGAGTCCCTCACACTCACTTGCACTCAGTTTTAATCTCTCATTCATTCTCACTCGGTCTTAGTCACTTATTCTCAATCGCAAATGCAATCACTTTTACGTACTCTGACTCAGTCTTGCAGACTCATGTAGTCTCAATCATTCTCACTCTGACCCATTCCGTCTCACTCATTCTCAACTACTCTCACTCAGTCCTACTCATTGTCAGTGCTTCTGATTGACTCAATCTCACTCTGGCTCTCTCACTCTCACTTAGTCTCACTCAGTTTCACCCTGAGTCACTCATTCCCACTCATTCTCACTCTGGCTCACTCATTCCCGCTCAGTCTTTCTCATTCTCTCCTAGTTTTCCTGAGTCTCCCCATGAATCACTCATTCACCCTGATTCACTCAGTCCCACTCATTCCGATTCACTCAATTTCACTGTGACTCACTCATTCTGAATCAGTCCTACTCATTCTCACTTAGTCTCATTCATTCTGACTCACACAGTCTAACTCTGACTCACTCAGTCTCACATAGTCTCACTCAGTTTCACTCCGTCTCACTCTGACTCACTCAGTCTCCTCAGTCTAACTTATTACATCTAATTTCCTTGAGTCTCCCTATAACTCACTCGTTTTCCTGGATTCACTCAGTCCCACTCATTTCGATTCACCCAGTTTCACTGTGATCCAGTCTCACTCATTCACAGACAGTCTCAGTATTCTCTCTCAGTCTCACTTATTCACACTGATTTGCTCAGCCAGAGCCCTTCTGATTCACTCAATATAATTCTGCCTCACTCAGACTCAGTCATTCACACTTGTTCTCACTCAATCTCACCTAGTCTCACTGTGACTCACTCAGACTCAATCATTCTCATTCAGGCTGTCTCAATCAGTCTCACTCTCTCTCACTCTGACTCACTCTGCCTCACTCTTTCTCTAACTCACTAAGACTCACTCAGACTTGACTCACTCAGTCTTACACACAGTAACCTTCGGTTACACTGATTGTTACTCTCCCACACTCCTTCATTCCTACTTGTACTCACTCTTACAATCACTCATTGTCACTCACTTTTACTTACACATAGCCACACATAAATGCTCACATATACACACACTCTCTCACGGACACACACTCTCACACATACATACAATGTATTTAAAAGCATTATTTACTTACCTTTCTGCATGGCAGGTCCTGTTTAGAAACCTGCGGCTTCTTTATGCTTCACACACTCGAAACTCGCTTTACCACATCACAGATTGGGAGGCACTGAAGCATGCTGAGAGCCTGAGGCCAGGGCTGGGGGTTTCACCAGCCCTGGATAATCTCTGATGACTGGTGCAGACACCTTAGTGCCTGTGTGCCAGATATCAGACATTTTCACTAGCTGAGCTGTCTTAGGACCTTATCATGAGTCTGGCGGTCCACGGACTGCCAGACTCGCAGGGACGCAGTGGTGACGGTCTTCCGACCGCCCCATTATGACCAGAGCGGTTGGGCCGCCCTGGGACCACCGCAACTGCCACGGATCAAAGATCCTTTTCGGTGGTGCAGTGGTTTTGAGGCTGCAATATGCTTGGTGGGGCAATGAAAAAACAAAGGGGGCCCTAAGGGCCCCTTGTGCCTCTGCACCATGGGGTGCATGCAGGGGGGCACATGTTGTGCCCCCCTGTATTCATGCACCCCAGTACCTTCCTGGCAAGGACTGCAGCAGCCCATGCCATGCAGGTACTGATTTTAACGTTCCCATTGAGGCGCCTATTCCATAGGCACCGCCGTGGGAACGCCAAACAACCGCCTACCAGACATGAGAAAACTCCTAATCTGGCAGGCAGTTCAATAATGGGTTTGGCGGTGTGGCGCGGTCCCACTCCAGCACAGCTAAACTCATAATAAACACAAGGAAATGATGGACAGAGCGCTGAAACTTTTCAGACACTCACCCCTAGTCACAGATCTAGGTTGAATCCATCATCATTCTTTAGCTCACTTCGCCACCTCAGTTCAGACCCAGCTATATGCAAATCAGTCTTGACCCTGTGCCTCATGGGAACAGTCCAGCCCGAACTGCCAAGCCAGGTCTTCCCTGAACTGGAAACAAGCATCCTGGGGCCAGTTTCTGGGTAACACCCTTCATCAGTCAGACTAGCTTGAATCCAGTGGCAAAGTGAGCAAGGGACCCACGTCTGGGCATACCCTGCCAACTTAGGGCGAACAAAGGAAACACAAGGAGATGATGGACGGAGCGCTGAAACTTTTCAGACACTCTCCCCCCCCCAGTCACAGATCTGGGTTGAATCCATCATCATTCTTTAGCTCACTTCGCCACCTCAGTTCAGACCCAGCTATATGCAAATCAGTCTTGACCCTGTGCCTCATGGGAACAGTTCAGCCCGAACTGCCAAGCCAGGTCTTCCCTGAACTGGAAACAAGCATCCTGGGACCGGTTTCTGGGTAACACCCTTCATCAGCCAGGCTAGCTTGATTCCAGTGGCAAAGTGAGCAAGGGACACACGTCTGGGCATACCCTGCTTAGGGCGAACAAAGGAAACACAAGGAGCTGATGGACGGAGCGCTGGAACTTTTCAGACACTCACCCCCAGTCACAGATCTGGGTTGAATCCATCATCATTCTTTAGCTCACTTCACCACCTCAGTTCAGACCCAGCTATATGCAAATCAGTCTTGACCCTGTGCCTCATGGGGACAGTGCAGCCCGAACTGCCAAGGCCAGGTCTTCCCTGAACCGGAAACAAGCATCCTGGGACCAGTTTCTGGGTAAAACCCTTCATCAGCCAGGCTAGCTTGAATCCAGTGGCAAAGTGAGCAAGGGACCCACGTCTGGGCATACCCTGCCAACTTAGGGCGAACAAAGTAAACACAAGGAGATGCTGGACGGAGCGCTGAAACTTTTCAGACACTCACCCCCCAGTCACAGATCTGGGTTGAATCCATCATCATTCTTTAGCTCACTTCGCCACCTCAGTTCAGACCCAGCTATATGCAAATCAGTCTTGACCCTGTGCCTCATGGGAACAGTCCATCCCAAACTGCCAAGCCAGGTCTTCCCTGAACCGGAAACAAGCATCCTGGGACCGGTTTCTGGGTAACACTCTGCCCCTCCAAAATGTCCTGCACTAAACCCTTCAAAATTGAGTTCTTTGACAAACTTAACTGAGACCGCTTCGTCCTGTCCTTGGCTTCGTCAGTAAAATCACTTGTTCACTATCGACCCTTCATTATTGTTCTTCAAAACATTAACATAATAGCCAAATCAGCAAGCTTCCATCTTTGCCACCTTAAGAAACTCGAAAATCTTCTCCTCCCATCCCAGCTAAAAGCTGCTCCACATTCCATTATTCTCACTCACTTCAACTCAGAACATGCTGTTCTGACAGGCATCGCAGAATCCTAACTGGCTACCGACAGAGCAGTACTTCACTTAGAGTCCAACTCCTGTCTTGCATCTGTAAACTGGACCGTATCACACCCATCATCAAAGAATTCCACTGGCTTTGCAGGGATGTGAAGATAAAGTTCAAAATGTGATACCTCTCCTACAAAGTGGTCCATCGACATCACCGCATATATCTACATCTCTGGATGTCAAAGAGGTCTCAGTTCCTTTCAATGTACAAAATGTTTGGTGGATGGCCTCTGTGTGCTTTAATGGCTGCTCAACAAACTTTTCAAAAGTTTTATTTTTTCTGAAACAAATTCTCAAAGCGGGAATTTGTTTCAGAAAAACAAAAAAAACTAATAACCCCTTAAACCCCTGGAGTTTTCTCTGAGGGGTTCTCTGACACAATATCGAAACCAGAAATATCATGCAACAGAAATATTGTGTCAAAAATATTGAGCACAAAAATATCGTTTTCCTATACAAATACAGGTAAGTACAAAAATATTGAAAACAATATATATCGTTTTACACTACAATCGAAAAACTATAGACAAAAATGTCCTTTGTTAACATATATATAGTTAAAAGTAGCAAATCTTGAATATTTTAACATATAACATTAATATAATATACATTAAATGTGTTTATGTAATATTAAAAAAATATATATAAATATACTAATTTAAACAAACACACACATAGGGGGTCATTATGATGGCAGGCAGATTGCCCCCGGCGGGCCGGCGGTAGTCACCGCAGCCCGGCGGGGGCGATCCGCCCGCCATCCGTAAAACAAAGACCCCCGCCATATTATGATGGCTGGGGGGTCCGCGGCGGACGGAAAGACCGTCCGCCGCTTTTCCGCCGGTCGACTCGTCGACCGGCGGAAAACAGGGATAATCTGGTGGCGGTGTCTCCAAGACACCGCCATCCATATTATGATGCCAGCGGAGATCAGCCTTTCCATGGCGGCGTTGCCGCCATGGAAAGGCATACGGTCTTTGCATTTGGGGGCCTGTTGCGGGCCCCCAGGATGTTAGGGGGGTGGGGGGTGCACATGGGGGGTACCTGTGGTACCCCCCTGCATTTGTATGCACAAGGTGGAAGGCACCGCGCGGTGCCTGTCACGTTGTGCATGCAAATGCACGACGTGCATTCACAGCATTGTAGCGGGCGGTGCGGTGAGCACCGCCCGCCACAATGATGTGAATAGGGCTTGCCACCACCACGTTGGCGGTGGCATCGTAATATCGGGTGCGGGACCACCGCACCCCTTGCGGACGGTCACGCATTCCGCTGCGGTGGCGGGCGGACTTTCTCCGCCCGCCATCGTAATGACCTCCATAGTCTGTGTGCATGTTTATATACACATGTATATATATTTTGTTTTAATTTACTTATATAACATATATATATATTAAATTGACAATATTTTAAATATTTTTGTAGTTTATTTGTTACATTTTTTATTTTTTATATATATACATATATGCAGTGAACAAGGCGGTCTTGCCGCCGAAAC
This sequence comes from Calotriton arnoldi, assembly GCA_963921515.1. Lineage (NCBI taxonomy): Eukaryota > Metazoa > Chordata > Amphibia > Caudata > Salamandridae > Calotriton > Calotriton arnoldi. Next base: position 229,957 of record CAWUFW010006799.1, read on the forward strand.
GCGTCTGACCTTTGTTGGAATAAATCGCCATCTGTGCCAAAATTCTCACGGAGTCGGTGCCTGTTTGAATGACGCTGTCAGGATGGAATAATATACATATATATATATATATATATATATATATACATACTCATACAAATAATAATGTAACACATAAACTACAAACCATTTAAAATATTGCCAATTTAATTATACATAAAAATTAAACAATAAACAAAATATGTTTTACTAAAACTATCTTAAAAATTGCATACATTTAAATATATATAGAACATACAATTGAATACACAAGCACGTAATACTAATATATAATTAAACAATTTGAACAAAACTATTAAACTCTAGAAATAATAAATAAATTATTGCCGCTCCAATCCATACAACAGTAGGGAAAGCATTGAACTCAGGAGGGGTAACATTTTCTATTCCCATTCCAGTAGATGCAACAGTAGGGAAAGCATTGGACTCCTGAGGGGTAAAATGAACTATTTCCACTCCAGTCTGTGCAACAGTAGGGAAAGCATTAAACATCAGAGGGGTAACATTTACTATTCCCACTCCAGTCTATGCAACAGTTTGAAAAGCGTTGGTATCCAGAGTGGTTACCATTCCACTCCAGTCTGTGCAACAGTAGAGAGAGAGTAATTCACCTCAAACAAATAACATATTTTAACAATTCTATAAAATAATCAAAAATATAAAATTCTAAATATAAAAATGATATGTCTAAATCTTAGCAAGGGGCCCACTGGGGCTCAGTCGACGGACAACTTAAAGTCTGTCCATCTCTATAGGCAGGCACACAGAGGGTTTGACGGACAGGGTACTCTGTCAAATTTGTGATGGAGGACCCTGCCCACAAACCTCTAAATCGGGGGCTCAACCTTTGAATTTCTTGGTAAGAATCCCAGTAACAGACCCCGAGTAACAGATCACTACACCTATTTCACTATACACCTGACAATTGACTCTATTTGGAAAAGTTAATTTAAATTATCAACAAGACCTCTTAGATACAATCTTGATTGGAGGGTCATCCATGGACAGGGAAAGAAATCTAGTTGTAGAAAGAAAGGGATTGTTCAGAAATTCCTAAAGGATAGTTGTCTCTGTTTTAGGTTCCTGTGTTCTAGGAACTTGTTTTTTGGTAACATGTAATAAAGGCCTTTACGTACCATCCAAGAAGAACACACATAAGTGCTATCAATATACTTGACATGGCTTATGTACGTGTTGTATATGGTCACAGACACTACAGTAATTTGGCTGGTGTGATGTATGATATTGAGTCAAATCAGGTATTGGCTTTCTCTGATACATCTAGAATCATAGATTTGGTGCATTGCTTCCTATATGACACACCCATGTTTCTGCTCATGCCACTATCAATGGAAAATGGGTAAAACATATTCCTCTGTAGTGGGTACCCATGATCAGTAACTGGTATTGACTTAAGGGTGAAGTAGTATTACTGATAAGATCTTTCAACATGGTGGCCCTTTAGTCAAGTTTGCAGACTAGTGTTCGTGGTGTGAGTGAAGCACCTTGACCTTATCTAAGGGGCAACATCCTCCTGTGCTTAACTTTTGGATGGAAGGAGGGCCGGTAATCTAGTGACCGTGAACAATTTGATTTGTTTTGGAATAACTTTGTATTGAGTGTCAGACCTCCATTGACCCAACACAGTGAAAAGCTGATTGTCTCCTGAGGAGCATTCAATACTGATACAGTGTTATAGTAGATAATAGTGATAAATATTGTCAGGTTGAATAATGCACACATGAGGTCATAGCTTGTATATAAATTATGAATACCTTAAATGTGGTCACCGTGGACATTTATTGATCCTATAGATGGAGACCGCTTTCTACAGATTTGTAGAGACTCTGGTTGAATCATCTTTAGCTGGATTACAGACATTGCTTATTTTATGGATTAAGATGTGGTTTGCCACGTGCCCTGTTGAGCAATTTGAGTTTCACAGGTGTTTTCAGTGCTCTGTATTTTGGCGGTTTGTGCAACATTAATTTCAGCACTTATTATTCTAAAGGTATTCATTGCCCACTTGAAGTTGTTGCAAGGAGTATTCCTAGTCAGAAGATTTAGAACATAGATGATTCCCTTAGGTGTGCCATATGAAGACAACTATATTTCTGTTTTGTGAACTCAGGGTCATACAGAACTGAGACCTTCCTTACTCTCCTAGTACATAGACAGATAGTAATTGTCCTGATGAGACCTGCAAAATCACTGTTGAAACATCAACACCACACCCTTGGTTGAATTTGGATTGATTCTTAGGAATATCATGGACACTTTTGCTGACTGGATTCTCTGTTTGCTATAATGAAAAATACTTACATTGGGCAAAATCAGTGCATGTAGATAACTGTGTATATAATATCACACTTTAGAGCATGGCTCTGTCTGTACTATACTATTCATTGAGAGTACTTATTTTGGCAAAATATATATTTATGAGAAGAAAATAGAAGGGTTGAATGTATTTATCTGTTTGTTTATGTAATAAATTGAGCTATTAGCTAAGAGGGATGATGACCCACCTTAAGTAATAAACAAAAAATCTTGGCAGGGTGACTTTCCTAAAAGTTACTTTTCCTGAATATTTATTAAAAATAAGACTTCTCATTAAACTGGATTATTAATAACTATTAAAAATGGTCGTTTAATTATTTTCCTAGCTTGTTCTATTTCTGATACAGTAATAGGATTTTAATCCACACTCTGATATTCTAAATAGCACAACTAGGTCTGTCACAGTGAAAAATAGCTGTGGTCAGTCCGAGGGTGATGTTCCACCATGAAGCACAAACCATGGAGGAAGAAGGACCACCTCAAATGTTTAAGATTTTAACCCCGCTTTTTGTTCAGCCATCTAAGGATTCTGTGCTGTGGCCGAACCCAAAAATGAGTTCCAAACAGATTTGGTCTCAGTTTCTTCAGTGTGCAGACCACTGCAAATGCCTCCCTTTCAATTGCACTCCACCTCTGCTCTGTGGGTAGTAGTCACCTACTAATGAAGGCTACAGTTTGGTCTAGGCCATCCTCATTCAGCTGTGATGGAACAGCCCCAATGGGCTGTCTGCACTTGGAATTATTTTCTGAAGTCAGGTACCTTGAGACTGGGGCTGAGCACATGGCTTCCGTCAGAGTGTCAAACACCCTTTGACACACCTCCATTCAGATCACCTTCTTTGGCTGCTCCTTGGAAGTCAGCTATGTCAGTGGGCAACAAAGGTGCCATACCCCTTTAAGACCCTCCTGTAGTATCCAATGAGGCCTAAAAATGCCCTCAACTGGGTCTGTGTCCTGGAAGGTTCTGTGTATCAAGACAAAAAACGTTGACAGTGGAACCCTACAAAGAACTAGCACCCAACCTGCTATCCCCTATTTGCTGTAATCAATGGGAAATTCCCAAATGATGTGTGCACACAAATAACGCACCCACTGTCACGGTGCGGTCCACCACTGGACTTAACAATGTCTAACAACACAAGAACGAATAGTGCACCACTTTATGAACAATAACACAAAATTGATCAGATCTGTGTCCAAGATTTTTTCTTCAAATCATCCTTTATTTAGTTAGCTTTTAGCACATCAAGTTGAGTCGAACGCGTTGGCTGTTCGACTCAACTTGATGTGCTAAAAGCTAACTAAATAAAGGATGATTTGAAGAAACAATCTTGGACACAGATCTGATACATTTTGTATTATTGTTCATAAAGTGGTGCACTATTCATTCTTGTGTTGTTAGACAAGGTTCTGTGTATCCTCTGCAAATTGGTGGCCCAAGTACACCACAGACCCTGCCCTATCTAGGTTTGATAGTCAGGCCTGCCTGCTGCAGGGCCTGAAGCACTTCCCTCAGGTTGACCAGGTTGCCTTTACAGTTGGAGCTGGGGACTGTAATGTTGTCTAGATAAGCAGCACAGAATTCTTCCAAACCAGCCAGGACTTGTTTGACCAACCTTTGGATGGTGGCAGGGGATTCTTCAACCCAAAGGGCAGGACCTGGAACTGGAAACTCCCTTCCAGTGTGGAGAATGTGGACTTCTCAATGAGGGCTATCCACACATACCGTAATGTCAAGTCAAAGGTACTGAGTAACTTGGCAGCCCCTAACCTGTCAATGAGCTCAGGGTATGGGGTGTGCGTCAGCCTTGGTGACTGATTTGAGGACCCTGTAGTCTACACCAGAGGTAGATTTTCCCATTAGGCCTCCAGGGCTAGCCTCCCTTGTTATACCTAGAGAGAATAATAATATTTTATTCACTCTTGGTACAATAAAGAAATTGCCATTCAGTAGCAGCCTAAGGGACTTATTATGAGTTTGCAAAAGAAACAATTGATGGACGGAATGCTGGACAATGCAAACATTCACCCCCAGTCACAAGGATCTGGGTTAAATCCATCATTCTTTTACTCACCACACCACCCCAGTTTGGACCCAGCCATATACAAATCAGTCTTGACCCTGTTCCTTGTGGGAACAGTCCAGCCTGAACTGTCAAGCCAGGTCCTCCCTGGACCGGAAACAAGCATCCTGGGACCGGTTTCAGGGTATCACCCTTCATCAGCCAGGCAAGCTTGAATCCAGTGGTGTAGTGAGCACGGGACCCATGCCTGGGCATACCCTTCCCACTTAGGGCGACAAATGGGGTGAGTGTCTGAAAAGTTTCAGCGCTCCGTCCATCATCTCCTTGTGTTGGCTTTGTTCGCCATAAGTTGGCAGGGTATGCACAGACGTGGGTCCCTTGCTCACTTTGCCACTGGATTCAAGCTAGCCTGGCTGATGAAGGGAGATACCCAGAAACCGGTCCCAGGATGCTTGTTTGCAGTTCAGGGAGACCTGGCTTGGCAGTTTGGGCTGGACTGTTCTCATGAGGCACAGGGTCAAGACTGATTTGCATATAGCTGGGTCTGAACTGAGGTGGCGAAGTGAGCTAAAGAATGATGATGGATTCAACCCAGATCTGTGACTGGGGGTGAGTGTCTGAAAGGTTTCAAGGCTCCGTCCATCATCTCCTTGTGTTTGCTTTGCTCGCCCTAAGTTGGCAGGGTATGCCCAGACGTGGGTCGCTTGCTCTCTTTGCCACTGGATTCAAGCTAGCCTGGCTGATGAAGGGTGTTACGCAGAAACCGGTCCCAGAATGCTTGTTTCCGGTTCAGGGAAGACCTGGCTTGGCAGTTCGGGCTGGACTGTTCCCATGAGGCACAGGGTCAAGACTGATTTGCATATAGCTGGGTCTGAACTGAGGTGGTGAAGTGAGCTAAAGAATGAGGATGGATTCAACCCAGATCTGTGACTGGGGGTGAGTGTCTGAAAAGTTTCAGCGCTCCATCCATCATCTCCTTGTGTTTGCTTTGTTTGCCCTATGTTGGCAGGGTATGACCAGACGTGGGTCCCTTGCTCACTTTGCCACTGGATTCAAGCTAGCCTGGCTGATGAAGGGTGTTACCCAGAAACCGGTCCCAGGATGCTTGTTTCAGGTTCAGGCAAGACCTGGCTTGGCAGTTCGGGCTGGACTGCTCCCATGAGGCACAGAGTCAAGACTGATTTGCATATAGCTAGGTCTGAACTGAGGTGGCAAAGTGAGCTAAAGAATGATGATGGATTCAACCCAGATCTGTGACTGGGGGTGAGTGTCTGAAAAGTTTCAGCGCTCCGTACATCAACTCCTTGTGTTTCCTTTGTTCGCCCTAAGTTGGCACGGTATGCCCAGACATGGGTCCCTTGCTCACATTGCCACTGGATTCAAGCTAGGATGGCTGATGAAGGGTGTTACCCAGAAACCGGTCCCAGGATGCTTGTTTCCGGTTCAGGAAAGACCTGGCTTGGCAGTTTGGGCTGGACTGTTCCCATGAGGCACAGGGTCAAGACTGATTTGCATATAGCTGGGTCTGAACTGAGGTGGCGAAGTGAGCTAAAGAATGATGATGGATTCAACCCAGATCTGTGACTGGGGGGGGGGGAGTGTCTGAAAAGTTTCAGCGCTCTGTCCATCATCTCCTTGTGTTTCCTTTGTTCGCCCTAAGTTGGCAGGGTATGCCCAGACGTGGGTCCCTTGCTCACATTGCCACTGGATTCAAGCTAGCCTGGCTGATGAAGGGTGTTACCCAGAAACCGGTCCCAGGATGCTTGTTTCCGGTTCAGGCAAGACCTGGCTTGGCAGTTCGGGCTGGACTGCTCCCATGAGGCACAGAGTCAAGACTGATTTGCATATAGCTGGGTCTGAACTGAGGTGGCGAAGTGAGCTAAAGAATGATGATGGATTCAACCCAGATCTGTGACTGGGGGTGAGTGTCTGAAAAGTTTCAGCGCTCCGTCCATCATCTCCTTGTGTTTCCTTTGTTCGCCCTAAGTTGGCACGGTATGCCCAGACATGGGTCCCTTGCTCACATTGCCACTGGATTCAAGCTAGCCTGGCTGATGAAGGGTGTTACCCAGAAACCGGTCCCAGGATGCTTGTTTCCGGTTCAGGCAAGACCTGGCTTGGCAGTTCGGGCTGGACTGCTCCCATGAGGCACAGAGTCAAGACTGATTTGCATATAGCTGGGTCTGAACTGAGGTGGCGAAGTGAGCTAAAGAATGATGATGGATTCAACCCAGATCTGTGACTGGGGGTGAGTGTCTGAAAAGTTTCAGCGCTCCGTCCATCATCTCCTTGTATTTGCTTTGTTCGCCCTAAGTTGGCAGGGTATGCCCAGACGTGGGTCCCTTGCTCACTTTGCCACTGGATTCAAGCTAGCCTGACTGATGAAGGGTGTTACCCAGAAACCGGTCCCAGGAAGCTTGTTTCCAGTTCAGGGAAGACCTGGCTTGGCAGTTTGGGCTGGACTGTTCCCATGAGGCACAGGGTCAAGACTGATTTGCATATAGCTGGGTCTGAACTGAGGTGGCGAAGTGAGCTAAAGAATGATGATGGATTCAACCCAGATCTGTGACTGGGGGGGAGTGTCTGAAAAGTTTAAGCGCTCCGTCCATCATCTCCTTGTGTTTCCTTTGTTCGCCCTAAGTTGGCAGGGTATGCCCAGACGTGGGTCCCTTGCTCACTTTGCCACTGGATTCAAGCTAGCCTGGCTGATGAAGGGTGTTACCCAGAAACCGGTCCCAGGATGCTTGTTTCCGGTTCAGGCAAGACCTGGCTTGGCAGTTCGGGCTGGACTGCTCCCATGAGGCACAGAGTCAAGACTGATTTGCATATAGCTGGGTCTGAACTGAGGTGGCAAAGTGAGCTAAAGAATGATGATGGATTCAACCCAGATCTGTGACTGGGGGTGAGTGTCTGAAAAGTTTCAGCGCTCCGTACATCATCTCCTTGTGTTTCCTTTGTTTGCCCTAAGTTGGCACGGTATGCCCAGACATGGGTCCCTTGCTCACTTTGCCACTGGATTCAAGCTAGCCTGGCTGATGAAGGGTGTTACCCAGAAACCGGTCCCAGGATGCTTGTTTCCGGTTCAGGAAAGACCTGGCTTGGCAGTTCGGGCTGGACTGTTCCCATGAGGCACAGGGTCAAGACTGATTTGCATATAGCTGGGTCTGAACTGAGGTGGCGAAGTGAGCTAAAGAATGATGATGGATTCAACCCAGATCTGTGACTGGGGGTGAGTGTCTGAAAAGTTTCAGCGCTCCGTCCATCATCTCCTTGTGTTTGCTTTGTTCGCCCTAAGTTGGCAGGGTATGCCCAGACGTGGGTCCCTTGCTCACTTTGCCACTTGATTCAAGCTAGCCTGGCTGATGAAGGGTGTTACCCAGAAACCGGTCCCAGGATGCTTGTTTCCGGTTCAGGGAAGACCTGGCTTGGCAGTTTGGGCTGGACTGTTCCCATGAGGCACAGGGTCAAGACTGATTTGCAAATAGCTGGGTCTGAACTGAGGTGGCGAAGTGAGCTAAAGAATGATGATGGATTCAACCCAGATCTGTGACTAGGGGTGAGTGTCTGAAAAGTTCCAGCGCTCCGTCCATCAGCTCCTTGCGTTTCCTTTGTTTGCCCTAAGTTGGCAGTTTTATGCCCAGACGTGGGTCCGTTGCTCACTTTGCCACTGGATTCAAGCTAGCCTGGCTGTTGAAGGGTATTACCCAGAAACCTGTCCCAGGATGCTTGTTTCCAGTTCAGGGAAGACCTGGCTTGGCAGTTCGGGCTGAACTGTTCCCATGAGGCACAGGGTCAAGACTAATTTGCATATAGCTGGGTCTGAACTGAGGTGGCGAAGTGAGCTAAAGAATGATGATGGATTCAACCCAGATCTGTGACTGGGGGTGAGTGTCTGAAAAGTTTCAGCGCTCCGTCCATCATCTCCTTGTGTTTGCTTTGTTCGCCCTAAGTTGGCAGGGTATGCCCAGACGTGGGTCCCTTGCTCACTTTGCCACTGGATTCAAGCTAGCCTGGCTGATGAAGGGTTTGGCTGAGAGTCAAAATGTCATGCCATCATAAGGATCGCTTCAAAGTTTGAAAGGAGTGAGACAAAACAGAGACAAGCAGAGCAGAAGGAAGGACACAAAGCAGAGGGAATGAATAAGGAGCATTGCAGGTAGCGGTGGTATTCCCAAAGACATCACCGAATATAGCAACAGTACTTTATGGGCAACTAACCTTTGGCATATGACCAACAGGTAGGGCGGAGAGGAAAAGGAGATATGATGGTCAGCAGGGGAGATCAGAAGAGGAAATGAAGTTTTGTTGTGACAGTGGATAAGAGAGTGGAAACCATGGTATACTGTTAAAAAGTAACTATGGGAGGTTAGAAAGAGCTAAATGGAGGCGGAAGACTGCAGAGCTGCTGGTCATTGTCCGAAACAAGACCTCTCATGAGCCTCCCTCTAGAAGCTAAGTTCTCTATGTGCTCACTGCTCAAAGGGAAGGACGGAGGAAGAGCAGGGCTTCTGGAGGACAGAGACCATCGGGGATAGACACTAGATCCTTAGCTGTATTTGGTTGGGGTGGGAGGGAGAGTGCTGGAGCAGAAGGTGCAACTCTTCAAATGGGCAATGCTAAGTATTTGCATTTAATGTTGTCCATAAACTGCTTCCTGCTCAGAGGAGCCAGAGCTCTACCTCTAAATGAACCAAGGTTGGGATTAGGACTGCAAGGCCTATCTACAAAACCCAATTTGATAGAAAACAATAGACATTAGTATGTCAACAGCTCACCCTTTTTCTCACACAATGGTTACTGTTGTTTATCCAAATCATTTTTTCACTATTTCCGATTTAGCCCCATTGCTCTTGTTAGAAGCCCTTTCATTTATTTGTTATTCTTTTTGAAATTACTTTGTTATACACTACTGAGCGCTCCCTTAAAAATTTCCTATTTCTTGATCCCTTCACCTCCCACAGGAATTATACTTAGACATATATTCAATATCTGCAAAATTATCTTTAAAAACATGTCAATATTCTGCTCACTTGCCTGTATGTAGCAGTTAATCTTGATCCACGGTTGTCTTGTCAAATATTTTCACTAAGGGTATTATTACTTAACATTCTTCTGTACTAGCACCCATGAGCATGGTCCAGGATTGGGTATTATTGCCGTATTGTCATTGATGTCAATTTACTAGAATGTAGAAGTGACATCATGCACAGATTAGCTACCTATTTCATCATATTGTTGATCCCTTGACCCACCCTTAATCACAGAGCTGTTTTTGATTTCCAATACCACAACTGCCTTTATGAACCCTGAGATCAGAGGTAACAAGGGCAGTGCCAGGGTTATCAAATGACATGCCAGATGTACCAACTCCTACCCCTGCTCACCTTTACGTGGCATACATGTCAGTGCTTAATTTGGAAGCAGGGATGAGACGCTGCTCCTATCCGATGAGATTGCGGTGTAACGATAAGTAACAGAAGTGCTTTTCTAATAGGGGTAACTGTGACAAACACAATCCTGAGTGGTATGGTGGAGGCTGGTACGAATGCCCTCAGCCTACACCTGCCTATCCGCATCGCAAAATTTACTGTCCAATGAGGCGAGTAAATGAACCCTACGCCCTGACGAATTTGCCACGACACAAGCAATGGCAATGAAACATGTTGGCCTTCTTTGAAAAGGTTAGCAACATGCAGTGCTTTTAATCTGAGTAAGCTCACGACTGCGAATAAAGAGGGCAACCCAACTGTGAGTCTTATCTCAATTTTAATGTGTATGGAACACATGGTTCTTTGTAAATCACGGGGTTCTTTGTTTTGGGGCATTTAATCCTTTCTCTCCGCTCGTTTGTCTCTTTACTGGACACTATTTTGTTTTTTCAGTGAGTGGGCAACCGATGATGATATACGTGGGCATACTGGTGAGAAAATGCCGGTAGCCTCCCTGGTGTTGCGTACGTGAGGTGCCCACTTACTCTTTCACTTAATTTTTGTAAGTGTTCTTCACTCCCATGTTGTGGGGTAGGATATATATTTGCCGATTGACTGACTGCAGTTCATTTTTTAAGACGTTTTGAATTGGAGGTTCTGGGACTGGAGTAAACTGGACATGTTGCCAGAGATTGGCTGGAGGTAGATATCCCCACGTCAGAAGCCTGTCCTAAGATTGAAAAATTATTGACTCTCTTTAATAGCCAGGCCTTTATTGTATTGATGATTGATGAGTGGAGGGCGGCCTGGTGTGTTTTTCCCTCTAAAGCTCCTTGTTGTGAAGAGTGCTTAATTTGTACCTGTGTTTGCTGGTGCTCGGCACCGGAACTTATTTCCAAACACCGACACATATTTATGGGATTACACCACATGATGGCGGTGTGCGTCTATTTCTCATCAGAATTCTTCAGTGTAGCATTTATTTAAAAATGATAAATCTAGCAAATAGGTATTGCTGGCACTGGCATTCAGCAGCAGTGGCAGGAGCTATTGGAAGTGCCATCTGCAGTGGATTCCTGTGAAGTTCTTGAGCCCTGGCACTTATGTTTTTCACAAATTAACCACTGTGTATACTGTGAAGGCATCATAGATAATAAAAAAAATTGCTCAATCTATGTGATTCACGCATTTATAGTGCCAACATCTGCACAAACGCGAGGTGCATTTCAGGATATGGGAGTTCCGCAACTTATGAAATCCATAAACAGTCGCAGGGACATTAAATTAATAAGTATACTTTGTAGTACTGCTTCAACCTCCTGTCTGTTTTAATGCTTTGGTATAAAGGATGAAAGGTATTGTGTGTGTGTTGGGAAATGCAGCATGAACCGATCAATAACTAAAGAAATGTGCTTATGCTGCACAATTTGCTATTAATTTCTCAAACCACATTTAAAAAGAGAACACCCAGATAACTTGTAAAAGACCAATGCAGAGTGTGTTTTGAGATACACCTTTTGCCACTGATTGACCCTGAAATTAGAGCCCAAAATTTCAAATCTACTAAGTCTACCGCCCCAATATGTATGAAAATGGATAATGTCCCATAAAATCTGTTAAAACTGCTTGAGGAGAACTCTTGCCTCTGGTAAAGACTGTTAAGCCCACTGTGGTATTCTGCTTTTATGCCTCTCCTTTCTGTGCCTTGTATTGCGCAATCTCCTTTTCTGAGGTTGCTAGGTTGTGTTCTATTGTGGAACTCTCCCCCTTGAGAGAGAATGTCATTATTGGAAAGCTTTTGTCAGTTGGCTTGGACTGTTGGTGGCTGAGGTCCCTTGCATGAGATGTACAATAAACTTATGCTGTTTCTTCAATTACTTTTGGTCTCCTGCCTGCTATTTATCCTGAGGAGAACACCTCATTTTGGCGACGAGTGAACCTACTTTCATCAAACAGGGACCTCAACACAACTCAGCTTAACTATCCAACTCAGCCACTTCTGAAGATTTATTCCATGCTTGAAGATATAAGGTTGCTTTTACCTTAAATCCTTCGTGAGGCTCATCAGTTGTGCTGCCCTCGACTAACGTCTTCATTGCTTCATTCAACGTGAGGACTCTTCATAGATGACTTTTCAGCCTCCCTTCTCCTGTCGTCCTGAGGAGCGCGCTGGTGTACTGTACCCTGGAGTCTCACGGTAGGGTTTGGTTTTCCTGTTTCTGGCATCTGCTCCGCTGGCTTCACAACACGCTGCAGTGCGCAGCTTTGGGCCTCCTCGCATCAGCCTGGCCTTGCGGGGAGGCCTACGTTTGTCTAACTTTGCCTGAAGGCCTACGTGTGCCTGACCTTTCCTGGAGGCCTACGCTTGGCTGTCTCTGCCTGGAGGCCTACATTTGCCTGACCTTGCCTGGAGGCCTACGATTGCCTGTTTTGCCTGGAGGCCTGTCGGAGCAGGCCTACGTTTGCCTGACCTTGCCTGGAGGCCTACGCTTGCCTGTCTCTGCCCGGAGGCCTACATTTGCCTGACCTTGCCTGGAGGCCTACGCTTGCCTGTTTTGCCTGGAGGCCTGTCGGAGCAGGCCCATTTGTTGATTCTCGGCGCTTACATGCACTTCTTTTATTTCATATTTTCACATCTGTGCTGATGCGCACAGCTTTATTATTTTCTTTATTTGTTTAATTCTGTTTCTCGCAAAGTACGTCAGGCTCGCATAATGTTCTCCTCTTAATGTTGCCTGACCTTGCCTGGAGGCTTATTGGAACAAGCTCATTGCTTCATTGTCAGCGCCATTTAATACTCCTACACCTGCGCTGATGTGCACAGCTGTAATCCTTTCTGTAAAGTTTATCATTGCTACTTCTGCGCTGATGTGCACAGCTGCGTTTGCACACAACTGTTATTTAATATTTCTACACCAGCACTGATGTGCACAGCTTACTATTATCCCAGCGCTGATGTGCACAGCTGCAATTCTTAATATTGATTTTATTATTGTTACCTTATGTGCACAGCTGCGATTTATTGTAGGTATTCATGTGCACAGCTGTAGTTCTCTTTGTTTACTTCCACACACAGCTGTTTGCTTAACCTTTGTCTCATTTATTTTCTTGTCTTTCTTAAAATATTCACAATTGCTTACGTCTGTGTGAAACTCTCTCCTTAATTCTTAAACATGCAGAATGTCACTGCTGCTCCATTTTTTCTAGCTACACCTGCTGATCCTTTAATTCCTTGGATCAAATGGAAAAAAGTCTTTGCCAATTATGCTAGGGTCTGTGGCACTTCCTTAAGTGCGGAAAGGAAAGCCTCTTTGTATAAGCATTGTCTGGGTTCGGGGGGTCAGGAAGTCTTTGAACATCTCCCTGATCTTCCGGACAGTGAAGCTGCCGTTTTAAATGAATATGAAATATGTGTTAGAAAGATGGACATACATTATCTTCCCAGAGTAAGTATGGTTCTTGAGCGTTATCATTTTGGGAAGAGAATGCAAAGACAAGAGGAAACTGTAGAGCAATATATTACCATTTTAAGAAAACTAGCTTCTACTTGTTGTTTTGGTGCAACCTTGGAGGAGAGGTTGAGAGATCAACTTATGCTTGGTTGTTCTATTGATAAAGCCAAGGACAGTTTATGGCAAAAAGATAATCCCTCCTTACAAGAAGTTATTACTATTTTGAAGTTACATGAGCATTCTAAAGCTTGTGTTGACACCATTAGAAAGGAGTGCTCAAAAAAAGTGTGCTGTTGAGAAAGATGAAAAATATGTTAAAGTGGTTAGTATCAAACCTCCAACTAAGAGTAGATCTGATAGACCTTCGATCTCAGCCAAACCTTCTAAAAGTTTTTCACCTTCTAGTAACACTTTGTTTCAAAGTAAATGTTTTAGGTGTGGCAATCCTGGGCACATGGCCAACTTTATAGACTGTCCTGGGTGGAAGGTTTCCTGTTCCAATTGTGGCAAGAAAGGCCATTTTTCGCGTTGCTGTAGATCCAAGAGGGAGCAGAAGAAAGTTAGGGAAGTTGATGTTTACGAGCAAGATGGTGAGGTTGTTGAGATTTGTCAAGTTGTTGATTCAAGGAATGAGGGGCCTTTTGAGAATGTATTGATAAATGATGAGTCTGTAAAAATGCTATTTGACTCTGGTGCCAAAATCACGCTTATTCCTAAGAGTTTTTATGATCAACAGCTATGTAACAAGGTCAAATTAGTCAAGCCAGACATCAAACCCAGAGGTTATGGAGGAGAAGTTATTGATCTTTTGGGGTATTTCTGGGGCACTGTTGAATTCAAACGCAGGATTGTTCCTGGGAAAATGTATATCTCTATGATTAGTTGGTTCCACCAGTGGGATCTTTACGTGTACCTAGATCCAAATCAAACACCCTTGGTGTGTTTGAGGTATATGCCAGCTGTTTAAGCTGTAAATGATGGGGCTGATGTCTGGATTGCGAAATATCCAGAAGTCTTTAGCAAGGAATTAGGCTGCCTCAAGAACTATGTTCACCACATAAAGATCAAACCAGGAGCTGTACCCAAAGTAGCAAAGGTTAGGGGTGTTCCTTTACTAGTGAAAGATAGCATGAAAACTGAATTAGATAAGCTTATCAAAAATGGAATCATTCAAGAGGTAGAGGCGACTGAGTGTATTTCGCCAGTCGTTATGGCTCGCAAGGCCAATGGGGAGGCTAGATTATGCATAGATTTGAGGGAGTTGAATAAAGAAGTCATCGTGGACCATTATCCTCTCCCCAATATCACTGAAATGTTGTCCTCTTTGGCTGGAGCCAAACACTTTTCCACATTGGACCTTTCATCAGCGTACCATCAGGTCAAGCTTCATCAAACTTCACAAGATCTTACCACCTTCATCACGCCTTTTGGTACCTTCAAGTGTCTCAGGATGCCTTTTGGACTTATCTCAGCTGCCTCTGTTTTTCAGAGGGTGATGGAGAGAGTTCTCAGTGGTATTGCTGGGATCAAAGTATATCAAGACGACATCCTTATCCATGGTGTTAACCTTGAAGAACATGATAAAAGGTTAACTCTGGTTTTAGAAAGGTTTTTTTCTGCTGGTCTCACTCTGAAGTCTGAAAAATGCAAATTTAATGTTGGGGAAATTTGAGTACCTGGGTCATTTAATTTCTGGTTCTGGTATTAAACCCAAACCCTCTTTGGTACAAGCCCTTTCTAACTTGGAATACCCTAAGGACAAAGAGGAATAAGTAAAGTTCCTGGGTATGGCGGAATTTTATAATAAGTTTGTTCCCAATTTTTCACAAAAAATTGAAGTTTTGCGTAGCTTGCTAAAAAAGGGTTGTGAGTTTGTGTGGAGTCATGCCTGTAGTGAAGAGTTTGATGTCATCAAACAGTGTTTGAATGATTCCCCTTCCTTATCTAGCTTTGATCCCTTGTTAGAGTCATAGCTCATGACGGATGCTAGTTCAAAAGGTTTGGGTGCTGTTTTAGTACAGAAAGCTGGTGGTTCTGAAAAGACCATTCTTTTCATTTCCAGACCCTTGAGAGGTGCCGAGTGTAATTATTCTGTCGTGGAGAAAGAAGCTCTGGGAGTCTACTGGGCCATTCGCAAGCTAAAGAAGTTTTTGTGGGGAAAATCGTTTCATGTTGTTTCTGATCACAAACCTCTTAGAGGTGTTTTCTGCAAGAAAGGGGTTGACTTTGTCTCGCACAGGATTAGGAAGTGGGTTGTTGCCTTGCAAGAGTTTCAATTTGATGTTTCTTATCTTCCCAGCTCTAAAAACATTTTAGGAGACTGTCTCTCCAGGCGTTGTAGTCAAAATGATATTGCTGATGTGCCAGAGGAGTCTGAGTTCTTTTCTGGTGAGGAGTTTGAAGAAGAGGTGAATGTTTGTGTTATCACTGAGGGTTTCTTTTCAGAGGAAGTGTGGAGAGAAAATGTTGATCAGGATAATGTCTTGAAACTTGTGATGGAGAAAGTTTGTGATGGCTGGGGCAACAAGCATGACTGTGATGAAAATCTTAAAGACTTTTGGAATGTCAAAGATGAGTCAACCTTGGTGAGTGGTATCTTGATGCGAGGTAGTAAATTGGTAGTTCCTGACGCTTTGAAAGATAAGCTAGTGGACAATGCCTGTGTGAGTCACATGGGAATAGCAAAAACCAAAGAAAGGGTTAGAGAGGCTTACTGGTGGCCAGCGATGGATGTTTTCATAGAAAGGGTTGTTCGCAATTGCCCCCAGTGTGCTGGGAGTGACAAGGTGCTGAAGTGCAGGACGCAACCAATGATCGTCCAGGAACAGTCTTCTGGTCCTTGGGTTGATCTTGCAATTGATATTTTGGGACCTGTGAAGTTAAGGTCTCAGGATCGATTTGTTTTGGTTTGTATGGACTTATATTCTAGGTGGCCTGGAATTAAAATTGTCAATTCTGTTGAATCTCAGGTTGTTGTGGAATTTTTGGAAGAGCTCTTTGTGCGTGAAGGGTTTCCAATATCTTTATTGTCTGACAACGGAGTTCAGTTTACTTTGCATTTCTTTGAGGAATTTTTGGAGGAGAGGGGTATAAAACATAAAAAGGCTGCCTTATATCACCCAGAGTGTAATGGCACCATGGAAAGGTTTGTCAAAGTGTTGAAAGATGCCATGCAGCTAGCAGTTGTTTCTGGTGATAATTGGGAGTTGGCCATCAAAAGAAAGGTTCGTGAATATAGGTTTACACCTCATTCATCCACGGGAGTGGCTCCCTTTAGATTATTTAAGGGTAGGTCAGCCATTACTAATATAGGGCGATACAAAAGGGGATGATGGACGGAACGCTTGAGCCAATCAAACACTCACCCCCAGTCAACTGATCTGGGTTTAATCCATCATCATTCTTTAGCTCACTCCACCACCCCAGTTCAGACATGGCCATATGCAAATCAGTCTGACCCTGTGCCTCATGGGAACAGTCCAGCCCGAACTGCCAAGCCATGTCTTCCCTGGACCGGAAACAAGCATCCTAGGACCGGTTTCTGGCATTCCAGCCGTCATCAGCCAGGCTTGCTTGAATCCAGTGGCAAAGTGAGCAAGGGACCCACGTCTGGGCATACCCCCGCCAACTTAGGGCGAACAAAGCGATACAAAGGGGATGATGGACGGAACGCTTGAGCCAATCAAACACTCACCCCCAGTCAACTGATCTGGGTTTAATCCATCATCATTCTTTAGCTCACTCCACCACCCCAGTTCAGACATGGCCATATGCAAATCAGTCTGACCCTGTGCCTCATGGGAACAGTCCAGCCCGAACTGCCAAGCCATGTCTTCCCTGGACCGGAAACAAGCATCCTAGGACCGGTTTCTGGCATTCCAGCCGTCATCAGCCAGGCTTGCTTGAATCCAGTGGCAAAGTGAGCAAGGGACACACGTCTGGGCATACCCCCGCCAACTTAGGGCGAACAAAGCGATACAAAAGGGGATGATGGACGGAACGCTTGAGCCAATCAAACACTCACCCCAGTCAACTGATCTGGGTTTAATCCATCAGCATTCTTTAGCTCACTCCACCACCCCAGTTCAGACATGGCCATATGCAAATCAGTCTGACCCTGTGCCTCATGGGAACAGTCCAGCCCGAACTGCCAAGCCATGTTTTCCCTGGACCGGAAACAAGCATCCTAGGACCGGTTTCTGGCATTCCAGCCGTCATCAGCCAGGCTTGCTTGAATCCAGTGGCAAAGTGAGCAAGGGACCCACGTCTGGGCATACCCCCGCCAACTTAGGGCGAACAAAGCGATACAAAAGGGGATGATGGACGGAACGCTGAGGCCAATCAAACACTCACCCCCAGTCAACTGATCTGGGTTTAATCCATCATCATTCTTTAGCTCACTCCACCACCCCAGTTCAGTCATGGTCATATGCAAATCAGTCTGACCCTGTGCCTCATGGGAACAGTCCAGCCCGAACTGCCAAGCCATGTCTTCCCTGGACCGGAAACAAGCATCCTAGGACCGGTTTCTGGCATTCCAGCCGTCATCAGCCAGGCTTGCTTGAATCCAGTGGCAAAGTGAGCAAGGGACCCACGTCTGGGCATACCCCCGCCAACTTAGGGCGAACAAAGCGATACAAAAGGGGATGATGGACGGAACGCTTGAGCCAATCAAACACTCACCCCCAGTCAACTGATCTGGGTTTAATCCATCATCATTCTTTAGCTCACTCCACCACCCCAGTTCAGACATGGCCATATGCAAATCAGTCTGACCCTGTGCCTCATGGGAACAGTCCAGCCCGAACTGCCAAGCCATGTCTTCCCTGGACCGGAAACAAGCATCCTAGGACCGGTTTCTGGCATTCCAGCCGTCATCAGCCAGGCTTGCTTGAATCCAGTGGCAAAGTGAGCAAGGGACCCACGTCTGGGCATACCCCCGCCAACTTAGGGGCGAACAAAGCGATACAAAAGGGGATGATGGACGGAACGCTTGAGCCAATCAAACACTCACCCCCAGTCAACTGATCTGGGTTTAATCCATCATCATTCTTTAGCCCACTCCACCACCCCAGTTCAGACATGGCCATATGCAAATCAGTCTGACCCTGTGCCTCATGGGAACAGTCCAACAATATAGGGGCATATTATTTAAAAAGTGCGCTAAACATCGCAAAGCGTGTTTAGCGAGCACTTTTTTATCGCCGGCTATCGTCGGAATAATTTGCCATGCTAACGCTGTATTAGCGACATTTAGCGCTATGGCGATAATTATTCCAGCCATAGCGGTGTTTTCCATGAAACATCGCTGGTTTTCCAGCGATGTTTCATGGAAAACGGCGATAACCTTGCTGATACGACCCTGTGGTCGTATCAGCATAATCCACCCCCCATGTTAGATATGGCTAACACCTGCTAATTGCAGGTGTTAAATAAATAGCGATGACCCGGTTAGCGCGACTTTTCACGTCGCTAACTGGGGCCATGGCCACCTTGCTAATAGGCGATAGGCCTGTTAGCGGGTGTTTCCCAGGTTTGTTCGTCGGAAACGCCCACTTTGCATGTCATTAGCGATAAATATCGCTGACATGCAAAGCGGTAAAACATCGGGCGCTAATGCCCGAAAACTGTCTCTAACTGCTGTTAGAGACAGTTTGCTGATAGGGCGATAAGAATATCGCCGCTTTAGCGGCAAAAAGTGCCGCTAAAGCGGCGATAGTGCCCTTGCTAATATGCCCCATAATTCCATCTTGGGTGGCCTTCTGCAGAAAAATGTCTAACTGTGGGTCTGAAGATACTGCTGGTTGGAGGGAAAAGGAGTTGGGGTGTATGCAGAGGAGGAAGGATTTGTTTGATGTGAGGAAGGCTGCTAAGAAAGCAATGCAATAGGTCTCGCCTTTGGGACCTTATAAGGATTTAGTATTGCAGCATATTGTGCGGCACGAGAGTTTTCAGGGTACTGGGTCACTGATGAGCAAGAATCTCTCATGCACTACGCTGCTGTCTCACCATGTATAAAGCACATTTCCAAACCTCACACTCCTCCTGTACAAGTCTTACTACAAGCAACACCATTTTCAATCACGCACTCCAGAGGGTGTCTTCCAAACACTGAAAACCAGAGCAGCTGAGAAACTGTCAAGGGCATAAGTGTTACAATTAATTTTAAAATGGCACCGGGCGAGCAGGCTGCCATGAGCAGGAAACAAGACGTGGGTGTGAAAATGAAAGCGGTGTCCTGTGATCTTGGGCAAATCACTTAAAATACAAGCAGCGATCTCGGAGGGGTGGTCAGGGCGGGGTGAAAGAGTAGGGAGGGACGGCACAGAGCGAGCAAGCTGCCACAAGCAGGAAACACGAGGGGATGTGAAAAGGAAAGCGGTGTCCTGTGATTTTGGGCAAATCACTTAAAATACAAGCAGCGATCGTGGAGGGGTGGTGGGTGCGGGTGAAGGGGTAGGGAGAGATGGCACAGGATGAGCAGGAAACTAGACGCAATGGTGAAAATGAAAGTGGTGAGGGGGTGAGGAGAGACGGCGCGCAATGTGACTTGCACAGCATTTGAGCTTATAAATTACTGTATTTGGAATCATTTAAAAAACAGCAATGAAACGACATCAAACATGCTGTGAAGGGCATGCTGCCGACTTAGGAGTTAGAGTCTCAGCCTCAGCTCAACATCCTGTGATTTTGGACAAATCACTTAAAATACAAGCAGCGATCTCGGAGGGGTGGTGGGGGCGGGGTTAAGGGAGAGACGGCACAGGGCAAGCAGGCTGCTACAAGCAAGAAACAAGAAGCAACCGTGAAAATGAAAGTGGGCACGTTGTTAAAAAACGCACAGCCTCCAAAGTAAAACAATAATTAAACCTGCGATGCAAATGCCGACCGAAACATGAAGCACAGTGTCCGTGAAGGGGACGCTATGCTGATACACAAGCTGAGGCAAACAAGAAAAAAAATTGTGCGCACAACGGAACCTATATAAAAACAAGCATTCGCACACAGGACAAATAACAAGAGGAAACCAGGGGAGCCCGAGAGCAGGGGAGGAGCTTGAGCAGGTCAGCAAACAGCAGAAGAAGCTCAGCCACCGTGATACCAGCCCGTGCTGTGTGAAGAGCTGTTTATAGTTCTTGAGCAGAAAGTGAAACAAGCGTTCGCAGATGTGAAGAGCAGCTGGTAAAAAGAAATAAAAGTCCCTAACTAGAAAGTAAAAAAGCAACAGCAGACAAGTCCTGCTGCAATACTCAAGTGACCACAGAGTACATACAGCAGATCATCCTGCAGCACAAGCTCTGTAGGCTCGACCTAAAAATGGTTCCTCTTATTATGCAGTGTACCATAATAGTGAAGAGAGCCCCCACAAGTCATTTTTTTTTTATTTTGAAAGTCGCTCTACCTTCAATGTTTGAAGTTTTAACCATCCGAAGTTTGGGTCTAGTTACGCCCCTGCCTGCAGATCACCCTGCACTGCTTCCTCTTTCTCCACACACTATACCCACTACTTCAGGTCCATCTGCACATCTGGCCAGGCAGCTATTAAACCAAGACAAAATACATTCACAAACCACCACCCCGTGAGCCTCCAGGCTCACCTTCCTTGCTGCCATCATGGTGTGCCGGCCCTGGTCCTGGGTTACCTAACTGAGAATGATCTGTCACCATGACCCAGTAAATAAAACATACACTGGCAAAGCCAAAATGACTGGCTTTTTAAGATGTGGAAGTACTTCTGCATTGGTTGGTGAATTTTTATGTTTGTATGGATGGGTGAGGAGATGAATGTGACAAAGGGTCAGTTCATTGATCGTCAAATGGGAGACTGCCTGAATGCATGGACTGAAGATTCATACTTGCACCCACTCACCCATTCATCCAATCAAGCAGACTTTAATGTAGGCATTCTCTTTGGCTGTCAATGCACTCATTCAATAATAAAGCCATCTATCCATGCACTCACTTGAAGGCTATTATCATAAAAAAAAGTGTGCAGTCAATGAAAAAAGAGTACAGAAGTGCTTGCTAATTTGCAGTCTAAAACAAGGAAATTGCACCACAGTCGTGCCCTTCTGCTGCCCAAAGTGCCAAGACCAATGGGATGAGTGCTATAGAAATGGCAATAAAATATTCTGCACTTTGTACTCCATTACGCCCTACTGCCATGCAAGTGAGAGATTAAGAGCAGGTAGCATAGATTCTTGCATAAGTATCAGCCTCAACATTTCTGCATAATTCACTCTCACAGGGAATTGTTTCCCAAATCCTTTTTATAATAAATAACCCTGCTGTGTCGTATGGTTTGTTCCTCCGTCGGTAAAACTGTGCGTTTGTGGGACTACATAAACGTCAGGATTGTGCCAGACGGATTCCATTCACACCCTTAGGATATGTTGGCCTGTACTACTGCTAGCTCACAGTGCACCAGCCGAACCCTTAATTACAGGGTAACAAATGTGCGTGCAACCTCAGAACATGACAACCCTGATCCCCCAAGGAAACCGTGGTAACACATATAGAACCTTTTTGTTTAGACTCTCATGCATACCTAGAGAAAATAAGCAAGCAATACACAACCTGCGGTTTCAATATTTATTGAAGCAGTAAGATCCTTGAGTAAAATACGTGCCCTGCAATTAGCTATAGAACGAAACATATCACCATAATTATCAATATAAGAACAGTGTATAGAATGAATAGCTCCATCATCCTGCTGGATCAATGAAAATATGCTGACATATATGTAGTGTAATGTAGTGTGCTCCTACCTAACGCTCCCTAATCAAGTTTGGCCTAGGGTGAGTGATCTGCCAAGAATCCCTACCGGGTGACCTAACTCCCCATACCTGTGGACAATTGTCATTAGGCTGTCCATCTAGGTGAGACATCCCTCTTGTGGGGAACAGGAATCAGCTGAGCTGGAATTCCGACGTACCATGACCTCGAAGTGTCAGCAGAGTGCTCCTCTGATTTTAATGAGGAAGTGAATTCATATATGTAATAAACAGTGCCAATGTTGGCATGTCGAGGTCTTTGTCAGGCAGTAATTGTTTAGGTAAGTTAGATAGCGTCATCACCTACTGGGCCAAAGCAGCCCTGGCAATTTTGTCGGGCTAGCCCCCAGGGGGTAGGGGCAATTGTAAAGCACTGCTGCTTTTGTTACTGGGGGTTAATATTGCAGCACTTCTGCAAAACTGGCCCCCAGTAACAAAACCGGCCACCACAGCTGCAAAACCGGCCCCCACCCTTCCAGCCTTCTGGGGAAATGCCCAATGCCTGCTACGGGGGGCAAGTGTAAAGTACTGCTGCTTTATATCCTGGGGGCTGATATTGCAGCACCGCTGCAAAACTGGCCTCCAGTAATAAAATCGGCCCCCACTGCTGTAAAACCGCTCCCCACCCTTCCTGCCTCCTGGCCCTGTTCTGGGCAATAATAAACTGTAACAATTGTGCAGTGAACTCTATACATCGTACTGAATGTTCAAGATCATGATAGTGTGCTTATGAAGTCAAAATGTATGCAAATGCAGTTTCATAGAATACTATCCTGCACTGACACGTACACAAATGTATGTCAAAAGTCAATGTGCTGCAGAAAGAAGGCAACCTAAGAAACGTGAGCATAAAGATGGCATTGTTTCTAGTCCAGCCACGTGACACCCATTCCTTGTACTAAAGGTGAAAAAAAGCAATCACTTCGGAACACAAACACTGTTATAAACATATGGGCTGTAAAATATAAAAATCCCTAAAAGCTAAAACAATCACTGCTTCTTTAACACAGAAAGCATAATGAAAGTCACATAAAACATTTTAAAGCAATTTCAGTAAAAGCATATAAAAGCACATTTTCAAAAACAATTTTAGCATAAAAACAAAGCTGACTTAAAAATTGTCCCACGATTCAAAACGGCAAGATTGTTTAAATGTTCCAAGAAGTAGATGAAACATTGCTGTTCCCAGCTACCGCTGTCGATGTTCCCACAGGCACCCATCAAATCAAATCCATTGAGCATCTATGATCCCACCCAGCCCCCACAGCAGCCACTGAAGGAGGAGAAGACAATGTGGAATCCACAGAAACCAAGCCAAGGTCCAGTCCACCAGGAGCAGAAGCATCCCAGGAGGGCTCGCGAAATGAATTTTGGAGCAATGGTAAGCAACATGGACAACAGTACAGATGGGCCGTTAGCAGACCAATCAGCAGGGTAATGTCCGGTGACTGAACCAATTGCATCCCCAAGCATGTATCCAAAGCACACTCGAAAGTGCACAGAAGACAGAGGAATATGGATTACACGCAGTGTAGCCACACAGGCCAGAAGGACAAGAACCCATGTTCGTTTAGTTCCTGGAGTGAGGGTGCTCCAAAACGCTGTATGATGCTTTCACGGCGGAGGAGCACATGTGGAAGTGCCAGTTCCATTAGGCCTCGTGATGGGACATCCATTGCGGAGCACAAAAAATAAAAGCCCAGTCTCGACAATCAGGAGCATGACTAGCGGAAGCCTTCCAAAAATGCTTCCAAACATGGAGTGATTTAATGATGGAATAACTCCGAAGACTGTCTGGAAGGTACTAACCATACCAGAGCCAAGGATCTTAAGAGAGTGTGCTACACCTGCTGTATTAGACATGGTAAAAATGCAGTGAACCAGCTTCCAAAAATGGTGTGGGAAGTTAGTGCGAAGTAGCGACTGTATCTCAGAAGATGATCTTGCAACTTGATGATCAAACATCTCCCGTGCAGATGTTGAGGCCACATCTTTCTGGAACAAAGCAGCTTTCAGTCTGCTTAAGGTATCAAAGTGCACATTCGAAAGCTTAATCGAAGGCCCCAGCTTTGCCTCCCTAGCTGTATGGGCAGGTGGAAACAATACTTACTGGTCACGACCCCAGAAACCTTCACCACTTACTTACGATGTCGGTCTGACTTGCGTCCGACCAACACCGTTGCGGAATGGAGCTGCCCGACCATAGGTCGGAGGTTCCGCCAGCAGAATTTGGAAGGGAGGTCAGAAACATCCAGTTTTCAATTCCAGTTTGTGAGGCGGGCGGAAAAGGCCTGCAAGCACATGCCACACTTGAACAATTGATGTTTTTAAACATCCCTGCACCGTGTGGTAAGCACCATTTGGTCCCATATCAGAGGGCCAGGAGGATGAGGGCCCTGCTAGGGGCCCCCAAACTCACTTTCTGCCTGCCTGTTAATGGCGGGTGGACTGCCATGAAAGGACAGGTGGAAAGCGACACCATAATCCCTACGACGGAGCCGAGGCTGGCTCCGCCATCATTATGAGTCCTTCCGACGGGCTCTTTGAGTCCGTCGGAAGCGCAGCGGAATTCTCCCCCGGTCAGAGGGAAACCAGCTATGTCGGGCAGAAAGCCAGCTGTCCAAATGGCTTTCCGCCTGACATCGGTAATTGGGCCCTTTGGCAATGCTCTGTTTCATTCTGCAGCAACTCTGATCGTTCAACATCAAAAAGCACCCACTAGAGAGTAGGTTGAAAGTCGGATGAATCACAGCAGCTGGAGAACCCTTCAGATAGCAGGACAAGTTAGCAACGGATGACACTTCCCAACACACTAAAGAATGCCCTACAATGCCGGCGACACTTCCCAACACACTAAAGAATGCCCTACTCTCACAGTCAGAGCTGCTAAGAAAACCTTTGGTTCCCCTATTCCTACGGCAGTGTCTAAAAGTTAAAATCCATGACTTGTGTACATACCCTTCCCCTAGCACTTCATATCTGCCTACTTGATGGTGTTGTAAACTGTAATCAAATTGGAATGTCTATATTGGGAGAGATAAAGCAGTGGATTATCCAACCCGCGCAAGGTGTTTTAGCAACAGTGAATTGTAGTTTCTCTAGCTTCTCTAAATGTAACATCGTGTATATCGCATCCTTCTGTGTCATTATTTTTTGCTGTTCTGTAAGATTATAAGCTAAAAACAGATTTGTGGCATTAAGGTGTCGCCATGGTACGCAACCGATGCGAAGCATATGCAGTGTGCAGCTCAGTACCATGATAGCCCTAAACTGTGATTGCCCATCTTGTAAAGTAAACACATCATCCTGTATGATATCCATTGCTGATGAAACAATGTTACTCAGAGAGTATATTCTAGTAGATAGGGTGGTTATAGCATTATCAACTACCGCCAAAGACCTTTCTAAATCCACCCCTTTCAATCTCGCGCAGTCTCTCAGCAGTATAGCACATGCAGCCTGCCTCGAAGAGGTGGAAGAGGAGGTGGAGGTGAATCTGATGCATCCAAAGAGAAGTCATAGTAGTTGCTGAAATACCCTGAGGCTGTTCGATCTATTCTTGGCAACTCTGGAACTTCCGTAGAACTTGGAGGTTGATCGGACTGTGGTACATTGATGTAGACACCATCCGGTTTAGGTTGTAAAATAGAAATCTGGATTTCCGTACAAGTTGCTTGTATCGTATTTGTTGATGTAGAAGGTAGAAAAGATACTTAATTGCTAACTATCACCAACTGGGAAGTAGAGGCATCAGAGATCAAAGCTTCCAACTGGATTTCCTGTATGGTAGTGAGAGGAGACAGGTAACAACACAAGTGTCCGCATGGTCTACTGCGTAGGACCGGCCTCATTATGTGGTTTGATGAGATATATTGACACAAATCTCTTGTTTTTGCAACCAGAGAGGAGCGGTAAAAGCACAGTTCTGGTACCTTCAATCACCAAGACAGGTACAGGTGCTCTGTAAGATGGCCCAAATTATTTTTTGTCCACTATCTTCTCCTGGACTAGGTCCCCAATCTTAGGGATCCAACCAGGAATCGCTGGTGCTACCTTCACTCCTCCAGTGACAGTGTGTTTTACTTTAACGTTGCTTTGTGCATACCAGAAACTGTTCAGTTCCTATAAATCATTCAAACGTTCATTCATTTCAAAAGGTGTTTCTGCCATCACTGTGCTGAGACCGTCAAGGTCTGGCACCCACATCTTAACCCCAAGCAGGATTTCATAGGGAGTCCAACCACCCAGGGATTTTCTAGGCAGATTGGCAAGTGCTCTTTGGACCCCAAACAGGTGATGGACTCAACTGCGATCTGAGTCTAATACCCTTGCTGTTAAAGACTGCTTTAAGTCCCGGTTTTTCCTCTCCACAACCGAATTTACCTCACGATGGTATGGGGAAAAATACTGCATGGTCACAACCAATCTCCCAATGGTGTCTCTGTTAGCCTTAGAGGCGAACGCCGGCTTCTAGTCAGAATGGAATGTGCCAACTGTGTATGCCCTGATAAAGACTTGCAATTCCTTTATAACAGTACAGGCATTAGCTGATCACTGTGGCCAAACCCATAGGAATCGAGAAAAGGAATCCACTGCAACCGAGATGTATTTATAAGCCCAATCTGATTGTAAGTGGCCGCAGCGGTCCAGATAAATGCATGCGAGAGGCTTGTTTGAAATTAATAAAGTTGTCAGTGGTACGCGTGCTAAGGTGGAACCCTTCATCTGCCTGCAGATGTCACATTTAAGGACAAAGTCCCTAGCCTGTTTGTAAAGACCTGGCCACCAATAGCGTTGCTGCAATAATTAAATTGTAACCGCCACCCCTGCGTTTGCAGATGCTAAGACCCCATGTGCTGCTAGGTTCAAGCCTAACTTGCAATCTGAGTTTGTTATTACCCTATCCCCCACTCCGGAAATGTGATATGTGGTATGTTTTGCACGCTTAACTGGTAGGAGTACTTAATGGGAAAGCCTTTCGGCAGATGTGTGCCGTCACGTACTGCATTGACAGCTGCCATAATGTCTCGATCTGTTCTCATAGTGGAACAAGTTATTGCAGCTACTGCAACAGTTTGCACTGTTGCTTTTGCGGCTTCATCAGCCATTCAATTTCCTGCAACGGTACGCCTAATCATTGGTGACCCAAGGTGTAAATTACATGAGTCTGTGGCATGCATGCTTTCAGCTTAGCCACCTGTCCCCAAAGAGTTTTATGCTTTATCGTGTACCCTTTGGAATCTCTGAATCCATTCTGGCTCCAGTACTGGAAGTATTCATTGTATTATTGAACACAATAATGCAAATCACGCATTATTAGTGTGGGGAATCCGGGATCAGTATTCTCCAGGGCCAGAATCAAAGCTCTAAATTCTGCCAGCTGCGCAATGCAGTCACCTAGTGACTGTGTGTAGTTTTTTTCAGGAAGGAATTCTCGCATGTGCGTTTTTACAGCAGTGTGTGCTGCTGAATATTGTTGATTTGTCCCTATGGCAGGATGGGCAAAGTCATCAGTACATATGATGTAATCATACTGATCGAGAGGCAAAACTTTATTAGGTAGAGGATATTCATGTTCATACTGCAGGAATGCCTGTGTTTGTAGTGTAGAGTCGAAGTCGCAGTCTACATCTGTTGCAGTGAGAGAGTTGGCACATTGTATCCAATATGGATGTAAGGCCTTTGTATTAGGTATGCTGTCCTTTGTCACAGACCCTAAGGCTGGAGCTGAGGTGACAACAATTATTTGTGTCCCTGAGCCAATGCTCTCTCTCTCCCCCCACAGCAGACTGTATCACCATCAGTATTTTTTCTGTCAGTGCAAAACCCATTTCGGCATTAGTGTATAAATGCGATTTATGTGCAATTGGTACTGTGTCACCTTCATTGAACGTAACGTAGGTGTACCCAGATGACCCCGCAATCATTTGGATCACCAGGTTTGTGGTGTTTACACATGTGTTTAAGTGTTTTGAAGCTAGCACGTCAGCTTGCACTGAATGTAAAATCTGTGTGTTTTCAGTTGTCCAATGTGTACTTGAGAAGTCTGGAGAAATCAAGTCGCAGAATGATTTAATCTGGACTGTAAGCTCTGCCAAAATTTAGGACTCCCAACATGGATTGAAGTTTCTTCAATGTGTTTGGTGGTTGTAAAAACACACACTTCTCTAAGAAGTGCGTGCCAAGGCTTTTGCCCTCACTTGACAATTCGTATCCTAGAAACAGGACTTTGAGATGGGCGATCTTTGATTCTTTGAAATTAAATTTATAGCCCATGTGAGCAAATCCTAGAACTATACGATCTACTCTTGTCAAGTGCGCACAAAGGTCATCAACCGTCAAACAAATGTCATCGACATAGGACAATGCCTGGTCATCAAATTGTTGTAAAAGATCTGTAACCCGGGCTGAAACCAATCCAGGGCTGTTCTTATACCCCTGGGGTGAATGACAGAACTGTCATCGAGAACCTAAAGTGCTGCAGCTTGTCAAATACCTGCTTTCAGCCACTATATTTTGGCAGAAAAATCCATTCAGGATATCTTGTGTTGTTTTGTATTTTTTACACACTCTATTGTTCATTAGTGCTGCCCTGTGTGTGTTTTGTACCGAAACTGTGCATGTAGCTGTGTCTAAATGTCCCTAATCTAATACTAGACAATAAGAATGGCCTGGTTTTATTGCTGGAAATAAAGGATTATTCATAGGAGAGGTGCAACTTTCTATTACACCTTGGTATTCAAGTTGTGTGAGAATTTCTCTAACTTGCTTTTTGGCATCATCCTTGATGAAGTACTGTCTTTGAGACTGTGGGGTTGATCTCACTGGTATTACGTGATATGGGGAACCATCATCCCAGCCCACATGGTTGGAGTATAGTCAGTCAGTCAGTCAAAATCTTTATTCGGCTGTATACCAGCCATAAAAGAGTACATCATAAAAACATATCGGAGAAAATAACACAGTAAAGTTAATAGAATACAAACAATAAATGGTAATTCCATAGCGATGACAATTGCAAATATCCGGATATCAGTCTCTTATGGCAATTTGTCCACAGACGAAGAACCATGATGCCTACGCACACCAATATTTCAATCAAGATAATAAATGGATAAGGAAGGGGGACATCTAAATACAAGTTCCCTATAGGTGTCAAATTCAGTTATCAAAATTGATCATTGTAATGAATTAGTTCCACATGAGGAGATCTTGAGTCCAAGGCACAAATATAATAAAATGCATAAAATCATTTCCCAACAATATTCTGGAGCTGAACAGCCGAGGAAATATACTTGTAGACCATTAGGCAAATGAATTCATCTTTTAAAAGCAGAAGATAATGTAACTTGGCCCGACACTTTCTTATATATAGAAGTCTCAAGAGTGGTTTTAAAAAAGCACATCTTGGGTTAGTATAAAGTTTACAAAAAAACATAAAATGCAAGGTGCTCTGAACTGACTGAATCACATGGGCACAAATCCAATTTAGCATCACAATACTCATCACGTGGATATGAAACCAATAAGTGGGAGATGCCAATCCTGAACCTTATAAGGTAAAACATTTTAACGTGGCTGAAATAAAAAGAGAGGTAAGGCTCAGTACCTAGAGAGCAAACTAGCAGTGAGTGGTCAACGACCCTTTTTTTGCCATCTCCAGGTTTCCTCTAATCAAATAGGAGTGAGTTACGAAATCTCTTTTCAGCTTGGCTCTTGATATTTTAGCTATATTTCCGGGGTTGTCAAGACAATCCGACAGTCCCAGTTTCTCCAACTGATCATTTATATAAGTAATCCAAGGGATTTTTTTCACACAATCCAATTTTAAACAATCTAAAATAACAGCACGATTCAGAACTGCTTCTTCTTTTGCCCAAATATTGTGCCATAATAATAGAGGAGCTAGTTGTATAGGAGAGGACAGGGGAATCACACCAAGTTCGCTATGACAGATGGTGGCGGCAGTGCTTTTAGGGACTGTCAACAATCGTTTCAAGAACGTATTCTCAGCTCTCTGTAGGCCCTCGATATTACGAAAACCCCAGACTCCAGCACCATACAAAGTAACAGTGCACGTGCGGGCTTTATAAATATTTATGATTGCTTTGATGGGCTGGGAGCCTAATTTTTTGGTGAATCTGAAAATAGCCTCCACATTTTGGTTGAAACCCCTGATCCTTGCCTCTACTAAATGAGACCAAGAGCTTTTTTGGTCGAAGAGAATTCCTAAATAAGAAAAGGTGGGCACGTAGGACAATTTTTCATTATTTACAAAACATGTCTTTAAAATCGTGGGGGTTTACCCACCACCATAATGTGGGATTTCGCTACATTAGTCTTCAGGCCAAGATCATTCATAAAGTTGTTAAAACTAGTTAAAATCCTCTGCAGCCCCACCCCGGTTCTGGACATTAAGACACAATCGTCTGCATATAGTAATGCTGGAAGGGGCCTGCGGCCTATCAAGGGAGCATCCACATTCCCATTTTTAATATAGCTTTCTAGATCATTTATATACAAACAAAATAGAAAAGAGGCAGGAACGCAGCCCTGACGGACCCCGCGATCCATCTTTATTGGGGCAGTGAGTTCACCACCTGCTCCGTATCGAACTCTCCCCATCACTTCCTGATGTATGGCTGCTAAAAAATGCACAATAGCCGGTTCGATGCCCATAGTCAACATCTTCTCCCAGAGCCTCCCTCTCTGCATCCAGTCAAAAGCAGACGTCAAGTCCACGAACCCAAGATGGAGGGATCCAGGCTTGGCTAAGGTGTATTTACCTATGACCAGGTGCAGCTTGAGGCACTGTTCTATCGTGCCCAGGCCTCTCCTAAAGCCGTATTGGATATCTGAAAACTTCACGTATCCTGTTACCCAGGCCTCCAACCTCTCTAATATCACTCGGCCCATGATCTTACAAGAGCAATCAATTAAAGATATGGGCCAGTAACATTTAGGGTCCGACCTGTCTCCCTTTTTAAAAATGGGGACTATTGTCACGGATCGCCAGGCATCAGGGGGACCCTGGACCATGTAGCATCTAAGAATATTTGTTAGCAGCGGGAGCCACAGGGGAATATCAGCTAGAAACAAATCCGCGGGAATACCGTCAGGGCCAGAGGCCTTGTTCTTCACAGTCTGGGATAAGGCCCTATCCACCTTGTCTAATGTCAGGGGTGCCAAAGTTGATGCCCCATATTGAAGATTAGTACTGGGATGTGGATCACTACCAATTTTGTAAAGGCCAGAAAAGTGATCTACCCAAGTCTCAGGCATAATTGTCACATCGATGTTACCATTATTAGTACCATTAAAATACTCCTGATTGACAATTTGCCAGAAAAGTTTAGAGTCTTTGCTCTGGCAGGCTACATGGAGTTGTTCCCAAGCTTCTTGCCTAATTTCTAGCTTGCGTTTCTCTAGCGCCTGCTTATATTCAAGACGTGACTGTTTTACCTCAAGTGTATTTCGGGGTTTCACTTTTAATGTCTTAATCAGTTTATTGTGGGAGTGTGTGCATTCGCTATTAAACCAGCTTTTATTACTCCGTGGTCTGGCATTATGTTTCTTAGTTAATACCACCTTTATTGTCTCAGTTATTGCCTGAAAGATGTTATCATAACTCGAGAATTTATACTGTCTTCCAGGCAGTCCAGAACTTGGCTTAGATTGTTTTTTAAAATCTGATGTAAAACAAAGTCCGGATTTAGAGTAGACCACTTCCGTAATAGCCCCTTATTTTTAACATAAGTTAATGAGGAGGATATGGCAGATACAGTTTGATCATCAGATTGAATCTCCAACTCCAGAGATAAGGGGTAGTGATCACTAAAACAAACTTTGTGTATAGTGAAAGTCACAGAATGTGAGTTAAAATAGTCAGACAAAGCAATAAAATCAATTAAAGTGCCTTGGCCTCTCCCAACATATGTTACTAAATCGAGACCTTCCGTTTCAATAAGATTAACAGTTAAAAAAAGAGAAAATTTTGACAGTAGTGAATTAAAAATGTTCCCGCAGGGGTTATGATAAAAATGACGACCACCATCAGTGTCCCCGGCTACTAAGTAACATGCAGACTGTTTTGAAAGGGGGCATAGTTTGCAATTAAAATCGCCTCCCCAGAGCACTACAAAATCCATATTTATCTCCTCTATGTGTCTTGACAATGCAGTTTCCAGTTTTTGAGCAATACTAGTGTTTGTGGTGTTAAAATTATTATGAAAAAAATTTACAAGAACCAGAGTCGGATTTTTCCTAAATAAGATATGAATAAT
Source organism: Calotriton arnoldi (assembly GCA_963921515.1). Lineage (NCBI taxonomy): Eukaryota > Metazoa > Chordata > Amphibia > Caudata > Salamandridae > Calotriton > Calotriton arnoldi. Next base: position 262,295 of record CAWUFW010006799.1, read on the forward strand.
CTGGAAATGTGGTGAATCAAGCTGAATTTTTCCTAGTCTACTATTCAATGTCGTTGAAACCAAAGTTAATAATCCTCCTTTGTCATGTCCACCTAAGGAGACTTTGGCTGGCGTATGGATAGAGTAAAAACCATTTATATGTGCAATGTCTCGCATCCAAGTTTCCTGTAGGCATACTATGCTGTATTTTTCAATAAAGGCAGCCATTCTTTAGATTCTAATTTATGCAACAATCCAGCAATATTCCAGACAAGACTGCCATGAACAGTCGTGTTGTTATGGCTAATAAACCCTCTCTCTATACAACGAGGAGCCAAAACACAGCCATCTTTGGGCACCATATCAGATGATGCCGCAAGGAAATCCGGCTCACCAAGCAGCAATACATTGGATGGTGCTGAAAAAGTCTCTAATAGAACAGAAGGAGTAGAACTAACTGTCTTAGACATGGTAGGAACGATTAAATTGTCCAAATCACACACATGGACATGAGATAGCTCTCCTTGCAACTTGGCGTTAAAAAATAATAAGGGATTCGCTATGGAATCAGAAAAATGAACACTGCCTATCTCGGGCATAGGAAAGGATATTGAGTTGTCCACCCCACGTGCCTGGGCATGAGGCAGTGTATATGTTAGGCCTCGTTTATTGACGCCAAGCACGCCCAAAGCCGGAGAGTATAGTCAGTCCACGTGATCTAAGGGAGAAAAGTGGTTAAAAGTTGGAATAGCAAATGCAGGCAACATTTTGGCGGATAAGGGGACAGGCCCAAGTCCTCTGTTAGTCAACGGCTTGTAAAAGTACCCTAATGGTACTGCTTCGATATGGCCCCTCGCGTTGTTACTCCAGGGAAGCCTGTCCATAAACCAGCGTACTAAAGACCTGTTCCTGAAATTTACAACAATACAATCGCCTGTTTCGTTTTTGCCTGTGAACCCACCCATGAAACACGTTCAACGTTATTTATGTTGTAATACAAATCATCACTTCTTAACCAATCCACTGCTTTTGCCAACCAATGTACTGTTTTGTTCTTAAGCTGCTTCCAGTTATCTTCCTTATCAGTTGGCAAGGATGGAACATTTTTGAGGACAATAACATATGGGGTAGCTTCGGGAGGGAGATGAAGTGTTCTCTCGATGTCTTTTCGAATACCAACAGGACGTATATTATAATGTCTATCAGTAGAATTGAGCCCGCCAATCTCCCTTTGCGCAGATATTGTACCTGACCGACCACCACCTATCATATGGGCGTCAGTTATTTGCGGCTTTGCTAGTTGCATCGCAATCTGAGGGGTATTAATGGGACAATCTTTTACTGGAGGTACCAAGAGAAGAGGTGCTACATGGGGTATGTCAGGATTGGAATTAGAAATAGAGTTAGAGGCAGTGTCCGGGCCAGAGGTTATCTTAGAAACACTGGAACCAATTAATATTTTTAAAGACACATCAATACTATTTAACACCCCTAAAAGTGGTTCAAGAATCGACTTAATAACAATCTCCAGCGAGCTAGTAAGATGTGTAAATGGCATGGAATCCCCTATGGGCTCATCGTCCTTAGGGCCCATAACAGTGTCTGAAGCTTGAGCCCTTGCTACTCTCCTTGGGAGAGGTGCCACAGTTTTCTTTTGTATTACCAGGGGCAGTCCGTCTTTCTTAACCTTACCACAAGCCTTAGATTTTTTTGATGGAGGAGGGCGTGAGGTATCTAAAACCCCCCCCTGTTGGGTGGTGCTAATATTAACTGCATTCCTACATGTATCCGAGCCGTTAGAGGCTTGGGCTCCTATTACTTGATCATTACTTTTAAGATTACCATCACCACCATCACCAATGAGCTCCACTACACGGTCATGCTCAGAGTCTGTCTCCGTTGATGTACCATTATGTAGAGCTCTTTGTGTTGCCCCCAGTATCTCCTCCACAGGCTCAATTTCACTTGTTATTGCCCCCATTGCTGTTGTCAAAAAGCTGGTTAAAGGGCGATCCTTTGCAGAAGGCATAGCGATTTTACGCTTCCCCATCTCCTTACCTTTGAACAAAAGTCCCAAGTGGACTGCATATGGCAAAGCAACGACCCTGATGTCCTAATGTACTATCGTAGAGCCAAGAGACCTAGCCCAGCCCAGCCTCGTCCGGTCACGGACGGGTGCAGACGGGCCCGCCCTTGGCTCGGGCTTCGCTTGGGCACGGCCCGGGCATGCCCGCGCGCGTCCCTCGCTGCGGGAGGCCGCAGCCGCTTTTAAGCGCCACCTGGCACGGACGATACGCGTTGGCGCCTCCCGGTGCGAAGATAGCTGGGTGATGTGGTCCCGTTGGACCCGCCGGTCCTAGTAAAGTGTCAACGTGTGAGAAAAGTGCCTAGTGCTCCGCTACTGCCAACTGTTGAGAAGGGCTGGAGTATAACGAAGGAGCCAGCACTAACGAACACTCCTTGGTATATGAATGTTTAACTGATTCTGGGAGGAGGTTTGAAAAAGCAGGTAAAATTACAGTGTCTCCCTTTGGACAGCCTATGACATATTCTGGTGGCCAATCCTTTTCTGTCAAGAGAATTTCGTAGCTGACTGAAAAGTTCTCTCAAAAGAGAACCTTTATTGGGCGTTGTATAACCGCTCCATCTCGCATAAACAATATGAAACGCTCACTCTCGTATCAGGTGTTTCCACCTGGATTTAGTCACTCAATGCTACTGCCGCCAGACAATCCATCAGGTTCTGGTGAACTACTGTGACTTCTGCCATGCTGTCCAGCATGGTCAGAGCCCAATCCCAGTGCAGAAGCAGTGACCTCAATATCCGTGGGATGCTTCACTCTGATGCCTGCCACTTTCTTCTTTTGAAATTGAAACTTGGACTGTTTGGGTTTGTCTTCCTTTTTTACGATGTAGTCAGATGAGAATTGTCAGTCCTTCTTCAGTTTCAAGTGCTCCTCTAATCTGGGTTCTGACCGTCCACTTCTCTCTGAGCCTTTTTCGGATGGTTCCTGAAAGGAACGAGATGAACGTGTATCCAGTATCCCGATACCTGTGAGGTGTTTTAATAGTTTCACAGTTACGCAGAATATAGCAATTTTCAGTAGCTTCCTGTTGAGGAGACCCACCCCGTGACTTAGTCTTTTCTTTATTTTCTTTTTATCCCACTTTTTTTTTGTTGAAGATTCGGGTGCTTGCTTTGAGTTATTCTTTTCAAAAGCACCCAAATTATCTACCCCCACTGTTACATAAGTTTCTTCAATAACTTTTGGTAATTTGCCCTTCTGCTGTCCCGGAGGCAAATCCCTTAGGTGCTGGCGTATAGCCAGTGCTGCTGCTTATCCTTGAATGTTACTTAACATTATGGCGTACACTGCAGCAAAATTGCCCATTAGTTTCATCTCCAAGTCCAGGGCAGGTGCAGCCCAGTACTCATTTTGGATCTGTTTTAACACTTCTGGTAAAACAGCTAATGAGGGTGCACCGTAGGATCTGTTATATACTGCAGCGAAGACTGTGCCCCAAGTGGCACAGTCTTCTACAGGGGAACCATCCCCATCGGCAAGCATATGGTAAGAATCCTGTGTTTTTCTTGATGTCCCTTTTGGGGAAACACTGCTTCAAGGTGGCTTGTTTTTTGTGCAATCCAGAACAGAATTTCCTCCCACCTGATGGGAACTTTCCCCATTACTGCATTTATTGTTACAGGGCTGTAACATGGTGTAGCCAATTGTGGTTGTGCAGCTTGAGCAGCCCTCACAGGATTTAAAGTAATTAATCACATAACGAACTGTGTTAGGCTTCTATATATTCTGACTAAACTGTTGTATAGTGTTCGCATTTGCGCTGCTGTTAAATTAGCAGTATTTGAATGTGGTGTGTAGCTGGCTAAGACTGGTCATGTTGCTACCTCATTGCTAAGGGGGCCATGTTTAACATCTTCTATAGTGTGTGGTAGGGTGCCATTAAACCAATTTTGGTGTTCTTGGTATGTTAGTGGTATTTCTCGATCTTTGTAAGCTGTGTAGTTCTGTGGAACGTTAGTTGCACTGTAAGTGTGGAACAATCTCTAGCGATCGTCAGCTGCTAGCTATTTAACTAATGAATAGAACACCTCTGTCCTAAATGCTTTGTGAGCCTCAACCACAAAGGTAACTTCCCCAACCGTCAGTGCGAGACAATTTTGTTGCAGCATCTGAGTAACAGCATTTCTGCAGTTTTCAGCTATATTCACTGCTGCTTGTTCGACCATCAGAGTATGTGGAAATCAGAGAGGGTACAACTATGGGACAATCCTTTAAAAAGTTCGAGCTTGAAAAATCTATTGTCAATACATAGGGGAACCCTACTTAGCTGAGGAGGATTTTCCTGACTACCTCAGACGTCTTAGTTTGGTAGTTGTGTAGGGTTCTTTGAGTATACAAAAGAAAACTACTCAGGTGTTCCTTTAAATAAGAGCCCAAACTCTAACATTGGCGGCACCATGTCATATGGTTTGCACCTCCGTTGATAAATCTGTGCATTTGTGGGACAACATAAACAAAAGGATTGTGGCAGACTGATTCCGTGCACACCCTCAGGATATGTTGGCCTGTAGTCCTGCTAACTCACAATGCACCATCCGAACCCCTAACCTTACAGGGTAACAAATGTGTGTGCAACCTCAGAACCTGACAACCCTGATCCCCCAAGGAAATCATGTTAACAGATCTAGAACCTTTTCATTTAGACTCTCATGCATACCCAAAGAAAATATTTATGAAATACACAACCTGCAGTGTCAATATTTATTGAAGCAGTGAGATTCTTGAGTAAAATACGTTCTCTGCAGTTAGTAATAGAAAAAACACTTCACCATAATTAGCAATAAAAAAACGGTGGAGAGAATTAATAGCTCCTTCATCGTGCTGAAACAATGAATATACACTAGCCTATATGTCGTGTAATTTAGTGTGCTCCTACCTAACACTCCCTAACCTAGTTGGCCTAGGATGGGTGATTTGCTAAGAATCCCTGCCGGGTGACCTAACTCAGCATTACCCGTGGATATGTGTCATCAAGCTGTCCGTCTGGGTGTAGAGCGGGACATCCCTTGTAGCGAGAGTGCAGGAATCAGCTGAACTGGAATTCGACGTACCGTGACCTCGAAGTGTCAGCAGAGTGCTCCTCTCTTCTTAATGAGGAAGTGAGTTCATATATATATATGAGGGAAGAGGATGTGGGGATGAGGGGAGAGGATGTGGCCTAACGGCTAGGGCGGTCGATCTCAAATCTCGAGAACTAGGCTCGAGTCTCGGCAATGACGCTCAACATCCTGTGATTCTGGGCAAATCACTTAATCTCCCAGTGCCTAACAAAAATAAATGTGTCCTTGTGTAACGCAACTTGTGCTTATGTAAACCGCTCAGATACTTGAAACCTTCAGGTCAAGTTCGCGCTATATAAAACTCCAAAATAAATAAATAATATATATATATATATATATATATCCAAACAACAACCTCCGATCAAGGAGCCTCCAACCCTTCAGGGCGGCCTCTTACGGCGGGCACAGAGAAGCCCGTCACTCCATCACTCCAATGAAACAAATATAGAGGGCCGTTTCTGAGGACAACAGCTTTATTCAGGGATATGCGGCACAAGAAAGCTTCCATTTCTCCTACATGTTTCGGCGAATAGCCTTGATCACGGACAGGAAGCCAATCACCAAGTGCATGTGTGCACGCCTTTTGAGTAGTGTCTTGCATCACGTGACTCTTTTGAAATACAAGTCCCATAATGCAACCGGAACATATACTTTACTGCTGGTCATTCAAAGAACAGTTCGAATTATTCTGGCACATTTGATAACGTGCTCACTGCATTATGCCGGTGCATTTAGTGTCAATCAAAACCCAAATGATGTTTAGTCACGGAGATTGTAATTGCAGCGTAGTGCTCAATGTTGTCACTCCCTGTCCAAAGCTTAAGTCCCCAGAACGATTAATGCAGAGATTAATCCACATCAAATCCCTTCCAACGCTGCACGACGATTCGCACATTTGCATTACCTCAGTAGGTCCAAAGTGCAGCGAGTGGGTCATGCTCCTTTATTAAATCCAAACAACAACCTCCGATCAAGGAGCCTTCAACCCTTCAGGGCGGCCTCTTACGGCGGGCACGGAGAAGCCCGTCACTCCATCATTCCAATGTAACAAATATAGAGGCCCGTTTCCGAGGACAACAGCTTTATTCAGGGATATGCGGCACAAGAAAGCTTCCATTTCTCCTACATGTTTCGGCGAATAGCCTTGATCACGGACAGGAAGCCAATCACCAAGTGCATGTGTGCACGCCTTTTGAGTAGTGTCTTGTATCACGTGACTCTTTTGAAATACAAGTCCCATAATGCAACCGGAACATATACTTTACTGCTGGTCATTCAAAGAACAGTTCGAATTATTCTGGCACATTTGATAACGTGCTCACTGCATTATGCCGGTGCATTTAGTGTCAATCAAAACCCAAATGATGTTTAGTCACGGAGATTGTAATTGCAGCGTAATGCTCAATGTTGTCACTCCCTGTCCAAAGCTTAAGTCCCCAGAACGATTAATGAAGAGATTATTCCACATCAAATCCCTTCCAACGCTGCACGACGATTCGCACATTTGCATTACCTCAGTAGGTCCAAAGTGCAGCGAGTGGGTCATGCTCCTTTATTAGATCCAAACAACAACCTCCGATCAAGGAGCCTCCAACCCTTCAGGGTGGCCTCTTACGGTGGGCACGGAGAAGCCCGTCACTCCATCACTCCAATGAAACAAATATAGAGGCCCGTTTCTGTGGACAACAGCTTTATTCAGGGATATGCGGTACAAGAAAGCTTCTATTGCTCTCAATCTGGGGCGTGGCTACGCTGCGTAGCGAAATGGCCGCATAAACCGATAGCTCCGTCTTAACTGTCCTCCCCACGACAATCCGGCTACTTATCCGACACCCAAGCCCAAGAAATACTAACCGGAGAGTAAGCGGATCCCCGCCTGGGCACTGCTGTGTCCCGAGGTCATTTGTAACCGGAGCAGTGGCTCCCGGACGTTTCTGGCCTGTTTTGCTGCCCGAGCCGGGACCTGGAGTGCCTGCTGTGGCCGGAGATTGACGGGGGAGAGGCGGGCACAATCCAGCGCAAGACCGGGGCCCCGGTCGGCCCGTTCGGCAGCGGCACCGCTGCAATTTGAAGCTTCTGGCGGACCTGCAACGTTCACATCGGCCCCTCGGGACAAACCCCATCGGCGCCGGACGACGGAGGAGGCGCGGGAACCCGTGGGCTGCTGGTTTTGGTTCCGGTCCTCCGGCTCGACTCTACGGGAGGTGAGGAGCGGATGGGGGGCAGCATTGGGAGCCTTCTCGAGCCCCCCTCCCCCTCGTGCCCCGTGACCTCTTGGCATCCATCTGAATCGGAGTGGCTGAGGAGCCGGTGCGGGACTTCCACTCCCTTCTAGTGGGGCGGCCCATGCGTGGATGGAGACTGGGTGGCCCTGGGAAATATCGGAGAGCGGCCAAGGCCTTGGCAGGTGGCTCTGGCGGCGGGCCTCTCGAGGTGGAAGGCTGTAATATCCCAGCACCCAGTGGTGACTGCCTGCGTGGTTCGGCTCAGTGGAGCTCTCATTGACTGCCTGAAACTGCCCGCCAACCCGGAGAGAGCTACCCGGGGGGACAGCGCACGTGCATTTTCCTCCTGCTTCCTTCTCCAACTGGGTCCAAGCCCATACTGCAGGTGGGTGCCGGCTGATACTCAACCTGAGCCGCACGCTCAGAGCGAAGAGAGACGAGGAGAGTGCACCATTGTGGCCTCAGCCCGCCGAGAGGCAAACATGGAGAAGACTAGGGGAGCGGGTGCGAAGGGCCTTAAAACTGTCCAAACAAACAAACTAGACCGGTATGCCTTTCCAAAAGACGCACTGCAGGATATGCATACCAGAAGCAGGTCCGTGGGCGAACCAGGAGGGGAGAGCCAGGAGCTCACGCTGAAAGATGTCATGGAGGCAATAACTGGGGTCAAGACCTCACTAGAGCACAAGATGGACACAATCTCGATTGAAGTGAATCTTATACGTGCTGACCTCACCAAAATCAGCGAAAAGGTCAAACAGGTGGAGATTACCACGGCGAGTTTGGTGGACGACGTCACGCAACTCCAAGAAAATATCCATGACCTGCAAACCTTCCGTAAGCTTGCTGAGCATAAGCTGGATGATTATGAAGGGCGCCTTCGGAGGAACAACATCCGTATACTGGGGGTGCCGGAGGGGCGGAGAGGCAGGCGCCGGACCTCTTTGTGGAAGAACTTATCCTGAAGCACCTACAACCTAAGGGCCTCAGCAAATTCTTTGTGGTGGAGAGAGCTCACAGAGTCCCAGGGGGTCGTCCGAGGCCGGGGGCCCCCCACGTCCACTGCTAGCGCGAGTGCTGAATTTTAGGGACAGAGACGTGATCCTTCAGAATGCCAGAGTGGGCTCCCCTCTACGTTATGAAAACGCCGAAATAACCTTTTTTCCAGACTTTACACAGCTGGTGCAGAGACAGAGGAGATCATTTTTGATGGTCAAAAAGAAACTCCGAGACAGAGGGTATAAGTATGCAATGCTCTTCCCGGCCAGGCTTCGAGTTGAGGCAGGGGGACGGGCTTGGTTCTTCGAGCAGCCAGAAACAGCCTCCGAATGGCTTGAGAACCGAGCAGAACATGACCCTGCCCTCCACGACCAGAGCGATATGCCAGACGCCCAGCAGAGGAGATGAGGAGGGAATGGAATGGTGATGGATCCTCTATCGTCCCAGCTGAATCTCCACCTATATAGGGGGAGCTCCTGGGCCCAGTGAACGCACGGGACTTTCGAGAATGTCTCTACATCGATTACAATATGGACCTGTAGGGTATGACTTTCCTTGGGTATTACACAGTTGAATTCTTCGGGGGGCAGGGGGGGCGGGATGTCGTGCCCCATACTTTTCTTCTTTTAGTACACTTGTTGGGCGACAGGCACTCTGCAAGTTTTCAATGGGCAGTTCCACGCCCAGAGTGCAGGGGAGCAGGGTGGGGGGTGGTTGGGCTCGGGGTTTGCAGTTGTTTGTTGTTTTAGTTCTATCATCGACAAGACTAGTTGGTATCGATGCAGAGGTAGCGCAGATTTACTTTAGCCGCAATGAATGCGCACTGGGATAAGAGTGTCAAAATATTGAGCTGGAACGTTAACGGGCTGGGAGACAAGATCAAACGTAGTGTTGTCCTACAATATATTAAAAGGCTGGCCCCTGACGTTATCATGTTACAAGAAACGCACTTGGTGGGGAACTCCTGTAAGGCACTACACAGATGGGGATACAAAATGGTGGCGCATGCGGGCTTCACGACCGGCTCACGGGGTGTAGGTATTATGATGAGAAACTCCTTCCCCCTCGCCGTGGGCTCCACATGGGCAGACGACCGGGGCAGGTATATAGGGATCACAGGTATGTGGGAGGGGTACAGTGTGACCCTCATGTCAGTTTACATACCACCGGGCCTGCAAGGTACCACATTTAAAGATCTGAGTGCCACCTTGCTCACGCTCCCAGAGGGCCTATTGGTAATAGGTGGCGACTTCAACTCAGTGATCTCGGGTGAACTGGACCGTCACCCCCCACGTGAAATAGGACCTTCATCTCGATGGTTACCAGACTTTCTTGAAGCCTTAGGGTTAGTCGATGGGTGGCGAACATACAACCCCGGGAAAATTCAGCACACCTTCCACTCTGGAGCCCACGGTAGCCTCTCACGCATAGACTACGTCCTGGTCCCCGCTTCGCAAAGTGCTTACATCCAGGAAATTAGACATCTAGCACGGGGCATTTCTGATCACTCCCCGATGTGGGTGCATATTGTTCTTAGCCGGACAAAAGTGGGGACGGTTGCCCCCATCAACCCGTGGTATCTCCGCGACCCCGCAATCCGTAGAGACCTTCTCAAAGCCATAGACAGCTATTTTCAAGACAACGTGGGTACGGTGGACTCTTCGCAGACCCTTTGGGAGGCTTTTAAGACCGTGATACGGGGACAAGCCCTGTCGCTAATAGCTGGGAGGAAGAAAGATAGACAGAAAGAAATCTCGGCAGCAGAGGCTGAGATCTATCGGCTAGAGAGGGAACTGGAAACTGAAATTACACCGGAGAAACTACATATACTTCGCCTCAAACAGCAGGACTATAGAGCACTGGCGACTGACAGGGCCAAAAGTCTGGGGAGGGAAAAACTGGGAAGAATCTATGACCTGGGAGATAAAGCAGGAAAGTTAATTGCTTGGCTCGATAAAAAGGAGTGGGCAAGTAGACTGGTCCCGGAACTCATGACAGAGGGTGAATCTCCCATAATAGACCCGCAAGAAATCGTTAATCAGTTTGCCAGTCACTTCAGTACGGTATACAAGACCACGGCACCCTATACTGAGGAAGACTCTCGCGAATTATTGCGAGACATAGCGCTCCCCACACTATCTGGGGAAGACCGCGACCTTTTAGATAGCGCTCTGACTCCGGACGAAATAGCACAGGCCATCAGGGCACTGCGCTCTGGGAAGGCCCTTGGCCCCAATGGGATCCCCATTGAGCTGTACAAACTCAGACCGGACAAACTGGCCCCATACTTGAAGGCCATGTTTGAGGAGAGCAGGGAGAGGGGGTGCTACCGGTGGACCAGAGGGTTGCCACTATAGTTACCATACACAAGGAGGGTAAACCTAAGACGGACTGTGCCTCTTACAGACCGATCTCCCTGCTGAATGCGGAACCCAAGATTCTGGCCAAGCTCCTTGCTGCCCGCTTGGCCGGAGTGATTGAGGGGCTGGTGCACCCCGACCAGTCCGGCTTTATACCGCACCGCAACTCGGCGTTGAACTTGCGCAGAGTTCACAGGGTTATCGGGAGAGCAGCCACGATTCAAGAACCAGCTATAATAGTGTCGCTGGATGCCACCATGGCATTCGATACTATCGAGTGGCCGTATCTCTTAGCAGTGCTTGTCAAGATGGGGTTTGGGCCAGGTTTCATCCAGTGGGTGCGACTCCTGTACTCGGAGCCCATGGCGCAAGTTGTGGTCAACAATAAGAAGTCGGCTGCTTTCACTTTGAGCCGAGGTACCCGTCAGGGATGTCCCCTTTCCCCCCTCCTGTTTGCCCTGGCCCTGGAACCGTTGGCAGCATGGATTCGAAGGAACCCAGTAATACGGGGTCTGCGTTGGTCCCCTGAGTGGGAAGACCGTATTTCATTATACGCAGACGACATCCTCTTATACCTGGCCTCTCCCAGGAAATCTTTGGTGGCAGTCTTAGATATCCTGGCAATATTTGGCAGATACTCCGGGTTCTCAGTCAACTGGACTAAGTCCCTCTTGTACGCCCTCCGGGGGGACCCCCCACTTCCGCCACGAAACTGCCCGATCCAAATTAGCTTAACGGGTTTCCAATACCTGGGAATCTTCATCTCCTTGGATTCAACGCTCCGCTTTATACACAATCTTCTTCCGCCACTACAGAGGCTTAAGCGCGATATAGCATGTTGGAAGACACTTCCCCTTTCGCTGTTGGGCAAGGCGGCCCTGTTTAAGATGATGTCACTACCCCGGTTTTTGTATGCCTTGCAAAACTCGTTCGACCTTGTCCCAATGGCGTACTTTAAAGAAATTGAAGGCCTTCAGAGGGACCTGTTGTGGGATGGTAAACCCCGCATCGCCCTCGGTAAACTCACACTGCAGTGGTACGATGGGGGAATCAGCCTCCCAGACGTTAAAAAATACTACTGGGCGGCGCATTTGGCGGCCATTAATCATGGTACCTATGGTCGCCCTGACGATCCAGGGTATGGCATGGACAGATGGCTCTTACCGGGGGGAACTATAACAGGGCCCTTTACTCCAAACCTAACCGATATCGCTTGACAGGCCCCACAGGGCACTCAATCCATGTATGGCATGCTGCTACTAAAGCCCTAGGTTGGGGACAGAAACTCACGCTGGCAACCCCCTATGGGACTCTGAGCAATTGGGCAGTCTATGGAAGTCTAAAGGATTCGATAGGTGGGAACTCATCGGGATCTCACGAATTAAAGACCTGTGGGAGAATGGCGAAGTGAAGGCTTTTGCCTCTCTACAACAGCAGCATGAACTAGCAGACTCAGAGTGCTTCCGATACACACAGGCCCGCCACGCGCTACAAACACACCTCCCTAAAGGCACATCCCCCCCTGAAACCTCTCCGCTGGAAGATCGGCTGCTAGATGGCCATCTGCCGGAAAAGACCATATCGTTAACGTATAAGAAACTGATCAATACCATGACGGACCCCCTCCATCCCCTGCGGGAGAAATGGTTGAAAGATGGCATTGAGCTAGACGACGAAGATTGGCAGGATGCGGTATCCTCCCCGAGGGTGGTGGCGATCTCAGCGAGACTCAGATTAGTGCAACTCAAGATCCTCCATAGGGTATATATAACAGGGCCTCGCTTGGTGCAAATGGGTAGAGCGGGGTGCGGAGAGTGTAGACGGGGATGTGGCGAAGAAGGCACCTTCATGCACATAATCTGGGAATGTGAACATGTACGATCTTATTGGCAGAAAATACACAATGTTTTGAGTGAGGTACTCGCACTAACTATCCACCCTGAAGCGCGTAGATGCCTGTTGAACGTATGGGAGCCTACTGATCTGAATAGCTATCACAAGCAGTGGGTTACATTGGGATTAATGCTGGCAAAGAGGAATATTGCGCGGCTGTGGGGAGCAGCTCAACCTCCCTCGGTGCAGGCCTGGGAAATTGATCTCGACTGGAGTATGTATAGGGAGAAAGATGTCTATGTAGCCCGGGGCTGCCCCCAGAAATGGTCCCGAGTTTGGAGCCTGTGGAACTCTTATCGAGGGGATATCTGCACACCCCCACGTAGCATTGATCGGGATGATCCAATTGCCCCGTAGCCTACTCTGTAATGTAAAGTATTAATATTGTGGCGTATTGTCTCCGTCGATTGTAAAAGTACTATTCCCTCTGTACTGCTTGTTCTATGTCGATGAATGTTAATAAAAAGAATTATTAAAAAAAAAAAGAAAGCTTCTATTTCTCCTACATGTTTCGGCGAATAGCCTTGATCACGGACAGGAAGCCAATCACCAAGTGCATGTGTGCACGCCTTTTGAGTAGTGTCTTGCATCACGTGGCTCTTTTGAAATACAAGTCCCATAATGCAACCGGAACATATACTTTACTGCTGGTCATTCAAAGAACAGTTCGAATTATTCTGGCACATTTGATAACGTGCTCACTGCATTATGCCGGTGCATTTAGTGTCAATCAAAACCCAAATGATGTTTAGTCACGGAGATTGTAATTGCAGCGTAGTGCTCAATGTTGTCACTCCCTGTCCAAAGCTTAAGTCCCCAGAACGATTAATGCAGAGATTAATCCACATCAAATCCCTTCCAACGCTGCGCGACGATTCGCACATTTGCATTACCTCAGTAGGTCCAAAGTGCAGCGAGTGGGTCATGCTCCTTTATTAAATCCAAACAACAACCTCTGATCAAGGAGCCTCCAACCCTTCAGGGCGGCCTCTTACGTCGGGCACGGAGAAGCCCGTCACTCCATCACTCCAATGAAACAAATATAGAGGGCCGTTTCTGAGGACAACAGCTTTATTCAGGGATATGCGGCACAAGAAAGCTTCCATTTCTCCTACATGTTTCGGCGAATAGCCTTGATCACGGACAGGAAGCCAATCACCAAGTGCATGTGTGCACGCCTTTTGAGTAGTGTCTTGCATCACGTGACTCTTTTGAAATACAAGTCCCATAATGCAACCGGAACATATACTTTACTGCTGGTCATTCAAAGAACAGTCCGAATTATTCTGGCACATTTGATAACGTGCTCACTGCATTATGCCGGTGCATTTAGTGTCAATCAAAACCCAAATGATGTTTAGTCACGGAGATTGTAATTGCAGCGTAGTGCTCAATGTTGTCACTCCCTGTCCAAAGCTTAAGTCCCCAGAACGATTAATGCAGAGATTAATCCACATCAAATCCCTTCCAACGCTGCACGACGATTCGCACATTTGCATTACCTCAGTAGGTCCAAAGTGCAGCGAGTGGGTCATGCTCCTTTATTAAATCCAAACAACAACCTCCGATCAAGGAGCCTTCAACCCTTCAGGGCGGCCTCTTACGGCGGGCACGGAGAAGCCCGTCACTCCATCATTCCAATGTAACAAATATAGAGGCCCGTTTCCGAGGACAACAGCTTTATTCAGGGATATGCGGCACAAGAAAGCTTCCATTTCTCCTACATGTTTCGGCGAATAGCCTTGATCACGGACAGGAAGCCAATCACCAAGTGCATGTGTGCACGCCTTTTGAGTAGTGTCTTGTATCACGTGACTCTTTTGAAATACAAGTCCCATAATGCAACCGGAACATATACTTTACTGCTGGTCATTCAAAGAACAGTTCGAATTATTCTGGCACATTTGATAACGTGCTCACTGCATTATGCCGGTGCATTTAGTGTCAATCAAAACCCAAATGATGTTTAGTCACGGAGATTGTAATTGCAGCGTAATGCTCAATGTTGTCACTCCCTGTCCAAAGCTTAAGTCCCCAGAACGATTAATGAAGAGATTATTCCACATCAAATCCCTTCCAACGCTGCACGACGATTCGCACATTTGCATTACCTCAGTAGGTCCAAAGTGCAGCGAGTGGGTCATGCTCCTTTATTAGATCCAAACAACAACCTCCGATCAAGGAGCCTCCAACCCTTCAGGGTGGCCTCTTACGGCGGGCACGGAGAAGCCCGTCACTCCATCACTCCAATGAAACAAATATAGAGGCCCGTTTCTGTGGACAACAGCTTTATTCAGGGATATGCGGTACAAGAAAGCTTCTATTTCTCCTACATGTTTCGGCGAATAGCCTTGATCACGGACAGGAAGCCAATCACCAAGTGCATGTGTGCACGCCTTTTGAGTAGTGTCTTGCATCACGTGGCTCTTTTGAAATACAAGTCCCATAATGCAACCGGAACATATACTTTACTGCTGGTCATTCAAAGAACAGTTCGAATTATTCTGGCACATTTGATAACGTGCTCACTGCATTATGCCGGTGCATTTAGTGTCAATCAAAACCCAAATGATGTTTAGTCACGGAGATTGTAATTGCAGCGTAGTGCTCAATGTTGTCACTCCCTGTCCAAAGCTTAAGTCCCCAGAACGATTAATGCAGAGATTAATCCACATCAAATCCCTTCCAACGCTGCGCGACGATTCGCACATTTGCATTACCTCAGTAGGTCCAAAGTGCAGCGAGTGGGTCATGCTCCTTTATTAAATCCAAACAACAACCTCTGATCAAGGAGCCTCCAACCCTTCAGGGCGGCCTCTTACGTCGGGCACGGAGAAGCCCGTCACTCCATCACTCCAATGAAACAAATATAGAGGGCCGTTTCTGAGGACAACAGCTTTATTCAGGGATATGCGGCACAAGAAAGCTTCCATTTCTCCTACATGTTTCGGCGAATAGCCTTGATCACGGACAGGAAGCCAATCACCAAGTGCATGTGTGCACGCCTTTTGAGTAGTGTCTTGCATCACGTGACTCTTTTGAAATACAAGTCCCATAATGCAACCGGAACATATACTTTACTGCTGGTCATTCAAAGAACAGTCCGAATTATTCTGGCACATTTGATAACGTGCTCACTGCATTATGCCGGTGCATTTAGTGTCAATCAAAACCCAAATGATGTTTAGTCACGGAGATTGTAATTGCAGCGTAGTGCTCAATGTTGTCACTCCCTGTCCAAAGCTTAAGTCCCCAGAACGATTAATGCAGAGATTAATCCACATCAAATCCCTTCCAACGCTGCACGACGATTCGCACATTTGCATTACCTCAGTAGGTCCAAAGTGCTCCGAGTGGGTCATGCTCCTTTATTAAATCCAAACAACAACCTCCGATCAAGGAGCCTCCAACCCTTCAGGGCGGCCTCTTACGGCGGGCACGGAGAAGCCCGTCACTCCATCACTCCAATGAAACAAATATAGAGGCCCGTTTCTGAGGACAACAGCTTTATTCAGGGATCTGCGGCACAAGAAAGCTTCCATTTCTCCTACATGTTTCGGCAAATAGCCTTGATCACGGACAGGAAGCCAATCACCAAGTGCATGTGTGCACGCCTTTTGAGTAGTGTCTTGCATCATGTGACTCTTTTGAAATACAAGTCCCATAATGCAACCGGAACATATACTTTACTGCTGGTCATTCAAAGAACAGTTCGAATTATTCTGACGAAGGCATCATCCGAAACGCGTTTGTTGCGCTTGTTGTGTTGCTTAATAAACTGAAAAGCAACTATCCCCGTGAGTGCTGTTTTTCTCTTTGAATCGGGAGGAAAAGGAGCTGGATATATATATATGATCAAGGCTGCATGTTTGGCAGCCGAAACGCGTCATGTTGGACCTTCTTTTGATGTGTGAATAAACTATCATCCTTTTTCACACCAGCTTTCGGAGTCTGTGCCCGTGTGTTACGCCGGAGTGACTGTCGTGGCATTGGGATTTCTTCGTTATATATATATATATATATATATATATTATCTACTGGCGGTCGCCAGTAGATAGTTATAGTTAGGACCTATTTTCCATAGGAAATCCGCGACATTCTATTTGAAATAACTCTTGCTTCGGTTGACGAATCTTCACGAAATTTTCAAACTTTATGGCCCGCTCCGGTCCGCTCCTACCCTGAAAGTTTCGGGGTGATTCGTCAAGCGGGGGCCGAGAAAAAAGGGGGGTCCCAAAACGTGTTTTCCCCATTCATTTTCCCATAGGAAACTTTAGCCACGGCTACAGCCCGAACTGCTGAACGGAATTACACCAAATTTGGCAAAGAGGTAGTTCTTGGTTCAGAAAGATCCCTTTTTGTTAAATGGTGTAAATCCGTTCAGTAGTTCCTGTGAAAATCAAAAGGAAAATCACATATATATCTATGGCCGCGTTGGATTCGCGCACCCTCCCGATCACGAGCTGCATGCTAATTGGCTGTCAACACTCCAAATCAGGAAGTGTTGGCAGCCATTTTGTCCCTCGGTAGAACCGAGGGACAGAAACAAGTGCGCAAAGCGCAAAAAGGGGGCAGGGTAGAAACACCCTGACCCCCTAGGTCTGCTCAGGGGTCCCACAAGGACCCCCTGGGCAGAAAAAAGCATTTAAAAAAAAAAAAATCGGCGGGATGTGCTTAGGGTGCGCGAATCCCGCCGAGAAAAAAAAAAGAAACAAGTGCGCAAAACGCACAAAGGGGGCAGGGTAGAAACACCCTGACCCCCTAGGTCTGCTCAGGGGTCCCACAAGGACCCCTGGGCAGAAAAAGCATTTTTTTTTTTTTAAATCGCCATGATGCGCTCAGGGTGCGCGGATCCTGCCGGAAAAAAAAATCGAAGCGCGGTCTCCCGCGCTTCGATGCAAATTTGCCCCCGGGTGGCCCAAGTCCCGGGGGCATGCGGGGGGTGGGTTTATTGTTTATGGGGGGCCTCTAAGGCCCCCCAAGCCCCGGGGACCGCCACCCCCGGGGCTTTTTAAAAAAAATGATGGCGGGAGGGCTGTGCGCCCTCCCGCTGCCCCGGGGACCGCCACCCCCCGGGGCTGTTTTTTTTAATTTAAAAACCTGTGTGGGGGGGCTCCAACCCCCACACGCCCCAGGGACTGCCACCTCCCCGGGGCACTAAAGATTTAAATATGGGGGTCCGTTACGGACCCCCAGAGCCCGGGGACCACCACCTCCCCGGGGCTTTGAACAAGTTGGGAGGGGGCCGCGCGGCCCCCTCCTGGAGTCAGTGATGGCCCTGGGGACCACCACCCCCAGGGCCGACTCCTGCAGTGTCCCGGGTGCCTACCCCCGGGACACTGTAGTTTGCTATGACAGGACGGGAGCATCGCGGCTCCCGTCCTGTCATAGCAAACTTGTTTGCATTTTGAAGAGAGAGCAGGAAACCTGCTCTCTCTTTCAAAATGCAAATCCAATTGCTTTTCCACACGGGGAGCAGCATGTTAGCTGCTCCCCATGTGGAAAAGCAATGCCGGCTCGCGCAGGAGGCGGGGAGCCGGCTGGGACTGTGGGGGGATTGGGGACCCCCACAGTCTCCAACGAGAGGCCAGGCCCCGGGGATGGGGTCCCCGGGACCATAAGTGGCCCGGGAGGGGGACACGCAGCCCCACTCCCCAAAAAAAAATAATAATAAAAAAAAAAAGAAAAATAAAGGCCTGCCCCGGGGGATGGGGTCCCCGGGGCAAAAGGAGGCCTGAGGAGGGGGGCCACGCAGCCCCCCGCCTTAAAAAAATAATAAAACGAGTGGCCATGCCCCGGGGGATGGGGTCACCGGGGCCGGAATCGGCCACGGGAGGGGGGCCACGCGGCCCCCTTCCCGTTTTTTTAAAAAAAAAAGGGGTAAGGCCCTGGGGGATGGGGTCCCCAGGGCCCAAAAAAAGGAAAAAGGAAGGGGGGCCACACAGCCCCCCTTCGAGGGAAAAAAAAAAAAAACGATCGTGCCGCAGGCCCCGCCCCCTTCCTTTACCACTCTGCAAACGCGCCCCCTGGCACGTTTGCAGAGGGGGAACGATCCCCTTGAATACTGGGGGTCCCTGGGGGCCAACTAGCCCACCAGGAACCTCCAGTATGCGCAGGGGCTGCGTTGCAGAGAGGTGTACAGAGGCCACGCCCCTTTTACACCTCTCTGCAACGCAGCTCTGTGGCGCTTACTGGAGGTACCTGGTGGGATAGTTGGACCCCAGGGACCCTCAGGATTCAAGGGACTTAATCCCCAACTTAAAACGCGCCAGGGGGTGCGTTTGCACAGTGGTGAAGGGAGGGGCGGGGCTTCAGGTGACATGTGTGCAAACAGGCCCTGTGGCGCATTTTAAGATGGGGAATGAAATCCCCTTCAGCCTGAGGGTCCCTGGGGCCATCTAGCCCACCAGGTACGTCCAGAAAGCGCCACAGAGCTGCGTTGCAGAGAGGTGCAAAAGGGGCGTGGCCTCTGAACACTTCTCTGCAACGCAGCTCCTGGCGCATACTGGAGGTACAGGGTGGGCTAGTTGGACCCCAGGGACCCTCATGATTCAAGGGGACTTAATCCCCCAACTTAAAACGCGCCATGGGGCGTGTTTGCACAGATGTCACCTCAGGCCCCGCCCCTCCCTTCACCATTGTGCAAATATTCCTCTAAAATCAGCCGAACTACGAATTCCGATTTACTCACCTGTTATCAGGAGAGACCTCAGTGCTGCATCTTTGAGCCCAGTACTGATCCTGAAAAGTAATTTTAACCGTACTTACCAGTAACTTGAATTTCCTTCCATAGGCTAACATTGACTGGTTTCACTTGGAAATTCTTCTAAGTGTGGAGTTTTGGAACTTTATAATATTCCTCTAAAATCAGCCGAAATACGAATTCCGATTTACTCACCTATTATCAGGAGAGACCTCAGTGCTGCATCTTTCAGCCCAGTACTGATCCTGAAAAGTAATTTTAACCGTACTTACCAGTAACTTGAATTTCCTTCCATAGGATATCATTGCCTGCTTTTTGCTGAAAAAGTTTCTAAGTGTCGATTTTTGTAACATACAAATATTCCTCTAAAATCAGCCGAACTACGAATTCCGATTTACTCACCTGTTATCAGGAGAGAACCCAGTGCTGCATCTTTTAGCCCAGCACTGATCCTGAAAAGTAATTTTAACCGTACTTACCAGTAACTTGAATTTCCTTCCATAGGCTAACATTGACTGGTTTCACTTGGAAATTCTTCAAAGTGTGGAGTTTTGGAACTTTATAATATTCCTCTAAAATCAGCCGAACTACGAATTCCGATTTACTCACCTGTTATCAGGAGAGAACCCAGTGCTGCATCTTTTAGCCCAGCACTGACCCTGAAAAGTAATTCTAACCGTACTTACCAGTAACTTGTATTTCCTTCCATTGGAATCCATTGTCTGGTTTTCAGGAGAAAAGTTTCAAAGTGTCGATTTTCACAAACTACAAATATTCCTTAAAAATCGCCTGTATGACTTAAACGCATTCTTTCAACTGTTTACAGGAGATGCACCAGTGCTGGATACAGGATCCATCACTGAGTAAGAAAAAGTAACGATAACACTACTTACCTGCTAAGTGAATTTCCTCCCATAGGATAACATTGGTGATTCTATGTGAAAAAGTTTCTGTCAACTTTTAAAATACAATAATATTCCTTAAAAATCACTACTGTAACCAAAACGCTTTTACTCAACTGTTTACAGGAGATGTCCCAGGACTGAATCTAGGATCCAGTCCTGTGGTTAGAAAAAGTAATCCATAAAGTAACTAATTGCATTTAACTAGAAATTCACATTGAGCTCAATGTTGCATTGTGTTTGAAATTGTGTTGCCCATTGCAACAACTGTAACTACTGTACTTAAAAGTCTATTGCCTATTTGCAAAGTATTTAAACTAAAGTAATTCATTCTGAGAAAGTATATTTTGTAATGTAATGTATAATGTAATTACAATGTAATTTAAAAAATAAAATATGTAAAAATAAATAATTTAAAAAAATGTAGTAAATCAGTATCAAAAAAATAAATATAACAATTAATACATTTAAAAATTGTCATTTACAAAACCTTTGAAATTCACTGAAAAAACCATAGGTTTTAGGGGCGTTATAGTTAGAAATTAGCATTTAAAAAACCTTTGAAATTCACTGAAAAAACCATAGGTTTCAGGCACGTTATAGTTAGAAATTAGCATTTAAAAAACCTTTGAAATTCACTGAAAAAACCATAGGTTTCAGACACGTTATAGTTAGAAATTAGCATTTAAAAAACCTTTGAAATTCACTGAAAAAACCATAGGTTTTAGGGACAGTTATAGTTAGTTGGACATTTCACTTACAAAACCATAGAAATTCCCCGTTATAGTTAGTTCAGCTAACTATAACTCGCGCCCCGCAATGCACTGCTGATGACGTCACAATTACATCACTCATGACATGGTCAGTGACATCACTGATGACATCACTGATGACATCTCAAATGACATCACTGATGACATCACTGATGACATCATCCACGTGATAATCTGATGCACCTCCTCACACCCTAATATAACCTTTGATACACCCACTCTAAATTACACACTGCCATTCGCAAAACCATAGACACTCCAACACCAATAACTACATACCCACTCACTGATTCTTAGGTCTACACACACACATCCACTCACTCACCCGTACAGTCACTCATACGTACGGTCACTCAGTACAGGACTATCATATGCACTCATACTTCTATATAGACACTCAAACACCGCCACTCATCCATAGAGGTACTCATACACCTAGTCAGTCATGCAAATAATTAATCACACTGCCATTTACTCACCTATACAGTTATACACACACCAGCTCACTTACTCATACAAATACTAGCACATTCTTACGCTCTTATACAATCACTGATACAAGCACACACTCATCCATACAGTCACTCTCACAATCACACACTCTCGCTTATAGCTATATATACTCCAACACACATATATACTGCCTTTCACATATGTAGTTACTCACACATGTACCACTGGGACATACATTCACTCACTAACACACTCTTACACACACTTACCCACCCATACAGCCTATCACAGATGCACTCTTGAAACCATCCACCCAGTGAATCACCCACTCACACATCTATGCACAGAGTCGCACACACCCCACCCACACAAACACTCAGGCACCCATACAGATACTCAGACAACCATGTCATGAGTGATGTAATATGTGACGTCATCAGCAGTGCATTGCGGGGGCGCGAGTTATAGTTAGCTGAGCTAACTATAACGGGGAATTTCTATGGTTTTGTACGAGTGAAATGTCCAACTAACTATAACTGTCCCTAAAACCTATGGTTTTTTCAGTGAATTTCAAAGGTTTTTTAAATGCTAATTTCTAACTATAACGTGACTGAAACCTATGGTTTTTTCAGTGAAAATCAAAGGTTTTTTAAATGCTAATTTCTAACTATAACGTGCCTGAAACCGATGGTTTTTTCAGTGAATTTCAAAGGTTTTTTAAATGCTAATTTCTAACTATAACGCCCCTAAAAACTATGGTTTTTTCAGTGAATATATATATATATATATATATATATATATCACAAACAGATTCTCGCCATCACAAGAATCGGAGGGACACGACGGGGATTCCAGGTAAGTAATTTATTACAGAGAGCATAGGCATGACGCGTTTCGACATGAATGTCTTTCTCAAACGCCTGCTCACAACCACGTTGCCCCCAGCTCACCAGTTAAATACAGCCATCCGATCTGCCATTGGTTGTCCAGGTGGGCCGTCACAGAGTCCTAAAAGTTCACTGTAGTTGCATCGGCATACTACGGATCCCAGCATGCACCTCCCCGGCTTGCTGGGTAAGTGACTCCTCACGGCAGCCTATGTCCCTTTCTGGGTCCTGGATTGAAGTAGGATCGTGGGGCTAGTATGCTGGTTAACATCGCTGCTGTTAAAACCTCCTCACCTGGGTCCCCAGGACGCCTCCACCGCCATTCCAAATAATGCCCAGTCCTGGAACTTGCGGATACCATGCTCCTCAATCTCTCCGTGCAGTCACGGACTGCTGTTAGCAGCGGAACTGGCGCTGAATCTGGGGGCGGTGGGTCAGAGTAACCAGTAACCTGGAACGTAGAAAAATGCCGAAGCTGCCCTTAATACTCTGACCACTTGACAAGGCGGGTCTCCTCCAGCGCGTCCAGGGCCTGCGCGCTGCAAAACATCACAAACAGATTCTCGCCATCACAAGAATCGGCGGGACACGACGGGGATTCCAGGTAAGTAATTTATTACAGAGAGCATAGGCATGACGCGTTTCGACATGAATGTCTTTCTCAAACGCCTGCTCACAACCACGTTGCCCCCAGCTCACCAGTTAAATACAGCCATCCGATCTGCCATTGGTTGTCCAGGTGGGCCGTCACAGAGTCCTAAAAGTTCACTGTAGTTGCATCGGCATACTACGGATCCCAGCATGCACCTCCCCCGGCTTGCTGGGTAAGTGACTCCTCACGGCTGCCTATGTCCCTTTCTGGGTCCTGGATTGAAGTAGGATCGTGGGGCTAGTATGCTGGTTAACATCGCTGCTGTTAAAACCTCCTCACCTGGGTCCCCAGGACGCCTCCACCGCCATTCCAAATAATGCCCAGTCCTGGAACTTGCGGATACCATGCTCCTCAATCTCTCCGTGCAGTCACGGACTGCTGTTAGCAGCGGAACTGGCGCTGAATCTGTGGGCGGTGGGTCAGAGTAACCAGTAACCTGGAACGTAGAAAAATGCCGAAGCTGCCCTTAATACTCTGACCACTTGACAAGGCGGGTCTCCTCCAGCGCGTCCAGGGCCTGCAGCTGCAAAACATCACAAACAGATTCTCGCCATCACAAGAATCGGAGGGACACGACGGGGATTCCAGGTAAGTAATTTATTACAGAGAGCATAGGCATGACGCGTTTCGACATGAATGTCTATCTCAAACGCCTGCTCACAACCACGTTGCCCCCAGCTCACCAGTTAAATACAGCCATCCGATCTGCCATTGGTTGTCCAGGTGGGCCGTCACAGAGTCCTAAAAGTTCACTTACCCAGCAAGCCGGGGGAGGTGCATGCTGGGATCTGTAGTATGCCGATGCAACTACAGTGAACTTTTAGGACTCTGTGACGGCCCACCTGGACAACCAATGGCAGATCGGATGGCTGTATTTAACTGGTGAGCTGGGAGCAACGTGGTTGTGAGCAGGCGTTGAGAAAGACATTCATGTCGAAACGCGTCATGCCTATGCTCTCTGTAATAAATTACTTACCTGGAATCCCCGTCGTGTCCCTTCGATTCTTGTGATGGCGAGAATCTGTTTGTGATGTTTTGCAGCGCGCAGGCCCTGGACGCGCTGGAGGAGACCCGCCTTGTCAAGTGGTCAGAGTATTAAGGGCAGCTTCGCATTTTATATATATATATATATATATATATATATATATATATATATATATATTCACTGAAAAAACCATAGGTTTTAGGGACAGTTATAGTTAGTTGGACATTGCACTCGTACAAAACCCGTGAAATTCCCCCGTTATAGTTAGTTCAGCTAACTATAACTCGCGCCCGCAATGCACTGCTGATGACGTCACATATTACATCACTCATGACATGGTCAGTGACATCACTGATGACATCACTGATGACATCTCAAATGACATCACTGATGACATCATCCAGTGACTGTGTGTTTCTGTAAAGTTTAAATATTTTTAATATATATAGGGAAAGGCGTATTGAAGAATGAGTGGGTGTATAAGTGTGTGTATGGATGATTTAGTAGGTGCGTGACTAATTCTATAAGTGAGTGATTAAACGTATCTTACTGAATGCATGGGTTAGTGACTAAACTGGGTTAATGTCTGTATCTGTCTGTTGCTGTGTAAGTGGCTGCATGGGTTTGTGAATAGCTACATGAGTGTCTATAAGAGTTATTGATTTGTTGTCTGAGTATCTGTATGGGTGCCTGAGTGTTTGTGTGGATGGGGTGTGTGCGACTGTGCATAGATGTGTGAGTGGGTGATTCACTGGGTGGATGGTTTCAAGAGTGCATCTGTGATAGACTGTATGGGTGGGTAAGTGTGTGTAAGAGTGTGTTAGTGAGTGAATGTATGTCCCAGTGGTACATGTGTGAGTAACTACATATGTGAAAGGCAGTATATATGTGTATTGGAGTATATAAATAGCTATAAGCGAGAGTGAGTGATTGTGATAGTGGCTGTATGGATGAGTGTGTGCTTGTATCAGTGATTGTATAAGAGCGTAACAATGTGCTAGTATTTGTATGATTAAGTGAGCTGGTGTGTGTATAACTGTATAGGTGAGTAAATGGCAGTGTGTTTAATTATTTGCATGACTGACTAGGTGTGTGAGTACCTCTATGGATGAGTGGCGGTGTTTGAGTGTCTATATAGGAGTAAGAGTGCATATGATTGTCCTGTACTGAGTGACCATAAGTATGAGTGACTGTACGGGTGAGTGAGTGGATGTGTGTGTGTAGACCTAAGAATCAGTGAGTGGGTATGTAGTTATTGGTGTTGGAGTGTCTATGGTTTTGCGAATGGCAGTCTGTAATTTAGATTGGGTGTATCAAAGGTTATATTAGGGTGTGAGGAGGTGCATCAGATTATCACGTGGATGATGTCATCAGTGATGTCATTTGAGATATCATCAGTGATGTCATCAGTGATGTCACTGACCATGTCATGAGTGATGTAATATGTGACGTCATCAGCAGTGCATTGCGGGGCGCGAGTTATAGTTAGCTGAACTAACTATAACGGGGGAATTTCACGGGTTTTGTACGAGTGCAATGTCCAACTAACTATAACTGTCCCTAAAACCTATGGTTTTTTCAGTGAATTTCAAAGGTTTTTTAAATGCTAATTTCTAACTATAACTTATCTGAAACCTATGGTTTTTTCAGTGAATTTCAAAGGTTTTTTAAATGCTAATTCCTAACTATAACATGTCTGAAACCTACGGTTTTTTCAGTGAATTTCAAAGGTTTTGTAAATGACAATTTTTAAATGTATTAATTGTTATATTAATTTTTTTCATACTGATTTATTACATTTTTAGAATTTTTTTTTACAGATTTTATTTTTTAAATTACATTGTAATTACATTATACATTACATTACAAAAAATACTTTCTCAGAATGAATTACTTTAGTTTAAATACTTTGCACATAGGCAATAGACTTTTAAGTACAGTAGTTACAGTTGTTGCAATGGGCACCACATTTTCAAACACAATGCAACATTCAGCTCAATGTGAATTTCTAGTTAAATGCAATTAGTTACTTTATGGATTACTTTTCTAACCACAGGACTGGATCCTAGATTCAGTCCTGGTACATCTCCTGTAAACAGTTGAGTAAAAGCATTTTGGTTACAGTCGTGATTTTTAAGGAATATTATTGTATTTTAAAAGTTGACACTTAGAAACTTTTTCTCATAGAATCACCAATGTTATCCTATGGAAGGAAATTCACTTAGCAGGTAAAAACTGTTATCGTTACTTTTTCTTACTCAGTGTTGGATCCTGGATCCAGCACTGGTGCATCTCCTGTAAACAGTTGAAAGAATGCGTTTAAGTCATACAGGCGATTTTTAAGGAATATTTGTAGTTTGTGAAAATCGACACTTTGAAACTTTTCTGCTGAAAACCAGACAATGGATTCCTATGGAAGAAAATATAAGTTACTGGTAAGTACGGTTAAAATTACTTTTCAGGACCAGTACTGGGCTGAAAGATGCAGCACTGAGGTCTCTCCTGATAACAGGTGAGTAAATCGAAATTCGTATTTCGGCTGATTTTAGAGGAATATTTGTATGTTTCAAAAATCAACACTTAGAAACTTTTCAGCAAAAAGCAGGCAATGATATCCTATGGAAGGAAATTCAAGTTACTGGTAAGTACGGTTAAAATTACTTTTGAGGATCAGTACTGGGCTGAAAGATGCAGCACTGAGGTCTCTCCTGATAACAGGTGAGTAAATCGGAATTCGTATTTCGGCTGATTTTAGAGGAATATTTTAAAGTTCCAAAACTCCACACTTAGAAGAATTTCCAAGTGAAACCAGTCAATGTTAGCCTATGGAAGGAAATTCAAGTTACTGGTAAGTACGGTTAAAATTACTTTTCAGGACCAGTACTGGGCTGAAAGATACAGCACTGAGGTCTCTCCTTATAACAGGTGAGTAAATCGGAATTCGTATTTCGGCTGATTTTAGAGGAATATTTGTATGTTTCAAAAATCAACACTTAGAAACTTTTTCAGCAAAAAGCAGGCAATTATATCCTATGGAAGGAAATTCAAGTTACTGGTAAGTACGGTTAAAATTACTTTTGAGGATCAGTACTGGGCTGAAAGATGCAGCACTGAGGTCTCTCCTGATAACAGGTGAGTAAATCGGAATTCGTATTTCGGCTGATTTTAGAGGAATATTTTAAAGTTCCAAAACTCCACACTTAGAAGAATTTCCAAGTGAAACCAGTCAATGTTAGCCTATGGAAGGAAATTCAAGTTACTGGTAAGTACGGTTAAAATTACTTTTCAGGACCAGTGCTGGGCTGAAAGATACAGCACTGAGGTCTCTCCTGATAACAGGTGAGTAAATCGGAATTCGTATTTCAGCTGATTTTAGAGGAATATTTTAAAGTTCCAAAACTCCACACTTAGAAGAAATTCCAAGTGAAACCAGTCAATGTTAGCCTATGGAAGGAAATTCAAGTTACTGGTAAGTACGGTTAAAATTACTTTTCAGGATTAGTACTGGGCTGAAAGATGCAGCACTGAGGTCTCTCCTGATAACAGGTGAGTAAATCAGAATTCGTATTTCGGCTGATTTTAGAGGAATATTTGCACAATGGTGAAGGGAGGGGCGGGGCCTGAGGTGACATCTGTGCAAACGCGCCCCGTGGCGCGTTTTAAGTTGGGGATTAAGTCCCCTTGAATCATGAGGGTCCCTACGGGCCAACTAGCCCACCAGGAACCTCCAGTATGCGCCAGGGGCTGCGTTGCAGAGACATGTACAGAGGCCACACCCCTTTTACACCTCTCTGCAACGCAGCTCTGTGGCGCTTTCTGGACGTACCTGTTGGGCTAGTTGGCCCCAGGGACCCTCAGGATTGAAGGGGATTTAATTCCCATCTTAAAACGCGCCACGGGGCCTGTTTGCACACATATCACCTGAAGCCCCGCCCCTCCTTCACCACTGTGCAAACGCGCCCGTGGTGCGTTTTAAGTCGGGGATTAACTCCCTTGAATCCTGAGGGTCCCTGGGGTGCAACTAGCCCACCATATACCTCCAAAAATGCGCCACAGAACTGCGTTGCAGAGAGGTGTAAAAAGGGCGTGGCCTCTGTACACCTCTCTGCAAGGCAGCTCCCTGGCGCATACTGGAGGTTCCTGGTGGGCTAGTTGGCCCCCAGGGACCCCCAGTATTCAAGGGGAATTCGTTCCCCCTCTGCAAACGCGCCAGGCGCGTTTGCAGAGTGGTGAAGGAAGGGGGCGGGGCCTGCGTGCCCGATCGTTTTTTTTTTGTTGTTTTTTTCCCCTGAAGGGGGTTGTGTGGCCCCCTTCCTTTTTCCTATTTTTAGGCCCTGGGGACCCCATCCCCCAGGGCCTTACCCCTTTTTTAAATTAAATCTTTTTTTAAAAACGGGAAGGGGGCCGCGTGGCCCCCTTCCCTGGGCCTGTATTGGCCCCGGGGACCCCATCCCCGGGGCATGGCCTCTTTTTTTATTTGGAGGGGGCTGCGTGGCCCCCTCCTCAGGCCATTTAAGGCCCCGGGACCCCATCCCCCGGGGCCAACCTTGCACTTTTTTTTTTTTTTACCTTTTTTTACCTTTGGGGAGGGGGCTGCGTGGCCCCCTCCGTGGCCACTTATGGCCCCGGGACCCCATCCCCGGGGCCTGGCCTCTCGTTGGGGACTGTGGGGGTCCCCAAACCCCCACAGTCCCGCCGGCTCCCCGTGTCCTACGGGAGCCGGCATTGCTTTACACATGGGGAGCAGCTAACATGCTGCTCCCCATGTGGAAAGCAATCAGCTTTGGATATTGGAAGAGAGAGCAGGTTTCCTGCTCTCTCTTCCAATATCCAAAGCAGTTTGCAATGACAGGACGGGAGCCGCGAGGCTCCCGTCCTGTCATTGCAAACAGCAGTGTCCCGGGGGTAGGCACCCCGGGACACTGCAGGAGCCGGCCCTGGGGGTGGCGGTCCCCAGGGCCACCACAGGCTCCAGGAGGGGGGCCGCGCGGCCCCTCCTTACATTTTGAAAGCCCCAGGGAGGTGGTGGTCCCCGGGGCTTGGGGGTCCAAAACGGACCCCCATTGTAATTTTTCTTAGTGCCCCGGGAGGTGGCGGTCCCCGGGGCTGCGGGAAGGCTCAGAGCCCTCCCGCACCATTATACATAAAGCCCCGGGGGTGGTGGTCCCGGGGCTTGGGGGCCCTTAGAGGCCCCCACACATAAAATTAACCTCCCCCAGCATGCCCCCGGGACTTGGCCCACCCGGGGCCACTAACATCGAAGCGCGGAGACCGCGCTCGATTTTTGTTTTCGGCAGGATTCGCGCACCCTGAGCGCATCCTGCCGATTTTTAAAAAAATTTTTTTATTTTTTGCCCAGGGGGTCCTTGTGGGACCCCTGAGCAGACCTAGGGGTCAGGGTGTTTCTACCCTGCCCCCTTTGTGCGCTTTGCGCACTTGTTTCTGTCCCTCGGTTCTACCGAGGACAAAATGGCTGCCAACACTTCCTGATTTGGAGTGTTGACAGCCAATTAGCATGCAGCTCGTGATCGGGAGGGTACGCGGACCCTACTCGGCCATAGATATATCTATCTTTTTACTTTTGATTTTCTCAGCAACTACTGAACGGATTTACACCATTTAACAAAAAGGGTTCTTTCTGAACCAAGAACTACCTCTTTGCCAAATTTGGTGTAATTCCGTTCAGCAGTTCGGGCTGTAGCCGTGTCTAAAGTTTCCTATGGAAAATTGCATGGGGAAAACGCGTTTGGGACCCCCTTTTTCTCGGCCCCCGCTTGACAAATCCCCCGAGACTTTCAGGGTAGGAGCGGACCGGAGCGCCCCACAAAGTTTGAAAATTTTGCGAAGATACGTCAACCGGCAAGAGAGTTATTTCAAATAGAATGTCGCGGATTTCCTATGGATAATAGGTTGTAACTATAACTATCTACTGGCGACCGCCAGTAGATAATATATATATATATATTGATATATATATATATATATATCAATGATAAACAGTGCCCATGCTGGCATGCCGAGTTCTTTGTCAGGCCATAATTATTTAGGTTAGTTAGATAGCATTGTCGCCTACTAGGAAATCATAAGCCTTAACATTTGTGCAGTGAACTCTATACCTCTTACTGAATGTTCAAGGTGTCATGATAATGTGCCGACGAAGTCGAAATGTAAGCAAATGCTGTTTCGGAGAATCCTATCCTGCACTGACACGTACACAAATGTATGTAAAAAGCAACTGTGTTGCAGAAAGAAGGCAACCTAAGAAACACGAGCATAAAGATGCCGTTGTTTCTAGTCTGGCCACGTGACAGCGGAATAGTTTGTGTATGAACAACAATTTCTCTTTAAAAAATACAAATTATAAGAAGGATGGAACACGGAGTCTGCCTTCCCGAGATTTAAACTCATAATCAGCAGATTACTAATGGGGTGAGTGTCCAACTCACTGAGCCACTCTTAGGTTTTTAAAAAAGCATTTAATTACGTGGTGTAATCTGTCGTGAAGTTCAGCAAGCATTTAAAAACTTTCCCTACCACTGTTTAGCCAGGGTTACTTTGCAGCTCAGTAAGAGAAAGAAAAAACAGCTGAGGAGGAAAGCATTTTCAACGATTATATACTGATAACGATATTTGACCAACAATGTTAATCTGAACATGAAATGTGTTCTGCGCAGGCGGCCTTGCTAACTGGAATCAAACTGGAACTTGGTGTCTTATGCAAGGAAGGGCCTAAGGTATGGGGTTCTCATACTAACAAACAGAGAGGAGGGTGAAACTCTCCAACAGTGAAATAGAAGAAGGCCAATTCCAGGGTAAAGTAAATGCACAGAAAATAAGGCATCAGCAACTAAAGTGAGTGCCCATAAGGTGTGCACCCTAAAAAGCGACCTCAGAATACGGATGGGACACAGAATTGAGGTCAAAATGTCAAAATAAATACCGACAGGTAAGTAAGTTTAGATTTTCTACACCTAACTCCATATGTATGTACCTACGCTGTACAACATCTTCAAGGTACATAGATGTGGAGTTAGTAACAGTAAATCTATATTCCCTATACGCACTTACCTTTCCATATTTTGTCCCTCGATATTCTGTCCTCAATATTTTTGTACTGCGATATTCTAGGGATCAAAATTCTGTGGTAAAATCTGCCCACATACACCTAAAAAGAATAGTCTATATGAAACTCCTACATGATATATATAGCAATACATAAATAATACACTAAGAAAACAGCTTTGTATGACAAGTTGTTTGAAAGACTAAACATCCTTTCTTCTACGTTAATAAGTTTCAGAAGCAGTCCTGAGAAAAGGTGCACACAAAGAGGATTCTATTGTCTGCTGCTTATGAAGACCTAAACGTACCTGAGCACTGGTACTAGTGAACAGGGAGAAGAATGCGCCCGGCCTAGAGGAAAATGGAAGATGCACACTGCCAGGTAAAGTAAACAGCGAGAAACACAGAGAAAGCACTGATTTTTTAAAATGAAGTCAGTGCACATAAACACCTTTAAAGAATAATTAAAATCGAACTGTGGAGGAATTGGGTGACATTTTTAAATTCTGTTACACCTTTCTTGTATGTGAATGGTTTTCTGATGCAGCCCTTAGAAAAAGCATTTTTGTTGCTTCTAATAAGGAAAACCTCTTTTCCAAAATGAGTTCTATGTTCACCAAATTCTCACTGTCTGCTAATCGTGAAAACTACGGGGCATATTATCAAGAACGGCGTTAAAAATTATCGCCGCTTTAGCGGCAGAAAACTGCCGCTAAAGCGGCGATAAGGGGCTTGATAATATGCCCTTGAGAATTCCAATAGAAGTCCATGTTCTGGTGTGAACATGGGCTTCTATTGGAATTCGCCAGGCCATATTATCAAGCCCATTATCGCCGCTTTAGCGGCAGTTTTCTGCCGCTAAAGCGGCGATAATTTTATCGCCGTTCTTGATAATATGCCCCAATGTACGTTATGCATTGCAATGGAAGTACTCTCTAGGAGGTAGAATAATAAAACTTATAGCTAAGCCTCCTGCTCTCCCCGCTACCACCACTGCCCTGGGCCGCTCCTGTCCTAGGAGCTTTCCCATTGCCAGCAGCAGCCTGCAGACCTCGTGCCAGCAGTCCTCTGGTAGCAGGCCCTTGGGCCTGCTACCAGTATACCTCCCCCAGGCTTCCTGCCTCCAGGCCCCTCTCCCCACGCCCTTCTCTTCTGGTCTCCTGCACTGCCCTTTTCTTGCTCTGCCCCGCTCCCGCCTCCCCAGCACCCCTCCTTGAGGCCTATTTAATGAAGGCTGCAGAGCGGCCCTTATTGAGCAGGCCTCCTGCTCTCCCCGCTGCCACCACTGCCCTAGGCCGCTCATGTCCTAGGAGCCTGCCCATTGCCAGCAGCAGCCAGCAGAACTCGTACCAGCAGTCCACTGGTAGAAGGCCCCTGTGCCTACTTCCAGCACACCTCCCCCCAGGCTTCCTGCCCTCAGGGCCCTCTCCCCGTGCCTTCCTCTTGTCGCCTCCCACTCTGCCCTTTTCCCCCTTTGTCCCGCCTCCCCAGCGCCCCTCCCTGAGGCCTATTTAATGAAGGTCACAGCGTGCCTGTGCCATCAGCGTGCCAAAGGCTAGCTCGTCTGCGCCTGTTCACACCTGGACCATGCCCAACTCCAGGACCCTTGGTCCTCCCACCATCCGCCGCTACTCCACAGACGAGCTCCTGGACCTCAACATCGGACGCCAGGACTCCCACTGCTGCACGTCCTCCCTACACTCCACCAAAGGACCTTTCGCCTGCCACCACTGCTGCTTCTCCTGCCTCACATGACTGCTTACCCACACAGGACCCAACACCACTACCTCCCAGAAGACCACCAACAACCCGGAAGCGCTACACTGCATCCTGCTCAATGCCTGTTCCCTCGGCAAACACTCCACGGAAATCTGGGACACCATCACCACCCTCACCCCACACATCAGCTTTATCACCGAAACATGGCTGAACCCCGCCTCCAACCCCGACATCTCCACTGCCACGCCCAACAGATACAAGATGACACACCGGGACCGCCTCAATAAGCACGGTGGAGGCTTTGCCTTGATAGTCAAGGAAACCATCCAAAGCTCCTCCACAAATGACGACCCAATGCCTTTCATGGAGCACCTCAACTTTCTACTACACAGCGACGCCAAGACAACCATAAGAGGCACCCTCGCATACCGACCACCAGGTCCCTGACCAGCATTCTGCAACACCATCAGCAACATCGCCCCCCTCGCCATTGACTCCCTCCACTACGTCCTGCTAGGCGACCTTAACTTCCACATCAAGGACCCCAAGGACACCAACTCCACATCCCTACTGGAGAGCCTCAACAACATCGGACTCACTCAATTAGTCTCTGAACCCACCCACAGTTACACCCTTGATACCATCGTCACCTGCAGCGACAGAATCATATTCACCCACACCACGGAACTCTCCTGGACCAACCACACAATCATTCATTTTAGTATCTCAGCACGCCACCACCAAGCACCAAAATGCCACCCGCAGCAGCTGGAGAAACATAACTGAGAGCTAGTGGCCGCAGACTCTCAGCACCACACTACCCGACACGTCAGTCAATCTCGACCAGGCCATCCACAACTTCTCTGACTGGATCAGCAGATGCATTTACAAAGTCGCCCCCTTAAAACCGGCAATAACCAACAGGTAGCCAAGACAAGCCAGCTGGTACACCCCGGGGCTCAGAACCACGGAACTGTCTTCTACTCGAGAAATGATGGCGCATCACCGAGGACCACTCTGACAGAGCTGCACGCAAAGCAGCACTCAATGACTACTACCGGCACATCAAGGAGGCCAAAAGAGCAACCATCACAGGCCGCATCGACACCGCAGCCAATCACACAAAGGAACTTTTCAAAATTATCAAGGAATTCTCCAACTCAACTGACAGAAAACACAGAACATCCCTCCCAACAACTCTGCAACTGACTATCCGACTACTTCCACAGCAAGATTGCCAACATCTACAAAAACTTTAACCCCCAAACCCCCTCGCTCAGCCTCGACAACCTCATCCAACCAGCGAACCCCAGCCAAGCCATAACTACCTGGTCCCCACTCGACGTCCAGATCACCATGACCATCATGTCCTCCATCTACCCCGGGGCACCCACCGACCTGTGTCCCCACCATCTCTTCAACTTTGGATCCAACCTAATCAGCCCTTAACTCACCAACCTCCTCAATGCTTCCATCTCCACAGCATCCTTCATAGACGGATGGAAGCACACAGGCATCAGACCAATCATAAAGAAGCCATCAGCCAATCCCAGCAACCTCAAAAACCACCGGCCGATCTCCCTGCTTCCATACCCAGCCAAAGTACTCGAGAAGGCTATCAACCGACAGCTCACTGACTACTTAGAACAAAACCACCTACTTGACTCATCACAGTCGGGTTTCCGGGCCCACCATAGCACCCAGACCGCACTCATTGCCGCAACTGACATCAGAACCCTCCTCAACCAGAGGGAAACATTGGCTTTGATTTTCCTCGATCTGTCTGCAGCATTCGACACCGTTGCCCACCACATCCTATTCAATAGACTCCACAACATAGGCATTCAACAACACGCCCTCAAATGGATCATCTCATTCCTCTCAGGAAGCACCCAGAGCATCCGTCTACCTCCTTTCACCTCCACTCCCAAGAACATCATATGCGACGTGCCCCAAGGATCATCCCTCAGCCCCACTCTGTTCAACATCCACATGGCACCTCTTACGGACATCGTCAGATCCCACTGACTGCACATCATCTCCTACGCCGACGACACTCAGCTCATCCTTTTGCTCACCAAGTACCCCTCAAACACCAAAACCAACCTCTGCAATGCCATGAACGATGTAGCCGACTGGATGAGAAACAGCTGCTTCAAACTGAACTCTGACAAAACTGAGGTACTGATCTACGGAAAGAACACCCCCGACTGGGACCACAGCTGGTGGCAGTAAGAACTTGGATATCGATGTAAATAATATTGATTTTATGTTTTTTATTTTTTTAATGTTCTATTTTTTATTTTTTTAACTAACTTTGTATTAGTCATTTTATAATGTTTAAATAATTTGTTATGTTTAAATATATATTTTTTTGTTTTAATATAATTTTTAGGAGCGGGATGTTGGGTTTATAGGGGATAAGGGTGGGCAGTAACTTAAAAATGTTAATGAAAAATTAATATAAAATTTAAATTTGTATATATTTTAGGAGCGGGACGTTGGGTTTATAGGGGATATGAGTGGGGAGTAATTTAAAAATGTCGATGAAAAATTACTATAATTTAAAAATTTGTATATATTTTAGGAGCGGGATGTTAGGTTTATAGGGGATAAGGGTGGGGAGTAATTTAAAAATATTGTGTTGAATTTTTTTTTTTTTTTTTTTTATTAAACTTTAGGAGTGGGATATTGGGTTCATAGGGGATATGGGTGGTGAGTAATTTAACAATGTTTGGATAAAAAATTAATTTTAAATGATGAAATAAAAGTTCAATAATTATTTAAAAAAAAAAATCCATTTTAATTTTCAATTTTAGTAAATTTTGAAATTATTTGTGTTGCGAAATATTTGTGAAAATGTTACGATTTTTAATGTAAAAAATGTTTTTTAATACATTTTAAAAACTATTATCAGAAATTTGTATTTGTAAATAAAAATGCTATAACATTTTGTGATTAAATTAAAACATATTTGTAAATATTTATATATTTAAAAAAATCAGAATTTGAAATTATTAAATATTTTACATTTTTTCCAAATAATTGTATTGTATTTTTAAAAAATAAACATTTTAATAATTTATTTTAGTTAAGAATATATTTTTGTTAGTTTGAAAGATCAATATGGGGGGTTAATCAGCCCTTTTCTTTAATTTATTTGTATTTGGAGTTGGAATAGTAAATTATTATGGTTTACTATCCAGCATTTTCCCTGAATTTATTTGGATTTGAAGTTGGAATAGTAAATTATTATGGTTTACTATCCAGCATTTCCCTGAGTTTAGTTGGATTTGGAGTTGGAATAGTAAATTATTATGGTTTACTATCCAGACCTTTTTACTGAGTTTAGTTGGATTTGGAGTTGGAATAGTAAATATTATGGTTTACTATCTAGCACTTTCCCAGAGTTTAGTTGGAGTTGGAGTTGGAATAGTAAATTATTATGGTTTACTATCCAGCAGTTTCCCTGAGTTTAATTGGATTTGGAGTTGGAAGAGTAAATTATTATGGTTAACTATCCAGTACTTTCCCTGAGTTTAGTTGGATTTGGAGTTGGAATATTTAATTATTATGGTTTACTATCCAGCACTTTCCCTGAGTTTAATTGGATTTGGAGTTGGAAGAGTACATTTTTATGGTTTACTATCCAGCACTATCCCTGAGTTTAGATGGATTTGGAGTTAAATAGTAAATTATTATGGTTTACTATCCAGCACTTTCCCTGAGTTTAGTTGGATTTGGAGTTGGAATGGTAAATTATTATGGTTTACTATCCAGCACTTTCCCTGAGTTTAGTTTGAGTTGTAGTTGGAATAGTAAATTATTATGGTTTATTATACAGTAGTTTTGTTGAGTACAGTCATTTTTGTTGTTGGGTTTGCAATTTTTTGGGGGTATTATTCTGCTTTTTGTCAGAGTTTATTTTATTCGGAAGTTAGTAATAGGAATTTTTTATTATTTATTATGTATAATTTTTTGTACAGTTTATCTGTATACAGTAATAAGTAAATAGATATATGTTAGTTTTTATTTTCAACATTTCTTTATGTGAAAACATTTATATTTTCATTCACAATTAAGGGGCCCATTACGATACCCGGCGTAAAAAAATCCGCCAGGCATGGAAGCGGCAAAAATCCGCCCGCACACACCGTCTGAACACCGACCACGCCATTACGATTACACAAACCGAAAACCGCCATCGGCGGAAAAATCACACAAAATACCGCCCGCCATCGTCCGAGTCGAAGTCAAACCGCCCGCCACGGACGGAAACACGCACGACAACACAAAACCGCCCGCCCTCACGGCCGACACACCGCACGTGAAATTACGATCGCACCGCCATGAGCGCGGGAAAACTACAAATATACCGCCCGCCAGCGCAAACAACGCCGATGAGAATCGACACGGCAGAAGCCATGGCGCCCACGTACCTGCACAGAAACCATCCGCTCACAAAACCAATAGCACACAACATGGCCAACAAGTCCACACAGCAAGGCACGCACAAATACACAAGCACAGTACACATCCCGAAAACACCCCCCCGGACAAACAAAAACTACAAAGGCCAGAACCCCAGACACAACACACCTGAAAACAACAGACCATGAGGACACACCCACATAGGTAAGTACAAAAGCAGCACTCCCACAGACCACAACCCCTTGCAACATTGCAAACCAGAGAGGAAAGGAGAGGACACAGTGACACAGCAAGGACAGCAGCACACCACAGAAACGCACACATCACAACCACCACCACCACCACCACCACCACCAAACACCTGCACCACAAACCCCCTGCACATTACACAACACACACCGCACCAGCACCACAAACACCATGGCACCACAAAGAATGCCCAAGTTCACGCCCATTGAGCTGACGGTCATGGTCGACGAGATCATCAAGGTGTACCCACAAATCTATGGGAACATGGTCCAGCACACACCACTAGCCACCAGAAACAGAATGTGGAACCGGATCGTAGACCAGGTCAATGCAGTCGGGACCCTGCCCAGGAACAGAGGAGAAATAAACAAACGTTGGAATGACGTCAAGAGCCTGGTCAAGAAGAAGGAGGGCAAAAACAGAGAGCTGGCTGCCGTCACTGGCGGAGGGAATCCCGCGCTCTTCAAGACCTTCAAAGCGTGGGAGGAGAAGGTGCGAGTCATAATACATCCGGAGATCCTCGCCGGATTAGCAGGGGGAGTGGAGGCTGGTAAGTACAAACTAATGTATACCAGCACACCGCTATGTAC
Source organism: Calotriton arnoldi (assembly GCA_963921515.1). Lineage (NCBI taxonomy): Eukaryota > Metazoa > Chordata > Amphibia > Caudata > Salamandridae > Calotriton > Calotriton arnoldi. The sequence continues at coordinate 300,303 of CAWUFW010006799.1, forward strand.
TCACATGCACTACCACCATGCCACAGCTCCCAGGGACAAACACCCCCATGTCCAGCACACAATACACAACACATCACACACACATGCAACAGACACCACCACACACAGCCCAAACAGAACAACTGTAAGATACGTGGGGACATGTGTACACTCAGCCAGCCACGTAACCACCAACAGGTCCCCAAATATGCCAGAAGCGCCACAACGAGCACCCACCACACCCATGTGTCCGCCACAGCTGCACTAACCGACAAGTAACAGGTAAGTGGCAGGAACACAAAGTGCAGTGGGTGGGACGGTGGACAGCCCAAGTACAACACACACCAGGCCCCTAGTCCCACAGCACAGCAAGGAGGAGCATCCCCCACACCCCACAGCCACGTGTCAGCCACCGCAGTGCACAACGACAGCTGAAAGGCAGACATCACGGTCCACAGCAATCGGTGTCAGTGGGTGTCCAGCCACCCCACGACCCACAACACCCCCCACCCCCCACCCCCACAGACCTGCAACATGGAGCACCCCCGCTTAGAGCCATGTGGCATCCAGTACAGTGCACGCACGAACAACTTGCAGGTGGGAAACTGGACAGGGCTGGATTACTGGAGGCATGAGGACCGGAACACGACCAACACATGGGACATGTCACGTAGCAGACGAACACGCAGCACCGCCCACCGTCACGAACAAGTGAACAATGTGCACACGGACATGAACAACAGACTCACACCCCACATGACCCATCACAGACATAGCAACACCCAAGGAGCCACGTCTGCATGCACAAGCCACACTGAATATAGTACCACACGGCAGCCACTGTGCAACTCATCACAATCAACCGAAACACCATTGAAGTCCTGTCCATGTAGCCCCTACTGCCTGTCAACCACACACCTCACAACTACGCCTATGTAAGACAAACAACACTAGACGCAACAGAGCGGAACAACATAAATGCACACGAACACCACTGAACCCATCAAACACACAGACACACCATGCACATACAACATACCATCCATCCCATCCGTCAGCCCCAGTCTCATGAAAGACATGTCATCCGCACAGCTGCCACACATACAGCAGTCACGCTAAGATACATGCCCATGACCAACCATGTGCCAGAAGTCAATGAAGCGCACGACACACTGTGAGCAACAACACACAACATGGGCCACACCCCCCCGAGCACTGCAGTGATGCACATGGCACAGGGCAGCACGCACACCAAGGAGATGGGACAACTGCAATACGTTGGCTGGCACACAACCATCACTCACTCATAACGATGCGTCCAATGCCATGTCCAGTAATCACAACAGACAGCAAATATGCAGGCCATGTCAAGCATGCACACACCTCAAACCATGCACTGTCATGCTGCCACAACACATGTCACGTTCGGCACCCATGGCTCACAGCATGTACCCCAAAAGCATATTCCCTCCCAAATGCGAATCTGGGGCATGGCCCCCATGTTGCCATATGCGTTCCTAAGCGTTCCATTTGAACCCCAAAAGCATATTCCCTCCCAAATGCGAATCTGGGGCATGGCCCCCATGTTGCCATATGCGTTCCTAAGCGTTCCATTTGAACCCCAAAAGCATATTCCCTCCCAAATGCGAATCTGGGGCATGGCCCCCATGTTGCCATATGCGTTCCTAAGCGTTCCATTTGAACCCCAAAAGCATATTCCCTCCCAAATGCGAATCTGGGGCATGGCCCCCATGTTGCCATATGCGTTCCTAAGCGTTCCATTTGAACCCCAAAAGCATATTCCCTCCCAAATGCAAATCTGGGGCATGGCCCCCATGTTGCCATATGCGTTCCTAAGCGTTCCATTTGAACCCCAAAAGCATATTCCCTCCCAAATGCGAATCTGGGGCATGGCCCCCATGTTGCCATATGCGTTCCTAAGCTGTTCCATTTGAACCCCAAAAGCATATTCCCTCCCAAATGCGAATCTGGGGCATGGCCCCCATGTTGCCATATGCGTTCCTAAGCGTTCCATTTGAACCCCAAAAGCATATTCCCTCCCAAATGCGAATCTGGGGCATGGCCCCCATGTTGCCATATGCGTTCCTAAGCGTTCCATTTGAACCCCAAAAGCATATCCCCTCCCAAATGCGAATCTGGGGCATGGCCCCCATGTTGCCATATGCGTTCCTAAGCGTCCCATCTGAACACCAAAAGCAAAGTACAAACCAGACCCAGGATGGGCCAGGAGCCCGCATACACCAGAGTCACAATAAGTAGGGGCACAGCAACACACCCATCGGCATGGCCAATCCGTCCCATGCCACATGTGCACAGCACACAGTCCCATTGCCAAGCACACACAACTACAAATGCTACAGCCACACACACGCCTCCGGGAAACCCATGTACGAGATTGCACGAACTGTTAATGTCAGACGACAAATACATACTTCGCCAGGTGCAACACAATAACAAATCTCATTCTCTCCACAGGTGACGAACTGCTGGATGCTGGGGATGGAGCCAGCAGCCAGCACAGCCAGCCTACAAGCCCCCAACGAGGACACACGGATCTGGAGGATCTGTCCTCCTCTTTGGACACGGACCACCAAGCAGGCCCATCTGGTGTGGCAGGGCCCAGCCGCTCCCCAGGACCCCTCCTACCCACCAACCCATCATCCAGGGCTGCTGAACATTCCCAGCCCCCTGCTGCCACTGTCGTTGCGGCCACACCCACGGTCATTGCGGCCACTACCACTGCCGCAACCGCCACCATCGCCGCACCGACCACCACCGCCGCCACCACCACCACGTCTTCGCTGGCACCAGCCCCAGCGCAGGTGGTGGCCCGGCCGACTGGATCCACCCTGGGAGCCACAGGGAGGACCGTGGTGAGCAATGTGGCTAGTGGGCAGGGCCGGTGGCAGCAGGACTGGTAGGAGGAGCAGGGTCAGGGAAACGCCAGCCTCCCCTGGGAGCCATGCCCTGCCTCAAATGGCCAGAGTCCTTGGGGCCTATGAAGAGGCCCAAGGACAATGGGTCAGGTCTGCTTCAGACACGCGTGAGGTGCTGGGGGTGCTGAGGTCCATGGACGCCCGTATGGGCCAACTCGTGGACCTCATGGGCCAGCTGGTGGTGGTGGTGAGGTCACAGCCAGGGACAGCAGCTCCCCTCCGCCACCACCTGCCGGGGCGCAGGGTCGAGCAGCAGTGTCCAGTTCCCCTGCGTCCACAGCCAGTGAGCACACCTCAACCACCAGCATGTCGCAAGCAGGCACCCCCTCGCAAACGTGGAAGGGGCCGTCCGAAGTGGAAACAGATCTCCCGGGAGGACTTCGCACGCTCCAAACGCAAGTGAGGCAGCCAGCCAGCCTTCCGCCAGCCTTCCTTGACCAGCCACTGCATTGACTTGGACTACGATCCCACTCCACACAGCCATCTGGATGGCATGTGTGTGTTGGACTATGGACATAGAACCAGTGGGTACACCCTGAGCATCACGCAGCCATGACCGACAGCTCATTGTCACTGCACGCACCACTTTTGTCATCACCTTACACACAATCACATGTCACAGTTTGAAATAAATGCACCTCTTACACTAACTGCTGTTTGTGCCCTGTGTTTTATTTGTACGGAATACAACGGCCACCTTGGGCGGAAAGGCACCTGATGCGTGGCATGGCAATGGAATCCGGAGGGCCTGTAGGGACCTAGGGGTGGGAGACAGAACAGGAGCACATTCAATGAGTGTGTCACACACCCATCACACAGTACATGTCAACAACTACAAGCAATGTACACACATCGCACAGAGCAATAGGGCACAATGCCACAGCCACCAACAGTGGCATACTACCCTGGCCATGGAGCGTTGACACACAGCACGCAGTGAACAAACGGCCACCCTGACACAGCACACACACACCTGCACAGATACAGCCACATCAGCCGTCGTACATGGACACTCACCGTCAAGTGAAGTAGCGGGCGATGAGCTGCTGCCGCACATTACCAGCTTCCTCCTCTCCGCTGTCCTCCTCACTCGAGCTGTCCTGGTCTGCGGGCTGGGGCCCTGGTTGATCTCCGTCATCCACGATGAGGGGGATCTGCTTCCGAATGGCCAGATTGTGCAGCATGCAGCACGCCACCACTATCCGGCACACCTTCTGTGGGGAGTACGCCAGCGCACCCTCGGTGCGGTCCAGGCACCTGAACCTGGACTTGAGGAGGCCAAAGGTATGCTCGACCACACGTCTGGTCCTCCCATGTGCCTCATTGTAGCGATCGTCTGCTGGGGTGCGAGGATTCCTCAATGGACTGAGCAGCCATGCCCCATTCGGGCACGCAGAGTCACCTGGGTGTGAGGGACACAGAGAACCGTTGCTATTCCAACTGGACAGGGGACAGCATCGCACAACCAGCACGCTACACCACTCCACATACTCACCGACAATACAGCCACGATCCTGTTGCATATTGGACATCAGTCGTGGCAAGATGCTGTTGCGCATTATGTGTGCGTCATGGGCCGAGCCTGGGAACTTTGCACACACGTGGGTGATCACCATGTCCGCAAGGCACACCACTTGCACATTCAGGGAGTGCGTGTGCTTCCTGTTGCGGTACAGGTGCTCAGTGGCCTGTGGTGGAACAAGGCCGACATGTGTGCAGTCAATGGCTCCAACGACGTGTGGGATTCTGCCAAGGGCATAGAATGCACCCTTCACTGCCGCCAATTCACGAGCCCTGGGGAAGCGGATGTACCTGTTTCGGTACAGCATCATGGCTGCCAGTACATCCCTCAGCACCTTGCTGAACATGGGCTGGGACATCCCTCCTCCAATGCCCACTGTGTGCTGGAATGACCCAGTGGCGAAGAAATGCATGGCGGCCATCACCTTAGCCGTGGGGGTGACAGCAGTCGGATACACCCTGCGGGGACGGAGATGGGGTTCTAACATGGCACACAGTCGATGCAGGGTTGGCCTGTCCAGCCGAAACTTCCTAATAACCTCTGTATCGTCCATGTCCGCCAGCAATTGGTATGGGCGGTCAATGTTCGGTCTCCGCCTAGGGACAATGGCAGAGGACACATGTCAAAGCAACACGACACATAGCAATTTCGCATACACATCACTGACATGACTGAGCAAGCACATGAGCCACAGCCCAGCTGTCAAGCTGGGACGGCACGGCCACAATACACTTACACAGGTCTCCCAACAATGGCAATGGCTAGTGATACAAACCACTGCCATGTGCATGCACATGGGGATCTAGGCCCCAATGACTTGCGGGGCGTGCTGATGGGGACTGACTGCATATCCGTCAAGCGGCAACGCCACGGCAACATGAATGTCTGCTGAGCATGGAACTGCTTCCGCGGCTGGATGAGTATGGCACACGACGACGACGATGTGGGCACAGGCTGAGCGGCCAAAACAAGTGGGACCTGTGGCACGAGGGGATATGAGACAGTAGTAGGTGTCAGCACTGCACCCTATGTACAGCACTGTACGGATCACACCTCCCGAAACATTGACAGGTGTCCACATTGACAGCCCCATGCCAAGACGGCTGTGTGCTTGCAGTCACACGTCACAGGTGAGAGGTTACATTGCACGTGCCAGGTGGCAGACGTACATAGTGGGAGCTGGCATGTGTGTGCATGTGTCTCCTGTTCAGGATCCACCAGATGGGCGCTGACTCTGTACTGACCATTGGACACAGCATGTTCCGTGGAAGGCTTGTGTGTGTGGGATGGTGGCACTGGATGTGCCTCCGTTGGGTGGGGGCCATGCACAGGGCGGGTACGTCGATGATTGTGCATTGTTGGTCACGGTGGGTGCACCAACTAAGATGTGTTGCCCTGTGTTCAATTCCTATGTCCGCATGATGATGGACTGTAGATGTGGGCAGACTACACATTGGTCGATGTGCTGTCTATATGCATGTGCCTTCACACCAGGCACAGCTGCCCCTGCACATGTGACCCCTGCTGGACTCGCTGCTGGGTCTGTGGAGCTGATGCACCTTCTGCGCGTGGGGCGGACAGCTCTCCTCACTTCCCTCATTGCGCATGTCATGACTTTGCCACAGGTGACATGGATCATGGAGGGCCCACATGTACGCGTGGGTAGGCTACACATGATTGTTCACTGGTCGCCACCCCCAGTCAGTGTTTCGAATGGGAAGGTTGTCGTGCTGGTGGTATGTTCGATGTGGCGGATGGGCGGGCCTAGGTGCGGGCTTACATTCCGGACATGGGGGGGTAGTTGGATTGGCGACTAGTTGCAGTACACACGGGACACGTCTCTTCCTTTCCACATCTGGGTCATCCCTTGTACTAACTGACAGTGATACAGTCATCTTCGCCCCAGCCCTCATGTCCTCCCCTCGCTCCCCCAATATGCATGCTCACCTGCGAGGCTAGCGCTTGCACAGGCAGCCCCAAGCTCGCACCAGAGAGGGCAAGGAGTGTATGTGTGGGTCCAGTTGCACGAGTGGGCTGTCTCAGGGTATGATGTGTGGCAGGACGCCGTCCACCTGCGTGGTGCCCCAAATGGAGACCCGGCCTGCATGGACTATGCATCACAGTCTTCGCCTTCCGGATCCGCCACCTGCGACACCCAGTGGCTGTGGCTGCCCTTGCGGCCAGGCCGCGTCCGTCTGTGGCTGATGGCCCACACATTCACTCTTTGGCCTCTCTGGGGAGGGCTCGGGGGTGGTGGCGCACGCGCTTGCACTTAGTCGCAATGGCATGTGGCGTGGTTGGTATGATGGGCAATGGATGGGATGGTGCGAGCCACCTCCCGTGACGTCAGTGCTGCTCGTGCTGTGGTGCGTCCCCCTACACTTCCATTTGACTTGTGCCATGCTAGACGTTGAGGTTCTATTGCCTGTGTGATATGACCAGGAGGAGCGCGAGGAGACCTCTCACACACCATGCTCCACTGCCATCCGGTGCCCTGTATCGCCTGTGCGGATTGACTATGTTGGGGTTACACCTGGTCGACTGGGGCTGTGTGTGCCTTGTCAAGGGGCATGGCGGGCGCACAACAGGATCCAGCTTGTCCACAGAGGGTGGGCTGAGGTGCGCCTGGTACCGCTTTGTACGTGTGCCCGGCTGCTGTGCACACACGTGTTCACTCCCCCGACAGGTGTCCTCTCACAATGCCCAGGGAAGCGGTGGTGTACTGTTCATGACCCTCCCAACACGGCGTGCTCCAACTTGGCATGTGCGCATCTACCCGTCACACCCACCCACCTGAGCACTGCGTCCATACGACTTCACACGACACATGTGTGTCTTCCACAGTTGTGCTACTCATTTGCGTTGACATCCAATACCAGTGGACTACATGGTCATGTCACGACTGCCGTGTACTTCACATACTCTCATCCTCTCTCATTCGTACTTGTGAAATGAGTCAGCGGAGACAGTTTTGGTTTCAAACATTATATTGAGTCTTCTGTCCTCTGTGATGCAGTATAGTGGACACTACTGGCAGCGGAATACATGTTGAGGATATACTGAGCATGATTGCAAATGGGATAGGGTGTGGGGTTACATGTGATTGGCTGTTGCATGTGGGATGTGGGCTTCAGAGTGACATCTGCTTGGCCAAGGCTGTGCTAATGTACATTTACGTATAGCTGCGGAGCTGCGGACTTTGACACAGACGGTATACATGTAGCCTACCAGACCGCTTGGCATCATGGGCACAGTCCATCTCAGTTCCATGTGACAGGTTTGCTGCGGTTGTTCCTCATGCACGCGTGCATGTGAGATGACATCAGGGCATGTGCTTGCGTGCATGCAGCGGCGTGCCACTTGTTGTTGCACTGTGGTGGTTACTGGACATGTCACAGTCACTGGGGTCGTGTTGTTGTTGTATGCACTTGTCGTCCATGCAAAGGTCCTGGTATGGGATTCCCGGGGCGGGGTGGGAGGGGTGCAGCACCCACAGACTCCAGGCGACCTATTCATGTCCACTGAGCGGTGTGTGTGTCCATGTGCGCTGGATCCATGTCGTGTCCTGGTTGTTCGTGCAGTTCCGTCCATGTGGGTGCGATACACAGAGCCCATGCCACTGCCTCCCACGATGCATGCGGTGTTCCTGGATGTGATGGGGAACAGTGTGCATGTCCCGGTCATATCCGATGTCATGGCGATGTCGTTGATGGTGTGGTTACAGTTGCCGGTCGTTTGGTATGGCTGTTGTGGTGGTGACTGGCCAGTCCGTGCGGAAGCTAAGCATGGGTGCGGGGTTGGACATCATAGGTCAATCGGGGAACCTGCGTTGTGGTCTGATGAATTTACAGGTTGTCAGGTATGCGATGCCGTCCAGCAGGGCTTCCATGTCATTGGTGGTGTACATGTTTGCCAGCCAATGTAGCGGATGGTGGCTGTCAAGGTGTTGTTCGTAAGTTGTCCCTTGGAGGACCATGATGGGGCATGCTGGGTGACATTCGATGTAGCTGTTCTCGATGATCCGTCGTGTGGAGGCACAGTGGTCCCATTTCAGTGCGGGTGCGATGTTGGCCACATACGCCATGCCCCCATAGGCAGAGCAGGCCCTGTCGTGTGCGTCCAGAGGGAGGAGTAGTGGTAGCAGGTCCGCCTTCAGACATGCCGGGTTGGAGAGGCATATCTCCACGGGATGCTGGTAGGGACACCTCCGACAGTAGAAGACGGGCATGACGCAGCTGAACAATGTGATGCGGTAAGTCAGTCGGTAACTTACGTTCAGCAGGGACAGGAGATCGCATCCCAATATATGAAACAGGTTGGTTTTGTACAGCTTGAGCTGTTCGGCGTAGTTGGGTAGGTGTGTTGCGGTTGCCATTTCGCAGCGGTGCGTTGTGGTGGCGTGCTCCGGCTGTGTGTGCAGTCTGCAATGTGCACGCTCCGAGGTTGCTGTGAGCTCTGTGTAGTCGTAGGGAGACAGGACTTGTGTTCTGTTGGCTTGTTTGGAGGACACGGGCCCTCATCCCACATGCTTCTCAGACAGTTCAAGGTCAGTGATGTGTGACTCCTTCCAATTAACTTGCATGTGGCCGACATGGGGGAGTGTTTTCTTCTTTCTTCCCCGTCCGTTGTGTGCTTCTGTGATATGCGCTATCTGCCCTGTGGTCGGTCTCCTCGGCATGCCTGTGTTGGTCTATTCTTGGACAATGGCTGTATTCACCGGCTTCTGTCGTAGGGCTGTGGTTTCGGAGTTGGAATGGAAGGTCATTCAGTGCTGTCTGCTCTCCCTTGTGTGGGCGGCAGGCTCTGCGTTGGGCCTTGTGTGTGAATGTTATTCTTGGGCCACCTGTTGTCGGTCCCCGGGCTCTTTGGTGTTCCGTTTTATATGTCTTGTTCATATGTGCAGGGTGGTATGGGTGTTTCAGTGTGGTACTGGCGTTCCTCTTCCCGAAGGGGCCCTGCTTCTCCTAGTTGGTGTTGCCGCCGCTGTGTGCTACGCCATGTTTGTTACACTGGGGTGTGTCCTGCTGTTGCGTGTCTTCACTGACATGTGTGCGTCGGTTGTGTGGCGTTGGGTGTTGTCCGTGAATTGGGCGTTGGGGACATGTCTGTGGCAGGCCTGTCACGTGTCATGTGCGTTCGGGGTGGGGCTGATGTGTGTGCTGCTTGGTTGTGTCCCTGTGTCTGTGTGCGACGCATGCATGGCGCTGCGGTTGGCCTCTGCGTTGTGCGCATGTGTGGCGGCGTCATCGCCGCTTTGGGGCCGTGACGGGGTTGTTGGTTCCTAGTCCCAGGTGGTGTGTACACATGTGTTACGCGATGTTACGATTTGGCCTGTGTGTCATATGTGGATGCAATGGTGGATGTGTAGTGTACACGCGCTGGTGGGGGGTTGTCCGCTTTTTCCGCCCTTGCACTGTGTGCGCTGTTTGCGTGCACTTGTTGTGTGTGTGCCTACCTGCGTCTCCGCGGTACGTTGCGTCCTTGGTGGTGCATCAGCAGGAGCATGGGGAGGGGAGCCGCTTCTTCGTTGTCCGTGCTCGGCATCCGTGTTACCGCTTCGGTTTGTCGTACGGTATCTCTTGGCCGTGGGAGCCGTTTGTTTGCGGCATCGTAATTTATGCGCCGGGCGGGACGTGTTTCGTCGGACGGTGTGTGTTAGTTGGGCTGCGCCGCTACGTGTACGGGCGCACTTTGATGGCGGACGGTGTTGCTGGCTTGCCGGCGGTGTTTGGCCTACTTTTCGCATCGTAATTGGGCGGGCGTCTGGACTGCTGCGTGCCGGCGGTAACTGGTGGTTTTTGCATCCGCCAGCACGGCGGTTGTGCTTCCGCCCGCCATCGTAATGAGCCCCTAAATTCTTTTAATTATTTTTGTTAGAAAATTTATTATAATATTTAAAACATAAATCATAAATTTTGATGGTATGAATAATTTATTATAAAGCATAATATATTTGTAACATTCATTTTTTATGTATAAATGTTAAACAAATAATATATTTTTATATATACAACTTTTTTTTTATAGTTTTGAAAAATAGTACATTTTTTGGTAACATAGGGGCTCATTACGATGGCAGACGGAAAAGCATTCTGACCGCCATGCTAGCGGGAAAGTTCCGCCCTCAGGTACCGCGGCAAAACTGCCGGCCAGATTAGGATGCACCGCCAGAAACACCCTACCGCGGCGGTCGGTTTCCAGGATTCAGCGGCGGAAAAGCTGAAAATCCGTCCGCGGCGGACGGATTTGCTGCGGTAAGGCCAAAGACCGCCGTTTCCCCAGCGGACAGGTACCCATGGGGCTATCCGCAGTATTTTTGCATTTTATTTTGGGCTTTGTTATCCAATGGATTCATATTTAATTGGTTTGCTGTGGATTTAACGCCAACGCAGGCACCCTTGCACCAGAGTGCAAGGGTGTCTGCGAGCAGGGAGGTTTGTTTATGTACAGGAAGGTGTCCCTTCCTGTTCATAAACAACCCTAAAATGCCATTTTGTAACTTACATGTGTTCTGCTTCATGAGGCACACATGTAAGTTGCAAAATGGCATTTTAAAAAAGGTTTGTTTATGTACAGGAAGGGACACCTTGCTGTACATAAACATACCTTGGCATTTTGCTTTTTCCATGTGTGCTGCACAAGGCAGCACACATAGAAAAAGCAAAAACGAGGAGAAATTAAGCATTTCTCCTCGTATCACCACCTTAAGACCAGGATTTTCCTGGTCTTAAGTTCGGCGCTGCCACCTATTATCGCCTATCTTGATAATAGGTGGCAGCGTCGAAGTGAATGGGTGTTGCGGTGGAACACCCACCGCAACACCCACTGCATGCCCCTTTCACGCTAAGTTTAGCGTGAAAGGGGCACTATTACCAAGACAGCGTTAAGCCACTTAACGTGGCTTTCAGCCACGTTATGTGGTTTAACGCTGCCTTGGTTATAGGGCGCTGACCCTATCGCCACCACAACGTCACAAAAAGTGACGTTGTGGTGGCGAAAGGGGCTTGGTAATATGCCCCCTTGTTTTTTGTTTTTGTCAGACTTGTATATCCATCCCTCTATTTGTAGTTGGAGTGGGGTACTAAAGTGCAAAAAAAATGTCTGAAAGAACACTTACCACAAATATATACCCCAAGCATAGCTCAAGGCCAGTGGTACATTCTAATTCCCATGAGCGCATGGCGCACTCTCAAGGTGTGATCCTCGGCAGAGCCCCGCTCTGCATTGCCGTGCCTGCAGCTCCTGGGGTGCGTGATCCCCATCCTGGGGGTCTGCAGTGAGAGAAGCTCCTTATTGACATAGGCTGGCTGCTATGAGGAGGCACCCACCACCCGTAGGCAGTTCATGTATGCTATCATTGTGAGTGTGAGGAAGACCCCTCACAGTCTCCAGGGGCTGGTTAGCAGAAGGAGGAATGGCTGAATAATCCTGCGGGGGAAGGGGTCCCCGCCCATCCTACAAGTCACCGCTATCGGTCCACACAACACAACTCCGGCTGTTAACGTGCCTGCTGGGGCGTGTGCGTGTATAATCTGCAGGTCACATGTACCAGTCTAAGGAAAATAACTGAGGTCGCTGATCCTACTTCAGATCTGTATGTGGCCAGGAAGTTACCAGTTCCAATCTGGGCAAGACAGCTTAGACTGTTAATGCACCTGCTGGAGAGAGGCAGTGTGTACCCTGCATATAACTTGTGCCAATCCTAGGACAATAACTCCGTATTCACTGGTCCTACTGCAGATTCGTATGCAAACTACACTATGCAATCTGTTCCAATCCAGTTCAGGCTGTAACTGGGCCTGCTGAGGAAAATGGGTACTCCGTCCTACAATAGCTCATAAGTACAAACCCCAGCCAGACAGCTCTGCAGTACTCATATGTGAACTGGAGTCAGTCACCAGTTCTAATCCAAGCAATACGGCTCTGGATGTTAATGCGCGTGCCGGAGATAACGTGTGTAAACTGCATTTCAAAAGTCCCACTCCCCGTCAGACAGCTCTGCATTCACTGCCCCTCCTACAGAACTGCATGAGCCCGTAAAACACTGGCCCAACCCATGTAAAACAGCTTGGACTGTTTGTGCAGTTGCTGGAGCGATGCACGTTTGTGACCTACAGGTAGTAAGCCTCAATTTGGGCTACATGGGTCTGTGGTTACTGCTCCTCTGCAGATATGTGTAGCCTGATACCATTGTATGTAACACTGATCAGTCCATTAATACCCCTCTTGCAGAGATCTTTGAGCACTAATCAGGTCGACATGCAAGATAGCTGAGGGGGTTATTGTGCCTGCTGCAGAGCTCTATGTGTATTCTCCAAGTCAATGATACCAGTAAAATAGTTCAGAATGTGAATGCACTTATCACAGAGAGCTGTATGCATTCTGCAAGTCACTGGCTCCAATCTATGTTCTGCAGCTTGGATTAATTTGCCCGCTGCACAGTTTTGCAAGTAATTTCCAGTTTATATGTTACAATCCACGTAAAATAGCTCAATACATTAACTCAATTGCTGCAGCGACGTGTAGGTTATGTTGCAATCCATGAAAATCAGCTTTGTGTGTTGATTTGCCGAATGCAGAGATAATGAAATCAGTACGTCATTGGTTCCTTTGCCAGTAAAATAACTGGGGGCATTATTGTGTCAGCTGCAGAGATCCACTCGTTTCCAATCCATGAAAAGTACCTCAGGGTGTTAATGAAGGTGCTGAAAAAACGTACTGTTGGTCGATGCCCTCCTGCAGAGATCTTCATAAAAAATGAAGTCAAGGGCAGGTTCGGATCATCCTTTCATCCATATGGGTCCATCTGTTGGGCAACACTAATACCTGTCACATTAGGGTCCAAACAGGTGTGCTCTGTTAATTGCCACAGCTGCAGTGGACACAACTTCCTGGATAGGGGTTGAGGCCTGGCTGGGGCGAGGCACCCAGTCTCTCCTGAGCTCCTGGCCCCGTCTTTTGACTGTTCAGGTGCCAGCTCCGATGCGGCTTCCCCGGTTTCTCCAAGGTGGGAACTTTATTTCTGTCCGTGATCCCACTCAACTCCGGGCTGTCTCTTAATCTTCCAATCCTGGATTATTCCTGCGCCCCTTTACCACCTATGCGGAGCCTGAGCATGCAGGGTAGCCAAGTGACACACGAAACAACAGACACGCGCACACTTACACTCTTCGTGTGTGTAAATGGGCCTGTGAACCTCCTAGTACAAGGTCTTTGTCAACATTATGTGAGGGTTCTATGCAACTGTAAGTTCTTTCCAGCAAACATCTGATTGTGGCTGCTGCATGATGTGGCGTTTAGAGACATATTTAGGTTGAGCATAAAAGACAGCACAGCTGTCTGGTTGTGAAAGACCTCACCAAGAACATACTGGGTCTTGCAGACCGCCCATCGCTTACCATTGTTTGGCTTTACTATCATACTCATTTGGCTCTTTCTTATTTGATAGTTTCTGTTGTCCATCCTGCGTCCTCTGCAGCAGATCCAATTTACTTGTGCCCTTCTGCTACTCACTTTTAGGGAACTAGTTTTATCTTTTGTCTTAAGCACTCCAAGTGAACGAATGTGTTTTCCAGCTGTCTCAGTAGTGTGCTTCTTCTCCACTGTGCTCCATGTTGCTCTCTTTCATCCCTGTGCTTCTACCCTATCCCCATGATGCTCTCTCCTTTTTGCTTTTCTCACCCCTGCATTCCTTTCTCGCCCACGTGCTCATCACACCAACTCTACTTTGCTCTCTCTCATCTGTTTGCTTTTCTCCCCCACGCTCCACATTGCGGTCTTTCACCCATTTGCTTTTTCTGTGCCTCCCATCCACGGATCCCATGTTGCTTTTACCCATCTGCAGCGCCGAGTTGCTTCTGGTCCTCCCACCTGGCCCCCATGTTACTTCTTCTCCTCCCACACAGCCCAATATATCGTTTCTGCTCCCCAGAAGTTGCGTCCCCTACCCGCTTAAAAAACAAGCATTTGCAATGCAATAGGTCTCGCATTCACCCGAGTTTGAGCTATTGCCTTTGTAAATAACAATGCCTTTTATTTATGTTTTGGGTTTTAAAACAGAAATAAAAGACATTGGCATTTACAATACTAATAGCTTAAACTCTGGCAAATGCAAGACCTATTGCATTGCAATAAAGGGCCTTCTCGACCGCTTGTTAGATTGTAAATATCAGAGGAAGAGACCGGCCTGCGACGTCTTCAAAGTAGTGATAAATAGTGCAGTGAAGAAGATGTGTAAGTGTTGTAAATTACACAGACACAAAGGGGCCGATTCCGATCTCGGCCGGTAGGGCACCGAATCGGATTCGGCTTAACCGGATCCGATTCGGAGCCCTCTTTCCCGACCGATTCGTACGTGCGACCGGCCGAGCGAGTACGATGCGAGCGCACGCGAAATCGCCGACCGACTTGTTCGCGGGTCCGAAGCACTCCGACCGACTCGCACGGACACGACTCGCACCGCGCGATGGAGACGTTCCCCGGCTGGGCAAGTACGATGCGCGCTGCGAGCAGTCCGACCGACTCGCGCCGTCCGGCTCGAAAGAGCAGTCGGAGCTGCACTTTGGGGGTCCGTGTCGGACCCCTCTGTACGCGTAGCCGCGCAGTCGCACACAGGGGGGACCCATGAGTCCCCCTACCTGTGCATGTTCGCCGCGAGTCGCTCGAGGCGTACCCGCTGTAGGGGGCACCCTTGTCCGCCTCGCACCCATTGGGTCAATGGGAGCCCGCGTACGCGTTGTGCGTCCGGCTCCCATTGACTCAATGGGAGTCCGACCGACTCGAGTCCGATTGCATGCGTGCGCATCGTACTCGTTCGGTCGGACTGCCAGAGTCCGATTCGGTCGGAATTCTCTCCGGGTCCGGCTCGGTCGGAGAGATTTCCGGCCTGAATCGGAATCGGCCCCAAAGTGTGAAGTGAGAGTTACATATGATCCGAGCTATAAACACTAACAAAGCTCTCCAACACCTTTCGCACTGTGATTACACTGTCGTGGCTCAAGAGGAAGAGCGGGAGGGGGGCTATTTCCTGCCCTCTTCGTGATTTGAGTGTGCAGTGTGGCATTGCGTAATGTCATTGCTATCTTTGGCCTAATAAAAACTCCAGCTGTACTAGGGCCCTGGCTTCACCTCCTGGTGCAGGGTGGGCTGTGCATTATGGCATGCATGGAGGGAGGGAGGGATGGTCTCTGCTGCAGCTCCGGCCTCGTACAGTGCCCCTGCTATTACTAGTGAGCGAGAGGCGCTGAGGTGGTGGTATTGGTGGTGGTGGTGGTATTGGTGGTGGTGGTGCTGGTATTGGTGGTGGTGGTACTGGTAGTGGTACTGGTAGTGGTGGTAGTGGTGGTAGTGGTGGTACTGGTACTGTTGGTACTGGTGGTGATGGTACTGGAACTGGTGGTACTGCTACTGGTAGTACTGGTACTGGTGGTAGTGGTACTGGTGGTACTGGTGGTGGTGGTAATGGTGGTGGTGGTGGTATTGGTGGTGGTAGTGGTGGTATTGGTGGTGGTACTGGTACTGGTGGTATTGGTGGTGGTACTGGTACTGGTGGTTTTGGTGGTGGTACTGGTGGTATTGGTGGTGGTACTGGTGGTATTGGTGGTACTGGTACTGGTGGTGGTACTGATACTGGTGGTATTGATGGTGGTACTGGTGGTACTGGTACTGTTGGTACTGGTACTGGTGGCACTGGTACTGGTGGTACTGATACTGGTGGTACTGGTACTGGTGGTGGTACTGGTAATGGTACTGGTAGTGGTGGTGCTGGTGGTGGTACTGCTGGTTCTGGTGGTGGTGGTACTAGTGGTACTGGTACAGGTGGTGGTGGTACTGGTACTGGTACTGGTGGTACTGGTGGTGGTGGTGGTACTGGTGGTGTTGGTACTGGGGGTGGTACTGGTGGTGGTACTGGTGGTGGTGGTACTGGTGGAGGTGGTGGTACTGGTGGTACTGCTGGTGGTGGTACTGGTGGTGGTACTGGTGGTGGTAGTGGTGGTGGTGGTACTGGTGGTGGTACTGGTGGTACTGGTGGTGGTACTGGTGGTACTGGTGGTGGTGGTACTGGTAGTGGTGGTGGTACTGGTGGTGGTAGTGGTACTGGTGGTGATGGTACTGGTGGTACTGGTGGTGGTACTGGTGGTGGTAGTGGTGGTGGTGGTACTGGTGGTGGTACTGGTGGTACTGGTGGTGGTACTGGTGGTACTGGTGGTGGTACTGGTGGTGGTGGTACTGGTAGTGGTGGTGGTACTGGTGGTGGTGCTGGTGGTACTGGTGGTGGTACTGGTGGTGCTACTGGTGGTACTGGTGGTGGTAGTGGTGGTACTGGTGGTGGTGGTGGTACTGGTAGTGGGACTGGTGGTGGTACTGGTGGTAGTACTGGTGGTGGTGGTGGTACTGGTGGTGGTACTGGTGGTGGTGGTACTGGTGGTGGTGGTACTGGTAGTGGTTCTGGTGGTGGCAGTGGTACTGGTGGTTGTACTGGTGGTGGTAGTACTGGTGCTGGTGGTGGTGGTGGTGGTACTGGTGGTGGTACTGGTGGTGGTAGTAGTGGTGGTGGTGGTACTGGTGGTGGATCTGGTGGAATTGGTGGTGGTGGTGATACTGGTGGTGGTGGTACTGGTGGTGGTGGTGGTGATACTGGTGGTGGTGGTGGTGGTGGTACTGTTGGTGGTGGTACTGGTAGTGGTACTGGTGGTGGCAGTGGTACTGGTGCTGGTACTGGTGGTGGTGGTACTGGTGGTGGTGGTACGGGTGGTGGTACTGGTGGTGGTGATACTGGTGGTGGTGGTAGTGGTACTGGTGCTGGTGGTACTGGTAGTGGTACTGGTGGTGGCAGTGGTACTGGTGCTGGTACTGGTGGTGGTGGTACTGGTGCTGGTGGTACTGGTGGTGGCACTGGTGGTGGTGGTACTGGTGGTGGTGGTACTGGTGGTGGTGGTACTGGTTGTGGTGGTACTGGTGGTGGTGGTGGTACTGGTGGTACTGGTGGTGGTGGTACTGGCGGTACTGGCGGTGGTGGTACTGGTGGTGGTGGTACTGGTGGTGGTACTGGTGGTGGTGCTACTGGTACTGGTGGTGGTACTGGTACTGGTGGTGGTACTGGTGGTGGTAGTGGTCGTACTGGTGGTAGTGGTCGTACTGGTGGTAGTGGTACTGGTAGTGGGACTGGTGGTGGTACTGGTGGTAGTACTGGTGGTGGTACTGGTGGTGGTACTGGTGGTGGTGGTGCTGGTGGTGGTGGTACTGGTAGTGGTACTGGTGGTGGCAGTGGTACTGGTGGTGGTGGTACTGGTGCTGGTGGTGCTACTGGTGGTGGTACTGGTGGTGGTGGTGGTATTGGTGCTGGTGGTACTGGTGGTGGCGGTGGTGGTACTGGTGGTGTTACTGGTGGTGGTTGTACCGTTGGTAGTGGTGGTGGTACAAGTGGTGGTGGAACTGGTGGTGGTGGTGCTACTGGTGGGGGTACTGGTACTGGTGGTGGTACTGGTACTGGTGGTGGTTGTACTGGTGGTGGTACTGGTGGTGGTAGTGGTGGTGGTGGTGCTACTGGTAGTGGGACTGGTGGTAGTACTGGTGGTGGTGGTACTGGCAGTGGTTCTGGTGGTACTGGTGGTGGAACTGGTGGTGGTGGTGCTACTGGTGGTGGTGGGGGTACTGGTACTGGTGGTGGTACTGGTGGTGGTTGTACTGGTGGTGGTACTGGTGGTGGTAGTGGTGGTGGTGGTGCTACTGGTAGTGGGACTGGTGGTAGTACTGGTGGTGGTGGTACTGGTGGTGGTTCTGGTGGTACTGGTGGTGGTACTGGTGGTGGTGCTGGTGGTGGTGGTGCTGGTGGTGGTGGTACTGGTGGTGGTACTGGTGGTAGTGGTACTGGTGGTGGTGGTGGTACTGGTGGTACCAGTGATGGTGGTACTGGTGGTAGTGGTGGTAGTGGTGGTACTGGTGGTAGTGATGGTGGTGGTACTGGTGGTGGTACTGGCGGTGGTACTGGTGGTGGTGGTGGTACTGGTACTGGTGGAGGTATTGGTACTGGTGGTGGTGGTACTGGTAGTGGTACTGGTGGTGGTACTGGTGGTGGTAGTGGTGGTACTGGTGGTGGTGGTAGTGGTAGTGGTACTGGTAGTGGGACTGGTGGTGGTACTGGTGGTAGTACTGGTGGTGGTGGTGGTACTGGTGGTAGTGGTGGTGGTGGTACTGGTGGTGGTACTGGTGGTACTGGTGCTACTGGTACTGGTGGTGGTACTGGTGGTGGTAGTGGTTGTACTGGTGGTGGTGGTGGTGGTACTGGTAGTGGTGGTGGTACTGGTGGTGGTGGTACTGGAGGTGGTGGTGGTACTGTTGGTACTGGTACTAGTGGTACTGGTGGTGGTACTGGTGGTAGTGGTACTGGTGGTGGTGGTGGTACTGGTGGTACCAGTGATGGTGGTACTGGTGGTAGTGGTGGTGGTGGTGGTACTGGTGGTAGTGATGGTGGTGGTACTGGTGGAGGTACTGGCGGTGGTACTGGTGGTGGTGGTGGTACTGGTACTGGTGGAGGTATTGGTACTGGTGGTGGTGGTACTGGTAGTGGTACTGCTGGTACTGGTGGTGGTACTAGTGGTACTGGTACCGGTGGTGGTGGTACTGGTACTGGTGGTGGTACTGGTGGTGGTGGTACTGGTGGTGGTGGTGTTGGTACTGGTGGTGGTACTGGTGGTGGTGGTACTGGTGGAGGTGGTGGTACTGGTGGTACTGCTGGTGGTGGTACTGGTGGTATTGGTACTGGTGGTGGTACTGATGGTGGTGGTGGTACTGGTGGTGGTAGTGGTACTGGTGGTGATGGTACTGGTGGTGGTACTGGTGGTGGTACTGGTGGTGGTAGTGGTGGTGGTGGTACTGGTGGTGGTACTGGTGGTGGTACTGGTGGTGGTACTGGTGGTGGTACTGGTGGTGGTGGTACTGGTAGTGGAGGTGGTACTGGTGCTGGTGCTGGTGCTACTGGTGGTGGTACTGGTGGTACTGGTGGTGGTAGTGGTGGTACTGGTGGTGGTGGTGGTACTGGTAGTGGGACTGGTGGTAGTACTGGTGGTGGTACTGGTGGTGGTGGTACTGGTAGTGGTTCTGGTGGTGGCAGTGGTACTGGTGGTTGTACTGGTGGTGGTAGTACTGGTGCTGGTGGTGGTGGTGGTGGTACTGGTGGTGGTACTGGTGGTGGTAGTAGTGGTGGTGGTGGTACTGGTGGTGGTTCTGGTGGTACTGGTGGTGGTGGTGGTACTGGTGGTGGTGGTACTGGTGGTGGTACTGGTGGTGGTGGTGCTGCTGGTGGTGGTACTGGTAGTGGGACTGGTGGTGGTACTGGTGGTAGTACTGGTGGTGGTACTGGTGGTGGTACTGGTGGTGGTGGTGCTGGTGGTGGTGGTACTGGTAGTGGTACTGGTGGTGGCAGTGGTACTGGTGGTGGTGGTACTGGTGCTGGTAGTGCTACTGGTGGTGGTACTGGTGGTGGTGGTATTGGTGCTGGTGGTACTGGTGGTGGCGGTGGTGGTACTGGTGGTGTTACTGGTGGTGGTGGTACCGTTGGTAGTGGTGGTGGTACAAGTGGTGGTGGAACTGGTGGTGGTGGTGCTACTGGTGGTGGTGGGGGTACTGGTACTGGTGGTGGTACTGGTACTGGTGGTGGTTGTACTGGTGGTGGTACTGGTGGTGGTAGTGGTGGTGGTGGTGCTACTGGTAGTGGGACTGGTGGTAGTACTGGTGGTGGTGGTACTGGTGGTGGTTCTGGTGGTACTGGTGGTGGTACTGGTGGTGGTGCTGGTGGTGGTGGTGCTGGTGGTGGTGGTACTGGTGGTGGTACTGGTGGTAGTGGTACTGGTGGTGGTGGTGGTACTGGTGGTACCAGTGATGGTGGTACTGGTGGTAGTGGTGGTGGTGGTGGTACTGGTGGTAGTGATGGTGGTGGTACTGGTGGTGGTACTGGCGGTGGTACTGGTGGTGGTGGTGGTACTGGTACTGGTGGAGGTATTGGTACTGGTGGTGGTGGTACTGGTAGTGGTACTGGTGGTGGTACTGGTGGTGGTAGTGGTGGTACTGGTGGTGGTGGTAGTGGTAGTGGTACTGGTAGTGGGACTGGTGGTGGTACTGGTGGTAGTACTGGTGGTGGTGGTGGTACTGGTGGTAGTGGTGGTGGTGGTACTGGTGGTGGTACTGGTGGTACTGGTGCTACTGGTACTGGTGGTGGTACTGGTGGTGGTACTGGTGGTGGTGGTGGTGGTACTGGTAGTGGTGGTGGTACTGGTGGTGGTGGTACTGGAGGTGGTGGTGGTACTGGTGGTACTGGTACTAGTGGTACTGGTGGTAGTGGTACTGGTGGTGGTGGTACTGGTGGTGGTGGTGGTACTGGTGGTACCAGTGATGGTGGTTCTGGTGGTAGTGGTGGTGGTGGTGGTACTGGTGGTGGTACTGGTGGCACTGGTGGTGGTACTGGTGGTGGTGGTGGTACTGGTGGTGGTGGTACTGGAGGTGGTGGTGGTACTGGTGGTACTGGTATTAGTGGTACTGGTGGTAGTGGTACTGGTGGTGGTGGTGGAGGTGGTGGTGGTACTGGTAGTGGGACCTGTGGTGGTACTGGTGGTAGTACTGGTGGTGGTAGTAGTGGTACTGGTGGTGGTACTGGTAGCACTAGTGGTGGTACTGGTGGTGGTGGTACTGGTGGTGGTGGTACTGGAGGTGGTGGTGGTACTGGTACTAGTGGTACTGGTGGTGGTGGTACTGGTGGTGGTGGTACTGGTGGTGGAACTGGTGGTGGTACTGGTGGTGGTGGTACTGGTGGTGGTGGTACTGGTGGTACTGGTGGTGGTGGTACTGGTGGTGTGGTACTGGTGGTACTGGTGGTGGTACTGGTGGTGGTGGTGGTAGTGGTGGTGGTACTGGTGGTCGTGGTGCTGGTGGTACTGGTGGTGGTGGAACTGGTGGTGGTACTGGTGGTGGTGGTGGTGGTACTGGTAGTGGTGGTGGTGGTACTGATAGTGGTAGTACTGGTAGTGGTGGTAGTGGTGGTGGTGGTGGTACTGGTAGTGGTGGTGGTGGTGGTACTGGTAGTGGTGGTGGTACTCGTAGTGGTGGTGGTGGTACTGGTAGTGGTGGTGGTGGTACTGGTACTGGTGGTACTAGTGGTGGTGGTACTGGTGGTAGTGGTACTGGTGGTTCTGGTACTGGCGGTACTGGTACTGGTGGTGGTATTGGTGGTGGTGGTATTGGTGGTAGTAGTGGTGGTATTGGTGGTGGTACTGGTGGTATTGGTGGTGGTACGGGTACTGGTGGTATTGGTGGTGGTACTGGTACTGGTGATATTGGTGGTGGTACTGGTACTGGTGGTATTGGTGGTACTGGTACTGGTGGTGGTACTGGTACTGGTGGGATTGGTGGTGGTATTGGTGGTGGTACTGGTGGTACTGGTACTGGTGGTACTGGAACTGGTGGTACTGGTGGTGGTGGTACTGATGGTGTTGGTACTGGTGGTACTGGTGGTGGTGGTACTGGTGGTGGTGGTACTGGTGGTGGTGCTACTGGTGGTGGCACTGGTGGTGGGACTGGTGGTGGTGGTACTAGTGGTACTGGTACCAGTGGTGGTGGTGGTACTGGCGGTGGTGGTACTGGTGGTGGTACTGGTGGTGGTGGTACTGGTGGTTCTGGTGGTGGTAGTGGTGGTGGTGGTGGTGGTGGTACTGGTAGTGGTGGTATTGGCAGTGGTGGTGGTACTGGTAGTGGTGGTGGTGGTACTGGTAGTGGTGGTACTGGTAGTGGTGGTGGTACTGGTAGTGGTGGGGGTGGTACTGGTAGCAGTGGTACTGGTAGTGGTGGTGGTGGTGGTACTGGTACTGGCGGTACTTGTGGTGGTGGTACTGGTGGTACTGGTACTGGTGGTACTGGTACTGATGGTACTGGCGGTACAGGTACTGGTGGTGGTGGTGGTATTGGTGGTGGTGGTGGTAGTAGTGGTGGTATTGGTGGTGGTACTGGTGGTATTGGTGGTGGTACGGGTACTGGTGGTATTGGTGGTGATACTGGTGATATTGGTGGTGGTACTGGAGGTATTGGTGGTGGTACTGGTACTGGTGGTATTGGTGATACTGGTACTGGTGGTGGTACTGGTGGTATTGGTGGTGGTATTGGTGGTGGTACTGGTTGTACTGGTACTGGTGGTACTGGTGGTGGTGGTACTGGTGGTGTTGGTACTGGTGGTGGTGCTACTGGTGGTGGCACTGGTGGTGGTACTGGTGGTACTGGTGGTGGTGGTACTAGTGGTACTGGTACCGGTGGTGGTGATACTGGTGGTGGTACTGGTACTGGTGGTGGTGGTGGTACTGGTGGTAATGGTGGGGGTACTGGTGGTACTGGTGGTGGTAGTGGTGGTGGTGGTACTAGTGGTACTGGTACTGGTGGTGGTGGTACTGGTGGTGGTACTGGTGGTGGTGGTACTGGTGGTGGTAGTGGTGGTATTGGTGGTGGTACTGGTGGTTGTGGTACTGGTTCTGGTGGTGGTGGTGGTGGTACTGGTGGTGGTACTGGCGGTGGTGCTGGTGGTACTGGTGGTGGTACTGGTGGTACTGGTGGTGGTGGTACTGGTGCTGGTACTGGTGGTGGTACTGGTGGTGGTACTGGTGGTGGTGGTGGTAGTGCTACTGGTGGTACTGGAACTGGTGGTACTGCTACTCGTGGTGGTGGTATTGGTGGTGGTAGTGATGGCATTGGTGGTGGTACTGGTGGTATTGGTGGTGGTACTGGTGGTATTGGTGGTGGTACTGGTACTGGTGGTATTGGTGGTACTGGTACTGGTGGTGGTACTGGTGGTATTGGTGGTGGTGGTGGTATTGGTGGTGGTACTGGTGGTACTGGTTCTGGTGGTACTGGTACTAATACTGGTGGTACTGGTACTGGTGGAACTGGTGGTACTGGTGGTGGTGGTGGTACTGGTGTTGGTGGTGGTGGTACTGGTGGTGGTAGTGGTACTGGTGGTGGTACTGGTGGTGGTACTGGTGGTACTGGTGGTACTGGTGGTGATGGTACTGGTGGTACCGGTACTGGTGGTGGTGGTGGTACTGGTGGTAGTGCTGGTGGTGGTGGTACTGGTGGTGATACTGGTGGTGGTACTGGTGGTGGTACTGGTGGTGGTGGTACTGGTGGTGGTGGTACTGGTGGTGGTCGTAGTACTGGTGGTGGTGGTACTGGTGGTGGTGGTACTGGTGGTGGTGGTACAGATGGTGGTACTGGTGTTGGTGGTACTGGTGGTGGTGGTGGTACTGGTGGTACTGGTGGGGGGTGGTACTGGTACTGGTGGTGGTGGTACTGGTGGTGGTACTGGTGGTTGTGGTACTGGTACTGGTGATGGTGGTGGTACTGGGGGTGGTATTGGTGGTGGTACTGGTGGTATTGGTGGTGGTATGGGTACTGGTGGTATTGGTGGTGGTACTGGTGATATTGGTGGTGGTACTGGTGGTATTGGTGGTGGTACTGGTACTGGTGGTATTGCTCTATACTGGTACTGGTGGTGGTACTGGTACTGGTGGTATTGGTGGTGGTATTGGTGGTGTTGGTACTGGTGGTAAGTAAGTAAGTAAGTCTGTTTTTATATAGCGCAGCTACTCACCCTTACAGGTCTCAAGGCGCTGGGGGCCACAGTGGAAATTAAGTGAGCTATTGCCCAGAGTCACATGGTGCTGAGCTGAGCTGCCGCCGGAGCCGGGGATCGAACCGTGAACCCTGTGCTCCAAAGTCAGCTGCCCTGGCCGCTGCACCACACCTCTCCACTCCACTGGTGCTGGTGGTACTGGTAGTGGTACTGGTGGTGGCAGTGGTACTGGTGCTGGTACTGGTACTGGTGGTGGTGGTGCTGGTGGTACTGGTGGTGGCACTGGTGGTGGTGGTGGTACTGGTGGTGGTGGTAATGGTTGTGGTGGTACTGGTGGTGGTGGTGGTACTGGTGGTGGTGGTACTGGCGGTACTGGCGGTACTGGCGGTGGTGGTACTGGTGGTGGTGGTGGTACTGGTGGTGGTACTGGTGGTACTGGTACTGGTGGTGGTGGTGGTACTGGTACTGGTGGTAGCACTGGTACTGGTGGTGGTGGTACTGGTGGTGGTGGTGGTACTGGTGGTGATACTGGTGGTGGTACTATTGGTGGTGGTACTGGTGGTGGTGGTACTGGTGGTGGTACTGGTGGTGGTGGTACTGGTGGTGGTGGTGGTACTGGTGGTGATCGTAGTACTGGTGGTGGTGGTGGTACTGGTGGTGGTACTGGTGGTGGTGGTACTGGTGGTGGTACAGGTGGTGGTGGTACAGGTGGTGGTGGTACTGGTGATGGTGGTGGTGGTACTGGTGGGGGGTGGTACTGGTTGTGGTTGTGGTGGTACTGGTGGTGGTGGTACTGGTGGTGGTGGTGGTTCTGGTGGTTGTGGTACTGGTACTGGTGGTGGTACTGGTGGTGGTACTGGTGGTGGTGGTAATGGTGGTGGTGGTACTGGTGGTGGTACTGGTTCTGGTGGTGGTACTGGTGGTACTGGTGGTGGTACTGGTGGTGGTGGTGGTGGTACTGGTGGTGGTACTGGTGGTACTGGGACTGGTGGGACTGGTGGTAGTGGTACTGGTGGTACTGGAACTGGTGGTACTGGTACTGGTGGTGGTGGTATTGGTGGCGGTAGTGGTGGTATTGGTGGTGGTACTGGTGGTATTGGTGGTGGTGGTATTGGTGGTGGTACTGGTGGTACTGGTGGTACTGGTACTGGTGGTACTGATACTGGTGGTACTGGTGCTAGTGGTACTGGTGGTGGTGATACTGGTGGTGGTGGTACTGGTTGGGGTGGTGGTACTGGTGGTGGTACTGGTGGTACTGGTGGTGGTACTGGTGGTACTGGTACTGGTGGTGGTGGTACTGGTGGTGGTACAGGTGGTGGTACTGGTGGTGATACTGGTGGTGGTGGTGGTACTGGTAGTGGTGGTGGTACTGGTGGTGGTAGTACTGGTGGTGGTGGTGGTACTGGTGGTGGTCATAGTACTGGTGGTGGTGGTGGTACTGGTGGTGGTGGTGGAAATGGTGGTGGTGGTACTGGTGGTGGTGGTGGTACTGGTGGTACAGGTGGTGGTGGTACTGGTGGTGGTTGTGGTACTGGTGGTGGTACTAGTGGTGGTGGTGGTACTGGTGGTACTGGTGGTGGTACTTGGTGGTGGTGGTACTAGTGGTGGTGGTACTGTTGGTGGTGGTGGTACTGGTGGTGCTGGTGGTACTGGTGGTGGTGGTACTGGTGGTACTAGTGGTGGTGGTACTGGTGGTGGTACTGGTGGTGGTACTGGTGGTTGTGGTACTGGTACTGGTGGTGGTGGTGGTACTTGTGGTACTGGTGGTGGTACTGGTGGTGGTACTGGTGGTGTTGGTGGTACTGGTGGTGGTGATGGTGCTACTGGTTGTACTGGTGGTGGTGGTGGTACTGGTGGTGGTGGTACTGGTGGTGGTACTGGTGATACTGGTGGTGGTGGTACTGGTGGTGGTACTGGTGGTACTGGTGGTGGTGGTACTGGTGGTGGTACTGGTGATACTGGTGGTGGTGGTACTGGTGGTGGTACTGGTGGTGGTACTGCTGGTGGTGGTACTGGTGGTGGTGGTACTGGTGGTACTGGTGGTGGTGGTACTGGTGGTACTGGTGGTACTGGTGGTGGTGGTACTGGTACTGTTGGTGGTGGTACTGGTGGTACTGGTGGTGGTGGTACTGGTACTGTTGGTGGTGGTACTGGTGGTGGTGGTTGTGGTACTGGTGGTGGTACTGGTGGTGGTACTCGTGGTACTGGTGGTACTGGTACTGGTGGTACTGGTGGCACTGGTACTGGTGGTGGTGGTACTGGTGGTATTGGTGGTACTGGTTGTGATGGTACTGGTGGTGGTGGTACTGGCTGTGGTGGTGGTACTGGTGGTCGTGGTACTGGTGGTACTGGTGGTGTTACTGGTGGTACTGGTACTGGTGGTGGTGGTGGTGGTACTGGTGGTGGTGGTAGTGGTGGTGGTGGTACTGGTGGTGGTGCTGGTGGTGGTGTGGTGGTGGTACTGGTGGTGGTGGTGGTACTGGTAGTGGTTTTAGTGGTGGTGGTACTGGTAGTGTTAGTGGTGGTGGTAGTACTGGTAGTGGTGGTGGTACTAGTAGTGGTGGTGGTACTGGTAGTGGTGGTGGTGGTACTGGTAGTGGTGGTACTGGTAGTGGTGGTGGTACTGGTGGTAGTGGTGGTACTGGTGGTGGTGGTACTGGTGGTGGTGGTACTGGTTGGGCTAGTGGTGGTACTGGTGGTCCTGTTGGTAGTGGTGGTACTGGTGGTGGTGGTACTGGTGGTAGTGGTACTCGTGGTGGTGGTACTGGTAGTGGTGGAGTTATTGGTGGTGGTGGTACTGGTAGTGGTGGAGGTATTGGTGGTGGTGGTGTTGTTGTTAATAAAACAGGCTTTTGAAAACAATCCGTCAGATGGCTTCAGTACAGATGACATGTAACACAGATGTGCTGTTGCCAGCTTCAACCCATTAGCACACGATTATGTGCGACCTAGAATTCACTTGACTTAATTGGCTAATCCTTTCTAATTCCATTTTACTTGGGGCATTATCTCGTGTCTTTTGCAAACCACCGTGGCGAGTACGCCAACACGTCCCGTGTAATCTCGGGTTCTCTGTCAATGTTGACAGAGAACCGGAGATTACACGGGACGTGTTGGCATACTCGCCACGGTGGTTTGCACCAGACGGCTTACTCCGCCGCCTGTTCCTGTCCAGTTGGCACTCATATTGATAGCGCCACACGAAGGGCTTAACGTTACTAGTTAAGAGGCTCGGACCAGACATTATCTGGATCGGAGACTTGGAACTATTTTAAATACACAGGAACAAAGACTTTTACATGACCAACCGGGTCGGAATTATCACCGGTGGAGAGATTGAAGGCATCAATCAGTATTGCTGGAAGCCCTGAAAAAGTCCTGAAGAAGTCAAGGGGGTTACTACCCACTGACGAAACGCGCGTTGGCTGGTTTGCGCAAGAACACCATATTAAAAACGAACCACAATGGTCCAAGAACTCGTCTCTCTTTTGTGAACTACAAGAACAGTGTTAAACACTTCGTATACTTCGTATACTTTGTTGCGTGTGCATTGGATTTGTTGTTCCCTATGTATATCCTACCTGGGAGTATGTGTCAAAAGGGAAGGGACTCCAAATATTCTTCAAAACCCCCATCCCCATGTCTAATAATCACACTGTTGATACTTTTACACGCTAGTGGGGCCTGCCTGACCAGAATAGCATGTTTGCCAATCATATATGTGATGCCATTTTTAAAACGGTAGCAGAACTTAACTGCAATGTTTAAATACGTTTAGACATATTTAAACAGTGCCAATTTAACAGAATAATTGTGAAAAATTCTGAGAGAGGCCCAGATGCTTTTTTTTCTACAGGGGAGGGGGGTGCTGCATTAAAAAGTTTAAGGACCACTGGTCTAGGGTCTTGACCCACACCTCATAAGTAGTTCTTCACCGATGGACAATCCCACACTGTCCGCTCCGTGCGCCCCTTAACTGCACACGGACAGTAACAAGCATTTGATTTCCAGGTCAGTGAGGGGCATAGAGACAGATGGCCTAGAGACAGATGGCCTGCTACAGATTAATGGAGAATACGCGTTCATCTAAGTCACGAGCAAAGAATGAGCTGCTGATAATACCTTTGTGTCATTGGAGGATGGGAAAGGCACGAGCTTTAAGAAGACATCAGTGAGAATCAATGGACACTGATTGGATTCCATCAGCCTCCTCTCCAAGCTCGCATTTTAAATGCAATCAGCATCTGCTCTGCTGGACTGTCAGGAGCTTTTGTGTGTCGGAGACGTGGTTGTGATCAGTCTCGCACTTATGGCTGTATCTACCTGTCTGTCTGAGTGCACCTCGTCGCCGCTGCTGAATGTCAGGGTTGCCCAATGCCAAGGCTGTCTAATCTATTCCACCTTTTGCCTCTTTCATCCACCAATTTTCTCTACCTGTCCCTATATTGCACTCTCGTAGGTTCCTTTTTATGTAATATTTCTGAATGAATGAATATGGTACTTTTAAAAGCGCTCAATCACTCAAACAAGAGCATCCTGGGGATAACTCAAACACCATTCCTCAACAAAAAAGTACATGAAAAGTGCAAAACAAACAGAAAAGACTAAAAGGGGAATACAGGAGGGAATGAAAGAAGTATGAAGGCCTGTACCCAACTAAATTAAAGAGTGGCACAGAGTATCCAGAGCAAGAAAAAGCAGAGTCTTCAAATTCTTCTTAAAGCTGGCATCATTCTCAATGAACCGAAGCACTCCTGGAAGTTGGTTCAAGGATTTTGATCCTAGGACCATAAATGATTTGCCTCCTAGGGATTTAAGCCTAAAAGAAGTAGGTTTCAACTGATTGGCATTAGAAGATCTAAGAAACCTCTGAGTCATGTAATGGCAGAACCTATCAGATGGGTATCTGGGGCCTGTAGCATGAAAAGCTCTGAAGGCCAGAACGAGAATCTTAAATAAGACCCTCATACGAATCGGTAGCCAATGCACTTCCCTGAGTGCTTTAGATGCAGGACTATATCCAGGGAGTTTAAGCACCCGTCTGGCGGCTGAATTTTTAACCATCTGGAATTTATGGAGCAGTTTCTTTGAACTCCCTGCATATAGTCCAGCCTCGAAGTTATAACAGCAAAGGTCACTATTTTCTGACTCCGAGAGTCTTTGTCACTTAAACTGTGGAGGGAGCAGGGAAAACAGATTCGACTTCCCAAACAAAAGAATTTCAGTTTTGTCGGTGTTACATTTGAAATGATTCTTTGCCAATGCTTGAAAAACAGTTCTTAAAATTAAGGGGCTCATTATGATGGCGGAGAGACCACCACCGCCGGGCCGGCGGTGGCGGTCCCTCCGCCATCTGACTCTCAATCCCCATCATTAGGATGGCGGGGAATCGCTTTGTGACCGCGGCGGTCGCAAAGACCGCCCGCCACGCTTCCGCCACAGGCAATCATCACGATTGCCTGGCGGAGCGGTCAGCATGGGTAAAATGGTGGCGGTGCCTAGCAGGCACTGCCCGCCAGATTACAATGCTGGCGTCAGCCAGCCTTTCCATGGCGGTGGAACCGCCATGGAACGGCTGGCGGAGGCTGGGTTCAGGGGACCGTTGCGGGCCCCCTCTGTCTGGGGGGAGTGTCTATGTGCACTAGGGGGGTACCCATGCTACCCCCCTACATTTCCATGCACAAGTTGGCAGGCACCGCGTGGTGCCTGCCACGTTGTGCATGGAAATGCACTACGTGGCATTTTGGCATTGCGAACGGTGCTGCAGCCAGCAGCACTGTCCGCAATGATCAGGGCCCTGGATGCCCCCGCCATAGTGGCGGGCACATCCTAATTCACTGAGCGGGACCGCAACGATCGCGGGCAGACTGATGTCCGCTCGCCATCGTAATGAGCCCCTAAGTTCGGACTCACAGGAATTCTTATCCAGGGATAGAATAAATTGTATGTCGTCTGCATAAGAAGTGGTTGAAATTGCATAGGCGGTAATCAATTATATCAAAGGGGCCATATAAATTTTAAATAGAGAAGGACTAAGTGATGAGCCATGTGGAACACCAAAGGCTAAAGATCTATCTTCCAATGAATACTGTCCGATGGACACAGATTGTTTCCTGTCAACCAAGAAAGATCTGAACCAAGTCCAGGCCTTACCAGTGATGCCAATATCAAGAAAACGCGGAAGAAGTTTGGGATGAGAAATTGTAACAAACACTGCTGATAGATCCAATAGGATCATAACAACATTATTATCGACATCCAGTGTCATCTTGATAGTCTCAGAGACTTCTAACAAGGCATACTTTGTAAAGTGTCTAGGTCTAAAGACAGATTGACAGAAATGTAATGCCTTAGAATTTTCCAAATAGGTGGTCAGTTGAGCATTCACAATCTTCTCTAAGATTTTAACTAGTACAGGAAGCAACAAAATAGGCCTAAAATTAGCCAAAATGGAGGGGTCTGCCAGAGGTTTTTTTAAGAGTAGTTTGACCACTACCACTTTTCAAGGTCCTGGGACATCTGCCATAGAGAGGGAAGTATTTAGTATCTGGTTTATTACCAGGTCCACAATATCAATGGCCCAGTGTAGGATGACAGGCGGGCATGGGTTCCCGAGGAGAGACGGACTTACAGGAGAGGATAGCTTGCTGCGATTGCGGCAAGGAAATTGACTGAAAAGTGGATAGGGTAAAATGAGATTGTGAGGCATTGCATGCCTCTCCATGTGACTGTCTTAACTCTGGATAAGAGGCATCAACGCCATGGTGAATTTTTAAGATTTTTTTTTTCAGCAGGTAGTCAACCTGTCACACAAGGCCTGTGAAGGAAGAATATCTCTTGATAAAGCTTTAAGTTGCAAAACAGACTTGAAGGTCTGAAAAAAAAATTAGGTCAAAATTGGCTTGTACCACTTGGGTTGTAAAATAATTTTTTGGGGCTTCCTTAATCAATTTGTGGTATATTTTCTGGGTCAGCCTAAACCTATTTAAATTCTCCCTTTGCATTGCTTTTCCGTCTTTCTCTTCCTCTGTCTTTTCTAACCTTTTTTGCTTTTCTTTCTCTTGTTGTGGGCCAAAGTTTGATTATTAGAAATTATACCTGTTCCCCAAAAAAGAGTGCCAGTGGCCAGATGGCCCCATTGGCTATCTATCTATCTATCTATCTATCTATCTATCTATCTATCTATCTATCTATCTATCTGTCACTCTCTATGTCTTCCTGCAGAGGTGCGACTGCATGTCTTCCTGCGGAGGTGCGTCTCTATGTCTTCCTGCAGAGGTGTGACTATACGTCTTCCTGTGGAGGTGCGTCTCATGTCTTCCTGCGGAGGTGTGTCTGCATGCCTTCCTGTGGAGGTGCGACTGTATGTCTTCCTGCAGAGGTGCGACTGCATGCCTTCCTGTAGAGGTGCAACTGCATGTCTACCTGTAGAGGTGCGACTGCATCTCTTCCTGCAGAGGTGTGACTGCATGTCCTCCTGCAGAGGTGTGACTTTATGTCTTCCTGCGGAGGCTCGACTGTATGTCTTCCTGCGGAGGCGCGACTGTATGTCTTCCTGTGGAGGCATGACTGCATGTCTTCCTGCGGAGGCGCGACTGCAAGTCTTCCTGCGGAGGTGCACGTGCATGTCTTCCTGCGGAGGTGCGTCTGTATGTCTTCCTGCAGAGGCGCTACTGTCTGTCTTCCTACGGAGGTGTGACGTTATGTCTTCCTGCGGAGGCGCGACTGTATGTCTTCCTTCGGAGGCATGACTGCATGTCTTCCTGCGGAGGCGCGACTGCAAGTCTTCCTGCGGAGGTGCATCTGTATGTCTTCCTGCAGAGGCGCTACTGTCTGTCTTCCTACGGAGGTGTGATTGCATGTCTTCCTGCAGAGGTGCGACTCTATGTCTTTCTGCGGAGGTGCGACTGTATATCTTCCTACAGAGGCGCTACTGTCTGTCTTCCTACAGAGGTGTGACTGCAAGTCTTCCTGCGGAGGCATGACTGCATGTCTTCCTGCAGAGGCGCGACTGCAAGTCTTCCTGCGGAGGTGCAACACTATGTCTTCCTGCGGAGGTGCGACTGTATGTCTTCCTACGGAGGTGTGACTGCAAGTCTTCTTGCGGAGGTGTGACAGCATGTCTTCCTGCGGATGTGTGACTTTATGTCTTCCTGTGGAGGTGTGGCTGCATGTCTTCCTGTGGAGGTGTGGCTGCATGGCTTTCTGTAGAGGTGTGACTGTATACCTTTCTGCGGAGATGTGACCGCATGTCTTCCTGTGGAGGTGTGACTGTATGGCTTTCTATAGAGGTGTGACTGTATACCCTTCTGCGGAGATGTGACCGCATGTCTTCCTGTGGAGGTGTGACTGCATGGCTTCCTGTGGAGGTGTGACTGTATACCTTTCTGCGGAGATGTGACCGCATGTCTTCCTGTGGAGGTGTGACTGCATGGCTTTCTGTAGAGGTGTGACTGCATGCCTTCCTGTGGAGGTGTGACTGCATGGCTTTCTGTAGAGGTGTGACTGCATGACTTCCTGTAGAGGAGTGACTGTATGACTTCCTGTAGAGGAGTGACTGTTTGTTTTCCTGTAGAGGTGTTACTGTCTGTTTTTCTGCGGAGGTGTTACTCTCTGTTTTTCTGCGGAGGTGTTACTGTCTGTTTTTCTGCGGAGGTGTGACTGTATGCCTTTCTGCAGAGGTGTGACTGCATGCCTTTTTGTAGAGGTGTGACCTGATGCCTTTCTGTAGAGGTGTGACTGCATGTCTTCTTGTAGAGGTGTGACTGTCTGTCTTTCTGTATCGCTTTGACGGTAGGTGTACCTGCAGGGAAGTGACAGTGACAATGAGATGAACATCTTAGAAATTTACATTTGCCCTATTATGAGAGCCAGTGCAAAAATATGCACTTAGCTCAGTGGTGTAGCAAGGGAGTGCGGGGGGGCGGGGGCGGTCCGCCCCGGGCAGCACGAGTTTTGGGGGCAGCGGTAGCTCCCCACCCCCGGGCTTACATGAGTTTGCCGCAGGGGCGGCAAACGCAGGAATCATCGCTAGCACCCCCCCCTCCCGCTCTTCAGCGCAGCCGTGGGGCGGCAAAGGCAGGGAAGGCCACTGGCGGCAAAGAGCCTAGCTACGCCACTGACTTAGCTACTAACACGCCGTCCAAGTAGGTGGAAAGAAGATTTCCTCTGGGAAGTCCCAAGCATGAAGAAGGTCTCTCCTGTAGTCGGACAGGGCTCTCTTGTGCATCCACAGGCTAGAAGATGTATCAGCAGGCTAGGCATCAGTCACCAGGGATGGTGCCAGATACGCCTAAACCACTTTGACCTGTCGATCATCTTGAGGAGGCACTGAGCTGTGGAGGCCAATAGGAGTTGCAGCAGTGCTGGATGCAACAAGTGGGCAGATGCACTATGGGCCAAAACATGACAGGGCTGCCACTTCGATGGGTAATGTATGGCACCAGGTGGCACCCTTCTCCTGAGACTACACTAGCCACACATTCTGTAGACCCTGAGGGACTTTAGGGGGAAGGGCCCTCACACCAGCTCACATGTCCCAATTAACCTTATATCTATTTGTTCGCTACCCACAGGGAAGGTGAGAGACACTCAAAGGTCGCCTCAGTGCCTTAAACGTAAGAGTAAAATCTGTAAAAGGCCTCAGTGTGTGAAAGAGCGCAAGGATCAGAATGAGCAACAGTTGTAGCCAGGGCTTTAAGTGGGGGGGTCTGAGCACCCCCAGTTTTTTTGGGGGGGCCTCAAAAGGGGTCTCTAGGGGGCTCTATTTTCGGGCCTCAAAGGTCAAAGGTAGATTTGGGGGTAATGTGTGATGCACTTCAAGAGCTCAAAGACTTATCACTCTCCTTCCAGAGGAGGGACATTACAATTGTTAATGCCCACAGACTTTTGGTTAGTCAAGTACGTATATTTAGAGCAATGAAGGACTCACCAGGGGAGTTTGCTTCTGCGGCTCAGAGAGCAGTTGACGAGGGCAAATTCAAGAATGTTCCTCTTTTCCATGGTAGAAGTAACTCTGTTGCCCTTAATCAAAATCAGTTTTACCAAAGTCTGTCTGTAAATATCAATAAACGATGTGCCCCGGATTCTGAGAAAGAACTTATAGCCAGCTTCAGTGTGCTAGATGCAGGCAACTTGCCTTCTGGTGATGAATGCATTCTTTATGGTGAAACAGATATCCAGAAACTGTGTTCAGAGTTTCAGCTGCCAGCAAGAGATACTATCTAAGCTTTTAGACTTTTCAAAGATTTTGGTGGAAAGAAAACCCCTGAAGCATTAAAAAGTTAGTAGTTTGCATGGAAACCCTGCCAGCAAGTAATGCGGATTGCGAGAGAGGTTTCAGCGCAATGAACTTAATTGCTAGTCCAACAAGGGCCTCTCTTCTTGTAGAGACCATTTCTTCATGCTTATGGGTAAAACTCAATGGTCCTCCATTTGAAACATTTGACGCAAAGCTGTATGTAAAGAGTTGGCTGGCGAAAGGTAGAAGGTCTGCTGAAGAAAATTGTTGTGAGAAACCCCAGCAAAATAGACACAGTGAATATCTTCAAGGGTTTTGGGAAATCCTGCAATAGATTTCTAAGTAATGTAAATAATTTTTACATGTTTTTTAAAGTGTTTGGTATTTTATGGCTTATACTTAATAAATATACCTTTTTGCCTATTTTATTATCCTTTGCTGGATGCGACTTCATGATTTTCTTAAGCACACAATGCTAGTTATCTTGATTTAGACCACGCCCCTACTCGGATAGGCCACACCCCTTTAAGAAATTTGCCACGCCCCTTTTAGAGCACCCCCAGTTTTTTTTTTCCACTTAAAGCCCTGGTTGTAGCATGCGTTCTCTTAGAGACTTGCCTTTTATGAGGGCAGCAGCGGCCCGTGCAGGTAAGAGGGAGGGGGGTTGTGGGGCCGGGAGGGGGGTTGTGGGGCCGGGTGGGGGGGTGGGTTCGACAGATGATGACGAGGGAAAATTAATTATTTAGTTATTTATATAATGAGACCCTTCTTTTCGGGTGAACTATGGTGTGCACCCTATATAGATTGGATCAGCCTGTCCTATAGACAGCAGCTGGCACATGAGGCCACCATGTGCCAGGGTACCCTCTGCTGTTTGAGACAATCACGCAAAACTGTTGTGATGGAGAGTATTAACAGGGGAGGGAGTTGATGAATAAAGGAAGGGAACCTAGAATGTGATGAATGGATAACCAGGTAAAGGCAAGAATATATGATGAATAATTCAGGCACATAGAGAGACCTTTGAATATATAACATGATGCCATCTTGTGGTATTGTGTGTGGGCGAGCGTGCATATGAGACTCCAGGGAATGGTTATGTGTGATTAGAATATGAATGTTGTTGCTGGTGGTTTGGTAGAGGAGGGGGAGATTGAAATATGAAGTTGGGATAAGAAGATGGATTAGGCGCTGGCTGCACTTCTGGGTAAGAGCCTACTTATATCTGGAATAAACGTTACCTGAATTGATCACCATGTGTTATCATGTGTTATAATTTTTAGTGTCCTGCACCGGCAAAGGCGGGAGGTCTGAAGCAAGGTCCAGTCCTGGACTTCAAGATTTCTTCTCCACAGTTTTGTACAGGAACAAGCTGTGATTGGTGGGCAGAAGGATCCAGCGAACCTATGGTTTCCAATGATGAAGTCAAGTGTCGGATACATCAGGCAGTGCCACTGGTTTCTGGTTTAAGGGTCATTTTATTTCAAATTTCTTTGTCGGTGCCTGGTAGTGTCGTTATTTTATTTGCCACATGCTTGATTTG
This sequence comes from Calotriton arnoldi, assembly GCA_963921515.1. Classification (NCBI taxonomy): domain Eukaryota; kingdom Metazoa; phylum Chordata; class Amphibia; order Caudata; family Salamandridae; genus Calotriton; species Calotriton arnoldi. The sequence goes on from CAWUFW010006799.1 coordinate 336,150, forward strand.
CATCACCGACTGACTTCAGAACTGAAGAAACTACACCCCCCCTTCAGTGTTGAATCTTAGTTCACCATGCAGCGTCTTCACGTTGGACCCATCTTTAATGTTTGCTGCTATCGATGATTTAAAGCTAACAGTTACTGTCAGCTATTACGTTGTATAAGCAGCATCTGCTCTTCGGCAGCCATATTGGATATTCGCAGAACTTTGCAAACCTGTGAGAACTATTGTCTTTACCAATGTCTTTTTGCCATGTTTTATGTGTGTACTGGATACATTTCTCGTTTTTAAAAATCAGTAAGTTATTTACTTTAAAAAAGGGACATTGATACACACCGCAACATTTCAGCAGCTGAAGTAAATATCAGGGAATAAATATAAAAGAAAAAACACAAAGAAAGGGACAAAAGAAGAAAATGGGGCAATTCAAAGTAATCACAAACAATACGAGAGTGCACTCTGGGACAGGAGGACGGGAACAAGTTGGTCGATTGTAGTTCAATTGTTAAGTTGAATTTCATGAAATTACCTCCAAACAGATGAGTGTGATGCGTCATCTGAAAAAAAAGAAAAAACCTAATAATACATACCACAAAAAACGCAACATAGATTCAGAAGTAAAATCTTCTGAAGTGAAGTGGTTTTGTGGCTCGCACTTATTTTTTGTTTGTCGTTCACTTGTTGAGTGCACTCTGGACCCGAGTGAAGAGGGCCCCATCTCCAGCATAGCATGCAGTGTGCAATGCCCTCAACAGTAAAATGAAGCCATCAGAGCACAGCATGAAAAAGTATTAGCAATAATTCCATACAGAACGTTTCCCCTTTCTTTTCATGACTGAAATAGTTTTCTCCGAGTTGACTGATCTACTGTACAAATAGCAAATGACAAAGTCCTATCCGGCCTGCCAGCGTGTGCTAGGGGAAATCTCACAAAACTGCCCAATAATAAACACGAGTGTCTCAAAAACAGATATTTTTAGTGAGTTAGCACAGTGGTTGCCCAAAGTAGCGTTAAGCAGCAGCAAGGTAAAGCCGAGCAAAAGATGTATATTTTTGTGTTAATCAATGAAGCCGCTAAATGTATGAATTTCAAAACTTCATGCAGCCCGTGACTTGCCAGCTATGCTGGTTCAGTGATTAGTTTTTTTAAAGTATGAATATGATCAGGAACTATGAAGGTGTGTGCAGCCGCGATATTTAATTAACTGGAAGTTATGGTGTCAACTTTCATTTCTGACAGTTGTGACTCTTGTAATGGGCTGTAAAAAAAAACAAGGGAAAACAGCACTATCGAGGGTGCAGCAGGCATGGTGGAAGGCGAGGGAGGGGTAGGAAATAGTACCACAATCAGGTCAGGAGCAAAGGACAGGCACTGATTATGTTGAATTAATCGGTGCTTGGTCCCTGCTCCACATAAAGCATCAGAAGTAGCATTTGGCCTGCACTGGCCAATTAACAAAGCTGCGAAGAAGAGTGTCGCTGTAGCCAGCAATTGGTAAGCAATGGACAGGCTCCAAGCCCTTTCTGTTTACAAGAGTGTCTAGCAAGCATGATGCTTGTGCTAGCACATGCTATCGCAGGCTCAACTCTAATAAAAAATGAACGTAGGAGATCCTATCACATTAGTAACAACTTTGGGGCAGATTTACAAGCCCGTTGCGCCACTTTTGCGCCGCCGTTGCGTCACTTTTGTGACGCAGCGGCGACGTAAACCATGCGCCACGTTGCGCATTATTTACAACGTGACGCATCTAGGGAGATGCGTCACGTTGTAAAGCTCTGCGCCACATGAAACCTGCGTCAGGTTTCATGTGGGCGTTCCTCCGCAGGGTGGGCATTCCGTCGAAGGAATGCCTCGTAAAGTGACGCAGTGAAATCTACAAGATTTCACTGAGTCACTTTTCCGACGCCGCTGCGACGAATCCTTACGCCTGCTTCAAGCAGGCGTAAGGAGTGGCGCACCACGTTAGGTATGGGCAGCCCATGAGCATTGCTGGAGTTGCGTCGCGCTTGCGACACGACTCCAGCAATGCGCCGCCCTTGCGCCACAGGATGCGACACGCATCGGCCTTTCCTTGCGGCGCTTCCGTGGTGGCGCAAGGAGAGAATTGCGTGTCGCAACTATTCTGGCGCATCCCTGCTGATTTGCAGGGATGCGCCAGAAGTTGTAAATCTGCCCCTTTGTTTTCACTGTGGCAGCCATATTCTATTGGTTGGATCTGGCAAATGTAAAAGAACAAACATGATTTCTGCACATCAGAAACTATTGGTAGCCATAAAGGAGGTTGTGGGCAAGGCCGGACTGGACTGAGCACTGGCCATTTCCCCGCGAGGCTGGAGGAGTGGGTGGGCAATTGTGTTACTGAGTGCAGGTTTTGTAGCGTTGCAGCAGTTTTAAAAGGACCTGCTGCAGCGTTCCTTGTATATTTAGCAGTTTTCAGGCAACAATGAAAGTGGCAAGATAACTCTGGTGATTAATTTACCTGCTGGAGGGAGATCTAGTTTTGTCTAGTGACAGTTTTGACTCATCTAAGGTGGCACAGAGGGTTAATATGCCTGCTGCAAAGAAAGTGTACCATGCAGATCACAGAACTGTATTTTCCGTGCATAGCTCAGTGGGTTACTGCTTTTGTCACAGAGATACTATTATTACTGTGCAGTTCATAAGGTACATTCGTAAACTAGCAGTGAGCTATGAACTGCCATCAAAGAGCTGCATGCAAACTGCATGATACAGGTTATAATGTTATGTTTTTTCCCAGCCTTTCACTATCCTAAAGTTGGTAAAAAGGGTTTGTTTGAGCAGAAATAAATTATTATTCATAAATACAAACCTAACCACTGTTTTACGTTCTGAATCCAGAGTTTGTGCTTCTCCAGACAAAGCACTCTTAAAAATGCCTACCAGTATGGATGAGATGTGACTCCTACACTGTGTAGTCCCCTTTGTCTTATATATCATTCTCTATACACTGATATACACATGCATGCTTCATTATCTCTGTATGTGTGTGATGTAAAGTGCTACGACACCCTACACTGGTATGAGAGGTGCTATAAAACAAATGAAATACATGTGACAGAGGGGCTATGGAGAGATGAGAGGCACTGTTGGAGGTTGATAGTGAGAGAGTCATTGAAGAGCCCCAAAAAATATTGTCCTATACTTTTTGCAATGTAAGGTCATCATTAACTATGCTTTAAAAGCTAATGCAATTTAATATATAATGAAAAATGTGTTGTAGCATCCGCCATTTTTGCCATATTTTCTGGGGGGCGTGGGGCAGAACTCCTCCAAGCACCCCTTCTAGTTGTCAAGCTCGCCCGCTGTGCTCACTATGTACTGTACAGGGGCTGGTCTGATGACATTCGCCAGGACTACTTTGTGTTCCCAGTTCAGCCCCGGCTCTCTATCTGTGATTTGCTTTGTTGTTTCTGAATCAAATATCTTATAGAGCTTTCATAGTGAAAAGCTCAGTATTCACTCCAGTACTTCTACCGATTTGCGGTTAGTTCTGAAGAAAACATTAGCATCTACTTGAGTTTTCCCATTCATAGGCACATCCGTACTTATACAAACTTGCAATTTATTTATCAATTGCATACTGCAACTCATTATACAATTAGTAAACACTGTAAGTAAGTAAGTTGTGGTATCGTATCTTTTAATGCTATACTTGGGCTTGGAAATGGTACAACATATTATCCAGATGTTGCAATCTACATTATATAACAGATATTTTCATGATGAATCTTACTCATAGATATTTAGGTTAAACTATCTGTGCTATTTAGATTTAATGTGTTTTGACATACTCTCAGTATGATTTTACTTTTGTATATCAAATTAAATTTATAAAGCGCACTAAGCCTGTGGGTATCAATGCGCTAGTGCATACTGGAGAACAGCCAATAGCGATCTGCACAGGTAAAGTATTACACAATTTAGCCGCCACCCCAGAGATGGAGCGGCCACCCAATCTAGTTTTGCAGAATCTGGGGGCAATCACCTTCCTGTGAGCGGATGATCTGAGCAGTCTTTTAAGCGTATACCACTAGAAGGATGTTCTAAGGGGCGTAGGTCCTTGATGGTGGAGAGACACTAAGACCATGCAAAGGGCTTTATATACTACCCGCACTTTTACCAGGAGTGGTCCATGCAGGTAAGAGCGGTGAGGCGGGGTGGGGTGTGACTCAACAGACGACGAGGGAAAATTAGATAAATAATTAATTTTCCCTCACCGTCATCTGTCGAGTCCCTCCCCACCCCTCCCCACCGCTCTCACCTGCACGGGCCTCTCCTGGCTCTTACTGGCAGTCAGTGTAGGGAGCTAATGCCATCCCTCACCGAGAGAAGTTCAGGCTCATTTAAAACACGGTGGGCTTCCGCATTCTTAATAACATGAAGCCTACTCAGTGAGGACTTGTTGATATTCAGATATAAAGCATTGCAATAGTCTAAGCGAGATGTTATCAAGGCGATGACAACTGCAAATCGGAGTTCAGGAGGGATTAAAGAGAAATTTTTCTTCAAGGTACTGATGATGAAGAAACCGGAGCTGGCAGTCTCACTGACCTAAGAGTCAAAGTTAAAGAGTTTATCAAAAATAACTCCTATGTTTTTAGCATATTCAACTGGAGATGGTAAAGGACCACATGCTTCAAGCCACCAAACCTCGGACCACATTGAGTGCTGGGCCCTGAAAACCAGGATCTCTGTTTTTTCAGCATTCAAATTCAAACAGTTATCCATCATCCAAACGGTGATGCTGTTCATACACTGTTTAAAACGTATCTGCTACCAGTGGCAGATTGTCTGACATGGAAATAATAATTTGAGTGTCGTCCACATAGGATAATACTTGGAAACCAAACAAGTGCACCAACTCATCAAGGAGGGAGATATGAAATGTAATGTAATTTTATATCAAGTTTATAAAATGTCAAGCATTGTTCCTCCACCAGCATTTTTTTAAATTGCCGGCGAACGACCTATGGATTGGGATACATGGCTAAATGTGTTTTTAGCTTATGTAGAAGTACTCGAAGGTGAAGACTGTTTTGTGCCATGCAAATGATCACTTCTAAAATGTTGTTTGAGGGGTCAGGGGTGTAATGATTTCAAAATGTTACCTCCTTTTGTAAAGCGTTTAGACGTTTTTGCCTATGCAGTAAAGCGAGTTGGCATAAGATACAGAGAAATGGTCAACACAGTTAGCGAAAGATTTAAATTCTATTCTAGGAAGCAAGGGAAAGAGGAAAACATAGGGGAATAGTAGCAGTTTTAAGAATGTTGGTGGCAGCCTCCGCTTTTGTGCACATAACATGTAATCTGCTATGTGCACAGATTCCAAGAGAAAGACTTTGGGTGGATGAGAATTTGACTTGAATTGGCAATATTGAGATTGCCAAAGGAACTGAACAATCCCAACATTTTGTCCAAGAGACAAGAAGAGATAGTTCAACCAATTCTATCTTTGTGAGTGTGATGAGGAAGAATTCAGAGGAGGGAAAATTGGCAAATAACAAGTTTAAGGGCAATTTTGCAACAGCAAAAATATAATATGAATTGTTACCATTATAGAAATTCAGCACATTTGGTCAATTTTAAGGGTTGTTCTGCTAAAGGATAAGAACTGTCTGAACTGTTAGAAAAAAGAGCATTTTAGTTATGTTTGACAGAGTGGCCATAAACATGATGAAAGATTCTTGAGCATGGTACACAATTGTGGGAAAATCTGTTTTTTTATCAATTGTGGAAAGACTATGACTCGCCCGCTCCTGATGTGGCACCAAGTGGATATACGGGGCATAGAAATAAGGTCATCTTTAGAATTTGAAGGAAGGTGCACTCTGGGTAAAGTGTATGTATCTGACAAAGGTGTAGCCTTGTTAGGATGGCTACTCTAGTACAAATTAAAAATCAAGCTTGATCCTAGTGCCAATCAGTTTGTGTTTACTGTAAATTACACTGCATGTTTATACAATGGAGAAGGTATTGTGTGGTTTACTGAGAATCTGAAGAAGTCTTTCCAGAATGTCTTTTTGGAAGTTCTTGGAAAGTAAAAGGTTTTAAGCACTGTATCATTTTCAAACAGAAAGCACTTCCACTGAAGCATGAAGTCAGGAATGTTCCTGTAAATTAATCAAGGAAACTTAAAGAAATGATGAAGTACTTATGCCTACAAAATTATTGAGCCTATAGAATCATCTGAGTGTTTGTCTCCAGTTGTTATTTCATTGAAAAGCCTTTGGAGTTAAGGCTCCATATCAATTTGAGAAGTTTTAATGACTGTATTTGGTCCGATTCACACCTTCTCCCATATTCACATGAAATGGTCTCAACACTAGCTGGTGCTCAAGTTTTTTCAACTTTAGACCAGTACGTATCATCAAGTGGTTTTAGCAGATGAATTGAAGAACCTAACAGCTTTTATAACTCCGGAAGGTGTGTTTCAATTTTTCAGGATGCTGTTTAGTTGGCTAGAGCAGATTTAGTTTTTTATTGATAGATGGAGGAGACTTTGGAAAGGTTACCTGGAGCAGTAGCCATTCAGGATGACATTTTAATGTTTGGTTCCAACCAAGAGGAGCACAATAACAAACCTGAAAGTGTTCTGCATTCATTAGATCAGCATGCGTTAATTTTCCAGATTTCTTAATGCAAATTCAGTAGACAGAAGTTTGACATTTAAGTCACAGCATTGGAAAGAGTGGAATCAAACCCAAAGAGAATTTGGTAAAGCCCACAACAGAAGCACCAGCACCCGAATCCAAAGAACAATTACTTTACAAATAGGAGCAGATCCTATTGCCAGCTCCACATTGCTGCTACATTGGCACTCGTCCTCCAGACAGTGCTCTGCTCTTGTGCCTTTCCATTGTCTCCCCTGTTTAGACTCTCCAACTGTGTTTTACCCTGGTTATTCTTGTCATTGCTGCTGCTGTAACTTTGCCACTATCACTGCTTAACCTGCTTAGTCCTCATTTGTCTTTGTCTGCACTGCTTATTCTTGTGTTTCCACCTTTGTAAGAACTCTGTAATTCGCGAACGTTATTTTTTCCCACATTTCCCACTGTCCACTTGCTTTTATCACCGTTTTTGTTCTCGCTCCTTCTCACCCACTTACCAGCTTCACCCACCACGTCCCAGTGCCCTTACTCCTCCCAGGGCCTACTTATGGAGGCTACAGCGTGGCTTTTCCACCGTCACACCAAAGGCGCACCAAGGGCAAGCCCATCTACGCCCGTTTGCACGTGGACTATGCCCAGCACCAGGAACCCTGGATCTCCCGTCACCCGTCTACACTGGTGCCGATCTCAGAGCCCTGGACCCCAGGCTCCGAACAACAGCAGCTGCCACAACTCTCCGCAATCAATAGTGGGACCTTTCACATGCCACCACTGCCTCCTCTCTTGCAACACCGGAGCAGATGCAGATACCACCCCTCCACGTCGACCACAACTGCGCCTGGACAACACAACTGCCTCCTGCTCAATGCCCAATCGCTCTGCAAACACGCCACCGAGATCTGGGACACTATCACCTCCCTCATCCCAACATCATCTTCCTCACCGAGACCTGGCTCAACCGTGTATTCGCACCAGACATCGCCATGGCCACACCCATCTGCTACAAGTTTGCACATCGGGACCGCATCAACAAACACGGAGCCGGGATCCCCATCATCCACAAAGAATCCATCCACTGCACCACTGCCATGGACGACACCACTCCGATCATGGAACACCTTAACTTCCAACTCAGAACAGACAACAATACCACCCTCAGAGGCACCCTCGCCTACAGACCTCCAGGACCATTCCCCAACTTCTGTGATGCATTCCTTTAATTCATCACTCCTCAAGCGACACTGAACACTTCATCTTCCCCAGAGACCAAAAACTTTCACCTCAACGCCCTCACCGACCCAACACAGCCAAACTCTTTAAAAGCATGAACAACATCTGCCTCACCCAACTAGTCATCAACCCCACACACATCGCCAGGCACAAGCTGGACCCTATCTTCACAGCCAGCAACAGAGTCAAGTACAGCCATGTCACCAAGCTCACCTCGACGGACCACTCAATCGTACACTTCACCTTAATGCAGCCCCCAACACTGCCACCAGAATTTCCAGCACCTCACACTGCAGCTGGAACAAAGTATTCGAAATCCAATCGACCAACGCCCTGAACACCTCCCACCCTGACACCACCACGAACCTTGAACAGGCTGTCAAGAACTTCACCACCTGGATCTCCAACTGAGCAACAGAGTCAGCCCCATCAAACTCACCAAACATGGCAACTGGTACACCTCGGAACATATAACCGTGAAACACAACTGCAAGCAACTGGAAAGGAAATGGTGCACCAGAAAGGAGCCCACCGACCAGACCACCTTCAAAACATCACTCAACCACTACCAGCAACTCCTGAAAGAGACAAAAAGGCATGCCCTAGCGGACCACATCGAAGCCAGCTCCAACTAAAGCAAAGAACTCTTCAGCATCATCAAGGAGTTCTCCAACCCCTCAGCAACTGAAAACATCATCACCCCCTCCCAAGAACTCTGTGACACCCTGGTGGACTTCTTTCATGACAAGATCTCCACCATCTACAAACACTTCGAACCCTAGCCCACCGCTGCCAACATCCTCAGCCTCCTCGCTCCCACAGTCGCAATCTCTGACCACCGGATCACTGCTTGGGACCAGCTCACCATGCAGAGCACCACAAACATTATGCACCTCATCCACTCAGGAGCACCCACCGATCTCTCTTCCCACTGCATGTTCAACCTTAGCAACAGGATAATCAGCAACAGGCTCACAGCCATCTTCAACACATCCATCACCTTTGCCACCTTCCCAGATGACTGGAAACATGCCAAAATCAGACCCCTACTCGCGAATACGTCTGCCGACCCCAATGAGCTCAATAGCTGCTGACTCTTCTCCCTGATCTCCTTTCCCACCACGGTCTTGAAAAAGCCATCAACCGCCAACTCACAGAATACCTTGAGAGCAACGATCTTCAGGATCATCCAAATCCATATTCCACATGAACCACAGCATTGAAACCACCCTGATCGCAGCCACTGATAACATCAGATCATTCCTAGACCGGGGACAAGCAGCAGCTCTGACCCTCCTCAACCTCTCAGCTGCCTGCTCCACTGTGTCCCACCAAACCCTGATCAAAAGGCTCCATCAGATCAAAATCCTAGAGGGTGCCCTCAAATGGATCGCATCCTTCCTCACCGGAAGAACACGGAGAACCCACCTTCCACCGTTCACCTCAGAGTCCAAGAACATAATCTGCGACGTCCCTCAAGGTTCTCCTTCAGCTCCACTCTGTTCAACGACCTACATGACCTCCCTGGCCAACATCATCAGAAACCAAGGACTGAACATCATATCCTACGCAGACGGTACCAAGCTCAGCCTCTCTCTATCTAAAGACCCATCCACCACAAGAGCCAACTTCCACCAGTGCATGACCAGCATCTCCAACTGGATGCAAAACAATTGCCTCAAGCTCAACACAGACAAGACAGAAGTGCTGATCTTCGGGAACAACACCTCCCCGTGGAATGACTCTTGTTGGCCTGCTGAACTGGGACCAGCTCCCACCCCGAAGGACTACGCCCTGAGCCTCAGCATCATCTTGGACATCAAACTCACCATGAAGAACCAGATCAACGCATTCACCTCCGCCTGCTTCCTCATACTGTGCATACTCGAAAAGATCTGCAAATGGCTCTCAGTCTCCAACAAATGCACCATCACTCAAGCCCTCGTCGCAAGCTGCTTTGACTATGGCAATGCACTCTACCCAAGAATTACCACACCCTCCTGAAGAGACTGAAGACCAATTAGAACTCAGCGGTCAGACTCATCCTGGACCTCCCCAGAAGGACCCACATCACCCCTCACCTGAAGAAACTCCATTGGCTCCCCATCCACAAGAGATGTCAATTCAAGATTCTGACCCACGCCTACAAAAAGCCCTACACAGCCAAGGACCAGCATATATCAACCACCGCCTGAGCTTCCACCAACCCTCCAGACTCCTGTGCTCTGCCTCCCTCTCCCTCGCTCACACCCCCCGCACCTACCAAAGCAACAGTGAGGACAATTTTTCTCTTACCTCACCGTAAAGTCCTGGAACCCCGTCCCCCTCCATCTCCAGTTCTCAGTCTCTCTTCAGAAATTCAGAAGGGGACTCAAGACCTGGCTATTCAACTGAAGCCACCGGAGCGGCCTGGCTCTCAGCGCCTGGTACCCTCGCTGGTGATTAGATGCACTTTATAAATCCTCTTTGATTGATTGATTTAATGCCTAGGACTTACAGAGTTTTATGCTAAACTTTGGACAATTATGCAACTAAAGTTGAACCATTAAGGCCAATTTTGCAGACAAATGTTAAATGTGAGTGGGACAAACAAGAGAATGAGTCATTTAAATGCCTTAAGAAAAAGATTGTACTTTTATAGAACCTTTTGCAATTTGGAAACAGTTCATAATTTGCGTGGATGCAAGTATTTGTGGTTTGGGATCAGTGTTAATCCAGAGAGATGCTTGTAAAGAATGGGTTGCTGCATATGCACCTAGAACTGTGAGAGATTCTGAATGGAATTATTTCATAATAAAGAAGGAGATGCTTTCTTGTACTTGGGCTGCAGGTCAATGTAGAAAGTTCATTTGGGTGACAAAATTCACTTCATGTAGTGAGCACCAACTATTGATTAATATATTGTCTTCAGTTGATTGGCTTCAAAATTACAAGCGCACCAATATAAGGGGCCGTGTGTACCCGGCATGGAGAAGTTCCAATTGAACTGCATGTCCAGATTGCCTTCTAAAAGATGACAACAGAGTTTTGATAGATCCTGAGGAAGAGTGTGAAGAGGCGTATACCTTTGGTGATGTGTGCAATGTTATAGGTATTATAGTGGTAACTTGGTCAGAGGATCAATGGAAGGTTGAAATAAAGGAAGACAGAGTCATGCGTAAGGTCATACAATTAGGCAATCCCAAATGGCTGGAAGAATATAATGTAAAGGGTGAGCAGTCACCTTTTTGGAAAGTGTGTGATCTGTCATCGTTTGACAATGGAATGCTAGTGAGAGGTGACAAAACTATTCCTCTGGCAGGATTACAGAAGAGATTGTTCAGTTTGCTTCATGAGGGTCATCCCAGTATGTCAGTTAGGAAGTACAAGGCACATGAATTTTATTGATGGACTGCGATGGATTCAGTGACAGATGCCTGCGTTCGTTTATATCTTGCTTGAGCGCACAGTGACCAATCTGCTAAAGCACTGTTGGTTGAAGCGCATCCTGAGGAGTTGCCAGATAGTCCATGGAATAAGCTAGGCATTGATATTATTGGACCTTTTGCAGTTTTACCTAGGCAAGAGGCTTCTGGCATTGTACTTTTTTATTATTTTTCTAAATTACCTGAGATAAGAATGGTAAGGTGATGACAGAGAATATAGTTGAACTCTTAAATGAAATTTTTCGTATAGAGGGTATTCCAAAGAAATTAGTATCAGACAGTGATACACAATTTATGAGTAATACCTTACAATTATTTTTATTCAAATGTGGTGTGCTGCTATATCACTAAGAAGCCAACAGTCAAGTTGAGAGGTTGAATAGAGTGGTAAAGGAATGTATTTAGCTGGTGGTTAAGAGTGGTTGAGTGGAGGAATGCTCTTAATGCCACTTGCTGTCTTATTGAATCACTTCCAAGAAGGTTACAATGGTTTTTCCTTTTGAACTATTGCATGTGAGGAAGCCTGGTTCAAAGTTAATGCCATGGTAGTTAAGGAAGAGGAAAGGGGTGAACTCACAGTGGATTTTGAAAGAATAAAAGAACCTGTCAGTAACTATAACATTAGAATGGTCAAGCATATGAAAGACAGAAGTTACAGGAAAGTGTTGGAGGTGGGAGATTGTGTGTGTTTGAAATTGCCTATAAATGCTGGTAAAGGGATGGCTAATGGGTCTGATCCCGTTAACATTGTTGATGTTTTCAAGAATGTTGTGAGAGTGGAAGACGGGAAAGTATGGAACATGCCAAGAGTGTCCCTTATGGAGGAAAAGTACGTGAAAATTCTGATATGATAGACTCTAAAGAGGAAGATGTAGGTCCTCCATATTTTGTTACCGCTTTTGGAGAATCTTAAGAAGGAGGTGGTGTAAAGCATAGAGAAGAAAGAAGCACAGGGGGCAAGAAATGTTGTTGCTGCTGGGAGTGAATATTTAGGCACTTATCACAAAAGTGCCAGATGGCTTCATACCAAACTGAGTGATAATATTAGCTTTTTATGGTGATTTGTATATAGTTTTTTTCCTTGTCATTGTTTTTACCTTGCCACTTCCATATAAGGAAGGGCGGTGTGTGGCATCGTGAGTTAGGTGAGTGTGAGTATGAATGTGTGAGTGTCTACGGAATGGTTATGTGTCATTAGAATGTGAATGCTGGTGCACATAATTTGGTTTAGAAAGGGAGGGTAAGATTGAAATACGCAGTTGGGATAAGACTCTGGATGGGCTTCTATTTAAGAACCTACTTACATCTGCAATAAACTACTTGAATTGACCACTGTGTGCCGTCATCCATTTTTGGTTTCGATCACACCAAACCAGGATATGAGCCATCAAACGTGCAGGTCTGTGCTGCAGACCAACAAACTCCCCAAGGGTTGGACGTTCCAAAATAAGTGAGCGTGGGCTACAGATGCTTTCCCTGAATGGATGAGCCAATCATTGTCAGATACAGGCCACAGTTAGACATCTTGGCTTTGTTGCCGAAGATCTGGAACTGGCTTCATGTGAGCTAAATGCACGAAACCCCTGAAGATGCAGAACTAGTAGCCGTGAAGCCCAACCTCTCAAATCTATCATGGAACAGAAGAGGCTCTCAAGCTACAATTGGGCTTCTTTAGGTTGAAGCCTTGGCCTGACGTTGATGTTTGCCCACGGTTCATGCTTTTGATTTGTGAGTAGCCTCTCCTGAGAATCAACCTCCCTCAAGCCAGGTTAGGAGATGCCATGGCCTAGCAGCACAGGCGTTCACAGAAGTGATCCTACAAAACCACTAAGACCGCTACAGACTGAGCAAAGTGGTGTGGTGTAGGACTAGGTGTTGGCTACTTTCTGCCACCAGACACATGTGCCAGTGTATTCAGGCCTCTCAGCACCACCACTCTGCATTTGTATCATGGGGCACAAGTTCTTCGAAGAAACCATGAGGTTCTGTTGTTTACTTGTTTTTCATCTCTGAGAAACATGAAGGGCAGAGAACTTACGCAGTGGCGGTTCGCCGAGGGAGTGCTGCGGGTGGTGGGGCAGGGGAGGGGCAGGGTGGGGGGGGTAGTGGAGTCCGACATACGACGGACAGGAGTAAGGTAAGTAATGAAATAAATAAAACAATTTACCTTGTGCGCGCTGCATCACCAACTCGGCTATGCAGCGCGCGCAAGGTAAATTGTTTTATTTATTTCATTACTTACCTTACTCCTGTCCGTCGTATGTCGGACTCCACTACCCCCCACCCTGCCCCTCCCCCGCCCCACCCCGCCCCACAGCATTCCCTTGGCGAGCCGCCACTGAACTTACGTAGAGTAAAAGATCAAAAATACTTTGATTAGCAGTCCCAGATGCATCCTGCCTTACTTCTAAGCAGCCCTACTGATCTGTGAGACAATTCTGACTCGCTGGGGCCCTCTGGTGGACACTGCACTTCGCTTAGGAAAAGCAGATAGTAATCCTAAATGCATATTTTGCTACTTCAACTTTTTATGAATTTTTTATACGTTTTTGAGCGCATTTCTATTCTGACTGTACTCATTTTCACCTTGGCCTTTTAAGTGGTAACTAGCTATTAAAGTATGACTTTTTCATATCATTTTTGTCTTTGAGCTCTCTTTCTACTGTATTACATTTTGAATGTTGATTTCTGAATTCCCGAACCACTCTGCCAGATATAGGTAATCATTTTAGGTCTTGCAATCTAACGGTGAATAGAGGGTATTGCAAGGAATCATTTGGACAGCAATGGCCAGCTCACATGCTTACAAGAAGAAGAGAGACTTTGTGGTGGATGGCGCCTCCCGCTAGCGCGTAGTCCGTGGTGATGCTCCTCCCCCCTCCTATGATGGCGTCGTTCGCGATCGGCGAGGAAAGAAGTGGACGTTAAGGGCTGCCGCGGTGGTTGAAATCGTGCCGCGTCGCACTTTTAAGTTTGGATACGGCGGATGTTGCGGCGTTTCTGACGGCCTCACGACTCATGCCTTTGGGGGTATCTCTGGGTCGCTCTTGCTTCCTGGAGGGATGCTGACGGTCAGAGATCGACTCTTGAAGGTTGGAAGGGTCAGGTCTCATGTTGCGGAGAGCGAGGCACCCGCGGCAGTAGCGATTTAAAGCCTTTGCATGATGTGAGAAGCTTAACGTGCGGAGAGGTGGAGAGTTGGAGAGTTGGAGCGGTGTGTCTTGTAAAAAGAGGGCCACCTAAGAATAAAATAAATCATGGAGACTTTTTGAGAGGAGACTGGAAGGCGAGGTATTGGAGAAGGAGACGGAGACGGGGACTGGAGGAGAGCGGCAGGAGGGTGAGTCTGGAGAGAACCATAAAACCACCTGGCAAGCGGCTTGAGTAGTTTTTTGTTTTAAACTTGGGGTGCTAGGACAAAACTTATATTATGAAGAAACAACTGAGGCTTGCCGCAGCAGCAGCGAAAGTAGACGCTGCAATTGCAGCCAAATCTAAAACACGTTCAGCTAAAGCCAAGTTGAATTTGATGGTAATGAAAGCAGGAGGTAAAATGCATCAAGGGGAGTCCTCCTTCAGCTCACAAAGTTCAGAAACTGACGATTTGTCTCTTAGGGAGATAAGTTTAATAGAGGCTGCAGGAATCAAGCCAAGGGATATCAACGTGGGTAGTTTATCAGGAGAAGCTGCATCTGATAAAAATCTTGAACATAAAAATGCTAGAGATTTTCCTCTTTTTGCTAAAAAGATGCTACTTCCTACCACCATTACTTCTCCGCGTTCAGACAACCCCAGTCAAAATCTCCCGGTGCAGAGGCCCTAAAAGATTTGACAACATCAGCCACGCTATCGGCACAAGTAATTTCTCTGGGCCCAGTTCCCTCCTCTTCTCCTGGGGTCTCCTCTCTAGAAGTTTATGCCGTGCAGACACAAGCAGAAGATCACCGGATGGCTTCACTTGACGCAAAACAGCTTAATAACACCGCTTTAACTCTGGCAATGGCTATTGCGTCTTCACTTACTCAGTCCCCTCCTCCTCCTCTCTCTTCTAGTGAAAAGATCAATCAAATTCAAATCAATGCACCCTTGGCAGACCGGCGTGAGCAGCGGGCCAACATGATCTGCAAAGCCAATTAGTAGCTCCGGCTCCAGCCATAAGGGAGACTGAATCGGTGGATTCTTTGACGCTCGAAGATTTCAGCGAGATTTTGCCCGGAACCAAAGAATGCAATTCGGCTGTTGTTGAAGATGAGAATGAGAAGGTTATGGCATATCAGCTGAATGTCAAAAATATGCTAAATATGATTCTTGAAGAGATTCGGGACATGAAAAAAGCGCAACAAATTGAAATCGCAACAATACATCTGCGCCTGGGGAAGATCGAGGAAGCGGTTGCCAGCCTACCAATTCGACTCCAGGAAGCTGAAGCAAGAATTTCCCTGGTTGAGGATCAAATGAATGGCATTAAGCAGCAAGTAGATTTAGCCTCCCGTGAGAAAATAAGAATGGAAAATAAGATCGAAGAGCTTGAAAATTTTTCACGTCGTTCAAATCTTCGTATAGTTGGTGTCCCGGAGCGGATTGAAGGAACAGACACACTCAAATGGGTTGAATCCTTTCTGAAGAAGGAGGTGATTCCAGAGTTCGCCAGTGATCTGTCTGTAACCAGAGCTCATCGGGTCCCAGCTCATCTTCCCCCCAATTTGAAGTTTCCTCGGACTATTCTTGTTAATTTTGCAGACTTTCGCATAAAGGAGAAAGTTTTGTCTAAAGCAATTTTGTCTAAACAGTTTGAAATTGAGAATGGTGCAAAATGCAGAATTTTCTCCGATATGTCTGCGGAAGCGGCAAGAAGACGCAAAGACTTTGTTAAGTTATTGTATTTGTTTAAGGCCCAAGGGGCACAAGCCTCGATTGCCCAACAATCCAAGCTCAAAGTCCTTGTCCAGGGGAAGTTTCATTTATTCACACGCATTGAAGAAGCCCAGGAGCTTCTTAAAGTTATTTCAGCTGGGAAGTAACTGGGGTCCCTTTTGTCTTTAGGAATGTCCTTGTCGTTGGGTGGAGCAATATTCAGATTTTTGCTTCTAAGGCCACATTTATGCTTTCCATCTCCGTTGTTATCTTTCCATGTATTTCATGTATTTTGATCTGGAAGGCTTGGTTTGTTTGTTTATTTTTTTTATTTTTTTGTGGTAGGAGGGGGTAAGGGGTAGGTCACCTCAGGTGCAATTTCTGGGCACCAATATTAGCATTTGGGGGGAGGGAGAAGGTGGACAGCGGGGTTTGCCACTTTCTCTAGGTTGAGCAGGTATGACTATCTGCTCACGACACTGGGCTAAGGGTGGGATCACAGGGGTGGAAAGGAAGCATGGGGGAAAAAATGAAATCCATATTTTTAGTCTATATTTATCAGAGTATTGTAATTATTGGTATGTGAAAGTGAAAGAAGAACATTTTGCTTCTCGATTAGAGAGGGCCTCGGGGCCTATCCTCCGAATTATTGAAAGGTATTTTTTAGACCCTTCGGGATTCTTTAAAATTTGTTCTTTCCATGCAAATGGGAAATAAGGAAAGATTGAAAGTGGTTTCGTTTAATGTAAATGGCCTCAACAATAAGAGGAAAATGCGGGCCATTGAGGCTTGGATTAAAACAGAGAATCCATTGGTCATTTTATTACAAGAGACCCACATTCCAGCTAGTAAAATTTCCAATTTTGCAATGTTTAGATCTTGGGCAGCCTATAGGGGTTTCTCTTCGTCTTCTGCAGCACAGAGGGGCACGGCGATTTTTCTTAGTAAAAACTTCAGGTTGAGGTAGTTAGTTCTGCATGTGATCAAAGTGGTAGATGGTGCTGGGTCACCTGTAATCTGGACCACCGGCCTTTGACGTTTGCTAGTATATATGCCCCCGTAGAGGACAATCCTCTCCCATATGAGGAACTTTTTCAATCATTAATTCAAGTCTCGGGAGATTTGATTGTCGGGGGGGATTTTAATTTATTAATGAATCCTAATATTGACTCCTCATCTAATATAAAAAAGCAGCTAAAACGTAAAACTTTTAAATCTGTACTTAGTTATAGCTCAATGCTCGATATCGCCGATCCCTGGCGGGCTGCATTTCCTTCGGAAGTGGCGTATACTTGCTTCTCAGGGAGATTCCAAACCTTCTCTCGCATTGATTTTTTTTCTTTTTTCCAGGAAATTGGTCTTTTTACAACAGAAAATTCTCCAAAATGGGTTCTCAGACCACGCTTTGGTGGTATTAGAGCTAGCATTAGGTAAAGGTAGTTCAGTTTTTAAAAGGTGGTCGTTAAATCAGCAATACAAATCACAGAGTTTTTTGAGCGAAACTATAATTCCGCATCGCTTCATGCGATTTGGGATTCGTTTAAAGCGTTTTTTCGAGGTTTAGCCATTGGTAAAGACGCAGAGAATTCTAGAAAATGGAAGGAGGAAAAGCGGATATTAGAATATAAAGTGCAAAGAGCCCTGGAGAGATTTCTTCTTAGCTTCTCGCCCTCAAATAGACGTCAGTGGGAAATGCTAAAAGTGATTTCCTCCTCCATCGGGATAGGCAAAAGATATATGAAGAAAGCAATTACACAGGAAAATTCTTGGCATGGCAGGCTAGGGAACGGGCCGCAATGAATCAAATAGTGGCACTAAGATGCCCCACCTCTGGCTCTCGGTCAGAGGACTCTGAGGTAATCGGAGATATAATGGTTCAACATTATAAGGCTATTTATAGTCAACATTTATCAATTGATACATCCTCGCTGGAAGATTTTCTTCAGGAATTAGAAGTGCCCGCTCTATCAGAGGAGGATAAAGGGCATATGGTGAGTCCTTTTACAAAAGATGAGTTAGGGCTTGTTATTAAAAATCTTCCTAGCGGTAAAGCCTGCGGCCCGGATGGCCTGCCAGCCGAATTTTTGAAAACGTTTTTAGATGTAATTGTGGATTATCTTTTATTAATTCTAAATTCAGTTTTAGAGGGGGGTCCTATTCCGTTGTCATTCCGAGAAGGAAGTGTAGTCAGTTTTTTTAAAAAAAGGCAAAAATAGTGAAGATCCCAACTCATATCGTCCAATTACGCTTTTAAACTCTGACTACAAAATACTAATTAAACTTTTAGCTAATCGTTTTAATGGAATTGCCTCAGATTTAATTTATCAGGATCAAAATGGTTTTATTGCCGGAAGGCAGCTTGGCACGAACACGCACTTTTTGGTGGAGGCACTTGACTATTTTGATACCCAGAAGATACCAGCATTAGTGTTATTTTTAGACGCCGAAAAGGCATTTGATTTGGTAATCTGGGAATCCCTATTTTGTATCTTGGGAAAATTTGGAATCCCCTCTAAAATCACGGGGTTGGTTGAGTGGCTATATTCGAATGCTGAGGCAAATATAATTATTAATGCTGTGAAGGCAGGTCAAGTGAAAGTAAAGAGGGGAACTAGACAGGGATGTCCGTTATCCCCGGTGCTATTTGCCTTTTTTATTGAGCCCCTAGCGATTGCCATAAGGAATAACATTGATATCCGCCCTCCGCTTCCAAATATGGGTAAAATAAAACTTTATGCAGACGATATCATGCTCATTATAAAACCAGAGAAGGAAGTACAGGCAAAGGCCTTTCAGATTTTCGAACGATATGAGGCTTTTGGGGGGTATAAAATTAATTTTTTTAAAACTGAAATTTTATTATGCGATGGTGGGGTATCCTCGGATTTACATCCCGACATCATGTCATGTTTAAACATAAGCCCGAAGAGATATCTAGGGGTTCATTTTTCACCATTGATTTCAGAATTATATGACTTAAATTTTGCTCCACTACTGCGCAAAGTTCAAGATCTGTTTACTCGATGCAATCCCCTCCCACTGACTATTTTAGGCAGGGTGGCTTTGATTAAGATGTCAGTGCTTCCACTTTTTAATTTCCTTTTATCTGCAATTCCATGTGTTTTAGGTAATTCCTTTTTATGAAAATTGAGTCTATGTTTACATCTTTTCTGTGGGCCAAGAAGGTCCCCCGAATTGCACTGAGCACTTTATATGAGGAGCAAGTAAATGGTGGGTTAGCTCTCCCTAATCTGAAGGAGTATTATTTTGCATACTTTGTACAATATATGTCCAGATTTAAGCAGGAATCACAGTCGGGCTTTTTTGAAAAAAAAATTATGAATTTAATCTGTAGGGAGAATCAGATCCATTGCCCACTATCAATTTTTAGATCTCCTAAATTAGTTCTATTCCAGTAATTAATAGCTCAACTCCGATCGCGGTTCTTATTTCCTCTGCAGGAATTAAAGATTCATCTACAATCACTCAAAATTGGATTAAGGCAGGGTTTCGGAAACTCTCGGACTTCCTGCAGAATGACCAATGGTTAAATATAAATGAAATGTCCCGTTTAATTCCCCGGGATTTTCTTCTTTTAGGGTCATATAATGTTTTTAGGAAGTTCCTTAACAAATTGGACCTGGCCCAGATTATTAATCAGAAAAGTTTGGTGTGTGATTTATTAGAAGATTCGGGTTTAAAGAAACCTGGGAAATGGAGAAAACGCTTAGCCGTAATTAAAGGGAAAGATCTAGAAGCGTAGGCTATAACTAAATGGGAGAAATATGAGGAGATGGAAATCACCACTAATGTCTGGTCCACAATTAATAAATTAAATTTCAGTACGGTCAGAGGGGCCAATTGGCAGAGGATGCTATTTTTAGTAAGTGGCTTCTGTACAGAACCCCTAGTTTTATAGCTAAGGTGTACCCTAATAAATCGGGGCAATGCTTTCGGTGCCACAACTACCCTTCTGCTAATTGGACACATATAATAGTACAGTGCCCTCTGATTAAGAAATTCTGGATAGACATTTTTGATTATTTAACAGCAGAGTGTATATTAATAAGCGAGCCCAATGTTCTGCTGATAGTGCTAGGTTATGATCCAGATCTTGGCCTGCCAGAAAAACTCATTAAACTCCTGTATATCGGAATGGCCATCGCCAGGTCACTTTTACTTCAAAGATGGCGAACGGATTTAATACCTTCGAAAAATGAATGGGTTCGGAAAATGGCACAGGTCAAAAGATGTGAACGGACGTATGCCGCACGAACAGGAGGGCTGAAGAAGTTTGATAAGATTTGGCCTGACTTTTTTAATGGTGATGTTTAAGTTGCAGAATCGGTACGGGAGTTTTTACTGGTAGTGTTCTGAATTTTAGGAGGTTTAGGAAAATAGTAGTAATAGGGTGTTTGGACTAGAATATTTCTGTCGGTGTTAAGAAAATTATATAAGATTAGGTCAAACTTGTATATACCTTTTTAGCTGGTACAGACTCTAGGAATGTAAGAACTAGGATCTGTCTAAATTATTAGTATCATCTGGCAAGGGATATTGTTTTAAGATAGACGGGTGTTTCTCCTTGTGGTTGAAAAGTTTAGCGCTCGACATGATGGCTGCTGAATAGTTGATTATCTGTTTTTATGTTGAATCATATGTTTTACAATGTTGTTGAATTTGATGATCTTTTTCATGATTGTATATTATGATGCTAATTTATGGATTTCAATAAAAAAAAAAGAAAAAAAAAAAAGAAGAAGAGAGACTTCCACTAACAACAGGAACAAAGGCCTGAGTTGGCGGACAGAGTACTGCATCACAAATGCCATGGAATACCTTATCTTCCAAACTCTTGGTCTACCAGCACAATTTTGAGTCAGGCAGACCGCCAGGTTTACTCCGTCCTTGGACGGCCCGAGGGAGTACAGGCTGTTAAAGGTAAGCAAACCAATCTTCTGCTCTATTTAAAGTGGGCAGTTGAATTATTTTTACTTTTTACTGTTAGTCACTGTCAGGAATATACTGGCGGTGAGGGAAAATAAAAATAAATAATTATCCCCACACTTTTGGAGAAACTCTCATGGTATTGCAGTCTCAAATTTTTACTTTTCCAAAAACAAATTCTTGCTTTGGGAGTTTGTTTTGTGAAAGTAAAACATTAAAAAGTTGGGTGTAAGCGGCTGTCGCCTATGACAGACGCACGCCGAACTTTTAAATGGCTTTGCATGAACTGCTGTGATGGCACAGTTCATACAAACCCATTGAGTTTACCTCGGGGCCAGCAATGAACTCTAAGGGACAGATTTACAAGCCCCTTACACCACTTTTGCGTCATTTTTAACATGGGAAAAGTGACACAAAAGTGGCGCAAGGGGCTTGTAAATCTGCCCCTAAGTTTGGTGGGCGGCGTAAAGGCAGTGTGGCAACCGATAAGTCCTCCCAGTGGCGGTGCGTCCATTGGGGCGTTGGGGCGTTGCCCCACTAATGCCGCCCACGCCACATTCACATTCTTCCTCGATAATCGTCCTGACCTGACCTGACTCGAAATCGGGCCGGCCGGTCGCCGGCCACGCCCGAGTCAGTCAGCACGCCGAAGGGGGTGGAGCAGCACAGCACTGCAGGGTTGGGTTTGTTGTTAGAGTGACACTGTGACAGCAGGCTCAGTGCGCATGTTCGGGTTTGGGCTGGTCATTTTTCTGACCAGCCCGAACATGCGCACTAGTAGCCTCAGCCTGCAGTGCCCTGTGCATTAGGAGAGCGAGCGAGGGCTGCTAGTACTGGCCAGTGGCCGCAGCCCCCGGTCGCCTATGGGCGGGGACAGTCCCTGCTCAGGCCAATCCTGGCGCTGCTGGAGCAGCGTCTGGATTGGCTGAGGGGTTGCCACCAGCCACACACGCAGAAGACGTTGAAGGTGCGGACCCCGGCCCAGGAGCAGACAGCAGCCGCGCGGACCCGGGCAGGTAAGTTTTTTTAACTTTATTTTTACTCCCCACCCCTCCCCCCCCCCGCGCGAGACCCCCCGCGACTCGGAGTAAAACATGACACACCGTAAGCGTCGATTTAGCTCTGTTTCACGCTGATACGAGAGAGTAAGAAGATGAAGAATCGTCTCATTTGTTTGCTTAAACGCTCACTGGTATACGTGTTCTCACATGCTGGAATGTACAAATACTGAATCTCTTTCCAAGAAAATGGAAAGCGCTTGAAACAATCTTTGGATACCAGTAACTTTCGTTTGCATTTTCACTCCAAGTGAATTCCGTTGCCCGGAATTCTGACAATGCAAATTAAGGCGCGGAATAGGGTCGGGTGACTTGGTGTGTACCCACGATGATGGACTGTGGCGAAGTCTACTGCTTCGGGTTTTCACTCGTCTAGATGAGTAGCAGTCCCTGGGAGCGCCATTTGTCGTATGTCTAGACTCCCACAGGCAGTTTCTTGTTGCCTAATTGCGCAAAGCAGAAATGCACCTGCTTTTCAACCCTTATCAAATGCCAAGCAAGTAATGTGTAAATATTTGAACCAGACTGGGACTACGAGGGAAGGCCCCTTATTTTATGAAACAATTTAAAGTATTGTCATTACAGTTGAGCTTAATTAAACATTTTAGTAAAACCAACAGATTAAATTAATGTAACGAACTAATGTCAAGTTTAGCTCAAATACTTTTGGAGTGGCCGGCCACCGACATTGGGTTTCCTTATTTCATAGATGTCACCTTGGTACCATTCAAGTTTTCTGCTTTACGTGTGTTCAGCAGTCTCTTTCGTGACTAGATATTGGTTGAGTTTGAACTTTCATCAGCACTCACTGCTTTGAAGTTGACCCACGTCTAGAGCTATTTTTAGCTGTAAACGCGTGCGGATTAATGATCAGCTGTATTTAGAACACAGTTGTAACGCATGTGTTCTTGATTGTGGATGAATGAGAAACCATTGCAGTTAACACTCCAAATTAGCTGCGCACAGGCACATTTTCCTAGTGCACGAGGGGCCTGGGGTGTGAGGTGACCCTGGAATGGGCAGAGTTGCTTGCTGCAGGAGCTTGGAGTCTGTAGTGAGTGAGAGAAGGGCGAGGGCTCGGTGTTACATGGCCGAGGGATATGGTCCGCACTTTGTGAGGGTTAATACTTCAGCGAGGGTACCCACGGATTGCTGTAACTTCTTACGAGCGCCGTGGCCAATCAGAGCGCAGAATTCACACAACAGTAAAAAAATATGACACTTAAAAGATCTCTTGTCATCAAATTGTTTGATAAAGCTAGACAGTATTACCTTTTACTCAAAGCATACCATCTTCCAGTTATTTTTTTGTCATTGCACAATTTATAATTTGCTTCTCACCAATACACGGTATATGTGTAGTGACATGCAAAGCAGCTGGCATTCTTCCTGGTTGTCATTCGGTGGACTGTGCAGATCCCAGAGCTTGAAACTACAGGCCCAGCTATCCCTTGCAGGCCAGCCCCTTCTGAGCGGTGTGTTTGGAGAGAAGAGAACGAGGAGTGGAAGTTCAGGTTGGATGCACGCTGGCAATTGTGCTCTCAATCAAACTGCTTTACACGCCTGGACAATTTGGTTTCTGGCATTATAGAGTTGTGCTCCTTCCCTGGGCAATGCGACTTCCGGCATGGTAATTGTGCTTTTGCTGTGGGATAACATGTTTTCTGGAATGACAATGGTCCTTTGCATGCAGTTCAATATATACTGTGGCATAACAGTGGTCCTTAGCATAACTCCACAATTAGGTTTCAGGCGCAGCAGTGTTATTTACTACACATGTTCAATTGTAGAATCTGCAATGGCAATCTTTGTTTTTCTAATTTTAGCAGTGTGGGTGCTGGCTTCATAGCAGTACGTGTACTTACTGAATGCTAATAATGTGTGAAACTGGAACCTGTATATTTGGTTACCTGCACCTGTCATTGCATCATTAACTGCAAAGCAGGCAGCTTGAGTGGCTGATTGGCACAGTGAGCTGTCTTCTGTCACAATGAGCATCAGTGAATGTTCGGTCTGTGATGTCACATGAGCTGTTCTGTGGTATGCTGGTGTATCATCATACTATTAGAAGCAAACCACGTTATTAATGCACATATAAAATGTTGGGCATTAGATACTGGCACAAAGTTTCCAACTTTTGAGATGCAACTAGGCCGACTGTATCAGGCCGGCACTGCATTTTCTGTGGCACCAATGCTCCACCACTTTGCATCCATTTTTGTATTTGGCACAACCTTTTTATAAGCAGATTATTTTCCGCTTTGGAAATATATAGCTCCTAGGTAATGTGGCAGACCCTGAATTATTGCAGTATTACATGCTGTCCCCCATAGACCTGACTGAATATTGTATGGCTTCAAGCCAATGTATTTGATTAATTGTGCTATAATTTTCACCAATTAGACCCATTTTTATAAAACCAACTTTGTGGCAGTATCTACATGTTGTTATATGACATCTCTTTATTAATGTAATAACTGCTATTTCACAATTGCTTTATTAACCTTCTTGCTTCTCAAATTTGCTTGAAAATGCACCATTTGCCCACTCTTTTTTCCAAATTTTCTCGGTGGTTCTGGCTCGCTCGCTATGCTCGCTCGCCACAGTGCAGTATTTACGCCCCACCACTTTTAAATGCCACCAGCTGCCACTGAGTCCTCCGCATCCCTGACTGCCTTTACTCCATCTTTCAACTCTAAATTTGGCCCTGTTGTCAAGCTCTTAGATTCTGCCTGTAATTCTCATGACACTCAATTTTTGAAAATCAGTATGAGGTCTGATCTAAACAAATATTAGTCCTGAACTTCATTGTGCAAGAAAGCCAACATCAACTATCACAAATGGAACAAACAATCACTTCTCTATCCATCTTCAACTCTGACTTTCCTCAGCGCATCCACTCTCACATCCAACAAACTTGGAAATTATTTATTCTAAAAATCAACAATATAAGATCCATGCTGCTACCCCATCATCCCCTCACTCCCTCGTGCACGTCATTTAACATCTTCTTCCTTCAAAATGTCTCGGTGACTCCTGCGCCATTATCACATCTCTCCCACTTTTCCACCCTCTCTGTCACAACTAAATAGGCCTTGATACTACCACTTCCAAAAAACTGCTAACCCCTCTTCTTGCTTTCAGTACTGAGCCATCTTCCAGGTGCTCTCTTCTTTCGCCTGCTCCCATCACTGAGCATAGTCTTCTCCCCCTGCAATAAGGCTTCCATGCTGTCCACTGTGCTGAAACAACCCTACTCACATCTCTGCAGCTCACCAAAACCCTCTTCTATTGTCACCCCCTTCCCCTCGCTGCTTCTATTGATGCAGTTGAGCACTCAATCCTGCTAACTTACTTGACTCGCTTTATATTGTAGGGACTACTTTTGATTTGGTCCACATCTCCAACACTCATTCTCAGACTGGTGCTTCTCTAATCAGTCTACGTCTTCCACCCTCCATGCCTCAGTACTTGGATCAGAGACATCTTAAGGATTTTGGGGGCCCTCGGCCCAACGCATTTTGGGTGCTCCTGTTTGGAACAGCTTCGAATTTTGGATCCAACTTCAACTCTTTTATTCCCTCTTTGGCAGTGCACAGGCACACTCGTCCAAATTCTGAATGTTTATATCTAATATTCAGGAATAGTGATGTGTTTTTCCAATATTGTAACACAGCAGCAGTTTATTAATATTACTGCAAATAATCTCTGTGACACCCTCCCACTTCTCATATCTGAGGTCCGGCTTTGATCTAGAAGAAACTTTTTTGTGGATGTTGCATGAAACATAAATAAAACATTTCTCTGCAAAATGGCTGCATTAGACTCTCACACAATCACCCACAATAAAAATAAATTTAAAGAAAACTGTTTAAATCAATCTTAAAAAATTATGTGAGGTCATCAGGGTAAGACTCTGCAGAACAGAGCTGACTCTTTCGGGGGCGGGGGGGCATGAAAGGCTGGGGTCCTGGGCTAGTGCCCGCTTTACCCATGCCTCCTGGATTCCTGATATTCTCACTCGGTACCACTTTCCTGGCTCTATTCATCAGCTTTGTTGTCTTTTCCTACCACTTAGATGCTGATGGCACCCAAATCCAATTCTTTTTCTCTTCTTGTACTGCTCATTTGCAAACCTAGAATTCTATATTATAATTGTGCATCAAAGGATAGCACTGCAGTATCTGATGCTCAACTCCTTTAAAACTGAAAACCTCTACTGTTCACTGTTGACATTGGAGGGCAGGCAAGAAGGCTGGGAGAGCAAGCTGACAATGGAGGGCTGATGGGAGGGACTTGGAGAGCACGCTACAATGGAGGGCAGCAAGAGGGGCTGGGACAACAAGCTGACAAAATAGGGCAGACAGGAGGGGCTGGGGAAGTAAGCTGACACTGGACGCAGGCGGGATGGTCTAGGTGATATGAAATCTGAGGTGGGTCCCCAGGGGCACAGGGGCCACATTTTTAACCCTCTGAAGCAAGTACTAAGTTCAATGCTCCAACATTAAATTCGAAAGCCAGTTGAACTGCAGACCTAACATGAGCCCACTGAGCAGTCTTGCACAAGTTGTGTTTTCAGGTTACTATCAGTTCCTCTAGATGAATTCAGGGACACAGTGGCAATCCAAGACGTTTTTTGTTTAAATATAACACACTAAGAAACGGGGACATGTATTTTAAAATGTTCATAAAATTCACAGTCTAGTGCATAAAATATATACAGTAACCACGCAAAATGCTAAAATAAAAGCATTTAAGAATGTAACGGGCAGTGAAAATAAATGTATCTACAAATGTTTGTGAGTTTCTATGAGTTTAGTACCCTAAAACTATTTCTAGGTGCTATGCTAATTCTTTAGCTAAAACATTAAATAGCAAAACCTTCCTTATGAGTTTCTCAGCATACCTTTAAATAGCTGGCAGAAGATATTCCTTGTTAGATCTGTGCCACGGAAGCATGGCGTGCTCTTTTTGAAGGACACCTTCTACACAGCTTCTGGAATCAACTTTCTGAATGAGAGTGGTTCAGCAATCTGGCGTGATCTCTGGAAATAACTCTGGTGCAAATATCTCCTCTCATCGATGGTCAGGTCCTGGGTTTTAGACATTGTTTGACCACTGATTTGATCTCATATTTATAAAATAAAGCATGGTTTAGAGACAGTAAAGCTTCTTTAATACTAAACTAACATGGTACAACATTTATCACCACTATCCACACGTTGACATTAAGCCTCCATCTTTGTAAACAATAAGCTTGCACTGTTGTATTCCGCTTTAGGTGTCCGTATATAGGTTTTCCTGAATCATGTCCTTATATAGGCACAATTCGCATTGCCCTTATATAGGCATAGAATCCCTGTCCTTATTTAGGCATTAACCGTGCACTCCAAAAACAGGCATGGTCACCGACATCTGTCCACCCTAACGTCACAACGAGTTCTTAGAAAACAGACCCTTAAGCTTCGGGAGTTCCCCTAGCACAGGACTATTGATTTCTCCAAGAACTCATCTATTATGTATGAACCGTTATACCTTAAGGGTTCATTCCTGACGTCTTCCTCTGTCCGACTTCACGTCAATGCTAACATTCCAAGACACCTACCAGGTATAAATATACCTTCCCTTGCCCAAGCAAGTTAGAGGAGACCTCGACTTCAGAGGAGCCCGTATCCCGGCCTGACGCACTGAGAAGGTGCTGTCATTCCTGCACGCAGACGAATCCAGCTTCCAGTGTTCTGACTCCCTTCGCGGGGTGTTAGAGTTCCAGATCCGGCAAGAGATTCCCACCTCTCTCATTCTCAAGGTATGGAGCTGACTAGAACCTAGAGGGACTCTTGGCATACCATACTTGGCATACTATACTTAACATACTCTTAGTATACCAGACTAGAGAATACTCCACCTACTTCTACCTTTCCCTACACCTAGACTAGGTTAGGTACATTGGGGTAGAAGTAGCTTAGAGACGCATCGTATGAGTACTCGCATTTTTAGCTCATGTTATTTATGTTCGTGAATATATGCTAAAAGATAATGCTAGCGCAGTATTATTTATTTCTACTGCTTACGCTGTACATTATTTATCTTGCATACTGCCTTGTGATCATAAGAGCACATATCTCTTACACGAGAAACAAGACTGTTCAATAAAACCCTTTTATTGAAACGCCCGTCTTTCCTTTCTGTGTAACTCTGTAGAAACTAAGCATGCACGATTGACTGAGTGAAACTGTTATCTATTGTTTCCACGATTCTGAGACGTGTTCCGATTCTAAAGGGAAACAAAGTTGTCATGTTTTTCGGTTGCCAGAAACTACTCCCTTCTTGTTCTCAAGGAGTTTCTAGTGGCCTCTGAGCTAGCTGGCACAAGTAATTAAGTTTAATATACTCGATAGGGACATACCGACCTTAGTCCTATGTCAAGCCTATAGGTTATATTATTCCAATGCGCAGAGCCTATTAGGGAAATAGGAACTACACTACATGGCGCCCAACGTTTGTTAAGGCAGTAATTTAACGCTAGATACTGAGTAACGAAGTCGTGCTTTTCTCAGAGACCCCTACTCACATACTCCATAAGACGTCTGGAGTGGGTAGGGTTAAATATCCGCCATAACTAAATAGGGAACCACCCTATATATTAGTTGTTTGGTTTGCTCAACATTGAAGGATACAGTGTTCCAAAATATTGAGCACCTTATCTTTTGTTTCCTTGAAACTTGTTCTACGTTTTTCAAAAAACAAATGTCCACACGGGACAATGCCACCGAGACCGGTGGAGCTACGGCTGACCCAGTCATAGCAGTTTTTAACTTTACAGGTTTAAATGAACCTGAGGAAGATGTTATAGACATCAATCCAAACTTAAGAAGAGCCATCACTCTAAAACTTATAAAACATGGCCTACCACCAAGAGGCGGTAGAGCAGTTTTCGTGATAGAGGCACACGAATCCTTTCAGACAGAGGTATTCTATTCATGGGTAATATTTCCTGAATCAAATTCAGTAACAAGACTGTTTCACTTCTACAAAGAAGATGAACCACCAGAGGAATATATTCCTTCCGAGGATATTGAAATTCCACTAGCATACCAGGAGCATCAGCTCTGGTTTAAAGGCGCCCTAAAACATCACAGAAACATTACCAGGCTCGGTCCACTAGGTAGACCAGGAGCAACATGGCCGATTCTAGCCAGCTACACTCCTCATCCTGACCTCGAAATAATGTCAGACGAGGAACTACTTACTCAACTACAAGAGTTAATAAAAATTTACAGACAATTAGTCCAATATGTCATGCGGACTTTCACAGTCCAACCACCATTAACACTTCCAAATCAAACTCCTCAACAGGGGAATGCACTAAAAATTACACCACAGACTCTAAAGACAGTCATGGGAAAAATGCCCACAAAACGTGAGCAAATTCCATTCTGGATAGCTCAAAAAATTACTCAAATTGAAGCAGTATTTTCAAATACTAGCCCTTATGAGAAACACAGAATCCTAACAATCTGTTTACCGATGGGGATCACACCACAACTGGAAGACTGCACCACTTGGGGCTCAGTCTTTGCTGCCATCTATACTAAAACACATGGTATTCCGTCAATGGCAGTAATACCTGATGTCCTGGAACAAATTCAAAACGAATACGGGGCAGAGCCTGCTCTGAATTTAGGTATGAAATTACTGAAAAATTTCGACCAGGTCTCTACAATAATATTATCTAATATTAAAGGGGAGGCAGCAGCAGTGGCGATCCGCCAACGATTAAGGGAATTCGATGTTACAGAACATCAAACAGAACTACCCTGAATAATAGAACAATCTTATGCAGAATTAGGCAGAGATAGTTTGGGTGGAAGACCATTGAAGCCAAAACTATCTGAAAGTCCTGAGAAGGACTCTATTAAACAAACTCCTACATCTTGTAAAAAGAAGTGGGAAACTAATAAACATAATTCAAATGAGAAACGTTCTCAATCCCGAGGTAGGTCTCCTCAAAAGGAGCCCTCTGAAAGGAGGTATAACCTCAGGAATAGGGATAATTTGAAAAAGCCTGACAGGTATCAAGATACTGATACACGTTCCTCTCATACCTTTCAGATCTCGTCACAGACATCGGAAAGAAGAGGACGGTCAGAACATAGAGAAGAACGCGTGAAATCGAAAGACGACAAACACGTTCCGAAAAATAAATCCAAACCTCAATTCTCAAAGAAGAAGGTAGCAGGTCTGAAGGTCAGACATGCCGAGGATACTGAGAACACAACTCAAGAACGGAGAATGGGCTCAGACAATGCTGGACAGTGCAGCAGAAGTCACAATAGCTCGCCAGAACCTGAAGGAACTTCTGGAGATAGTGGACTTGAATGAGTACATTACAGTTGAGACTGTAGACACCAGGGTTAGTACTCCACAAAAGTTATATGAAATAACACTCCGGATGGAGGGAGACATACCTAGACAGGTGAAAGCACTTTTTTGGGAAAAACTTTCAAGGGGTTATGACATACTTCTAGCAGAAAAAGACTGGCCGCCACAATTTGTCAGGGAGTGCCCACATGGCGAGGACATTATTATGCCTGCCTTCTCCAACCATATTCCAATTCACCTAAAATATACTTATGCCAGGAAATGGGCAGTTGCCCAGGCCCCAGCATTATACAAAAATCATGTAGGATGGGATGAGGACTCACCTCACCATAAAATACATTTAAAAAATGAACCTACTGCACAGAGGCAGTATCCAATAAAGCAAGAAGCTAAAAAACAGGTCAGGGAGATCTTAGATCAACTTGAATACCAAGGGGTGATTGAAACATGCACCTCTTCAATGAACAATCCTTTGTTTCCTGTCTCCAAACCAGACAATACATATCGTCTAGTTTTGGATTACAGACACTTAAACACTTGTTCAAAAACTTTTGCAGTACAAAATGCACATAGTACAGCATTAATGAATAACATTGTGCGTAAAAATATAAAACCACATTGGACATCTCAAATGGTTTCTTTTGTCAAAACATAGCACCTGGAAGCAGGTACTTAACAGCTTTCTCAATAATGGGGACCCAGCGTCAATTTTGTCTACTCCCACAAGGGTTCAAGAACAGCCCGGGGTTATTCTCAGCGAGGGTAACAGAGTTACTACAAATTTATGATAATGAGGCATTGTCATATGTCGATGACATCTATCTGACAGACGATGACCTGGACAGGCACTTGAACAGGGTGAGCTCCATTATACTGGGCTTCGCCTCTGAGGTCTACAAATTCAACTTCAAAAAGTACAGAATTGCCCATCTCAATGTCCTCTTTTTAGGATATGAGCTTTCAAGTGAAGGCAAGAGCTTGGCAGCCAACTTTTTAGAAAGGTGTGCGCTGCTCCAACCTCCTAAAACGCTGAAAAATTTACAATGCATCCTGGGTTTCCTAAATTTTGGAAGAACTTACATTCTAAATTACGCAGAAAGGGTTAAACCTCTCTATGCATTAATCAATCCTGATTTTTCAATCAAAAACTGGACACAGGAACACACAGAAATCTTGCGTTCACTCCAAGCTAACATGTTAGCAACAAATCACTTACAAACACGCGTAAGTCAACGCAATTTAGTCATCCGAATAATTTCGGGTCAATGCGGATTCACCTACTTAACATTTAACGAGGGTGAAAAAGTACCAATTGCATACAAATCACATTTGTATATACAAGCAGAAATGCGCTTCACTTCAACGGAAAAAATTCTGACAGCAGTTCAAACCGCTGTAGCAAAAGAAAGAGCTCTAGCCCAAGGGAAACGCATTATTGTCGTAACCCCAGTTCCGGCCTTAGAGGCGGTAACAAAAGCGAGCATTCCAAATGCTAAAGCATTACATCCGAGATGGATACAATGGGTTAATTCTCTTGCTGCAACAGATGTTGAATATGTTTTTGATCCTGACTTAAAAACACAAGCGTTCCTGCAATATGAACATGAATGTCCTCTGCCCACTGAGATTCTGCCTCTCGATCAGTACGAATTCATAATTTACACTGACGGATCCGCACAACCCGCAACAGGGAGTAAGCAAGCTTACAGTGCAGCGTGCGCAATCGTTAAAGGTTGCATGCGCGATGGCAAATTCAGACCTATGGTCACAAAAACCCAATCTCTAGGAGATTGTACAGCTCAGCAAGCTGAACTACAAGCATTCAAACTGCCACTTGAAAGTACAGATCGAGAATTCCCCACACTCATAGTGTGCGATTCTTTCTACTGTGTGCAGTCGTATAATGAATATATACAAACTTGGCTTGAAAACGGGTTCAAAGATGCAAAAGGTGGCACAATAAAGCATAAAACGCTTTGGGAACAAGTAGTTCAGTTAAAAAGCGAACTACCAAAGGCTCACGTGATCCATACACTGAGTCATCAACGTGATGGCGTTCACGTTGCAGGGAATTCATTGGCTGACAAAGCCGCAAAGGGGGATGTTCAGACGGCTTCCGTAGCTGCGATCGCTCGTTCAAAAACGAGAATAGACAGTGAGATAATGTTGGCTGTCAATGCTATGAGCAAAGGCAGTGGTGCAGCGTTACCAAAAAAGTTTCCACTCAAGTACTCTTATGTAATTGATGCGAACAACGTTCCTTTTGCTCGAATCCCTGGAGTGGGGGATAGGGTAATGCCAAACAAGGAACGTAGATTAGGACTAATCCTAGCAGCACACGAAGGGATAGCCTCTGCCCATGCAGGCATTTCTGCAACAGTATCTTTAATGAAACAAAGATATTGGTGGCCTGGCATTAGGAAGCAGACCAAGAACTATGTTCTGGAATGTGAAATATGCCAACAGATGAAAGTCTCCACAGTGAAACGTCCTGCGCAGACACCCCTGTTAATTTCAGACAAACCATTAGCTTGTGTTTACCTGGACCACTGCGGTCCCTTGCAAAGGGACGGTAACTATAAATATATCATGGTCGCAGTGGATTCTTGCTCTAGGTTCCTATGGATATGGCCTCAGCGCTCGGCTGACGCTCGAACTGTTATAAAAGATTTGCGAGTCTTTATCGGCACATACGCAATAGG
Source organism: Calotriton arnoldi (assembly GCA_963921515.1). Lineage (NCBI taxonomy): Eukaryota > Metazoa > Chordata > Amphibia > Caudata > Salamandridae > Calotriton > Calotriton arnoldi. Next base: position 369,375 of record CAWUFW010006799.1, read on the forward strand.
CACGCTACACTCTGACCAGGGCCCTGCGTTTAGCTCTCGGGCTTACAAAGAAGCCATGGCCAGTCTGGGCGTTGCATTGCGGTACTCCTCTCCGTTTCATCCTGAGGGAAATTCTGTTGTGGAAAGGAAAAACCAGGACATAAAGCAGTCTATAACAGCTAGGGTGTTAGGTTCGGGTGATGGGTGGGTCAAACATCTTTATGGGGTCCAACGCTCATTAAACAATTTGCCAAGAAGTTCTCTAGGGGGGTCACTCCATATGAGGTCCTATTTGGGACAAGAATGTGGGTGCCTGATCTAGAATGTAGTGGCACAGTGGTGGAAAATAAACCCTTTGATATCAAAGATCGTTTGGCTGTTTTACAGAATCTAAATGAACTAAGATCGAAACAAAGCAACGTATTCCTGCAGCCAACCACCACTGGGGGAAAACCGGCGGTCCCAGCAAGGCCTGTCTGGATTCCAAAAGTTGGGGATCTAGTCAGAGAAAAAATTGTGGACAAGAAGGAATTTGGACCTTCTTACAGACAACCAGTACCTGTCCTAGCCATACACGGAACAAGAACAGTACTTCTGCCACCCCTTGCTGGAAAAAAGGAGAAAAGATTTGTGTCCATCGACCTCATCAAACCACAGTATGTGGCCAATACTAAATAGTAGGCCTCGTGGACTCCGACCTAGTAGCAGACACACTCCTCTCGCTACTATCCAAGAGGTTCAGATTGAAAGACTGATAACCATCGAGAATTCAGCAGTAACAGATGAAGGACTGAGCAACAACGCTATGGAACTCATCCCTCTTGAAACTCAAGTAACAGTTCGTCCAAATACACCTGTCTACACCAATGTAACAAGTGATCAACTGGTTCCAGCGATTTCTACAAATCCTGATGCAATTCCAACAATTGACAGAACTGCTTCTGGCTATTTCATTAACTTTGATACGTTTTCTGAGGATCTGAGTGAGCCCGAGACGTCGCCAGCATCAAAAACTTTTAAACAGCAAGTACAAGACTTTTTACATTTTTTGAAAAAGACTTATCTGGTTTCACCGTGGATTGAACTTTGGGTTATTTCTGGAATATTTTTCTTCCTGCTTTGGCTAGCTTGCTTTGAGCATGCTTATAAATGGCAGATACATCCATTTGGACACTGAAAGAAAAGAAGTGAACTTACTTTTGAAACCTCACAAATCATCCCATCGTGAAACAAGAGACTTGTCTGCAGTGAACATCACACCCGTTCCTATACAGGATGGTATAGTGTGGGACAAAACAGATTTCGATATTTTTGGCCCGACGGAACATTTGAACATTCCACATTTATTTAAGATCTCACTAGGTGATTTTGTTTCATCCAGTACCTATTCTGATGATTGGGACTTTGAAACTGTAAATAACATGATGTTTGACCTAGAAAAGTCTGCTGCATTTTCTAATAATGAATATTTGGAGGGTTCATTAGACTATGAACAGCTGTATTGCTATAACCACTATGGTCATCATTTTTTGCATAAATCTGCAACACCTAGAAATGTGTTTATGTTTAACCAATGGGAGCATTGTCCTACACCACCAAAAGGTAGTTCAAAAACATTTGCCAAAAAGTTTCCATATTTTTCAGGATACAATACATCTGATCCAGAAACATTTTACTATAGAAATGTAAACAAAACAGGACTGAAAATTATGTTAACAAATACAAAACAGATTTACTCTGCAGCATTTATTGCCCAACTGTCTAGACAGGGTTTCGACTTATGGAAAGACACAATAGACACAAAATCTGTCTGGGGTACTAAAGATTGGCAAGTGCAGGGGATAGAAGCTTTGTTTAGAGCCTGTATCGTCCCTCAGCAAATAATGTTTTTGAATGACACTGTCCAACAAACGTCTTGCCTTGGGTTAGCCAAGATCAAAGACATGAAAGCACCTTCTGTATCAACACCTGCAAGTGATAATAATACACAGGCAGCGGTTACAGTTGACACCATACTACAACTCAACAGAACAAATCCTGATTGGAGAAAATGGTTGATCTGGCCCACAGACACAAACAACTGTCAAGCGAGATTCCTGAATAAAACACAGGGGTTTACTATTCATAGGCCAGACCCATGATACGTCCAAAGACAGCATCTGGGGGTAGTAACAACATACAGTGTAGGAAAATTATGCCTCGATTGGCTGCAAAAATCTACATTTAAGGATGTGAAACAACACTTATCTTTACTTAAAGAAGACGCAGACCTTAGGGAATTCTTGCTTGGACCAAGAAAACCGTGTCAAAAACGTTTCATATATGCCGGCATTTATGCTGCTTATAATGAAGCATGGAAGGTGTCACAGATGGAGGCCGCAGAATGAATACGTGAACTTGATCGTATTAATTTAGAGAAAACTCTCTCTGTGGTCGACAATGGGTTAACAACTTTGTCCTCCAGAATTTATTGATTGGACGGTATTGTATCCTCTGCTATCGACATACTGGAACAAGATTTAGCCATGTTACAGCAAGGCCAGTCTCAGTTACGTTCTATTATGTTATTACGCTGGACGCTGCAATCTTTGCATGCGGGCTATGTGCCTTGGCGTTTTATCAACACGACGGCTCTGTTTGCAGAATACAATCTAACTGATAAACAGATCGAATTGGCACAAAGGGGAGCAAAGTATACAGTACTGAGCATTGAAAAACTTGAAAAATTACCATTCACAGTGGCAGAAAAACCAGCTACAGAATGGCTTATCCATGGCAAAATTAGTCTACCTGTGACTACTTTTCAGTTTCAGTATTGCCTTAAACAGATGCAAGCAGGCAAATATGAAAGGTTGGGTAAAGAATACATTAAGACATCCTTACACATATAGATGTTGGAGTGGGGATCGTGAATTGTTTCTGAGCGGTACACACTGTGAAAGTGCCCTAAGCGGTTCACTAATTTGTCAGGACATATCTTTACACGGGGCTTGTAATGATTCTGTGGCAAATTTGTCCTGCCACCAGCAGGGTACACCAGCTGCTGTGATTAATCCAGTGTTTGGACAACTTTCTAATGGGAGTTACCTCATGTTGAATGATCAGAGTTGCTGTGGCATGTTGCCAGGCATCCCATATCTAGTAACGGTCAACTCCAGGGTCACTTGCTGTATGCAAGTATTGTTTGCCCCAATAGACACAGTCAGGGAGTCGCCTTTATGGCCTTCGTTGAATGTCTCTTTTATACGATTTGATACTTTAAGCAGATTGAAAGCCATGCTTATACAACAATCAGTTCCTTTGACCTCGGCCAAAGAAACCTATGATCTACAAGTTGCAAGGACTTCGGCTGAGATACCGGCTTTAATTCGTACAAACTGCCCTATACATTTCGTAGAAATGATAGGACGTATCTTTAACATGTCTGAAACAAGCGGAATTGTACATGTATTTAAGACCATCTGTTCCGGACTATTAGCACCTTTCCAGGCTGTCCTCGGAATCATCCCAAACTTCGAACATTCGGTGTTTGGTGGTGTGCCGTTAATTCTAGCACTTGTTGCAGGAATTCTGTTTCTATTCCTCCTACTACGCTATGGCAAGCCTCTTCGCCAACATCACTCCGAGCGCCCTCCTTGAACGGAAATGCCGTGAGCGAATAGTACAGCTTTTGGGCATGCCTCGTCTAAGGGAACTTAATACAACGTGGTTCCTGTCATTCAGACCAATCTGGCAAGATTGCATCTTACCTGTTCTACGCTGCCTGTTTTGTGGTGAAGAATGCGTGCTAGACACCTGTCTAACACTCCCATCAGTCATGCCAATGGATATCGATGCTCTGCTGGACCCGATAACGGCCCATGCTGTGTGTTGTCCCCAGAGGCTTCCAATCCTGATGGCGGCATTCATTGAGATCTCACAGACGCTTCCGGCTGCTGCTGAGGTACGAGATGGATCAACGGGCACACAGGTAACAACAGACGCGAACATTGCATCTTCTGCTGGAGGCGATGTTTCTCATCTCTGTGCAATTAACCTTCTGAACGAGGTGTTCCAAATGTCACCAACTTCGGTGGACGATATTTTGGCTACGGAAATAGATGTTCTAATGTTTACGCCAGACCCATACACTGACTTTGATTCGGCTCACAGTGTACCAGGGCAACAATGAAATTTGGCCTTCATATTTTCAAAACTTGGAACTATTCCCAGAAATTGAACTTTTTCTTTAAAAAAAAAAAAAATCTCGATAGAAAAGACATGGCAAATGAACAATCTGCTTACAGTAGAACTAGTCTTATAAAACGGACTTCTTTGAATACTTCCAGGGACACATTGTCACCTTACTTGTCTAACATTTCATTTAATTCCATGATATGCAATGGCTTTTGATTTTGAGAACTTATCAACCATTTCGTCATATGTATATATTACTGTTTCATTTACGTTGCATTTTACTTCCATTATATGCTTAGAATGAAAACGATGCTTTAAATGTACAGTACCTATTGCATTTCAACAGTTTTGAGCTTCTTTTAAAATGCTTTTAGAAATGTTTTTAGCAACAAGTGGTACTCAATTTTATGTTTAGCATTTAAATGTTTAGCATTTAGTATTATCGTTCAATCGAAAGTGGAGTGGGTGTTGTATTCCGCTTTAGGTGTCCGTATATAGGTTTTCCTGAATCATGTCCTTATATAGGAACAATTCACATTGCCCTTATATAGGCATAGAATCCCTGTCCTTATTTAGGCATTAACCGTGCACTCCAAATACAGGCATGGTCACCGACATCCGTCCACCCTAACGTCACAACGAGTTCTTAGAAAACAGACCCTTAAGCTTCGGGACTTCCCCTAGCACAGGACTATTGATTTCTCCAAGAACTCATCTATTATGTATGAACCGTTATACCTTAAGGGTTCATTCCTGACGTCTTCCTCTGTCCGACTTCACGTCAATGCTAACATTCCAAGACACCTACCAGGTATAAATATACCTTCCCTTGCCCAAGCAAGTTAGAGGAGACCTCGACTTCAGAGGAGCCCGTATCCCGGCCTGACGCACTGAGAAGACGCTGTCATTCCTGCACGCAGACGAATCCAGCTTCCAGTGTTCTGACTCCCTTCGCGGGGTGTTAGAGTTCCAGATCCGGCAAGAGATTCCCACCTCTCTCATTCTCAAGGTATGGAGCTGACTAGAACCTAGAGGGACTCTTGGCATACTATACTTAACATACTCTTAGTATACCAGACTAGAGAATACTCCACCTACTTCTACCTTTCCCTACACCTAGACTAGGTTAGGTACATTGGGGTAGAACTAGCTTAGAGACGCATCGTATGAGTACTCGCATTTTTAGCTCATGTTATTTATGTACGTGAATATATGCTAAAAGATAATGCTAGCGCAGTATTATTTATTTCTACTGCTTACGCTGTACATTATTTATCTTGCATACTGTCTTGTGATCATAACAGCACATATCTCTTACACGAGAAACAAGACTGTTCAATAAAACCCTTTTATTGAAACGCCCGTCTTTCCTTTCTGTGTAACTCTGTAGAAACTAAGCATGCACGATTGACTGAGTGAAACTGTTATCTATTGTTTCCACGATTCTGAGACGTGTTCGGATTCTAAAGGGAAACAAAGTTGTCATGTTTTTCGGTTGCCAGAAACTACTCCCTTCTTGTTCTCAAGGAGTTTCTAGTGGCCTCTGAGCTAGCTTGCACAAGTAATTAAGTTTAATATACTCGATAGGGACATACCGACCTTAGTCCTATGTCAAGCCTATAGGTTATATTATTCCAATGCGCAGAGCCTATTAGGGAAATAGGAACTACACAACAGCACTGTAAGGGGCCATATTGTAATGGCTGCTTGCATTACCATAAACAAAAAAAATGTCAGCTTACAGTGTTGCCAGCCATAATTATATCAGCGTTTTTGGGTGTGCTCGAAGAACTTCACACTTTCTAGTAGAGATAAAGACAAGGCTAACTATAATCAAGACTGCTTAAACGAAACTGCAAAATAACATTCTTTCCTGACTTCACCCAACACGTACAGAAGCAGCGACGCAGTTTCCTCGAAGTTAAGAAAGTACTCAGGGACAAAGGACTCAAATATGCAATGCTTTCCCCTGGTAAGCTGAGAGTGGAAGCGGAGGGGAAGACTTGGTTCTTCTCCAGCCATGAAGGCACATGGGAATGGTTGGAGGGGTGGCGCACAGTGGCAGCTACAGGTCCCTCATGCAAATAAGTTGTGGTTGCTGGCCGCAACACATACCGGGTCCTACTCGCCGGGGCTCTCCACGGTGGCAATAGGAGTCATCAACTAAGAACTGGACTGGATTCAGTAAATCTGGACTAGAAGTATACAAGCTACAGATTACTCCCGGTAGAAATGGTAACAAATAAAGTAAAGGGGGGGAAGGGAGGGCCTTCCAGAGACCTAGAAACCCTCAGTTTTTCTTTGTTTGGGGAGGCGACAGGCACTCTGCAAGTTGGGGAGGTGGGTAGTTGTAACAGTCATGCAGGGAGGCAGGGAGCGGGGCAGAATTACCTGGGTTTCATTAGACAACACACAAGGCAAGACCGACACATGTTGCCAAAGGTTTTGAGCTCTTTACTTCATAATAGGGGAACACCCTACACGATCGCCCTTATACAATGAACTCATGATCATAGCTATGCACCACCTCATACTCCGCATCTATTTCAAATACTCCATATTTGCCACATCTCCCACAAACAACGATAACAACATCCAACACACGAACCCCACTGACACCTAGCACTTCATCACCCACTCTCCGACTCCTCTCATGGAATGTCAACGGCTTGGGGCATAAACTGAAGAGAGGTATTGTCCTCCAATTGATCAAAAGATACGCACCAGACGTAGTTCTATTGCAAGAGACCCACCTAACAGGTAATAAATGCAAAGCACTTAACAGATGGGGCTATACACTAGAAGCGCATGCAGGCTTCACAACAGGATCAAGAGTGACAAGCATTCTTATACGCAACACCTTTCTCTTTATACTGGAACACCGAACGACTGGGTAGAATCGCGGCCATCGCTGGTACATGGGAAGGTAAACCACTCAACGTGCTCGTTTACATCTCTCCAGGTCTACAGAAAGCTACCCTTTAGGTATTAAGCAAAACCATTCTAGATCTTCCTGACGGGGGTATGAAACTGGGACGTGATTTAAATCTGGTACTTTGTGGACAAAAAGACTGCACACCACGAGACACACACCCGGCAATAACTCCACACTAGCAGATTATCTAGAAGCCATGGGCCTCACAGACGTTTGGAGGACACATAACCCTGATACTTCACAATTCACCTTCCATTCAGGCGCTCATAATAGCCAATCACGTATTGTCGGAGGGATAGTCAGAAACAAAATCTAGGAGGCCGGACTATGGGCTCAATTTTGGCTGTTTATTGAGTTATACAAACAAAAAAAAGAGTTCTCAATCAATCTACAGTCCTCCTTTCTTTCTTTTCTTTTCCTTGTCCTTTTTTCTTCCGATGTTCTCAGTAATTTATGGTGGTTTTCTGAATACTTCTGTCCCGTTTTGGTGTTCTGTCGCTATTTGGCTTGGTCGTTCGTTTGCTGTTTACTCAACGTCTCTTCTCTTCTCATTCCTTTATAGGTTCCAGCACCAAACAGGGACACACCCCAGGAGGCTCGGATAAAAAATAGGAGAGAAGGCGGTGAGTATCAAGATCCTCTTTTGTTATTCCTTTCTATAGGAAAGACCGCCACCAAACCGAAAATGGGTGCCCATAGGCTATAGGGTTTAGTGGTGATGAGAGGTTGTGAAGGAATAGAAAAGACAGCATCCACACATGCACCCAGGTTCCCCTTTTCTTCTCCTCCCTGTCTTTTCTTTATGGAGCCAGGGGGCACAACTTCCTAAGTCTCAGTGGTAGGTATGTATTTAGTTCGGGGGGAAGGGGCTTGGTGCGAGCAATAGAGTTGAGGGTAAAAGAAAAAAAAATGAGATAATAATAAAAGAAAAATACTTTAGCCCTTGTTATAACGATAATATCGTTGTGTCTGGTCGGGTTCATGCACCGTAGAGACAGAGAGAGAGGGAGTCAATCACCACACAATCCCCACCCTCCTCCCCTGTCTGAGTACACACCGCGATGGCCGCAACTCTCCTGAGTTGCGGCAGCGCTGTATCGGCTCTCCTGAGGGGTCCACAACTCTTCGGACCAGCTCTCCGCAACGTCGTCTTCTTGGTCCTCTCGGTCTTCCAGGACTTGGAATCGGTGTGTGGAGTCTTCTTTCTCAGCGTTCAGCGTCTTGACCCCGTCTTCACGCTGTTCTTCGGCGTCCTCGTCGACTTCCTGCTTCCGTTCGCCGTTCTGGCTCTCCACCTCTTCCTCGATTGGATCCTCCTCTTCAAGGCCGCCTCTCTCCACTGATTGGCCTCCCAGTGAGGCGGACTTGCCGTCAACCTGCACGGGGAAGGTCAAAGGTTTAACCCTTTGGTCACTTCCCCTTGTCTTCACATGCTCTCGCTCTGCACCAGCTCCCGGGGAAACGGCACCAGATAGGGGTCAGGGCTCCGGTCGTGTCTCCTAACTATCACTGATCTTGTTCCCAACTTCAGAGATGTCTGCCACCTCGCACGGGGAATATCGGATCATTCACCAATATTAGCCACATACACGACTAACACAACTCCGATCCGGAAAAAAATAACCCTACACCCCAGATACCTCAGTATTCCCCACATATGCGACGATCTAATCTGCACTACAGAATATTACTTTAATGAAAATGTGGGCTCTGTATAATCTCCACTGATCTTATGGGAAGCATATAAGACGGTCATTAACGGACAGGCAGTATCCCTAACAGCCGGACACAAAAAAAGACAAACAACCACTTTTTTTTTTTAAATTCTTTTTATTGAACTTGCAGATGGATTACACACATCATTATTCAACTGTAGCAGTCATAACATATATAGATTCAAAAAACATTCTCATCCCTTCATCCCCTCCAGTCTTATAGCTTCCCACCCCCCCCCCATTGTCTGGCTAAATGTTTCAGGTCATCCAAATTCGGGCTGGCACTTTGCTGCATGCTTTACTTTTTTAATATCATGTAACATTTCAGATCCCCCTGTATTCTGTCCACTTGCTCCATATTTTACCCCATTTCTCTGGGCATCCCCGGCTACGATCGACTACTTTTCCAAACAACCACTCTTGACACATTAGAAAAAGAAATCCTGGAGTTGGAGAGGGGTCTGACGGGGGGTGAGCGGGAGACGCCAAACCACGCACTGGACCTTAAACGCCAAGAATACAAGAATCTTGTCATGGAAGCTGCCAAGAGCAGCCGTCTGGCCACACTTCAAAAAAAATATGAAACTGGAGACAAAGCCGGGAAACTACTAGCATGGCTCGATAAACGCAAAAAAAGAAAAGGTGGGTAACCCTACTTAAGACCAAGAGCGAAGACACATTAAGAGATCCACAAGCTATTGCTGACACATAAGCTCAATATTACACTCGCCTATACTCATCCTCGATCACTACAACTCCTAATGACTCCAAAGACTTACTGAAAGACATGCACCTCCCTTCGTTAACCACCATAGAGACAGCCACACTTGACAGCGACATCACCGATGATGAAATCATACAGGCGATAAATAGCATACAATCAGAGAAAGCGATGGGTCCAAGTGGTCTAACAATAGAACTATATAAACTGACGGCCTCGAAGGTGGCACCCCACCTGCGACAAATGTTTGAACATAGTAGACAACAAGGGAAACTTCCAGTTGACCAGAGATTGACTACAATTGTAGTTATCCATAAACAAGGGAAACCATCAGAATGATGTGACTCATATCGTCCCATATCACTACTCAACTCAGAAGTTAAGATACTGGCCAAAATACTAGCTAATCGACTACTACCAACCATAACGAAGCTGGAACACCTGTATCAATCCGGATTCATGCCAGGGAGGAATACAGCCTCAAACCTACGACGCATCCATGGCGTACTGGGCAGAATGGACACTATTAAAGAAGAGGCAGCGATTCTATCACTAGACGCGAGCATGGCCTTCGACACCATCGAATGGCCATATCTATATGCTGTGCTGGAAGGACTCGGCTTCAGCCCAGAATTCACCAATTGGATCAAACTGCTGTATGCGGAAACTTTGGCACAAGTAGTAGTAAATGAGCACACCTCGTGCAGTTTTTCCCTAAAAAGAGGTACACGGCAAGGATGTCCGCTATCTCCATTAATTTTTGCGTTAACGCTGGAGCCACTGGCCACCTGGATAAGAGGCGACCCCCTGATCAGGGTATTGCGCTGGACTTGGGTTTGGGAAGATAGAATTTCGCTCTATGTGGATGATATCCTTCTCTATATGGCATCACCGAATATTACCCTCAATAGAATTATGCAGATATTTACTAACTTTAAGAAATATGCAGGATGTACCATCAACTGGTCCAAATCAGTATTGTTCACATTACAAGGGCAGACACCTAAGCTACCACCTGGATGCACATTAGCAATGACCACAGACGACTCTCGCTACTTAGGCATACACATTACAAGTGACCCCGCCCTGTTCTACTCTCCTAACGCCTTTACAGCTGGGATGACACACAGTACGAGAGAAATTATAGGGAGAATAGCCAACTTTTCAGGAGTTTTTAAAAAAAGAGTGTGGTCCGAGCATGCACGGATAGACAAAGGCAGCCGATTCCAGTGATAGGGGGCAAGGTAGGAAAAAGAGCGACTCCCAAACCTAGTTGTTCGAATACGTTTGGGACATAGGAGTAATAGATCACTGGATCTAAGCTGGCAGGTCGGGATGTAAGGCTGAAGTTTGTTTCTGAGGTAAAGGGGGCCGTTACTTTGGAGAGTTTTACAGACCAGACAAAGAAGTTTGAAGAGGATGCATTTTTTAATTGGAAGCCAATGGAGAGAATGGAGGGTGGGCTCCGAATGAGACCGAGGGGGAATGTTCAAGACCAGGCGTGCAGCTGAGTTCTGCACTATCTGGAGCCTAGTTAGGAGGTTTTCATTAATTCCTACCATTAAGGCATTGCCATAGTCAATGCGACTTATTATCAAGGCTTGAACAAGAGTTTTCCTGGTTTGTAATGGGGTCCATTGAAAGACTTTTTAAGCATTCGCATTAGACTTTGGTTCCGGAGATGGCTTTGACATGCTATTCATGGAGAGATTATCATCTATGAGAACTCCCAAACTCTTAGCACATTTTTTGGGATAGGTGGTGGGCCCAGCTCCGACTGTAACGTCCACAGGAACTCCTCGGAACTCGGGTGATGCTCAAAGGGGTCCACCTCTTGATATCCCCAACTCTACCAGGAAAGGTACCGAGTATTGAGGCGATCAAGTGAGGGAAAAGGTATTAGGGAAGGATCAGCGGGGAAAGGGATACCTGCAAACAGAAAACACATAGGTTAACACGCGTTTTACTTTTCCTCGCTACTCTCATTACAATCTCACTATATGGACTATTACCTATGACACAGGCTCCTCCTGCCGTTGTATTCCTATATCCAACTCACTACCCAGAAATGATACTGCTCACAACTGGAGGGGGATATTCCTAAAATACAAAGCACACAGGTTACCTTCGCATTCAACCCCTGTTCACTTGTATTAACCGCCTCCCCTACGCATACATACCCTAGATGTCGATTTCCCACCAAAAGTAAAGCATAAGTAGAAAGAAAAGTCATGTGGAAGAGACACCACCCTATTACATTATCATAGGCATGAAAATGTAAAATACCACTCCTTGCTCTCTGGAGTTTTATCAGGAAATGTCGCTTTGGTTGTAATGACCAATACCAAAAACAGCATGTACAGATCACTTAACTGCCACACTTCTGTGAGTTTCAAAAACAATGTTACTTGGCCGGAATGGCAGAGCGCCCACCAACAGTATCTTACTTGGGCAACTTCACTCCTGCCCAGCGCTGTTTCTCCCCACAAACAACCACTCGAGCCCGAGCAGCCAACGAGTCCCAACATCCGTCGAAACTCAGTCCGAGCCGGAGGCAAAAGAAAGCGGAAATGCCTCTCCCTGCGTCACCAGAGGAGGTCCGCAACTCCGATCAGAATCCAACCGCGAGTCGGCAAAATAAACAAAGAACGGCTCCTCCCGCAGAACCGCAGGAAGCCATGAGGAACAGCAACAGCAACCGTTGTTCCTGTTAACAAAGTACGAACAGGCTCCAATCCTGTAACCTCGAGGAACGCCTTCCTCATAGTTAGAATTACGCACGCAGGTGGGCGTGCGTTCCTGCCTTAAATATTACGTGACTCCTCCCATCTGGCCTTCTGGGACATGTAGTTCCTAGGCTCTCCTCTTGTCTCTGAACTTGTAGCAGGCGCATGAAGCTAGATCCTGACACCGACAGCCACCAGTCAGCTGACCAGACTGAGTGAGCTTTTCTGAACAAGAGGATCTCAGTTTTGTTCGCATTACGCTGCAAAAAGTTATCAGTCATCCACCTGGAGATTCTTAGTAAACAGTTCTTAAATTTGACTTTGGTCAGCATTGGATTATGGTCCATAGTGATGACCAATTGTGTGTCATCAGCATAAGAGATGGTTTCAAACCCACATGACCGGATGAGTTTTGCCAGGGGGTGCCACATAGACATTAAACAAAGTGGGGCTCAGAATTGATCCCTGTAACACCCCTTTATCCAGGACCCTGAATACAGAAGAATGGACACCCAACTGAACCAGATGAGTACGTTCAGACAGGAAATTCTTCATCCAATCCAAAGCTTTACCCGTGACACCAATCTCCCCTAGTCTTTGGACTAAGATTTGATGGGAGATGGTGTCAAAAGCTGCTGACAGATCTAAGAGAACCAGCATCGCTGAGGAACCCTGGTCTAAAGCCAGTTTGATGTTATCCGTAACCTCTACTAAGGCTGATTCTGTGCTATGGGATGCACGGAAACCTAACTGAGAAGCGTCCAGCAGGTGGTTTGTTTTGAGGTAGGACACCAATTGATGATTAACTAAAGACTCTAGTATTTTGGACATAAAAGGAAGTAAGGATATGGGTCTGTAATTTACCAAATCTAGAGGGTCTGCAGTAGCCTTTTTAAGAAGAGGCTTAATGCATGCTGTCTTCCATTTGGAAGGAATAGTAGCTGTCTGTAAGGAGAGATTACATAGATCTTTAATGGAGGTAAGCAGAATGGAGGTCAGGGTGGCAATCACATAAGGGGGGACAAAATCTATTGAGGATCCGGATTTTATAGTCTTAATTCGGGCCTGTATTTGATCCTCTGTGACAGTGAACTGGGGGGGCCTTGAGGATCTTGGATCATGGGTGTCAGATTGTTTGCAAAAGAGTTGTATATGTTGTTAATCTTATGTTCAAAATGTGCCACGAGATTATTGCAATGAGATTGTGAGATAGGTATAGTAAGATTGCAACTACTCGGATTGGTTAGTTCCTTGAGAATTTTAAAGAGCTCTTTGGAGGAGTTTTTTGCAGAAATAATTCTCTCGACCATGTGAGAACTTCTTGCAGAGTTACAATGTTTTACATAGGTCCTAAGAGCTATCTTATAGGTGCTTCTTCCCTCTTCTGATTTAGATTTCCTCCATTGGCTTTTTAATTTCCTTACTATGGATTTCTCCTTCTTTAAAAATTCTGAATACCAGGGGGCGGGAGGATTTTCCCTTTTTGATTTAGACCTTTTTAGCAGGGTAACAATATCTAAAGCCTTTGTAAGAGAGGCTTCAAAAGCTTGGAGGGCGAGATTGATGTCTTTATAGTCTGTAATAGCCGGGGGACTGAAGACTGGGAGAAGGGTAGAAGGAACTACCTTCCTCCAAGATCTCGTTAGTTTAGAGCTCTGACGGCAGATTTCCTTATTTATCTGAATGTCTAAGTGGAAGTCGACAGATTGGTAATCGGTCCATACTAGCAGAACAGGCGTGCCTACTATTAAGTTGGTGGCATCTGTAAATATTAGGTCAATGGTATGCCCTGCTATGTGGGTGGGACCTGTTACCATTTGATGTAAGCCAAGGGATTCTATGTATGATATCAGGCGCATGGTATCAGCGTCAGATTGATTATCTACATGGTAATTAAAATCCCCAGGAGCAGAAAGTTATCTGATGTTAAGATATATGTTGCTAGCTGTTCCATGAGCTTAGTACTGAAGTCTTTCTTTCGCTCGGGAGGGCGATAGACCAGTACTCCCTTCCAAATTAGATTAGTTGATGCCCTCAACTGAAAGATTATCATTTCCAGTGATGGTATGGAACAGGAGTCCAAAGTGTCCACTCTCAGCAGATTTCTAGTTGCGATGGCTATTCCCCCACAGTGACCAAAAGGCTAGGATGGCGGAACAAAATAACCCAAGCCACGCCATTATGGGACACTGAACAACTAGGCACCCAGATCAAATACCCAGGGTTTGAGAAATGAGACACAATTGGCATCTCGAGGGTGGGGGACCTATGGTCAAAGGGCAAGGTGCTACCGTTCACCGACTTTAAAAAAGAATAAGAAATGGCAAATCACGAAAAATTCAGATACCTACAGATTAGACACGCCCTGAGAGCGATCATCGCCCAGGGGACACCCCTCCAGAATCGACACCCATGGAGGATAGATTACTAACCGAACGTAAAGACAGCAAAGTGATCTCCTTGACATACAAACAATTACTTAACAATACACCCTACCCCTTACAGAAACTGCGAGAGAAATGGCAGAATAACATAGGGGAGCTAGAAGAAGAAGACTGGCTAGAGGCATTAGCATCCTCCAAGGAAGTGGCTATATCTTCCAGACTAAGATTAATCCAACTCAAAGTCCTCCACAGCAGGGCCGGCGCTAGGCATAGGCAGTGTGGGCAGCTGCCCAGGGCCTCACGCTCAGCTGAAAAACAGGGGGCCCATCTTTACTGTGAAAGGCCACGCTTTCACAGTTAGCTCAACTGCTCCTCCAGGGCCCCCTGCCCCACACAATCACATTACAAATATGATGTGAGATGTCTTGACTTGCTGATCAGGGCGTGGTGGCATTCCTGGGGGTGCAGGGGTGGGGGGAAGGAGCAAACAGAATGGGACTGGTACAGCAGCTGTTAAGTACCATCCATTCTAGGCGCCCTTTCGGCACTTTGTTGCTAGGTGACCGAAGGCACCTTTGTTTCCAGGACCAGCCGGACATAGGTAAGGGAAGGTGGGTGAGGGGAGGAGGGAGCAGCTAGATCAACTGGTTTTTGTAACCTTTGCATCACCCATAGCAAAGATTGCTTTGATGTGAATGCCCATTTAAAATGAATGTAGAACTGCAGGGCAGTGTTGTGCAAAATGCCTTGTTACTGCTTCAAGGCCCAGGTGTGGGGGCCCCCTTCCCTGGGCCTTGTAGCCATTACTCCCTCTTTCCTCTCCTTTCATTTATTTGTTCCTCCCTGAAATTGGTCCAAAAAAGAAAAACACTTTGCTGGAAATGTCTTTTTGGGACATTTTTCAATTGCAAAGTGCAGCCTCGGGACAGAGAGAAATTAAAGTTTCAAAATGTGAAAAATAACTAAATAAAGCAAGACAGAGTGGGTCGCAAAGTGGCCAGATTGATTTTATTCACACCCAGAACACATTAGCGCTACTTTACAGAGTTTGCCAGTGAAGCACTACTTTTATTTTCTCTTCTTTCTTTGAACAACATTGTTTTCCCCAGGTGGGGAGGTGCACCATTCCTGGATGTACTGCAATACCTGGTTGATGGGTGGATTGGAAAATAAAAAGTGTACCGCAGCTCTGTGTTCACGGATGTGGTCTTTTTAACCCATACTGCTTATGTTTTGTAAGGATATAAGTAATGAACATTGAAATGGGTCCCTTCTGGGCCCTGTAGTCATGTCCTTAACTTTTCAGGCAAAAGCACTCACTGATTTCTGAATATTAAGTGCAAAAGCGTTAAGGTAACCATGTTGTTCCTTCTTACATTTCACATGTGTTACCTAATCTTGCATTCCCTATGAGTGTTTGCTTTTACCAGGATGTTGTTACTTTTTTTTTTTAGGCAGCATATCTTGTCTAGTGCCTAATTTGAACGGAGTCGCATCCAGGTGATTATAGCGGGGCACAATTGGATTGTAGTTGAAGGCAGTGCGAGTTTCTCTCAGTAGGATGTGGCACTATCGTCAGAGCTGACGAATATGAGACTGGGGAACCAGGTTCAGCCGTCATGACCAGTTCGCCAGACCACTCTCTTGAGCGAGCCCATTCCCATGCTAGACCTTAGAATGCCCCGCAAGACTTTAGAAGTCCTGGTATCTTAGCACCAGCAGGTGGACCCTAGCAGTGGCAAGTGTGGGTTAACCTTGAAAGCCTGTCCCCCACAATCCATACTGAAGTTCACCTCCAGTCTTGAGGGCAGACCTATGAAGCAGCACACCCTAGAGCAACAGTGACCCTGTCACTGAGGTTACAGGACCCTTGAGAAGAGCCGGCTCTAGGGCGGTGAGCCCGATGCGATAGCACCGGCCGCTGACTTCGGGTGGGGGCATCATGTTTGCAAGTATATTATGTTTTTAAAAGCACTTGCTGCTTTCTTCCTGGCCTCCAGCAATTTTCAGCTACAATAAAAATGTCATGATAACTCCGGTGATTAATGTTCTTCTTAGAGAGAGATGGAGTTTTGTCAAGTGGAAGTTTTGACTCGTGAAAAGTAAGCGCAGAGGGCTAATGTGTTTGCTGCAAAGAACATGTACCATGCAGATCACAAAGTGCACATAATGTAAATAGGTCAGTAGGTTACTGCTTTTGTCAGTGAGATCCTTTTGTTACTTGCAGTTCATAAGTCAAAAATCTTAACATAGAACAGTGAGCTATTAACTTTCATCTTAGAGCTGCATGCAAACTGCAAGGTATAAATTAGAGCATTTTGGTTATTTTCCCAGTCTTTGATTATCCTAATGTTGCAAAAAGGGTTCATTTGGATAGAAATCAATTCTGGTTATTAAAGAGAACCCCCAACCATGATATTACGTTCTAAATTCATAGTTTGTGTTTCTCCAGACCAATTACTATTAAATTATATGGCCTACTAGTATGATTGTCATGTGACTCCTACACCTTGTAGTCCTTTGTCTTATGTAACATTTCCTATGCAGTGATTTACATATGTATGATTGATTGTCTCTGTGTAATGTGTGGGATGTAAAGTACTCTGACAGTCTACACTGGTATCAGTGGCGCTGTAGATCAAATTAAATGCATCTGAGCGAGAATGTGGTTACGGAGATCAGAGGGGCACTGTTGAGGAAATCCGTGGCCGAGGGAGTCATTGGGGGGCACCAACAAACATTGTCGCACAGGGCTCCACCAGCGCTAAAGCTGGCCACTACCACTTCCTACAGTTCTAACACCAAATCAAAAACATTGATTTGAAAACCCCTTGAATCTGCAGCAAACCTTCAAGTCAACGTATGATTTAGTAGTGGTCTCGGTGGTTCTAAGTCTTCTCTTTATTTATACACAATCTTTATTTGTTTGCAATGTGTCTTGTATTTTTGTAATAATTGTGTTGTGTTTTTGCACTTAACATAATTCTGGCGAGTAAAGAGCCCACACACAAAAAAGATTGTCCTACGAGTCTTAGCATGTGCGTGTGGGATACTGGTGAGAGGATTTACGTTAACACAACTTTCTAAGTATTAATGTCATCCTAAGGTGGCACCATAATGGCACGGAAAGATAACGGAGCCTTTTGAAATTTGCGATTACATCCATTGTGTGAGGGTTTTTCTCTTGTTTAATTTTATATTTTGAATGATCCTGCCCCTCATTACCTCAACAGGATCTCTCCCCTTTATGAGACAGAACTGGGATTTTTATCATGCACTCATCTGGAAACAATCATGGAATCTGGAAACATGGAGTAAAAAATATCCATCTTTTTGAGACCTGCACCTAGCTTTTCCATCCAATGTGACAAATGTAATCCATTTAATCCAGTTTTCAAACATATGGACTTATTTCACTTGTATATTTATCTTTTTGTCCATGTTACTGATATCCACATTAGGTCTCTTCAGTGATGCCGAATAAGATCAATGGTCCTGCAATGTCACTTTCTGTGATGTCACTTCTTGTGATGTTACATGGAAATTAGAGGGGCCTCACATCTTCCCTCTTGCTCGGTGCCCGAGAAGTTCTAGGACCGGCCCTGCTCCACAGAGCATATCTCTCCTGTACCACATTAGAAAAAATGAAAAGGAAAGAAGACTCCAGGTGCCATAGACATTGCACACAATAGGGACCCTTTTTTCATATAATTCGGAAATGTCCGACCATTCAGAAATACTGGGTGGAGGTGATAACTCAAACACAAGTAGTCACTGGGGGGAACTTTCCACACACACCCCAATCATGCCTCCTAAATATATGGGGCAAAACAGATCTAATAAGGAAAGAACAAATATGGGTAACACTAGGCTTTGTAATTGCCAAACGAAATATAGCCCGGAAATGGGGCGTAAGCGAACCCCCCACAGTGTCGGAATGGGAAAAAGACATGGATTGGTCGATCTGGAATAGGTGGAACACATATAGGGGACAAGTGTGCACCCCAACAATGTCAGTAAACAGTTCACTCCAGAGGAGACAGATCAGAAAGGGGGAAGACCGGGAATAAGTGGGATAAATCCATGACAATTACTAGCAAATATACGACCTGATGTTATATTGTAAATTGAATGTTATCCTGTGGAATCATATGAACCGGCTGTGTATTGGCTTAATAAATAAATAAAAAGAGTTAAAAAAAAATAAGACAGCTTAAACGAGAGCTGTCAAGGTTTTTAAGACAACTTACCAACAGAGGATGGGAGGCAGGAGCTGTGGCACCAAGTTGATAATAGCTGGCTGGCGGGAAGGACTGGGGAAGCAACCAGACAGTGCAAGGCAGACAGAAGGGGTTGGGGAAGCAAACCGGCAATGGAGGATGAGTGGGAGGGTCAGAGACAGCAAGCTGACAACAGAGGGCAGCAAGTTGGCAATCAAGGGTGGACAGGAGGGGATGGGAAGCAAGCTAACAACGGCAGGCAGGAACGGACAACGTACGTTGGGCGGGGAGTGCGGGCAAAGCAAACAGACAATAGAGGGTGGGGGAGGGGCCGGGCAAGCACATGGACACAGGGTTTGTGGGGAAGAAAGAACTTCAAGGAAAGGTGGGCCAGAAGGAAGCAGGAACAGGCAACTGAGGGAGGGCGATAAAGAGGAACACAGAGGAGGGAGAAGAACACAAGGGAGATAGCTGGAAAACACATGCACTTTTGAGTGCTTAAACAGAAAGAAAAAAGTAGCGCCTGAAAAATGTACACAGGAAGGACACAAGTAATGTATCCATGCTCCAGTGGAGGACAAACACAAGAAGTGGAAGGAAAGCATACAGAAGCTGAGTAATAATAAGCAAGCTAATGAGAGTGACAGTAAAACAAATCAATGGTAAGCAAGGGAGGGTTCTAAGCCCACTGTAAGATTACAAAATGTCTTACAATGGTAGGAAGAAATTTTGTGAATATAATTTTTTATGTATTTTTATTTATACTTGTTTATTTATGGTTTTTCGGGGGTTCTATATATTCCGTGTGGTTGCTTCAGATTGCTGAGTACAGGAAACAGGACTACGGGTGACCCTACAAAAGGGCAATCAGTTGCAATAGATGGGAAAAGTCATTGTGTGCATCGATGGAGCCTGATTGAGCCTGATCTCATTCAATAGGATTGCCACAATAGTTGAATCCTGGAACCCTCGGAAGTGATAGACCACTGGCGTCTTTCTAGTAAAGGCTGGTAGCTGGCAGCGAGGTGACCTTAGGGGCTTCAGTGAAAGGAGACTGTAGAAGATGGTTATCATTCACAAAATGCTTGAGTGGAGAGGATCATATGGATCTATCAGCTGCATCAGAATTTAAGGTATAAGGTGTGTTGGTAGGTCATTTCAGAGTGTCAGTCCGTCAACATGAAGGCATCTGATGTAAAGGAGTTTAAACCTGGCCAGGCGGAGAATGGGTGTGTTCTGGATAGCAGTAGCCAATTCTTTGAAGATGCAAACCAGTTTGGACGACGAATTTGCAGCTTCTGGAAAGGGGTACAGAAAATAATCATTCTTGTTTACATGTGATACTACAAACATATTTTAAAAACTTAACTCCACAGTCCTAGTTGCAACTGTTTTGGTTATACATTGAGATTTTGGTAGTCTCTCATTAATAATGTGTGCATAGTCATATATAATTCACTCAACCACTATCAAAAATTACATGATGTATATCATTTTCTTATGCCTTCTGTGAATGGTTGTCTGTGTGTGGCCCATTGCTTGTGAGTGGTTTAGGTTTCGCCTATCAGGACAGAAGCAACAAGTGGGACTGGGTCTATTTGTTTCTCCTTCGGTCACAGACTGAGGGGTGCATCGGAGGGCCCCCACACCTTACTTATCACAACTATTCATTATTTTCCTCTTAAACTAATAGCTACATGTCAATGCTTCATAGGGAGAAGCGCTAAGTAGCCGTCTTATGATTGCAGATTGTATGTTGGAACAGCTTTTGAAGATTAATAGAGTGAAAATCGAACTGTCCTTTCTGGGTCCCCATTGGACCATATAGTCTTCATTAATGGCACCAATCTGCCTATGCGGACATTCCCAAGTCCCTGTGGAATAAGTCCAAATCCTAATATTTTTTCCTTCGCTCTGCCTGAGTTCCAAGTGCGCCATGTGCATGGAGTCCAGACACTGGGCTGGTTGCTAGCGGAAACAAACGAGACTCGGCCCTTACAATGGCTTCTGTGCAGAACTGTTTAATCAGCCAATATTTTACCAACATGGCTCCTAGCTATCGGGAACCAGTGATCCTCGTTTAGCTATTTGTACACTTAAAAGCAAAAACAGAGCTGCACCACATAAGAAGTAAAGAGGTGACATGTTAAATAAGTTATATCACAAACAGAGAGTAACGACCCAGATGCGTTATTTGTACACTTAGGTCAGCAGATTTATATTCCAATTTTATTATAGATTAATAAACAGCGTCACACAAAACATGACACCTCATTTTGTTAAAAAAAAGCTTAATATTTTCAGTGGCAATTTTATTAAAAACTGTAATTCTTTATTTCAAAATTTAGCCATTCATTTAAAATGACCTAAAACGTTTTCCTGGCTACTAGTTTCCCTTTTTGGGCCACGTGTTTCTTTTCTATCTCATGGACGGTTTGCTCTAGCTATCTGAGCAAGCCCTAATCAACTGCAAATCTTCTCCCTCGAAGCACTTTCATGGCTTCTACCTCCCATTCCGTCACGGACGTTAAAGGGGTTTTCTTAGTTGGATCAATCTGGGGCAACTGCACATTAAATGGGGCATTGATTCTAGTTTATATCTGCACAATTTACAGCTCCTATGCTCAAACAGTTTATTGTTTTTCCAGTCAGACCCTATTTTAACAATTGGCAGTAAATAAAAGCTAAGTCGCATATATCTTCCAGAACACTTGCTTTAATTGAGGTTGTTTTCAAAATAGGGTTGAGGGTTTGGAGATGTGTATGTAGTAATCAAGGTTTTTGTCCCTTTTCAGCGTCAATAGAGGATTTATATTTTCACTAAATGACAATGGTTTACTTTTTTCTCTTATCAGCAATTTCAATTGTGTATTCAAAAATGTCTAAAATAAAATACTGTATGTTCCAAAATGTCTGTTATTCAGTTTATTTAGAATTCTTTTCATGTTTAACCCATGAAAGGCCTTTTGTGGATCTAGATTTTTCATTGCCTTCCATATAACTGATTTAAGGGAATTCTTTTCAGAACTACATATCATTTACAATAATTTATATATTGCTGATCAAGTTCATAGGAGATGTTTGCTAGCCTAAACTTTAGTTTTAGTTGCCTTACTGGGGCTGAGGATGGTAAGATACATTTTGTTGTGGAGCTCATGACTTTCTCTGAGCTTTCACTTAGTCTATTTTGAAAGGTAAATTGCCCCTTAGGTCACTGCTGGAATGAACTTTGCCAAAAAGATTTGAGTAATTGGACATGCAGTCTCTTGAAATTATATCATAAATATTAAGGTTTATTTTTAACTGCTTTAAGATATCAAACATTATGCTGTTTTGCCACACTCTATTAATATGATGTTGCTTGTTCAATCATTTGTCCCCCAATGCTCCAATTATACTTTTTGTTTACTTTATTAATAGATAATATTTTATCTTGGAAATATTCAACACCAAGTTATTTTTGTCATTATACTCATGTTGGGCCTCGAGTGATCGTTGAAGATCTCTGGAAGTGTAGGGGGCGTGGCTGACTGGCCAAGATGGCGGACGCGCTCTAAAGCAGCTCCACGCTGTGGCCCGATTATCTGCCAAAATTAGATAGCCACATACGCCATACAGACTCTGAAGCTGGCGCCACAGGCAGGAGACATTAAATCGCACCGCATGGCTGAGAAACCGGGAGCTGAAATATAACGTAGACTTGGGGAGAGACCCGAGCTGTCACTAAGCGGGCTGCAGTTGGTGGCCATCTTGCCACTAACAGTGGAGACTGCATAACAACAACGCGCCTAACGGCCCGGACATCGCCGTACAGCGGCTTCGGAAGCAAGCGCTCCACACGTCTGGACCCTGTGGAGTGGCAGCTGATGTCAGAGAGGCCGCCCCTGCACCGGAGGGCGGTGAGCAGCAACATCGAGGAGGGGCAGCACAGGTGAAGGTGAGGCGCACCGTGAAGGCCTGGGTGCATGAGACGCTGAGCGGAAATCCTGCTGCGTGCGATCGGATCTGCAGAGCCGATGGGAGTCGTGCGACCGCAGTGAGTGCTGTGCGGCTGGATACCGGGGGCTATACCGAGCCTAGACCCAGTGGCAGGATATGACCGGAAAGATCGCGCAGACATGCGGAGGTCACACATGTGGAGGCATTTCCAGGGAAACAACACGCAGAGCCCGGTTGGGAGGCTGACAAGCACATTAATAAAGCTGTGAAGTAACAGAACACTGTTGAAGCCGAGTCCAGGTTGCACGACGTTTGTGGGAGAGCACAGCCGCTGTGGGAGGTGCGCGAGGGAGGCCTAGTGGCGGAATTGGACCTGATCCCGTCTTGAGTTACTGTGAGGTGGCGCACACAAGAGATAACGTCGGGCGGCAGCGCAACCGCAGAAACTTACACACGGGGGGCCCCCTTAGGCCCAGAAGCGGGGCCTTAATAGGGAGTGACCTGTGTCTGGGCACTGTAAAACCTGCCATACTGACTGTGTAAAAGTGCACCGAGACCCGTGCTGAACCAAGGCCCAACCAGGAACGACAGCATAGTAGGGGCAGTGTGGATGCGGATACCGCAAGGGAAGACGTACCAGCGCACTGTGGTGTAGAAACGTCAAGAAGGTGAGAATAAATGCAAGTGCATGAGGGTTTCTGCGGAGACCGGATCCACACAGAGGCGGGAAACTGCGGTGCACATTCCTCACTAACGGGAAACGAGGAGATATAATAAACTCATGCGAACCCTGAGACTTAGGGGTCCCCATCGTGTGTCATCATAAACGACTAGCGGTGTTTGTCGTCTGAAGGAGAAGCATGCTCTGTGGCCAGGGGAGAAAGCTGCGAAGCCAGGAACAGCACACATTAATATAGTGGAATAGTGAGCAGAGACGAACTCCACTAGTGGCACTAATTTACTAGCATAAAGCGCTCAGAGATTCAGAAAAAAGGAACAGTGGCTGGCCCCACACGTATGCAGCACCCTTGCCTAATCCATAACCGGTCGGCAACAACAATGGGCAGACAACGTACAGGAACGAACATGCAGTCTGCACAGACCACTGCGCCTCCCAAGCAGCCAGAACAAGAAAAGGAATCTGAAGAGACTGCGGAGAATCCCACGCTGGGATCTAAAATAGATACTTCAGGCGGTGACACAGTTAAGCGTCTCCCTAGCGCTAACCCGCACGTCTCTAGAGGGACGAATTGATAAGATTACATCGGATTTTACATTACTTCATGCAGACCATCGCAAACTAGCTGAGAGAGTCGATGAAATAGAAGTGGAAATGGAAGAGATCCTCCCAACTGCCAAAGCTTCGGCTACTGAGATGCGGGTACTTGCGGAGAAGGTGCGCATACTGGAGCGCAGGATAGACGATGCGGAGGGGCGCTCTCGCCGCAACAACATCCGGGTGGTGGGCCTGCCCGAGGGCTCGGAAGGGCGAGATGCGGTGACCTACACGGAGACCTGGCTGCAATCCTTGATGCAGCCAAACTCACTCTACCCCTTTTTCGTGGTGGTTAGGGCGCATGGAGTTCCGCCGCCAGGAGCTGGGCCCCGTCCATTCCTATTCCGACTCCAAAATTATAAGGACCGGGATGCGATACTTCATGAGCTGCGCAAAATAGAAGAGGTCAGAGTTGATAACTCCAATGTGCTGTTCTTTCCGGACTACTCCCTCGGAGTGCAGAAACAGAGAAGCACGTTCATGGCAGTCAAAAAGAGAATGCGAGAGTTAGATATAAAATACTCACTCCTCTTCCCTGCTCGTCTCCGAGTGGTGAAGGACGGCTCCACTCACTTCTTCAATGCAGCGGAAGAGGTATGGGACTGGCTTGAAACTGGGGGACACCGCGTGTCGCCCAGTAAATGATATAACGCTGCGAACTCTGAAAAGGGCAATCATAGAAATCGGCGGAGAATTCAGAAACAAGCCAAGAAAGGCCCGCCGCAACCCAGGGCAGCTCCCAATTTAGAGCAAAGGCTGCAGGAACATTGTGCTGCCCTGCAGACAGCAGCGACCATGCGAGTAAGTCAAGACAACAGAGACACAGACGCTTCATCGGAACGTTCCATGAGTGCGGACAGTTCGTCTGCAATGTGGCCATTGGGCGAGGACTCACAGACATTACCGGATGTGACACCCCAGACGGCGGATGACATCGTTAATGCAGGAAAGAGTGTCACAGCAACTTTCATAAAGAGCTTAGCAGGTTATGTTGTTCCCATATAAGCAAGCGTAGCACCGTGGAGTAGAGGCCTGTTAGACCTGGCACCATTGGCGTGGGTCTCCCTTCCATTTTTCGCTGTTATCTCCTCTGTTTTACTGGTGTTAGATGCTCTGGGCGCTGTGCCACTGCCATTCAGTGTCACAGCGCGAATGCTCCCTGTGTAAATATGTCTATGTGAATTGGTTTATCCCTGATTGGCTTATTTGGTTTACCTGTTAGTCCCTAGTAGTGTGGCCTATATGTGCCCAGGGCTGGTAAACCAAATGCTGCTGGTGGGCCTGCAGCACTGATGTGTGCCACCCACAGAAGCAGCTTGTAAAGTGTGTCTCAGACCTGCCACTGCAGTGTCTGTGTGCAGTCCAGAACTGCCATCTTGGCTGTGAAGTGCACTCACTTCCCAGCCCCTGAACCTTCCCTTGGCAGCCTGTAAGTCACCCCTATGGTAGGGTGCATTGTATGTGTAAGGTAGGACATGCCTTGGTGTATGTAGCATGTCCTGGTAGTGAATTACACCCCATTTCGTTTTTCACTACTGTAAAGCTACCTGTTCCTCATAGGCTAGAATGGGCAGTTTGACTATTACATTCTATAGTCCTAACTGACCCCAGGGACATGGTAGAAAAACGAATTTAGTATGCCTGAGCTCAGAATATTAAAATACATCTTTTAGTGAAGTTTATTTTTATATTCTGTGTTTGAAAATACCACTTTTAGAAAGTAGGTATTTTCTTGCCTAAGCCTTCCAGTGTGCTCTGCCGTTATGGGTATTGGCTGTCTGGTTTTAGAGGGGCAGGGCAGGCTGAGTCAGACCTGGGTTGAATAGAGAGATCTGCATTTAGAGTGTGGGGAGGGGTGGCTCCTTGACCTGAATAGGGCTGTGCCTGGCAAGGTGAATGCTGGCTCCACCTCCCACTGTGTGTCTGCTAGCAGACCCCCTCTTTCTGAAAGGAAGGATGCAGCCTGGTAAACAAAGTGCTCCAGGCCTGAGCAGAACTGTTTCTGGCTAGGTTCAGTGACTGGTAGCTTCTAAGAACAAAGGCTTTTGGGGTATAAATATCTGTGCTCAAACCCCTACTTTTTGTATTGCTTTTGGATCTGGAGAGGAAACTCTGTCCGTGCCACTGGAGGAATCTGCAGGAAGTGACTGTCCCTGTGCTTGTGTGTTGTTTCTTGCACTGGCCTGCAGCAGTGACCACTGGACCTTGAAGAAGAGGAAAAGGAACTCTTGAGAGAACTTTTATTTTTGTTACAAGCGATTACCCAAGGGCTAGGAAAAGAGCTAGCCTCCTGCTGGAGTCTCAGGCACATCAGACTCCACCACCAACCTCCTGCTTCCTCCCTGCGAGGACTGCTATCTGCTGATGAGGCTCCTGTGAGTTCCAGGGCCTCTAGTTTGCATCAGAGAAGAGAGTGTTGGAAATCGACGCTAACGCATCTTTGCGGGCCGCTGCAGTCGAGAGCGCTGGGAAAATCATCGCGCTACTGCCGCCGAGGGCCCGCAACACGAAACCATCGCTGACGCCCTTTGCGAGCCGCTGCAGCCGAGACGCGCTGGAAAGATCATCGCGCTGCTGTCGCCGCGCACTCGCAACCCTTAAAGAAATCATCGCTTTGAGACATCGCATTGCGGACGCCATGCGTCCGCCACTTTGATCGCATCGCACCGAATTTCGTCGCTCCCTCGCGGAGCGCTCTTGTCTTCGCATCGCAACACGATCGCACAGCGCAACAGGATCGCCGCATCGACTTCTCCCACGCGGCAAGAAAGTCATTGCATCGGCGGTCCAGCGTGCAGAAGTTTGTCGCATCGTCTCCGCACGCATCACGCAGATCGGCGCATCATCCTCCCTTGCGGCAAGGATTTCAACGCATCGCCGGCCTCGCGTGCCGAGAATCATCGCTACAGCTTATTTGCGACATTTTGTTGGTTTTGCTACTAAACCCAGGTACTTTGTGAAAGAAAGGGTCGCAGAGACCACTGCTTTGAACTTGAACCTTATTTTTGCAACCTTTGAACTATTTTTGACAGCCCTTCAACAGCTATCCTATTTTTGACAGTATTGTGGCTTTTACAGTTATTGGTCTTGTGATAAATCTACCTTTATATAAAGATACTTATTTTTTATAACTACTTGTGTGGTGTCCCTTTGTAGTGTTCCTCACTGTGTTACTGTGTATGGTCATAAATGCTTCACACCCTGCCTCTGAGATAAGCCTACCTGCTCGTGCTACGTTACCACAGGGGTGAGCAGGGGTATTAAAGAGGGTAGCCCTCTCACTCTGACTTAGGAAGAAGGGTCCCTACTTGGACAGTGGCCAGCCATTGCCAACTAGAGACCCCCATTTCTAACATTGGTGGTCAGCGGTGAGGATCTGGACTTGCATTTATGATCGCATACAGTAATTATAGTGTACACTACTAGTGAGTGCAGACCATAACGTACCGCATACATTTTTTGAGAGTTTTTTTGGATCCTATATTGTAATTGATATTGCCGGTGATTTTTCACCCGCACACATTTTCTGAGAGTTTTTGGGATCCTATATTGTGATTGATATTGCCGGTGATTTTTCACCCGCGCCCATTTTTTGAAAGTTTTGGATCCCCTATTGTAATTGATATTGCCGGTGATTTTTCACCCGCGCACATTTCTGAGAGTTTTTGGGATCCTATATTGTGATTGATATTGCCGGTGATTTTTCACCCGCGCCCATTTTTTGAAAGTTTTTGGATCCCCTATTGTAATTGATATTGCCGGTGATTTTTCACCCGCGCACATTTCTGAGAGTTTTTGGATCCTATATTGTGATTGATATTGCCGGTGATTTTTCACCCGCTTACATTTTTTTGAAGAAGTTTTCTTCTGTCCTTTATTGATATTGCCAGTTATTTCTACAATGGGCAAGTCCAGATCCAATGCCTCAGAGGATCTCTCCTGGGAAGAAGAGAAAATAGAAACCTACAATGCCAAGCAGCTCAAATATTTTTGCAAGCAAGCAAGCAATTCACAGTCCCTATCACAGGTCTCACTAGAAGGGAGGAGTATTACAAGGCGCTGAAGGCCTGGCTAGAAGCCAGGGATGCCCCTAAGGATATGGGAGAGCTTGTGGAGGTGGGAGAGAATGCAGGAGAGCAGCAGGGCGATGTAGTACACAAGTGAGGCACCATTTTTATCGGGAGACCTGGGGGAACGCTGGGTGGTAGGAAATTTGTGTGAGGCCAGTGATGCCACACTTTCCCACACAAAAATGTGTGAAAAAAGTGATTTTTTCAGCTAAAATTGAGGTTTGCAGGGGATTCTGGGTAAGGAAAGTTTGGGGGATCCACGCAAGCCATACCTCCCTGGAAGCCCCCGGGTGTCTACTTTTCAGAAATGTGTGGGTTTGGTAGGTTTCCCTAGATGGCCGCCGAGCACGGGGCCAAAAACCCAGGTGACCCCCCTTGCAAAACCAGGTGGTTTTGAGATAGGCCATTTTGAGGTCGCCTCAATACGTTGTGGGCCCTTGCCTGTCGCGGGTACTTGGGCCTCCCACACAAGTGAGGCACCATTTTTATTGGGAGACCTGGGGGAACGCTGGGTGGTAGGAAATTTGTGTGAGGCCAGTGATGCCACACTTTCCCACACAAAAATGTGTGAAAAAGTGATTTTTTCAGCTAAAATTGAGGTTTGCAGGGGATTCTGGGTAAGGAAACGTTGGGGGATCCACGCAAGCCATACCTCCCTGGAAGCCCCCGGGTGTCTACTTTTCAGAAATGTGTGGGTTTGGTAGGTTTCCCTAGATGGCCGCCGAGCACGGGGCCAAAACCCAGGTGACCCCCTTGCAAAACCAGGTGGTTTTGTGAAAGGCCATTTTGAGGTCGCCTCACTACGTTGTGGGCCCTTGCCTGTCGCGGGTACTTGGGCCTCCCACACAAGTGAGGCACCATTTTTATCGGGAGACCTGGGGGAACGCTGGGTGGTAGGAAATTTGTGTGAGGCCAGTGATGCCACACTTTCCCACACAAAAATGTGTGAAAAAAGTGATTTTTTTCAGCTAAAATTGAGGTTTGCAGGGGATTCTGGGTAAGGAAACGTTGGGGGATCCACGCAAGCCATACCTCCCTGGAAGCCCCCGGGTGTCTACGTTTCAGAAATGTGTGGGTTTGGTAGGTTTCCCTAGATGGCCGCCGAGCACGGGGCCAAAAACCCAGGTGACCCCCCTTGCAAAACCAGGTGGTTTTGTGAAAGGCCATTTTGAGGTCGCCTCACTACGTTGTGGGCCCTTGCCTGTCGCGGGTACTTGGGCCTCCCACACAAGTGAGGCACCATTTTTATCGGGAGACCTGGGGGAACGCTGGGTGGTAGGAAATTTGTGTGAGGCCAGTGATGCCACACTTTCCCACACAAAAATGTGTGAAAAAAGTGATTTTTTCAGCTAAAATTGAGGTTTGCAGGGGATTCTGGGTAAGGAAACGTTAGGGGATCCACGCAAGCCATACCTTCCTGGAAGCCCCCGGGTGTCTACTTTTCAGAAATGTGTGGGTTTGGTAGGTTTCCCTAGATGGCCGCCGAGCACGGGGCCAAAAACCCAGGTGACCCCCCTTGCAAAACCAGGTGGTTTTGTGAAAGGCCATTTTGAGGTCGCCTCACTACGTTGTGGGCCCTTGCCTGTCGCGGGTACTTGGGCCTCCCACACAAGTGAGGCACCATTTTTATCGGGAGACCTGGGGGAACGCTGGGTGGTAGGAAATTTGTGTAAGGCCAGTGATGCCACACTTTCCCACACAAAAATGTGTGAAAAAAGTGATTTTTTCAGCTAAAATTGAGGTTTGCAGGGGATTCTGGGTAAGGAAACGTTGGGGGATCCACGCAAGCCATACCTCCCTGGAAGCCCCCGGGTGTCTACTTTTCATAAATGTGTGGGTTTGGTAGGTTTCCCTAAATGGCCGCCGAGCACGGGGCCAAAAACCCAGGTGACCCCCCTTGCAAAACAAGGTGGTTTTGTGAAAGGCCATTTTGAGGTCGCCTCACTACGTTGTGGGCCTTTGCCTGTCGCGGGTACTTGGGCCTCCCACACAAGTGAGGCACCATTTTTATCGGGAGACCTGGGGGAACGCTGGGTGGTAGGAAATTTGTGTGAGGCCAGTGATGCCACACTTTCCCACACAAAATGTGTGAAAAAAGTGATTTTTTCAGCTAAAATTGAGGTTTGCAGGGGATTCTGGGTAAGGAAACGTTGGGGGATCCACGCAAGCCATACCTCCCTGGAAGCCCCCGGGTGTCTACTTTTCAGAAATGTGTGTGTTTGGTAGGTTTCCTAGGTGCCGGCAGAGCTAGGGTTCACAAACTACAGCTAGGCACTTTGCCAAAAAGGGTCATTTTTCACTGCGAAATTGAGGTGTGACCACGTTGCGTTTTGCGCCGTTTCCTGTCGCAGGCACTAAGCCGACCCACACAAGTGAGGTACCATTTTTCTCGTAATACTTTGGGGAACGCGGGGTGGGTGGAAATTTGTGGATCCACGCAGATTCCAGAACTTTCCACCACAGAAATGTGGGGAAAATGTTTTTTTTTTGACAATTTTTTATGTTTGCAAGGGATTCTGGGTAACAGAACCTGGTGGGAGGCAGTCAAGTCACCTCATCCTGGATTCCCTTGGGTGTCTAGTTTTCAAAAATGTATAGGTTTGCTAGGTTTCCCTAGGTGCCGGCAGAGGTAGGGTTAAAAAACTACAGCTAGGCACTTTGCCAAAAAAGGGTCATTTTTCACTGCGAAATTGAGGTGTGACCACGTTGCGTTTTGCGCCGTTTTCTGTCGCAGGCACTAGGCCGACCCACACAAGTGAGGTACCATTTTTCTCGTAAGACTTTGGGGAACGCGGGGTGGGTGGAAATTTGTGGATCCACGCAGATTCCAGAACTTTCCACCACAGAAATGTGGGGAAAATGTGGTTTTTTTGACAATTTTTAGGTTTGCAAGGGATTCTGGGTAACAGAACCTGGTGGGAGGCAGTCCAGTCACCCCATCCTGGATTCCCCTGGGTGTCTAGTTTTCAAAAATGTATAGGTTTGCTAGGTTTCCCTAGGTGCCGTCAGAGCTAGGGTTCAAAAACTACAGCTAGGCACTTTGCCAAAAAAGGGTCATTTTTCACTGCGAAATTGAGGTGTGACCACGTTGCGTTTTGCGCCGTTTCCTGTCGCAGGCACTAGGCCGACCCACACAAGTGAGGTACCATTTTTCTCGTAATACTTTGGGGAACGCGGGGTGGGTGGAAATTTGTGGATCCACGCAGATTTCAGAACTTTCCACCACAGAAATGTGGGGAAAATGTGGGTTTTTTGACAATTTATTAGGTTTGCAAGGGATTCTGGGTAACAGAACCTGGTGGGAGGCAGTCCAGTCACCCCATCCTGGATTCCCCTGGGTGTCTAGTTTTCAAAAATGTATAGGTTTGCTAGGTTTCCCTAGGTGCCGTCAGAGCTAGGGTTCAAAAACTACAGCTAAGCACTTTGCCAAAAAAGGGTCATTTTTCACTGCGAAATTGAGGTGTGACCACGTTGCGTTTTGCACCGTTTCCTGTCGCAGGCACTAGGCCGACCCACACAAGTGAGGTACCATTTTTCTCGTAAGACTTTGGGGAACGCGGGGTGGGTGGAAATTTGTGGATCCACGCAGATTCCAGAACTTTCCACCACAGAAATGTGGGGAAAATGTGTTTTTTTGACAATTTTTTATGTTTGCAAGGGATTCTGGGTAACAGAACCTGGTGGGAGGCAGTCCAGTCACCCCATCCTGGATTCCCCTGGGTGTCTAGTTTTCAAAAATGTATAGGTTTGCTAGGTTTCCCTAGGTGCCGGCAGAGCTAGGGTTCAAAAACTACAGCTAGGCACTTTGCCAAAAAAGGGTCATTTTTCACTGCGAAATTGAGGTGTGACCACGTTGCATTTTGCGCCGTTTCCTGTCGCAGGCACTAGGCCGACCCACACAAGTGAGGTACCATTTTTCTCGTAAGACTTTGGGGAACGCGGGGTGGGGGGTAATTTGTGGATCCACGCAGATTCCAGAACTTTCCACCACAGAAATGTGGGGGAAATGTGGTTTTTTTGACAATTTTTTATGTTTGCAAGGGATTCTGGGTACCAGAACCTGGTGGGAGGCAGTCCAGTCACCCCATCCTGGATTCCCCTGGGTGTCTAGTTTTCAAAAATGTATAGGTTTGCTAGGTTTCCCTAGGTGCCGGCAGAGGTAGGGTTCAAAAACTACAGCTAGGCACTTTGCCAAAAAAGGTCATTTTTCACTGCGAAATTGAGGTGTGACCACGTTGCGTTTTGCGCCGTTTCCTGTCGCAGGCACTAGGCCGACCCACACAAGTGAGGTACCATTTTTCTCGTAAGACTTTGGGGAACGTGGGGTGGGTGGAAATTTGTGGATCCACGCAGATTCCAGAACTTTCCACCACAGAAATGTGGGGAAAATGTGTTTTTTTGGACAATTTTTTATGTTTGCAAAGGATTCTGGGTAACAGAACCTGGTGGGAGGCAGTCAAGTCACCCCATCCTGGATTCCCCTGGTTGTCTAGTTTTCAAAAATGTATAGGTTTGCTAGGTTTCCCTAGGTGCCGGCAGAGGTAGGGTTCAAAAACTACAGCTAGGCACTTTGCCAAAAAAGGGTCATTTTTCACTGCGAAATTGAGGTGTGACCACGTTGCGTTTTGCGCAGTTTCCTGTTGCAGGCACTAGGCCGACCCACACAAGTGAGGTACCATTTTTCTCGTAAGACTTTGGGGAACGCGGGGTGGGTAGAAATTTGTGGATCCACGCAGATTCCAGAACTTTCCACCACAAAAATGTGGGGAAAATGTGTTTTTTTTGACAATTTTTTATGTTTGCAAGGGATTCTGGGTAACAGAACCTAGTGGGAGGCAGTCAAGTCACCCCATCCTGGATTCCCCTGGTTGTCTAGTTTTCAAAAATGTATAGGTTTGCTAGGTTTCCCTAGGTGCCGGCAGAGGTAGGGTTCAAAAACTACAGCTAGGCACTTTGCCAAAAAAGGGTCATTTTTCACTGCGAAATTGAGGTGTGACCACGTTGCGTTTTGCGCAGTTTCCTGTCGCAGGCACTAGGCCGACCCACACAAGTGAGGTACCATTTTTCTCGTAAGACTTTGGGGAACGCGGGGTGGGTAGAAATTTGTGGATCCACGCAGATTCCAGAACTTTCCACCACAAAAATGTGGGGAAAATGTGTTTTTTTTGACAATTTTTTATGTTTGCAAGGGATTCTGGGTAACAGAACCTGGTGGGAGGCAGTCAAGTCACCCCATCCTGGATTCCCCTGGGTGTCTAGTTTTCAAAAATGTATAGGTTTGCTAGGTTTCCCTAGGTGCCGTCAGAGCTAGGGTTCAAAAACTACAGCTAAGCACTTTGCCAAAAAAGGGTCATTTTTCACTGCGAAATTGAGGTGTGACCACGTTGCGTTTTGCACCGTTTCCTGTCGCAGGCACTAGGCCGACCCACACAAGTGAGGTACCATTTTTCTCGTAAGACTTTGGGGAACGCGGGGTGGGTGGAAATTTGTGGATCCACGCAGATTCCAGAACTTTCCACCACAGAAATGTGGGGAAAATGTGTTTTTTTGACAATTTTTTATGTTTGCAAGGGATTCTGGGTAACAGAACCTGGTGGGAGGCAGTCCAGTCACCCCATCCTGGATTCCCCTGGGTGTCTAGTTTTCAAAAATGTATAGGTTTGCTAGGTTTCCCTAGGTGCCGGCAGAGCTAGGGTTCAAAAACTACAGCTAGGCACTTTGCCAAAAAGGGTCATTTTTCACTGCGAAATTGAGGTGTGACCACGTTGCATTTTGCGCCGTTTCCTGTCGCAGGCACTAGGCCGACCCACACAAGTGAGGTACCATTTTTCTCGTAAGACTTTGGGGAACGCGGGGTGGGGGGTAATTTGTGGATCCACGCAGATTCCAGAACTTTCCACCACAGAAATGTGGGGGAAATGTGGTTTTTTGACAATTTTTTATGTTTGCAAGGGATTCTGGGTACCAGAACCTGGTGGGAGGCAGTCCAGTCACCCCATCCTGGATTCCCCTGGGTGTCTAGTTTTCAAAAATGTATAGGTTTGCTAGGTTTCCCTAGGTGCCGGCAGAGGTAGGGTTCAAAAACTACAGCTAGGCACTTTGCCAAAAAAGGGTCATTTTTCACTGCGAAATTGAGGTGTGACCACGTTGCGTTTTGCGCCGTTTCCTGTCGCAGGCACTAGGCCGACCCACACAAGTGAGGTACCATTTTTCTCGTAAGACTTTGGGGAACGTGGGGTGGGTGGAAATTTGTGGATCCACGCAGATTCCAGAACTTTCCACCACAGAAATGTGGGGAAAATGTGTTTTTTTGGACAATTTTTTATGTTTGCAAAGGATTCTGGGTAACAGAACCTGGTGGGAGGCAGTCAAGTCACCCCATCCTGGATTCCCCTGGTTGTCTAGTTTTCAAAAATGTATAGGTTTGCTAGGTTTCCCTAGGTGCCGGCAGAGGTAGGGTTCAAAAACTACAGCTAGGCACTTTGCCAAAAAAGGGTCATTTTTCACTGCGAAATTGAGGTGTGACCACGTTGCGTTTTGCGCAGTTTCCTGTCGCAGGCACTAGGCCGACCCACACAAGTGAGGTACCATTTTTCTCGTAAGACTTTGGGGAACGCGGGGTGGGTAGAAATTTGTGGATCCACGCAGATTCCAGAACTTTCCACCACAAAAATGTGGGGAAAATGTGTTTTTTTGACAATTTTTTATGTTTGCAAGGGATTCTGGGTAACAGAACCTAGTGGGAGGCAGTCAAGTCACCCCATCCTGGATTCCCCTGGTTGTCTAGTTTTCAAAAATGTATAGGTTTGCTAGGTTTCCCTAGGTGCCGGCAGAGGTAGGGTTCAAAAACTACAGCTAGGCACTTTGCCAAAAAAGGGTCATTTTTCACTGCGAAATTGAGGTGTGACCACGTTGCGTTTTGCGCAGTTTCCTGTCGCAGGCACTAGGCCGACCCACACAAGTGAGGTACCATTTTTCTCGTAAGACTTTGGGGAACGCGGGGTGGGTAGAAATTTGTGGATCCACGCAGATTCCAGAACTTTCCACCACAAAAATGTGGGGAAAATGTGTTTTTTTTGACAATTTTTTATGTTTGCAAGGGATTCTGGGTAACAGAACCTGGTGGGAGGCAGTCAAGTCACCCCATCCTGGATTCCCCTGGGTGTCTAGTTTTCAAAAATGTATAGGTTTGCTAGGTTTCCCTAGGTGCCGGCAGAGCTAGGGTTCAAAAACTACAGCTAGGCACTTTGCCAAAAAGGGTCATTTTTCACTGCGAAATTGAGGTGTGACCACGTTGCGTTTTGCGCAGTTTCCTGTCGCAGGCACTAGGCCGACCCACACAAGTGAGGTACCATTTTTCTCGTAAGACTTTGGGGAACGCGGGGTGGGTAGAAATTTGTGGATCCACGCAGATTCCAGAACTTTCCACCACAAAAATGTGGGGAAAATGTGTTTTTTTTGACAATTTTTTATGTTTGCAAGGGATTCTGGGTAACAGAACCTGGTGGGAGGCAGTCAAGTCACCCCATCCTGGATTCCCCTGGGTGTCTAGTTTTCAAAAATGTATAGGTTTGCTAGGTTTCCCTAGGTGCCGGCAGAGCTAGGGTTCAAAAACTACAGCTAGGCACTTTGCCAAAAAAGGGTCATTTTTCACTGCGAAATTGAGGTGTGACCACGTTGCGCTTTGCGCCGTTTCCTGTCGCAGGCACTAGGCCGACCCACACAAGTGAGGTACCATTTTTCTCGTAAGACTTTGGGGAACGCGGGGTGGGTGGAAATTTGTGGATCCACGCAGATTCCAGAACTTTCCACCACAGAAATGTGGGGAAAATGTGGTTTTTTTGACAATTTTTTATGTTTGCAAGGGATTCTGGGTAACAGAACCTGGTGGGAGGCAGTCAAGTCACCCCATCCTGGATTCCCCTGGGTGTCTAGTTTTCAAAAATGTATAGGTTTGCTAGGTTTCCCTAGGTGCCGGCAGAGCTAGTGTTCAAAAACTACAGCTAGGCACTTTGCCAAAAAAGGGTCATTTTTCACTGCGAAATTGAGGTGTGACCACGTTGCGTTTTGCGCCGTTTCCTGTCGTAGGCACTAGGCCGACCCACACAAGTGAGGTACCATTTTTCTCGTAAGACTTTGGGGAACGCGGGGTGGGTGGAAATTTGTGGATCCACGCAGATTCCAGACCTTTCCACCACAGAAATGTTTGGAAAATGTGTTTTTTTTGACAATTTTTTATGTTTGCAAGGGATTCTGGGTAACAGAACCTGGTGGGAGGCAGTCAAGTCACCCCATCCTGGATTCCCCTGGGTGTCTAGTTTTTAAAATGTATAGGTTTGCTAGGTTTCCCTAGGTGCCGGCAGAGCTAGGGTTCAAAAACTACACCTAGGCACTTTGCAAAAAAAGGGTAATTTTTCATTGTGAAAATGTGGTACGTCCACGTTGCATTTTGAGCCATTTCCTGTTGTGGGCAGAAGGGCTACCCACACAAGTGAGGTACCATTTTTATCGGGAGACTTAGGGTAACACAGAATTGTAGAGCAACTGTTATTACCTATTGACTTTCGATGCATTTCTCCCTTCCAAATGAAAGACAATGTGTAAAAAATAAGTCATTTTGAAAAATGACCTATAATTCTCATGCTAGTATGGGTACTCCCAATTTCGGAAATGTGCAAATATCTACTGTTTCTAAAATCTACATTTTGTTCCCATTTCAGAAATACATAGGTGTCTTTCATAACAATTTTTCCATGTATACATTTTCCCAAAATAATTGCTATATACCCGGTACATAATAAAAACCATTGCAAGATGCTGCTCAATTATTGGCTCTGGGTTCGTCGGGTTCTTGGTGAACCTACAAGTCCTATATATCCCCACAACCAGAAAGGTCCAGCGGATATAACGGTATATTGCCTTCAAATAGCTGTCATAATTAGAAGAAGTTACAGGTGAAAACGTTGACACAAATGGCTGTTTTTTTCAACTAATTTTCAATTTTTCCTTTATTTAACTGTTAGTTTCTATAAGGAAAACTTTAAGGATCTACACAAATGACCCCTTGCTGAATTCATAATGTTGTCTACTTTTCAGAAATGTATGGCTTTCCAGGATCCATTATTGGTTTCATACCCATTTCTACCATTAACTAGAAGGAGGTTGAAAGCACAAAAAATAGCAAAAATAGGCTATGTCCCAGAATAATGCCAAAACTGTGTAAAAAAGTTGGTTTTCTGACAAAAGTCTGCTTGTCCCTGAAAGCTGGGAAGATGGTGATTTCAGCACCACAACCCCTTTTTGATGCCATTTGCAGGAAAAATCAAGACGCTTTCATCTGTAGCCCTTTTTCGCATTTTTCCCCAAAAAAAAAATGTAGCTGTATTTTGACTAATTTCTGGGTCCCCTCCAGGGGAATCCTCAAACCCTGGGTACCTTTACAATCCCCATGATGTTAGAAAAAAGGACGCAAATTTGGCATGGATACCTTATGTGGTCAAAAAGTTACAGGGGCCTAAGCGCGCACTACCCCAAATAGCCAAAAAAAGGCTTAGCACAGGAGGGGAAAAGGCCTAGCAGCGAAGGGGTTAATGAGTCAACCCCAGATCCTGCGCTGACAGTCAATGGCACGTCAGTGCATTGGCAGCAGACAGCGTTTCGTTACCTAGGAATCCGAGTATCTCGAGAACCACTGGATCTCCTGGAGGGCAATTACACTCGAGAAGTAACGGCGATTAGATCACAGATGACGTTTTGGTGCACGCTGCCCCTCGCCACTATGGGCAGAGTAGCACTATTAAAAATGGTGGTACTTCCAAGGCTTATATACCATTTTGCAAATCTGCCTGTATATATTAAACCGGCGTTGTTGCGAGCATTTGAAGTCAACATGAGACAATTCATTTGGCACACCAGCCGTAACATAATGGCGTTGGCCAAGCTTTACTTGCCTGTAGATGGCGTCGGGATGGCAGTGCCCAACATGGAGCACTATTATTTGGCAGCGCAGCTGCAATGGGTGGCCCCCTGGCTTAGTGATCGGCAGCTCGCTGACACTGCTTCGCATCAACCGGGCTACACCCAAGCACAGATAGTGACTCTATTTCGCCCTGGGGTGGCTGGCGAAGGTGGCTTATGCCTGCTTTTGGGGCGGCATGCAACTCACCAAAGCAGTCACTACATATGCACCCTCTCTCCCGATACTGGGCATGCTGCAGCAACAACAAGAAATTATAGCAGCGGAACTTCGCACATGGGAAGAAGCAGGAATCCAAACAGTAGGGGACTTATACCAAGACGGACAGTTGCTTCCATTTGACACTCTTATGAACGAATATGACCTGCCGCAGGGCCAATTTCTACTTCATGCCGCGCTAACTAGATCTTTGAGGTCAATTTGGGGAGACGAAACAAAAGAACCAAAAATGCACCTAACGTTGCAATATCTGCACATAATGGGTACAGGCCGACACCTTACTAGATGGTTGGCAGAATCATTACGCACACATGCGGCAACCCCACTAACAACACTTAAAGAACATTGGGACACAGACTTACAGAGATAAAGTACAGACTGGGAATGGGCAACAATACTAGAAGGTCCTACCTACATACCAAGGAACGCCAGGTTCCGGCTTGTACAGTATTACATATCGTAAAGAGCTTACATGACGCCAGCTAAAACAAATAAAATCTTTAACCGTGAGGATGCCCAATGCCCTGGGTGTGGATTGGTGGGAGGAGACCTCATACACATGCTGTGGGCCTGCACCAAGCTAGTCACATATTGGGAGACTATCACAACACATTTAGCGCAATGCACTGACGCACGCTGGAGTGGACCTGGGAGGTGTGCCTTTTGGGTCTATACCAGAGGACCAAGAAGCATAAGGTGACAGCCCGCTTTATCGACCTGGGACTTATCGTGGCAAAGCGCCTCATTACTAAGCGCTGGAAATCCCCTGATCCCCCATCAGTGAAGGCATGGTTTCACTCCATTGTAAGCTGGGCGCAAGCGGAAAGAGTAGCACTTAGGCGCGAAGACGTCACTGGCATGCGCAAGATACCCATAGCTACAGCATGGGAAACAATACTCACAGACCTCCGAGGTGCCTGGCAGGAGCGTCTGGAGGCACAGGAAAACCCCCAAGAGATAAACATGACACAAGTACAAACCAATAGCACCCAATAAGAGCTAGCGTCCCCGAAGATGCCACCTTCAAAGCAGAGCATAGACATAGTGCGAGAAGCAACCCTGGCATACACCCAAGATAAAGCTTGCTAAAGTATACAATGACAAAGTAAGACGGCACACAAAATCACTAAGTAAAGAATGGCATAGATCGCAACAATGTAAATAGAAAGATATGAGGTATAAGTAAGTAACATGTAGGTGAGGAGTCGCACAGTGCAAAGTAAGGCAAACACTGCATTAGTATAGATATCTGCACCCAATATATCAAAACTGTGAGATGTGATCCCCCATTCCCATTCCCCCAACCTATTGTTTACCCCCAAGAGTTAGCATGTTGTTATAGACGATACCGAATGTACTTCTCGTTGGACATTAATTGGAATGATGGCATGCTGATATAGCAGTTGATGTACACATTTCTCGCTAAAAGTTATCTAAAATGTTGTAAAGATGTTTACTATTTGCTGCAGGACACAACTGAGCGAGATGCAGGTATGCAATTTCCATTGTTGACAATTGCTGTAATACATGAAAAACTAATAAAGAAATAAAAAAAATAAAAAAAAGACCTCTGGAAGTGTAGTCCAGTAGAACTGTATCAACGGCATTTTGTAAAAATGGAATGTGTAGTTGAAGTGGTTTTAGTGGAAAGAACCTAGCTATTTTAAAGCTTGACTTCATGACGGATGTGCACAAATTTGAAAAGAGAGGGGCCAAAACGTGTCCTGGTTAACACCACAATGCGTTGGAATTGTTTTGTTGCTCCAATACTGATTTTGATCCTCAACCAAGTTTCGTTATGTAGGAGGTGAATTGCCTTTAAACTGCAAGATAGATTCCCCACATTTTGAGTTTTGACTAGAGCAGATCTTGATTAACTTGTTCAAAGGCCATACGATAATCCAAATAGCAGGCGTTAATCAAGGTACCCTCTTCGAGAGCTTTCGATGCTATCAAGTTTGTTATCATACTATTATATTATTATATCATAGTAATATCATACTATTATCCAATACCTTTTCTCCTCTTCTAAAGCCTTTCTAGAAAATAGATAAAACATTTGCCTAGCTTGCACATTACTCTAACTCCTCTATAGAAGAATTGTGGCAAATAGTTTAGATAGCATTGATGTTATTGTTACTGTCAGCATTGTACAATTTTGGTGTTAGGAACCACAAGTTCTTTGAGCTGTG
The DNA here is from genome assembly GCA_963921515.1 of Calotriton arnoldi. Classification (NCBI taxonomy): domain Eukaryota; kingdom Metazoa; phylum Chordata; class Amphibia; order Caudata; family Salamandridae; genus Calotriton; species Calotriton arnoldi. Next base: position 409,903 of record CAWUFW010006799.1, read on the forward strand.
TATTTTTGCCCACTTTTCTACATCCTCCCATCTTTTTGTTTGAAGATTATTTTTTTCCCAACCAGCATTCTTTTTTATATGGCCTTTTGCCTGTGAAGAACTCAGTGTTTTTCTTTCATCATGCATTGTGGCCAAGAGCAGCTTTAGCCCATTTTAACCACCTCATGTATGTTGCTTTATCCACTTCACCGCATGACTTGATATGATTGTAATTGCATTGCTGGCCACTTTTAATTGGCTACTTGTCAGTGGTGGTAGCTCTCCAATCTCTTAATAATGTTAAAAGTGATTATTTGTTCTAATAAAGAAAGTGTCATCAACATGAAGTCCAAAAGATTTTCTTTGGATCCTAAATAATGTGAATCTTGTGCTGGAATGTCAGAGGCTATTCTGCCATTTAATGTTATTAATGGAATTGAGAGCAGTTCAATAATTGCTTTCCTTCTGTTCATGAAAGGTGAGCTCATATCCGGAATCTCCCATGCTACGTGGAATAATTCTAACAGATCTGGGGTAATATTTCTTGAGTCCAGTACTTCATTAGGGTCACCTGTCACTATTAGATTAAGAATATCTTCATTTGATAGCCGTTCCTTTACGTGTCAATTTAGAGTTTTTGAATCAGTATTTTGTATATTTTGTCTGAAGGAATATGAACATTATACACTATGAGTGTCCTAGTATTTTTGGGTGACGAGATTTGTAACTCCAATGCCAAGATGTACAATTGACAAATGTTGTGCTTTATTTAGAAAGCTCTAAGATATTGACATTGCTACTCACTCTGAAAGTATTCCATTACTGGCTAGTTTTCCGGCAGGCTTTGTCCATACATTATGTGTTGGAAGTGTGATCTGATCTTTAGTCCATGTCTCCTGTAAACATGCTATAGCAAACATTGTCATCAATTCATTTTATTCTTTATTTTGGGATAATTTATGTATCCCAACTGTATTCCACGATAAGAATGAAAAAGAGGTCTTTCATTGGAATTGTTCTTTTTCTTTCATTCTTTTTGTGCTTCTCTGACAATGTCTTATGGTTGCAGTTTTTTAATCTTAATTTGGCATTGGTCAATACCCCCACATTCCATGAGCAGTCATCTCTGTTTGCAGTCATTGAGTTGTACCCTGTCTGGTTGGTCTTGTATATTTTATTGTCTTCTGGTAGAAGGACCCCTGGTTTTTCTCTGGAAAGTCATTGTTGTTTTCAAAATCTTAAAGGCTTTTCAGTATTGAGATGTTGTTCTTGCCACCATTTGAATATTTCTGTTTTATTTGCTCAGTTTGCTTCGTTCAGGGAGATGACTAGTTCAAAGCTTTATTTACCATTAAACAAATTCCCCAGTTTCTGAATATCTTTTTATGTTCCCACACAAGAAGTATAACATCATATGCTGCCCACGTTTACATTTGGGATTAACATTTGGAATACGTTTGACTGCCAGTAGATCCCTAGATTGTAAATGTTCCAGGACAGGAATGTTTGATAGCAATTTTAGGACTGACCTACTATTATGAATGTCATGCTGACCCTCACTTTTATTGTTGAGTAGGAATCTTAACGTGCAGTCTAAGCAAGAAGTGCTGGAGATTGTTTTAATTTTGTGTGTTTCCTAACTTAATGTTTGAATTGACTCTCTCCAGTGTGTTCATCTGAATGTTACAAGAATTAATCTGGTTTCTTGTTGTTATATATACCTTTTGCTTGATATTTTCTGTTATGTACGGGTTAGTGTTTTTGGGGAGATCTTTTGTGTTGGCAGATTAGACTGCTCCACTTGGTCCTTTCTAGCAAATGCTGATTATGTGTTTCAAGCAATACCACTTGCCACTTGATTTCTCACAATTTCTTGACTTTTATGTACTATTCTGTTGTTTGAAGAAGAAGATGCAGCGATAGAATGCATTTTGCCTGTTGCTATCAATAGACCGTTAGCTACTGGTCTTCCTACTCTTGGAGATTGGTTACTGCTGGTTAATTTTTTGAGTTTGATATTCAGGTAGGTTTTGTCTTTTGATATTTTTCAGCATAATCATTTCTCTGTGCTCTGGGATTAAATTAGTGGATTTCTTTGTTTTGTTTATCAGCGTTCATGGGTTTCTTCTTTTTTTTCCTGGAGAGGACTTTTTCGAATGGCCCATCAGGGTGTGGTAGCGAAGAAGCAGTTTTGTTGACCTAGGTTACAGTGCTTCTGATGTACTGAGACTCATTGAGACCTATTGATCCTTCTTCACTGTTGGTATTCGGGTTCATGTTCCGAGATTGAGTGCTCTCTGCTTTTAGCTGCACTAGATCTTTCATAATCTCTAGCATGGTCAGTTCACTTTTTGCCATGCATCAAACATCATATGCAGTATGCTTGGTAGTGTTCCTAATTTTGCTAATATATTTCCACAGTGGTTTGATAGCTCTGGCTTTCCACATGTCAGAACTCAAACATCAGGCATGGAAATCTATTGTTTTCAGTTGGATTGTAATATTTAATAAGATTTTGATTTGGTTCTCTATTTTCAACGCTGAAAACTGAGTAACTCTACAGTTGCAATTAATAGGACTGTCACTAAATTTAGGGTACATTTTAATAGGTAGCTGTATCTTTTTTATCTTATGCTTCATGAGCATCTGAGCCTATGTGTTTCCTGGGTTGTAAAGTCACTCGCTGATCTAAAACGTTGGACTCTATATAGCTAGTTTCATAGTTATGCAGACTCTATATCTCTCATACATTTGGTTGGCTGCTTTTTTCTGGAAGTGATTGTGTGTTTTTCCAGATTTTGCTACCTTTTGAGTTTATATAGTAAAGATTGGCACTGGTTTTATTGGGTCAGTTCTCTTTGTGTTCTGCAATATTCACCTCTATGTTACAATTTCCTTGACTCACTACTGGATTTGAATTGTTCCTTTTCCTTTTCTCGTCACTAGGGACCAGTCCCTGGTTCTTTTTCCAGTTAATTTTTCTCTGAGCCCTCCTCTATTCTTTGTCAAAGGCAAGCCCTCTGTCAATTAGGTTGTGCATGTCTACCTTCATGAAGAACTTGAATTCTCCTGGAGCCCTTTCCCAAGCGATCCTTTGGACATGGGCTGTGTGATGCTGTGAGGAGATTGCTTTGTAAAAGTCTGTATATTTAGAGCCCAAATCTCTTCTAATACCTCTGACTTTTCTAAAAGGTTTTTTGGCAATTCTTTTTTCGACATTGTTCTCTCTTTTCCTTTGTAAAACATGTAAATATTTTTACTCTCTTCACTTCGCTGTGACATGCCTGCAAAATGTCTTCTCTGAGTCTTCGAAATCATCTGCCAGGGTAACATAGAGCTCAAAGGTTCGTCCATGCAGTTGTCGATTTTTGTTTGTCGTCTTATCACTGCCAAGAACACAAGTAACACAAGCAGGAGGTGTATATAAAAGGGAATAGTTACAACCTACAGCTTTGTGGAAGTATGCAGTGCCTACTTTGTCCTTAAATGCCATTGCTTGTCTACAGAAGCATTTTAAAAAGTGTTCTAGGCACTCCTTTGACCTTGACTGGGAGCCCGACTTGGCCTTTGCCTTATACATCTTTGTTCTGAGCTGAGTCTGTCACATCCTCAAGAAATTCTGCTTTCTGTGTTTTAAGTGTGTAGTGGCTCAAATTAGCTTGGATTCTGGAAGCAGTTGATTGTGTTGTGGTCATAGTAGCTAAACTGTCCCAAATTGCCTTAATGTAAGTAAAGAGTGAAAGACTGGCTACGGCAGATGAACAAACAGGTGGAGCAATGGCATTGAGACACACTAAATGGACAGTGGATCGTTGCTCACATACTTCTTCCCTTTCTCAGTTGCTTGCCCCTGCCGCCGCCACCATCCAAACTGAAGGTGGATCTGAATTCTCCTGCAGATTTGTAGGTTTTGTAGGTCCCTAAAACAAGATGTAAAAGCTCAGGATACGTAGCAGACCCAGGTAGTGCAACAGGCTGCCTTTGGGAAATTCTCCTTGCCATACTGGTATTCACTTCTGTCATGTTATAAGAAAACTTAAACCATGCATAAATACAACAGTTCTGGAATAAGCTTCACTGCATGTTTTCTTTGTACAAATCAACAGTAGAGAGATGTAGGAGTAATGTACACAGCTCAGTCTAAATAAAGCAGAAGGGGGATAGGCAGGAGGCAAATGTATTATTATTATTATTCAGCTTATAGAGCGCCTGGTTACTCCAACGGAGTGTCCCCGCGCTAGAACACCAACAATGCCTTGACAGCTGGCTTGAGCCACCCACCCTCCCTACAACCTAAGTCCCCCGAAGAACAGCTACAGAGGCCTGCTTTCGGCCACCACGGGGGTGTTGGAAGAGCCACGTTTTACGTTTTTTTCGGAACAAGGTCTCAGACGGGCACGTCCTTAAGTCAACCGGTAGGTCATTCCAGGTCTTTGCCGCAAGGAAGCCAAAAGAGCTCCCACCAGCCCGTACGTTCCGCACCTTAGGCACAATCATCTTTGCCGTGCCCAAGGACCTTAGGTAACGTGCAGGTCTATATGCGGTAAGAAGGGGGTGCAAAAAGCTTGGACCTTTCTTATTGAAAATCCTGTGGCCAAAACACAAGGCCTTAAAGATGATTCTAGCCTGTATGGGGAGCCAGTGTAATTTCCTCAAGGCCTCCCCCACCGAGGCCCGCCTAGGAATATTCAGAATTAACCAAGCTGCAGCATTCTGAACCTTCTGCAGAATGTTCAGATTTTTTGTGGTCACCCCTAAGCACAGGATGTTGCAATAATCTAGATGGGATGTGACAAGGGCCTGTACAATGGTTCGTTTGGCATCTAATGGGAGTAGGTCCAGGATTTTTTGCAGCATTTTAAGAATGCCAAAGCAGGCACCAGCTACAGCTGATATCTGCTCTGAATAGGAGAGGGTGTCATCGAACCATACTCCCAGATTCTTGACCTTAGCCTTAGGGGTCGGAGTAGGTCCCAGCTCCTCCGGCCACCACAAATGTGACCATAGGGAGGGCTGCTTACCAACTACCTTCACCTCCGTCTTTGCCGCATTCAGCTGCAGACAGCTGAGCTTCATCCAGTTGGCAAGCTCTCCCAGGCAGACCTTGAAATCAGATGTCGTTGCTGCCTCCTTTTGCTCCAGGTTAACGATCAACTGTGTGTCATCGGCATATGACACCAGTTTTAACCCATGTCTCTACGCAATATCTGCCAAGGGGCGCATATAGGTATTAAATAGGGTAGGGCTAAGAGCCGAACCCTGAGGCACCCCTTGAGACAGAGGACAGACTCTGGATTTAAAAGGATGTTGTAGAACCTGGAAGGATCTATTCTCCAGAAAATGTTTAATCCACTCCCATGTCCCTCCACCGACCCCGGCCTCCCCCAACCGTTCCATCAGAAGGCCGTGGGAGACCGTGTCAAATGCAGCACTCAAATCCAGAAGGATCAGTGCAGTAGTTCTTCCCTCATCAGCTGCGGTTTTCAGGGCCTCTGAGGCAAGAAGAAGGGCCGACTCGTTACTATGTCGTGGCCTAAACCCCGACTGGGTTTCATGGAGAACCTGTCTTTCTTCCAGAAACATGGGCAGTTGACTATTTAAATGTTTCTCTGCGATTTTAGCAGCATAGGGTAGCAGAGAAATAGGTCTCAGGTTTTCTGGGAGGGCGGGGTCTAAGGAAGGTTTCTTTAGCAGTGGTACCACCATGGCATGCTTCCAATTGCTAGGAACCTGACCCGAACTAAAAGACATGTTCAAAAGCTTGGTGAGAACCGGAGCAATTACTTCTTTCCCTTGCAGTACGAATTTCGGGGGGATCGGATCCAAGGGCGACCCAGATTTGACTGCTTCCATAAGTTTTAGAACATCACTTACTTGAGGCGGATGAAAAACAAAGCTATCCTCACTTCTCAAATCAGCTGTGACAGGAGCCGAGATATAGTTCCTGCTGCTTTCAGGGAAGGTGGCGTATATTTTATCTATCTTGCCCATGAAGAAATCCGCAACCTTATTACAGTGATCAGTAGAGGCAGGCATAGTGGCTGTCACACGTTCTAGAGAAGACAGTTGTTTCACTACGTTAAAAATATTCTTAGTGGAATTTTTTGCTGCTTCAATTTGCCCAGTGTAAAACTCCCTACGTACTCTCCTAATTTGTTGATGATACAACTTGAGAGCAGCTAAATATAACACCAATGAACAAAATCACCCACTGTACATGATCCTTCAAAGATTCCACACCAATATCAGACCCATGAAATTTTTCAAATGCCATGTGGAGACCCATGCACAGCAAAAAAAAATATAGATGAAAAGTACCATCGTCCGACTCTGAGAGAAGTGATGGATCTGGTATTCTGTACAAGGCAGCAGGAAGACAGTAGTGGGTGCATTGTAGCACTCCCTATCTAACAAGCCAATAGGTCTCGCCTACGCAAGAGCTTTTGCTTTGCCAATGTGTTTTAGGTATCAAACTGATTTGTATATAAGAATGTTCCTAGTTGCAATATTTTGATTTTAGAAAAAAATATATGTAATATGCAAATAGATTTAAAAAAACACACACACACAAAACTAGACTATTCACTAGCTACCCAAACTCAGGTCTCTTTAAAGTGAAAAATGGTGAGGAGTGAAAAGCAAAAACTGCTTGTGTTTTTTTTATTTAAGAATTCAAACAGGTACATATGCACAGATATAAATGTATGTTTCTGGAGTTTTTTCCGTGTGCAGGTCTCTTGCCCAACCAACAACATCATGCGAATAAACACTTTGAAATGTGAAAGACCTTGTCCAGCTTTGTTTAGACATTAGTGGCCTTGCAAGGGTGCCTCGCCGATGCTTGAGAGCTCATGTTAGTTGGTGTCATTTCATAACAAACCCGAAGCCTAGCTTTCAGTTTCGCCAAACATTTTCAAGGGCATGCGACCTTTACATAGCTGAGAAGGTTTAGTATCAGCCCTGAATTGTTTACCTAATCCTTTCAACAGCAGACCTTGAGCTGTGGGAGAAGAGACTGGGGCACAGATCTGCAGTTATTTGCAGAAATGCAGTGGGCACTTTGCCAAATTGCACAAGTGAACAATATAAAATAAGATAAAAATGTAAAACACACTGAGTAAAGCTGGGCTGCTTGACCGTGACTGTATGGCCCTGCGAAGGTGGCACTGAGGTCTCTTTAAGGCACAAAGCAGCGATGTGAATTTTGATTAAAGTATAGTGTTGCGAAGTTAAGAAAAAGTGGTAGAATAGTTAAAAACAGGAAAAATAAGCTAAAAGGGAAGCTGGATATTCTTTGTAAACATTAAAAAAGTAAAGAATTGATCCACGGACACAGGAAAACTTCTAACCTTCGTGCTACAAAGTAGCCTTAGAGCAATACAAGCTGCTGGACAAGAAACCTGCATAACATAATATCCAGGGAATTAACTTTGTCCATTGAACTCTGCTGTGCTGCTACGTGCAACAGAGAAGAGCTACCACAGTTTGATGCATTCAGAGAAAGAGCCTGTGAGACAATAAAGTGACACCGGCTTGGTGCATGCAGCAGCCGGCGGAGCCTGCTTTTTTAACTCTATCTTACATTTAACAGGCCTCGCATGACTTATGCTGTTTAGCGCTATGAAGCAGGACTGTGTAGAGCCAAAAAAAAACACACACTAACAAAATGCAGCAATTACACTCCAAACACGGAAGTAGTTCACAGTGAAATCAACAAAAATGGCACTTGCAGGGTAGATGCACCATGGGAATAAAAAAGCCATGTGCGTGTTGCATGATTATTACGTCCTATCTAAATCTGCATACATTAACAGTTGACATTTTATGAAACCGACATTTCTGGAACAAACACTTCACATTGTTCTATTTTAGTAGTAAAATACTTTATTCGGCTGTAGGCCATTAAACTAATTAAAGTAAAACAATTAAAAACACAATACATTGATTTCACAAAAAATACAACAAATAGCATTAAAATATTGCGTAAGAATATTCCACAGTCGGCCTAATTGCCCAAAAGCACCAGCCATAGATAAAAACCTAAATGGTCCGCCATGCCCAAGAGTAGGGTTCATGCATATCATAATATGAGTAGTAGCTTAAGCTAAGTGCAATCTCAGACCAGTAAACAGTTGACAGGAAAAGGAAATATACGAAAAAATTAATTAATAACATTAACGTGCAAGGGTAAAAGTTCATGTATCGTTTAGCTAAAATATAAATACATACTCAAAACATAAGCTGGCGGATAGTAATAATGATGCAGATGGGAACCATGCACAGTCCCGCGGGGCAATCGCAATAGATAAAGTGCAAGTGCTCTGTTACTCCGGCGATAGGCCTAGTTGCATCCTGATCCTTCCCGCTGGCAGGATAACTATGATGCAAAGCTCTAGTGTTAAAGTGGAAGGCCAAGTCGCTCTCTGATCACAGCCACTGCCAGTAGGATTCTGCTTACACAGAAAACAGTCAGTCTACTCCTGTCAGAGCTCAAAATTTGAAAAGCAAGTAGAAAATGACAGAACCCCATACTCTGACAGTAGGGTTTCAGCCATTTTGCCCGTGATGCAGAATACAGTGGATAGCAAAACAAGATATGTTCTATGGTCTCTACCCTGCCCAGACATGTAAAGCATGATTGCTTGTCACTCGCCTTGAGGCTCGTCATGTTAAATCTATGTGTGTAACTGTTCACCACTAGAGTGCCAACCCTGAATTTGATAAAAAGCGTCTTCGCCCACTGCAGAACAACGCCACCAAGATAGGTTTCAAACTGAGGAGAGGATTTTATAGACAAACACCTCCCAGTCAGGCTATCACTATCAGCTTTCCTTGTGCACTCACTTTTTATGTGCCCCCAAAATGCTTTCTTCACAAGACCCTTTTTTGAGGAGTTAACTGAGGGATTGGTCCAAAGGACTTCTAAACGCACCTTGAGGAGCCATTTTGTAATGTAAGCTAGCCAAGGAACAATTGTGTCCTTATTCAAAAGGATAAGTTCACGAAGGCCTTGCATATATGACTCAAGCTCAGGGCATGACTATTGCGTGACCCAGTATATCAGAGATCTCAGAGAAACTACATAACCAATATGCTTTAGAGCCAGGTCTTAATACAAAGGGACTAGTGGCATGGATTGGGGAAGGAATAATACGGACCTTTACATTTATCTATTATTTCTTGCTGTACTTGCCCTCGATATTTATCTACCGTTGTATGGGGCCGGAGGAGAAACTGATCCCCCAGCTCTCCATGCAGGGAACAAGTCAAGAGATATAATGTTAGCGAACATCGGAAAGCACAAAGAAGGTCATGCTGGGTCTTACAGAGAGCCAGAGTGAAATCAAATTGGAAATGCATATGAGAAACCAATTTTCCAAAAACGAAAAGACAGCGAACCATGATAATATACATTAATTTGTGGAAAAGAACCAGATGCAATTCTTATGTGCATCTATTTACAAACGCAATTATATACTCACACACATGGACTGCAATGAGTTGTGCAGTGGGACCAAGGTGTCAGCTGTTCATAGTTAATACAGCGTGGCCGGCCCCATGTGCAGTGCCTGCTACTGATGTGAGCTGAACTTTGTGATCCTAGACAGATGTGAGCCACTCGTCTCCTTTCAACCGCCCAAAGGAGAACTAATTTACAGCCCTGCATGCCTCAATTCCTAAAACAGGTGCAGGCACTCACGCAGAGTCCATCTTGGTAAGGTGAAACATTGAATTCAACGTTGCTAGCAAAGTGTGAAAAAGGAATCATTACTCTTCCCTCCTGACCACAACATGGTCGCTGTGATTGTGCATGCCAATTACTGCAGAAGAAGTGCCCCATAGAAAAAAGAGATTCTACTCATGGCATAGACACAGAAGCGGAAGAGGCGGGTCCCACCTGTGTCTGAAAGCAGAAAAATTTTAAGTTGCCTTTTCTCTGCAGCAATACTTTCCGAAACAAGCAACAGAGTGTGCAGAAAAGCCATGGCGGCTGCCGCAAATGTAAAGTGGTAGGGCGGCGTGGGGGGGAGGGGGTTGGGGAATAAAAATAAAATAAAAAGACTTACCTGCCACTCATGTTGACGCTGCCTGCTGCCTCGGTGCTCCTATCGTCCCGACAGTCCATGGACCACAAAGGCTCCCCACCCAATCCAGACACTGCTCTCATGCTATAGTTAGCATGAGAGAAGTGCCGGGATAGGCCCGAGCGGGCTGGTCTTACGCTTTCTCAGGCACAGGGAGCCTGTGCCTTGTTTCCGCCCGGCTGTGCAACACAGCTGGGTTGGAGAAAAATAAGTGCGCATGTCGGTTTGGCCGTCCTAAGACAGCTAGCCAAACCGAGATGCGCTCTTACAGAGCCCACCACTCCTCCTCCCTGCCGTGGCCCGGCCCCACCCTAGACACCATCTTTCGGCTCAGTCAGACAGTGACAAATAAAATGATAATAACATTGTTTTATTATCATTTTATTCATCATCTGCTGGCTCTGAGCAGTGGGGTGACGCTCCTCCGCCATTAAAGAGGAGCCACCCCTGGAGAAAAAATGAAAGTTAAATAGAGGTAAAAAATGTATAAAAAATCATGGGTGAGAGAGCAACACCACTGAAGAGAGGAGAGAAGCACAAAGGGGAAATAGCTGGAGAATGCATGCACTTGTGAACAACTTAGCTGCCAGTGCAAGCAGCAATGTGTGTGAGGGTGGCAATAACACAGAGAAGATGAAGGAGAAACACAGTACGTAAAAAATTGTACCTCAATGACAGCGCGAGCAGTGGACGTACATTAATCAACAGGAATCAATCTGTACTTTGTCCATGCGCCAGATGCGAAACAGGAAGTAACACATGGCATGTGCTGGTCAATCAGGAGCTAGCAAAGAAGAGTGACAATGGACCAATGAATTGGAAGAAAAGGCGGGCTCTAAGCCCTTTATTGTAAACAGTACTCCTTGCAAGCACAGTGCATGCACTTTGTAGGCGAGACCTAAAAAGCAAAATATACATGAGGATGCTGCCTCAAACAGTGGCCTTTTCAAATGCACTGTTTGCATATTTCCTTTATTCAAGGTAATGGGTAAGACATAAAGTCCTCACTGTGTTGTCATCAGAGAACACGCATAAGCAAAACCAACAGATTTTGCCTAGGCAAGCATGCAATGTTTTTATTATTTATTTTGCAAACATATGCAATATTAAATACCAATGTGTCAACCTATACAAAAATCTAAAAATAAAGAAATGGCTTAACAGCTCAAGGGCACCAGCCATGAGACTAAAGTGCTCTCTATTTTATGTGACTCTGCACATGTGATCTAAGGCAAAATATCATCACTCCTAGTGCAAGACAGCCAATGGATGTAGTGGGTGCCTTACTGCCACATGTTGAATGCTTGGATACGTGGAAGCAAAACGTGAATGACACTTGAACAGACAAATAGATGAAGAGAAGTGACTGAAGGCCCCTTTTTAGGTCGAGCCTAGCGTTGCAGCGCATGCGCTGCTCGCTTTGCGAGCCTTGCTGTATTAGGGTATATTTTAGAAGTGGTGTGGATGCCCCGCCCACATTTTTCATTGGCTGGCGTCATCGTCCATGGTAAACGCTGGCTTCCGATTGATAATGAGCCTTCCTAGTCCCTCCTTGTTAACACCCTGTCTCCTTTTGGGACCTCCCATCAGGACTGGATCTTTTACTTGTGGTGTTACACTGTCTCCTTCATTAGTCGGTAAGCACTATATTTTTTTCACAATGGCAACAGCTTGTCTGGTATTTGTATTCAGGGTAGCGCTCGGCTGTAGAGCTAGAGAACCATGTCAGCAGAGCCGCTGTAGAGCCAAAAAACCAGGTCAGCAGAGCCGCTCTAGAGCCTGAGAACCAGGTCAGCAGAGCTGCTGTACAGCCAGAGAACCAGGTCAGCAGAGCTGCAGTAGAGCCAGAGAACCAGGTCAGCAGAGCTGTTGTAGAGCCTGAGACCCAGGTCAGAACAGGTGCTGCAGGGACTGGAGAGGTACAAACATAATCAGACACAGAAGAGGTGCAATGATGCAGCGTAATATGGCACATTCTGTCGCAATATTTTGCTATTTTTTGTCATTTTACAACACAGTAGTACTGTCTCGGCAAACGTTTCTCCTCATTAGCAGCACTCTAACACCCAAATACAGCCGTCAGCAACGAAATGGTGACAGTTAATCTTTGCAAAGCGTCAGTCCTCCCGGGGGACCACGGCTGATGCTTTTTAAAGCCTCTTTTGATCCATCTGAGCTAGAATCAATGTTTGCAACAGAAGATCTGAATCATGCGGCAAGTGTGGAAAATATGTAAATACTCCGAGAACGCGGCAGCCACAATATTGCGTTATTCCAGTGGTCCTGCCTATGAGCAAAGACTTGTAGTGTAATGGCCTCGATTTACTGACTGTGTTGTAAATCCATGGAACTGTCCGCCAGAAGAATATTTGGGCAAAAAATAACCTTGAAGTACTGATTCTGTGGTACTGATAATGTAAGGGTAAAATTGGAGGCCATGTAAGGGCACTGAAGTCATGAAGGAATGGGCCGTTCTGGAAAGCATTGTCATTCTCCAGGTAGGAATTCCCATGCAGGGCAGTGCCAAGTAGCTGGGATGAAACAAGCGTTTGCAGTGCAATAGGTCTCTCATTTACGCGAGTTGAAGCTATTGGCATTGTAAATGACAATGTCTTTTATTTATGTTTTAAAAACCAAAACGTAAATAAAAGGCATTGTGATTTACAATGCCAATAGCTCAAACTTGCGTAAATGCGAGACCTATTGCATTGCAAATGCATGTTCTATGTATATAAGTATGTATTTTTTAATGATTTTTTTAGGGGAGAAACCTGGAGCTGGCAAGTTTAAGCTGTCTCTAGGCCAGACCAAAAAAGAAAACAAATAAAAGCTAAACATGGCTGCCACATACTTGCTATCAAAATTAGACATAAAAACATTCAGTGATGTGCGTATTTTACCAGTGATGTTTTCAAATAACAAGCCTTTCAGTTGTGCTAAACATTGTATTATTTATTGTTATTTTTGAAGGCGACAAGAATAAATCACCACATAACGAAGTGCTAAAATTGCAGGTAGTTCTTTATAACTTTAAATAGGAGAGAGAAACTAAATAACCATCCAACATGGCTCCCAAAGTGCAGGCAAAATAAATACATGCTATTTAAATTTAATATCGAAAGTTTATAAAATAAGCAAAGAAAACTTTAAACGAGCTTTGTCTCTGAAGTAAAATGAACTGTTTTTAGGTGAAAGGGAAAAATGTGCACAGGCTTTGTGCCAGTGGGGGCTGGCGAACTTTGAAAGTGATGGATGTAACCATCTTTCTGAAATAGGTTTGAACAAGCCTGACTCCCTCTTAAGAGATTTGGAACGGTTCCCTAGACTGAGAATTAAAAAAAAAAACATGGTCAAACAGTACATTTTACTAAACAATATTCACATAAATGATGCTAAAAATCCAGAGGTTCTTAAGGTTCTTAAAGAGCTGTTCAATACTTTAGTAGCGTGCTTGCAAGCCTTTCTCTCTTTGGGAATGTTAGGTTCTCACCTGGTGGCAAAATCTTGTTTTATTTGAACACAGATTCATTACAAAATAGCCGAAGAGCCATATGTATTACAGACAATTAAAACAATCTTGTTAATCTCAGTCGTTTTATGAATGAGCTTCTACTTGGAATGTTCAGAGTGCAAAATCAGTAATAATGCAAATTTCAAAATAATAGGCCAAAACAGATCTTGCTAGCTCACACAGTTAAGCTATTGTCCAAATACATAAGACTTACAAACTCAGTTTAAAAATTCAGCCTCAAACAGTTGATGGGTAAATGTCTAACAGAGGAGAAATGATAGAGAATGGATTTAGAGTAAATGAAGAAAAGAAGGTGACGCTGGAGAAACACAACAGCAAAAGGAGTTAAAGTTAAAGAAGAAGAGGAATAAACATGCGCTGAGAAAGAGTGGGATATAAAAGGGCGATGGAAAGATTAGTCAAATTTTGTGAGAAATAAGGAAAAGAAGCTAGCAAGAATGAGCAGGAGAAAATCCAGTAAGAATGAGGTCAGAGAAGGAAGAAAAGATGCCAAAGGGTGAGGAAGAGAGCCAGTGTGTGAGGAGTAGAGAGGAACATTGGGTAGAGTATGCGGTGAGAGGAAAAGAGGCTTGGGAGAGATGCCATAGAGAGAATGAGATACAAGAAAATAAGAAAAATGCATAAGGCAGAAGAGAAGTCAAATAAAGTGAGGGTAAGAGAAGCAAGTGAAGAATATGGGGTAGAGACCAGAGAAGGGGATAGAAGCTAGATAGCAATGGAAGAAAAAAGGGAAAATCCAAAAAGATTGAGCGAAAAGAAAGAGGACAAAGTGAGAAGGAAAGAGGAAAAACCAGAAGAAGTGAGGAAAGAAAAAGTGTAAAAGGGAGAGATAAGGGAAAGAGTAGCCAGAGAGGGTGAGAGGCAGAGAAGCCAGAGAAGGAGAGGCGAGAGAGTGAAATAACCCACAGATGAAGATCCAGAGTGAAGCCAGAGAGGAGGGATAGAAGCAGTGGAGAAGGGCAGAGATACCTGCGAGGGAGACAATCTGGGACCTCCTCAACACTCACTCGCCCGACGTCGCCTTCCTCACAGAAACCTGGACCAACGCCAGCTCCGCACCCGACATCGCAACCACCATCCCCAATGGATACAAGATCTTGAGGAAGGACCGCCCCAACGCCCCAGGAGGAGGCCTCACTATCGTCCACAAAAGCTCCCTCTGACTAACAACCACCAACTCGGACGATGCCTCGCCCTCATGGAACACATCCACTTCCAGATCCAGCCCAACCCTAGAACAATGCTCCGAGGGAACACTCACCTACGGACCTCCCAGACCCCGCACCCCCTTCACCAACGGCATCACAGACCACATCACTCCCCACGTCCTCGCCACCACGGACTACATACTGCTTGGAGACCTGAACTTCCACCTAGACAACCACAGCGATCCCAACACCACCGCCCTCCTGGAGAACCTCACCAACATAGGACTGAAGCATCTCGTCTCTACCCCCACTCACACAGCAGGACACACACTCAACCCTATCTTCACCAGAGGAAACAACATTCGCTTCAGCCACACCACGGAACCGCTCTGAACAGACCAGCACAGCATCCATTTCTCCTTCTCAAAACACACCGCACATGCCCCGCCCCCCACGCAGAAGCTGGAACAAAGTCTCAGAAGAACACGTCACCTCCTCCCTCAACCGCAATCCTCCCCCAACTACGACAGACAACAACTAAGCGGTGAGCAACCTCCACCAATGAATCGCCAACTGTGCCAACACTCTCGCCCCCATCCAGAACACCACGAGACGACACAACAGGAAAGCCACCTGGTTTACCACGGACCTCAGAGAATCCAAGCGCTCTTGCCAATGACTGGAGAAAACGTGGAGAAACAGCAAAACCCCTGAAGCACACTCCGCCTACAAGGCAGCCACCACGGCACACCACCAACTCATCAAATCAACAAAGAGAAACTTCATCCAAGACAGAATCCTCTCCAACTCCCACAACTCCAAGGAACTCGTCGCTATCATACAAGAATTCGCCAGACCCAACAGCAAAACAACGGATGTCCCTCCCTCCCAAGACCTCTGCAACAAACTCAGCTCCTTCTTCTACCTCAAGATCAAGACCCTCTACGACAACGTCGATGATCAAGACCACGACACCGACTCAACACTCACCCCCAGTGACACCATCCAACAGGCCCTTCTTTCCTGGACCCCTCTCACCACAGAAGACACCGTAAAAACAATGAAAAGCATCCACTCCGGAGCACCTACTGACCCCTGCCCACCCCACATCTTCCACAGGGCCACCACTGCCATCGCACCCGAACTACGCTGAACTATCAACTGCTCTCTTGAGACCTCCATTTTCCCCGACGACTGGAAACATGCCGAAGTCAACCCCCTCCTAAAGAAGCCCTCCGCAGACCCGACGGATCTCAAGAACTTCAGGCCCATCTCACTGCTCCCTTTCGCCACCAAAGTCATCAAGAAAGCCGTCAACAGCCAGCTAGCACATTTCATAGAAACCAGCAACATCCTAGACACCTCTCAATCTGGATTCCGCAGCAACCACAGCACCGAGACTGCCCTCATAGCTGCCACCGACGACATCCATGCCCTCCTCGACCAAGGCCACATGGCAGCCCTCATCCTCCTGGACCTTTCAGCAGCCTTCGACACCGTCTCCCACTGCACACAAACCTCCAGGCTCCACGACGCCGGCATTCAAGGAACAGCCTTAGACTGGATCAGATCTTTTCTTTCAGGTAGAACACAAAGAATAAGAATCCCGCCCTTCCTATCCGAACCAACAGAAATCCGATGCGGAGTACCCCAAGGATCCTACCTCAGCACCACCCTCTTGAACATCTACATGGCCCCCCTCGCAACCATCGTCAGAAAACACGGACTCAACATAGTCTCATACACCGACGACACCCAGCTCATCCTCTCCCTCACCAACGAACCCAACATCACCAGGTGCAATTTCCAAGAAGGGATGAAAGACGTCGCAACCTGGATGAGCAACAGCTGCCTGAAGCTCAACTCAGAGAAAACAGAAGTCCTCATCCTCGGCTCCGCCCCCTCCACATGGGACAACACTTGGTGGACCCCCGCTCTCAGGAACCCAACCACCCCAACGGACAACGAACGCAACCTCAGCATCATACCCGACTCCTCACTAACCATGAACCGCCAGACCAACGTCGAGTCCTCCATTTGCTTCAACATCCTCCGCATATTTCGCAAGACCTTCAAATGGATCCCCCAGACTCCAGGAAGACAGTCAACCACGCACTCAATACCAGCGGACTGGACTACGGTAACGCTCTCTACACCGGAATCAACAAAAAACTCCTCCGCGACCTCCAGACTGTCCAGAATGCTGCAGCCAGACTCATCCTCGACATCCCACGACATGACCACATCACCCAACACCTCCGCGACCTCCACTGGCTCCCCATCAAAAAAAGAATAACCTTCAAACTACTCACATGCGCCTACAAAGCCCTCAAGAACACCATACCCCAATACCTCAACAAACTAATCTCATTCCACGTCCCCAAGAGAAACCTCTGTTCTTCCGACCTCGCCCTAGCCACGGTCCCCCGCATCTTCAGGACCAGAGCAGGTGGCAGATCCTTCTCCTACCTCTCAGCCAAGACCTGGAACGAACTCCCCCACCGCATCTGATGAAGCCTGACACTGCACCAATTCAGAAAGGACCTCAAGACCTGGCTCTTCGAATGACCAACAGAGCTGCGCGCAACTCTCCCCCCCCACCCCCCCAGCGCCTTAAGACCCTCGCAGGTGAGTAGTGCTCTTTAAAACCCCTGATCGATTGATTGATTTTGATGTTCATAAATCCCCAAATTTCAGAACCATACAAAGCCGCACCTAGATCCTTTAGGTTATAAATCTCTAGGGCCGGTGCAACTCTCCTAGAAAATGTTCATCTGTGGATTTTTGCTATACTCTCTGTGTGCTGTATTATTACTGTATGCGTTTTCTGGAGTTGGTGAGCCCAGTTTAAATTTGGTGTTAACCTCACACCATGGTAATCAAAGTTGGTCACATGATCAATTGAATTACTGCCCACTGATATATTCCTCTTATAGCTCTTTTGCCCTGCCAGGCTGAATACTATAAATTTTGCTTTTGAGCTGTTCAATTCCAAACCCTCTCAATACAAAATATGTTGAAATTATTTAGCAGCTGTTGAAGCACCTGAGGAGATTTAGAAAGTAACAGGCTGTCATCCACAAAAAGTAAGGCTGGCACCCTCTAACCACCCACCTTTGGGGAATCACACCCATCCTTACTTAGATAATCCACTACCCCATTGCTGGACATTGAGAACAGGGCAGTGCTAGAACACAGCCCTGTCTAACTCTGTGTTTTATCCTAATCGATCTTCACAGCCAGCAACAGAGTCAAGTACCAGAGTCAAGTACAGCCAGGTCAGCGTTCTCACCTAGACAGATGACGCCATTATCCACTCCGGCACCACCACCAAACCACCAAGAACCCCTCTCCAAAGCTGGAACAAAGTATCAGAGAGCCAGGGGGCGTGGCCAAGATGGCGGCCAATACGGACGCTCAGTGAGGAGCTCCGTCCCGACCCAGGCCAAAATCCTGAAAAACATAATGTGGAGACCATGCTGGCACCCAGCCGCTGCTGCACATGCCTTGTAGGGGCCACCGAGCAGTTGAGGTGGTTCCGGACGCTGGATGTGCTCTGTATCGCGGACGCTATATGAGCGAACAGAGAACGGGAGTCTGGCCCTGTGTGCGACACGGTGAAAAGGCGTGGCGCAGTGGTACTCATGTAATCGAGAGTGCTGGCTGCAGGACTGACAGGAAGCGGAGCCTAGGTATGCACCCAGCCGCTGCTGCATGTATGCTGTGAAAACCGCCTAGCGGCAAGGGAGTGCCCAGACACTGGCTGGAACCTGCAGCCTGGGCGTTGAGTGCGCAGACAAATTACGAGAGGCCAGCTCTGTCCGCGATGTGGAGAGGAAACAATAAGCAAGAACTGGCAGAGAACTGATATCAGGGCCCGAGACAGCGACTGGACGCAGTAAGAGATACACGGCCGGAAGAGGGCAGCGAGCCAGCGGGCTGTGACGCAGTATGCGTGATATAGATTGAGGGCCCCCAAAATGTCCGAGAACAGTGCCTGAGACTCAGCGCAGTACCGAGGCAATACACATAACGCGCCTGTGATACCTGCCAGGGCGAGGAAACTTATACGCCTGACATTCAAGGACGGCCCCAGATCCGAAACTAAGGCATCCGAAGCGCCAGAAGCTGGGAGAAGTGGTGACTGAAGTGGAGGCCTATTCAGTGGCACTGCCGGTAAGGAGAAAGCTTGGGCTAGGACTGCAGTGGCCATCGTGGTAGTGGCTGGAGAGTGCAGAGACATCTTGAATGCATGCCTCTCGCAGAGGAAGTGTGGCGGTCCCTTGAGCTTAACAGTACGGAGAGAGTGCTGATGGCGGGACTGGCTCAGGGATAAGAAGAAAAGCCCAATGCTGCTGAGATCCAAAGGAGCAGACACAAAAGATACAGAGTGAAGGTCTGAACAGGTTGGGATGTGAATGTAGGTAGATACACGTTACTAAGCTCATACTCCACTAAATCACGGGAACTATACCTCCAAGATACTAGCAGCACAGTGACGTTAACCGCTGGAGGGATATGAGACACGGCGATTCAACACCTATAAAAGAGGTCAGTGAACAGTAAAGTAGCCACGGGAGACCTGGTTAGGCGAGTCTCTACAGGAGCAGTGGGGAAAGAAGTTGGGCCGGCACACACCAGCGTCGGATCTTGCTGCCACAGCCACTAGGTGATTGCAGATGGGGAAGACTAAGCCCAAACAGGGGAGTGGACCCCCGGAAGTGGGGGAAGCCTCCCAGGGCCACACAGTTGCTGATATGGAGGGAGCAGATGAACATGGACAATCCATCCATACCCACCTTAACAAAATCCTAGCTGCCATAGCAGACACAAAAGCCACCCTGCAACAAAATATCGGAACAGTTTCGGCGGGTTTGGGTCTACTGCAAGCAGAGCATCATAAGCTAGCTGACAGGATGAAGGAAATAGAAACTGCTCTGGAGGAGGTGCAACCGGAGCAGAAATAGGCAACACAGCAGCTAGACTAACTAACCAATAGGGTGGCGACACTGGAAAAGCAGGCCGAAGATGCAGAAGGGTGCAACCGCCGCAATAACATCAGAGCGGTGGGAATCCCCGAAGGTGTGGAAGGGACTGATATGATGGCGTTTTTGGATCAGTGGCTTCAGAAGACGATGCCCTCAGAGACACTCTCTAAGTTCTTTGCACTCGACCGGGCACATAGAGTTCCATCACGACAGTTGGCGCCTGGACGACCCCCACGACCAGTAGTAGCGAAATTGCTACACTATGTGGACCAAGACGCCATAATTCAACATTCACGAGCACATGGGCCATATATCATAGAAAATAGTAAAGTGGCAGTGTTTCCCGACTTTACAGCAAAGGTGCAATCTCAACGTGCATCGTTCCTGGCAGTTAAAAAGAGTTGAGAGCAGAAGGAATACAATACTGATTGCAGTTTCCAGCCCGACTCTGCCTGCAACTGGAAGGGAAGACACACTTTTCTGACTCCCCTGCAAAGGCTTGGGTTTGGTTGGAAAGTTACAAGACAAACTCCCTCCACACGGACCAGCGACACAACCCCAGAGAAAAGCCCGAGCCTAAAAGGAGGAGGTTACGGAGAACCACACGAGGCTTACTCTGCAAAGGCCTACTTCGTCACAGGCGGCGAGGGAGCGACAAGCGGCCCTTATGGCAGTGGCAGAGGTACTGTCAACTTTGCCGGAAAATGGCAGAATGCCGGAATCCTCGGATCATGGAACTGTACAATCCGACACAGGAGACTCGATGAGGAGTGAAACGAAACTTCCGGTGGTTACCCCGGGGTCTCTGGAAGAACTGATATGAACGGTACTCGAGATGTCTGCAATGTCAGGTGACATGGGTGTAGAGTCAGAGTGTGGTTGTGTACAGGCATTGAGGAACATCTTGAGGGTGGCAACCGGTGGAGTGGTGAGACTAAAAGGGTAGTGATATAACTCATGAAACAAGAGCCCTTAACTCTAACTGGGAGACTATAATGAGACAGCAGGGAAGA
Source organism: Calotriton arnoldi (assembly GCA_963921515.1). Lineage (NCBI taxonomy): Eukaryota > Metazoa > Chordata > Amphibia > Caudata > Salamandridae > Calotriton > Calotriton arnoldi. The sequence goes on from CAWUFW010006799.1 coordinate 430,648, forward strand.
GGGATCGAAATGTTGATAGGTATGGTGCTACTATGGCCCCAATTTGAAGCTTGGGCGGGAACAGGAGCGAAACAGATTTGTCATAGCACCCCCCGACTAGATAGGCGGTACCATGCAATGGTCAGACGCCTTCTATTGCTATAATTTTCCACCTGTTTTTCATGTTTGGGCGGCCAGCTGTTGCGAAACTGCTCTGAGGAGGGGGAGTTGTTGGGTTGTTGTGTTTAGTTCAGGACCAGTGGTGCTCATACAAACTAAGCAAGGGGTGAGGGTGGGGAAACATCAATGGGGAGGGGGAAAAAATGGCTTGACTATATGCCCCGGTTGAATACACATAAATCCCATCAAGAATTTAAGGTTATATCCTGGAACATAAGAGGGATGGGATCTCCTGTTAAACTCAATAGGATACATAGCTATCTTATCCGAATGGGTGCACACGTTGCCATGTTGCAGGAGACCCACTTGACTGCGGAAGAGGGTACCAGACTACACAGGAGGTGGCGAGGGCAGATTTATGCCACCTCTTATTCAGCATTTTCTAGGGGGGGGTTGATATGGGTCAGAGCTGGGGTACCATTTGATGTAACACATACACGCATAGACAAAGAGGGTAGATATGTATTAGTAAAGGGGAGGTTATTGGGCAGGGAGATCATATTGGGGAGCATATATGCACCTAACCACAATCAAATCAGCTTTCTAGAGAAGCTGTCCCCCCCACTTGCCTCGTTGGGCCTGGGGGACCTATTTCTTCGGGGAAACTTTAATTGTGTGGTGAATATTGAATTGGACAGATCTACCCCAACCCCCCCCCCCCCCCACTACATGGTGCAGCAGTACTCAAGCTGGCTTGCAGATTTAGCGAATGGCTGACCCAGTGGGAATTAACGGATGTCTGGAGGGTACAACATGGCACGCAGCGAGATTACTCTTACTACTCGCACTTGTATGACCTCCATACGAGACTGGACCTGTTTCTTTGCTCGGGCCGACTGAGTACGGTAGTGACACACTCCGAATGCCTGGGGCAGACGGTTTCAGATCATAACCCAATATTCCTTAAACTCTGCCCAGTGGCAGAACCGACTGTGGTCCCGACTTGGTGATTTAACACCAGCCTCCTGACAGAAGCACACTTCAAACATTCCCTAGACCTGACAGTTGCAGAAGATTTCCAACACAATGAGGGCTCTACGGCTGCTAGAGCAACAGAATGGGAGGCATTTAAAGTGGTGGTGAGAGGGCACTGTTTAGGCCAAACAGTGGGCCTAAGAAAGGAAATATTGACAGAGTTAACTGAATTAGAAAATACATCACATGACCAAGGCCTCCAACTATCAGGAGATGTACAAATGCACAAAAGAATGGACACCACCAGAACGGAATATAATCGGGCACTAGAGAGGCTGCGAAGCCTCGACCTCCACGAATACCATAACAGGGTGCATGAGGAGGGGGGGGGGTAAGGCCGGCAGGTTGCTGGCGTGGCTGGTGCGGCCTGAATCCAGAGGGGCAGCTATTACTAATATCACGGCCGGAACTGGGGTGAGTTTTTACTCCCTGAAAGCAATAAATGAGGCATTCAGCACATATTATGAACAAGGCTCGCAGGCAGGTCGCTCCCCACGCTGCTGCATGGCTCTGCCTGCATTGTTTTTGCCTAATCCTGTACTTTTCCCCTGTGCCTAACTTGCTTTCTTGCCCAGACTTGTTTTTTTACCCCTGTGCCTAACTTGCTTTCTTGCCCAGACTTGTTTTTATTCCCCTGTGCCTAACTTGCTTTCTTGCCCAGACTTGTTTTTATTCCCCTGTGCCTAACTTGCTTTCTTGCCCAGACTTGTTTTTATCCCCCTGTGCCTAACTTGCTTTCTTGCCCAGACTTGTTTTTATTCCCCTGTGCCTAACTTGCTTTCTTGCCCAGACTTGTTTTTATTCCCCTGTGCCTAACTTGCTTTCTTGCCCAGACTTGTTTTTATCCCCCTGTGCCTAACTTGCTTTCTTGCCCAGACTCGTTTTTATCCCCCTGTGCCTAACTTGCTTTCTTGCCCAGACTTGTTTTTATCCCCCTGTGCCTGTACTTGTTTTCTTGCCTAAACTTGTTTTTTTTTCTTGTGCCCAGTTCTCCCGCGGCCCCCGCCCGTGTTTCCCGCCGCTGCGTCCCTGCGGCCCCGCCCCCCGCTCCCGCCTCCCAGCTGCTCCTCCCTCCCACATCCCCTCATATGGAGGCCGCGCAGCGGCCGCGCCGCTGGCGCGCCGCTGGCGCGCCTAAGGCAAGCCCGGCTGTGCCCGTCCGTGCCTGGACCGCGCCCAGCGCCAGGACCCCGCGAACGCCACGATGCCCGACACCGCTATGATGCCAGATCCCTCCACGCACTCAACACCGGACGATCACACACCTGCTTCCTGGCCGCCCCGAACCGCACCCACTGAGCTTTCACCTGCCGGAACTGCAGCTTCACAAGCATCCGTCCCAGCATGCCGCCGACCAGGAAAGAACCCAACCACCTCAGATGCATCCTTCTCAACACCCGCTCCGCCCGCAAACACACCGTTGAACTCTGGGACCTACTCGACTCAATCTCCCCAGACGTCGCCTTCCTGACGGAGACCTGGCTGAACCCCGCCTCGGCACCCGACATAGCCATAGCCGTCCCGGAAGGCTACAAGATCACCTGCAGGGACCGCACCAACGGAGCAGGAGGAGGAATCGCCATCGTCCACAGGAACACTCTCAGAGTCTCGACCAACACCGACGACACCCTCAGCACCGCCGAACACCTGCACTTCCAGATCCACACCGATCCCAACACCACCCTCAGAGGAACCCTCGTCTACAGGCCCCCCGGACCCCGACCACAGTTCAGCGACTCCATCGCCGACTTCGTCAGCACACACGCCCTCGCCTCCACGGACTACATCCTCCTCGGGGACCTGAACTTCCACCTCGAGAACAACAACGACACCAACTCCACCACCCTGATCGACAACCTAGCCAACCTCGGACTCAGACAACTCGTCACAACACCCACCCACACCGCCGGTCACACGCTTGACCCCATCTTCTCCGCAAGCCCCCACGTCTCCTTCAACCACACCACCGAACTCCACTGGACCGACCATCGCTGCATCCACTTCACCTTCAAGAAACCCACCACGCACCACCGCACCCAACAGATGCCCCGCCGCTGCTGGAGCAAAGTCACCGAAGACCAGCTAACCATCACCCTCACCCAGAGCCCACCCGCCGACCCCACCGACCCCGACACCGCCGCCCGCAACCTCAGACAGTGGATCAACGACTGCGCCAACACCCTCGCCCCGATCAAGAAATCCTCCAACAGTCACACCAACAAGAAAGCCAGCTGGTTCACTGAAGACCTCCGGGCCTCCAAGCAAACCTGCCGAAAGCTGGAGAAGATCTGGCTCCGTGAACGAACACCGGACAGCCACGCAGCCCACAAGAACGCCATCCGCAGACACCATCACCTCATCAGATCCGCCAAAAGGGCCTCCTTCAAAGACCGCCTAGACAACAACGTGCACAACAGCAAAGAGCTCTTCAACATCGTAAAGGAACTCTCCAACCCCAGCTCCAACACCAACGACGTCCCACCCTCGCACGACCTGTGCAACTCGCTGGCCACCTTCTTCCACCGCAAGATCGCAGACATCCACGACAGCTTCAACGCCACGACCGCCCCGACAACCACTGAGACCTCCGCCCCACGACCACCATCCACACCAACCGCCTGCTCTCCTGGACCAACATCAACGACGACGACACCATCAAGATCATGAACACCATCCACTCCGGATCTCCGTCAGACCCATGCCCACACCACATCTTCAACAAAGCCAGCACAGCCATCGCACCCCATCTCCGGAAAGTCATCAACACCTCCTTCGAGACAGCAACCTTCCCGGAGAGCTGGAAGCACGCCGAGATCAACGCCTTACTCAAGAAACCCAAGGCGGAGCCCAAGGACCTCAAGAACTTCCGGCCCATCTCCCTGCTCCCGTTCCCGGCAAAGGTCATCGAGAAGACCGTCAACAAACAACTGACCCGCTACCTCGAGGAGAACAACATCCTGGACCCTTCCCAGTCCGGGTTCCGCAGCAACCACAGCACCGAGACTGCCCTCATCGCCGCCACCGATGACATCAAGTCCCTGCTGGACAACGGAGAAACGGCGGCCCTCATCCTCCTGGACCTGTCAGCCGCCTTCGACACGGTCTGCCACCACACACTACGAACACGCCTCCACAACGCCGGGATCCAAGAGAAGGCCCTGGACTGGACCACCTCCTTCCTCTCCGGCAGAACACAGAGCGTCCGCCTTCCCCCTTCCGCTCCGAAGCCACCGAGATCATCTGCGGCGTACTCCCAGGGCTCTTCCCTCAGCCCAACTCTGTTTAACATCTACATGGCACCGCTCGCCCACGTCGCCCGTCGGCACGACCTCAACATCATCTCCTATGCCGATGACACCCAGCTGATCCTCTCCCTCACCAAGGAACCCCACACCGCCAAAACCAACCTTAATGAAGGCCGTCGCTGAATGGATGAGGAACAGCCGACTGAAGCTGAACTCGGACAAGACGGGGGTCCTCATCCTCGGATCCACCCCTTCGGCCTGGGACGACTCCTGGTGGCCGACCGCACTGGGAACCGCCCCAACACCCACCGACCACGCACGCAACCTAGGGGTCATCCTCGACTCCACCCTCTCCATGACTAAACAGGTCAACGCCGTCTCCTCCACCTGCTTCAACACCCTCCGCATGCTCCGCAGGATCTACAAGTGGATCCCCACTGAAACGAGAAGAACGGTCACCCAGGCCCTCGTCAGCAGCAGGTTGGACTACGGAAACGCCCTCTACGCAGGAGCCTCGCCAAACTCCTGAGACGGCTCCAACGCATCCAGAACGCCTCTGCACGCCTGATCCTCGACATCCCTCGCCGCAGCCACATCACATCACACCCCACCTGAGAGACCTGCACTGGCTCCCGGTCAACAAGAGGATAACCTTCAAACTCCTCACCCACGCACACAAGGCACTCCACAACACCGGACCAACGTACCTCAACAGACGACTCAGCTTCTACACCCCCACCCGCCAGCTCTGCTCCGCCGACCTCGCCCTCGCCACTGTCCCCCACTTCCGAAGAGCAACCTCCGGTGGCAGATCGTTCTCCCACCTCGCCGCCAAGACCTGGAACACCCTCCCCATCCACCTACGGCAGACCCAAGACCTGCTGACCTTCAGAAAACTCCTCAAGACCTGGCTTTTCGAGCAGTAGCAGCATTCCCCACCCCAGCGCCTTGAGACCCTCACGGGTGAGTAGTGCGCTTTACAAATGATATGATTGATTGATATGCGGCCCCGGACGCCGTACTAATAGAGGACATAAGGGAGTTCTTGTTGCCTCTGCAGCTACGGACGTTAGACCCCCCAGGCACAGGCAGAGTTGGGAGGCCCAGTGACGACTCATGAAATAAAGGGAGCTATTCGAGAGATGGCATCAGGGAAGACTCCGGGATCGGATGACTTACCAGTAGAATTTTATTTGACAATGGCACATACACTAGCCCCTAAATTAGAAGTGGTGTATGCTGAGGCCCTGGCAGCAGAGATACAATGGTGATACCATTACCAAAAACAAGTCAGGCTGGGGCACAAGTATCAGGGTTTCGTCCCCTTTCCATGTTAAATGTCAACTTTAAAATATTGAGCAAAGTGTTAGCATCTCGACTCCTCCCGCATATGCAACACCTGGTCCACCCAGACCAGAAAGGGTTCATTCCAACGAGGGCTACATCGGACAATATTCATAGACTTTTTCATATCATGCATCCCCCAGACGGGAAGGAATATCCAGAAGCGCTGACAATGTCTAACAATCTGGAGAAAGCCTTCGACTCGATAAGATGGGACTTCTTATATGCTACGATGGCCAGAATGCGGTTGGGAGAGGGGTGGATAAGGTGGGTGCAACTATTGTACACAACTCCTACGGCCAGAGTGAAGGCAGGAGGGACGATATCACAATCATACAGTAAATTTAGGGATACAAGGAAGGGGTGCCCCCTTTCCCCACTTTTGTTTGCCCTGGCTATTGAGCCCCTAGCGGAATTGTTCAGAATGAGTGGTCCTCTAAATGGTATGCAATTAGGGGGAAGAAACCATATTATCTCGCTGTATGCAGACGACCTTTTGGTATACTTGGGGGATGGGAGTCTGGGAGTGACATGGGTGCTGACCCTCTTGGAGTCGTATTCTGTAGTGGCCGGGTTAAGATTAAATAAAACAAAAATGCACATATTCCCGCTACATGGAGAGGAACAGCGCCCAGTTAACCTGCCTGCGGATTGGACCTGGGCTCCCCGGTCCTTTAGGTACATCGGAATACAAGTGTACCGCGAGATAGAAGACTTGAGAGAAGGAAACTTAAATCCAGCCCTGCGGTCCCTTAAGGCGTGCGTCCCGTTTTGGCGCTCACTTAGATTGCCCACGAAGGCTAGGATTGCGCTGACAAAAATGATTATACTCCCCAGACTGTTGTATTACTTCGTGAATTTGCCAGCGATAATTTTGCCCTCGTGGTTCAACGGACTTAATAGACTAGTGAGAGAGCTTATATGGGACGGGGGCGACATAGAGTATCATTGGCAACATTGCAGAGAACTCCGGAGGAAGCGGGAGTGGGGGCCCCGGACTTCGAGTTATATTATTTATCGGCCCAATTGCAGTGGATGGCGCAGTGGTTGGACGGTTAGAGTCTAGAACTTTTGCATGTAGAAAACATGGTCATTACCCGGGAGCATTTATTGGCTGGGCTGCTACATCCCTTGATGACTATTCGAGAACCCAGGATACTCCTGCGAGCAGCATTATATAGCTGGAAAAGATGTTGCAGACGTACGAGGGGAATCCCACTATTCACACCGTGTTTGCTCTTGATAGGGCTCCCGGTAGGGAAGCCCCCCACCATGCTAATGGGTGCCCAGATGGCTAGCTGGATGGAGGCTGGAGTGACAACGGTAGGAGATTGCTATCAAGATCGGATGCTGATTTAGCTGGAAGACTTCCTGATAAGGTATGATCTGGCAGGTGGCCAATTCCTTACCTATCAAGCAGTAACTAAAACACTTAAGGACTTATGGGGCGGGGCTCGACTGGAACCACAAACTCACGAAACATTACAAGTGTTGGTAACTCTAGGATCTGCCAGGCATCTGGTGAAATGGCACTATAGGGCATTGATTGGTGCGGTGAAAACCCCCCTGGAACGGTTAAGAGCAAGATGGAACACATCGGTGGGGCGGGACCTACAGGACAAGGAATGGTCTCAGGTGCTGAGAGGCCTGAAACAAATATCTAGGAACGCGGCATTAAAACTTATTCAGTGCAAGTACGTGCATTGTGTTTATTTGACACCCCATTGATTAAATGTCATGCATGGAGGGGAAACCCGAGGATGCCCTAGATGTGCTCAACTAGACGTGGGGTTTATACACATGACGTGGGGGTGCGCACTGTTGCAGAGATTCTGGGAGGCAGTGCTGACGCAGGTCAATGTCACTCTGGGGCGCCAGCTTACATCTACGGTATAGATATGTCTCCTGGGACTGTTCCCCCGGCCGAAAGCTAAACAGGTGGGCTCCCGCTTTGTACATCTAGCCCTAGTTCTGGCATGTAGGCAGATTGCTAGGAGCTGGCAAACACCGATGGGTTCCTCAGTGATGATATGGGAAAAGATAGTAGACAACTGGGCCAGGACGGAGGAAAGGGCCATACAAAGGGAAGAGGCGAGAGGGATTCGCAAGCATCCCATCGCTGAGTTATGGACAGAAATCTTGAGGGCCTGGGTGTGCAGGAAAGATGAACACAATAATGTCCAGGGAGTCACGGAAGAGAGTATAGATGGAGACGGCGATTCTTCTGGAGGGGAATGAATACTGAAAGGAATATATTCCCTCACACGTAAGCCCCCTAAAAAACCTGCTTATACTCCAAAACAGAGCATGAAGGAAATATATAGAACACCACTGGACAGTTGTATGTTGCATAAGTTACCAAAGAATTGGGAACATTTGTTTGTTTGTTTTCTATTAACTAGATATGGAGTCGGTAAATGTACATATTAATAGCTCCTTATGTCAAAACAAATAAGTAATTGTATTAAGATAAAAAGGAATCAATGAACAGCATTATAGAACAAATGTACTGGTGGAGAAAAACATCCAAAGATGGAATGTATGACAGTTAGGGGGTAATAACAGAAGTAATAAGTGGGTATATTGAAGATGTATAGGATGATACGTTGTCAAACGGATAATTCCTGGATATATGTCATGTTGGAAGCTTGTCAGAAAAATGCTAATAAAAACATATCTAAAAAAAAGTATCATAGAGCCAATGGACCAACGCTTTCAAGTCCTCCCCTCCAGACACCTCAACCAACCTAGAAGAAGCTGTAAAGAACTTCTCCGCCTGGATCAACGACTGCTCCTACAGAGGCACCCCCATCAAACCCTAAAGACCCAAGAGACCTTCCAAACAAGCCGGCTGGTATGCCGTGGAGCTAAGAACTACAAAACACAACTGCAAGCATCTGGAAAGAAGATGGAGCAACAGCAAGGACACCACAAACTGAGCATCCTACAAAACATTGCTCAACTAACACCACCAACTCCTGAAAAGGATGAAGATGAGTGCCCTTTCCAAACACATCAAGGCCATTGCCAACCACAACAAAGAGCTATTCAACATCGCCAGAGAGTTCTCCAACCCATCAGCCTCCGAAAACATCATCACCCCCTACCAGGAACACTGCGACTCCCTTGCGGACTTCTTCCACGACAGATCACCAACATCTACAAAAACATCGAGCCCCATCATACCGCCACCAACATCCCCAGCCTCATCGCTCCCACTGAGGCAAACCCCAACTATCTGCTAACCATCTGGGACCAGCTCACTACTCAAAACACCACTGCCATCATGAACTCTGTCCACTCAGAAGCACCGATGGACCCCTGCCCCCACCACATCTTCAACCTCAGAAGCAAGATGATCAGCAACAAACTCACCAACATCCTCAATGCATCCAACGCCATGGCCACCTTCCCCAATGAATGGAAATACGCTGAAGTCAAACCCCTCCTCAAGAAACCATTTGCCAACCCCGGCAAGCTCAAGAACTTCTGTCTTATCTCTCTGCTCCATTTCTCCAACAAGTTCCTTGAGAAAGCCATCAACCTCCAACTCCCAGAACACCTGGAGAACAACAACCTTTTGGACATATGCCAGTCTGGATTCCTCACAAACCACAGCTCTGAAACCACCCTTATTGTCAACACCGACGACATCAGAGCCTCCTTGACCGAGGAGAAACAGCAGCTCTGATCCTCCTCAACTTTTCAGCAGCATTTGACACCATGTGTCACCACACCCTTATCAAGAGACTCCACCACCTCAGAATCCGAGGAGATGCCCTAAGATGGATCGCCTCCTTCCTCACTGGAAGAACCCAAGAATCCGCCTGTCTCCCTACACCTCCTAACACAAAAGCATCATCTGCGGCCTCCCTAAAGGCTCATCTCTCAGCCCCACCAAGTTCAACATCTACATGACCTACCTTGCCGACATCATCAGAACCCATGGACTAAACATAATTGCCTACACCGATGACACCTAGCTCATCCTCTCGCTATCTGAAGAGCCTTTACCACTAGGGCCAACTTCCAACGGTGCATGACGAGCATCGCAAACTGGATGAAAGACTACTGCCTGAAACTCAACACAGAAAAAACAGAAGTACTGATCTTGGGAACAACACCTCCCAATGGAACGACTCCTGGTGTCCTTCCAAACTGAGTCCCTCACCCACGCCAACAGACCATGCCTGCAATCTTGGCATCATCCTGGACCGCAAACTTAACATGAAAAAACAGATCAACGCAGTCTCTCCCGCCTGCTTCTTCACTCTTCACATGATCTGCAAGATCATCAATAGCTCCCAGTCAACACCAGACAAATCGTTATCCAAGCCGGCTGTTCGACTGAGCCAGTGCATCAAGATCCTCAGCACCTGGATACCCTCACGGGTGATTAGCTGCGCTCTACAAATCAAGATTGATTGATTGATTTATAATAGGCTCTGTCAATTGCCCATTTTCGCCCCACCTCACTTTGGCATACTTTTCTGAGTGCAGCTGCACCAGGATGTTCAGTAAATTTGCAGGGATACCCAATTCATCAAGGACCTTCCATAGCGTAGATCTAGGAAGCAGGTCAAAGGCGGCTCGCAAATCGGCAAAGACAACATACAGATTGCCCTTGCTGATTACCTACGTCTTCCAAAAAATACAGGTAAAACGGAAGACCTGGTCTATGGTGCTACAGTTGCTCCTAAAACCCGCTAGAACTCGGATAACACATTGTGTGCTTGGATCTACTCCTGAAAATGGGCAAGAACTTGTTGACAAGATATATATAACCCTTCTGGCCAGCCCTAACACTCAGTGGCTGACAGCCAACTATAGCTTAATCATCATACATTCACATAAGAGATGTATGCTAGGGGCCTTGTCCATCACCAAGTATCAGCGATAAAACAGTCATCAGGCATGGAATAAATAAAGAGATCTGTTACATACAGATGGCCAACCCGAGGACTCTTATCTAGTCCAACACTGCAGGTCCCAAGTAGCTTCAGACTATGACTGCTACTTTACATCTCAAAATGACATTCAGACTTGCGATGACAGTAACAAAGCCCATAACAGCAGATCTCCTTCACTATTTATCTCTCCAACCATGCCTGCTAAGGACCAAAATCTTTCAATAAAATACGAGGTTGAACAACCCAGTGCAGTAACCAGCTAAGTAGATTATGATCATAGCAAATATCATAAAGGGACCTGCTCAAAGCTGCCAGCCTGCTGTAAACCATAAACCACACATCTCTCTCACGGATCACTGACAAAATATCGAAGGTCAAAAAATCGACCTACAAAAATATCGCAACAAAAGTATCGATATCAATAATATCGAAATCCTATCTACAACATGGTAAGTACAAAAATATCGAAAAAACAATATCGATTATCAAAAATATCGTTATAAAAAATATCGTTTTTTTTTTGTTAATAATATGTAAAATAAACTAAATAATACTTATAATTAAAATAAACATAGTTAAAAATATTTTATAATTTTTAAAATTAATAAGTAACATATATAATTAAATAAAACATTAATTAAACATATACATATAATATATAATATATATACTTACTTTATAATGAGTTTCAATAATTATTTTAATAAATTATAAATTATTAAAAAATATTATAAATTACAAATACATCTATACCCATAAAACAATAACATAAATAAAAATTAAATAATTATAATAACAAATTAAAAAATTAAATTTACTTTTAATATTTTGAAAATTAATGATATACTATATTAACTAAAATAATACAAAAAATATTAAATAGCGTAGGGAATAAAACTACTATTACAATCCCCAAAAAACAACAGTAAGAAAAATGTTGGATAGCGTAGGGGTAAAATTACTATTCCCACTCCAGAGAGTGCAACAGTAGGGAAAGTGTTGGATAGCGTAGGGGTAGAAATTACTATTCCCACTCCAGGGAGTGCAACAGTAGGGAAAGCGTTGGATAGCGTGAGGGTAAAAATTACTATTCCCACTCCAGTGAGTGCAACAGTAGGGAAAGTGTTGGATAGCGTAGGGGTAAAAATTACTATTCCCACTCCAGAGAGTGCAACAGTAGGGAAAGTGTTGGATAGCGTAAGGGTAAAAATTACTATTCCCACTCCAGAGAGTGCAACAGTAGGGAAAGTGTTGGATAGCGTAGAGGTAAAAATTACTATTCCCACTCCAGTGAGTGGAACAGTAGGGAAAGTGTTGGATAGCGTAGGGGTAAAAATTACTATTCCCACTCCAGGGAGTGCAACAGTAGGGAAAGTGTTGGATAGCGTGGAGGTAAAAATTACTATTCCCACTCCAGTGAGTGCAACAGTAGGGAAAGTGTTGGATAGCGTAGGGGTAAAAATTACTATTCCCACTCCAGTGAGTGCAACAGTAGGGAAAGTGTTGGATAGCGTAGGGGTAAAAATTACTATTCCCACTCCAGAGAGTGCAACAGTAGGGAAAGTGTTGGATATCGTAGGGGTAAAAATTACTATTTCAACTCCAGAGAGTGCAACAGTAGGGGAAGTGTTGGATAGCGTAGAAGTTACAAATAACATACTTATAAATAAATTAATTTTTTTAAATAATTAATTAATCGTTAAATAACTCTAAACTATTTACCAATACCAATAAATTATTATTAAAAACATAATTACCAATAGAAAATTTAGTAACAATAAATTAACAATAAATACCAATAAATAATAATTAATAAATATTAATTACTAAATAATAAACATTGAACAATAAAATATTTTTAATAACAAAAAACATATAAATTATTAAAACTTAATTACCAATTAACTAATATTAAACAATTAAATGCTTTTTTATACCAATAATAAATAAACATTAATTATCAATTAATAAATAATTCTCAATATATTAATTAAATTTATCAATAAATAATATTTAATAATATTTAATTACCAATTAATAATAATTGATTACCAATTATCAATTAATTAACAATAATATAATTATCAATACCAATTAATTAAAATAAATTATAAGTTAATTACATTTAAATTACATGATAATCAATTAATGAATTAATAAAAATTAATCACCAATTAATAAAAATTAATTACCAATTATTAATTAATTAACAATTATATAATTATCAATAACAATTAATTAAAATAAATTATAACTTAATTACAATTAAATCACTTCCCACCCTATTCCCCTATAAACCCACAACCCGCTACAGAACTTAAACGCAAAAAATAATTAAAATTAATTTATAATTCCTAAAAATTAATAATTAATTTAGTATAATTAAATTACTTCCCACCCTATTCCCCTATAAACCCACAACCCGCTACAGTACAAAAAAAACCAATTAACTTAAAAAAAATTTTTATTGACATATAAAAATTGTATACATATATTTTTAAACAAGTAGAACACTTAACAAAAACACATATAACACATACATATTAAAAACATAACAAAATACATAACAATAATACAAATATCGATATTAGTAACATCGATATTAAAAAATTCGATATAACTTACCTTAAGGTCGATATTCTGTCCATCGATATTCTGTCCCTTCGATATTTTAACTTCGATATTTTTGTATATCGATATATTATTTTCGATATTTTGTCTGCGCACCCTCTCTCACACCTTACACCATATTGATAAGCACTGTGTCCCATAACATGGTAATAGCACCTCCGTTGTTATCCTGCACAACATAAAAACAATTCTCACATAGGATCAGAAAAAAAGACATCCTTCCGCCCACACATACTACATGGCTTAACTTGCTGCCCTTGTAGTCAAGTGCTTCAGTGCCCCATATAGGGTGAGTAAGCGCTATAGAAAGGCTGCAGTACAATCAATACCATACATGTGCAATTGGTTTTGCCCTACTAATCCCACTGTGTTTCCACCTTTGGTGGCACTCTCTCGTATGCAAGTCTAACATGGACTAGTCACTGCCTGAACTGGATAAGGTATGTTATCTGGTCCATGTGTCATGCAGGCCAATGGGACATGACATAATCCGTGTAATTTCAAGTTTATTTATCTATTTATTTAGTTAGCCGTTTTATAGGTAAATTTGAAGTATTTTTTGTTTGCCCAGAGAATTGGGAGGCAAAACAATATGGAGTGTTCAGTTGATCAATACAGCCTATCTGAATGATTGGAAAACAGTCAGCCAGCATCCTTTGATTGCGAAATTCAGAATGGATTCGGGAAAAGGCTTTCTTAAAAAGAGTTCAGCTTTAAGATTGTTTATAGAATCGGAGGTAGTTTGATTCAGCTCTGATTTGGGGGTCAGGGCATTCTACAGTTTAAAAGGCCCACATTTTGGTGTGTAGGCCCAGAGAAGCCCCTGAATACGTCTGGGTGCCAAACTCAGTTGTTTATTTACAGTGTCCTTTGTCACATCAGGGAAAAAGAAAAAAGAAAACGGCAGCAATCTCAGGTACTAAACATGGCTGAAATCTTAGCCACTACAGATGCAGAACTACTAAGAACTGCATTCTTAGACACTACAGAAAACTACTCTCTCAGGCACCATAGATGGCAGCACTGTCTATCACTAGAGATGGTTGCGCTTGCAGGCACTGAAGAGAGGGCATCTAAGGCAGTCCAGGTGTTATCTTTTTTTAAAATATATTTATTGTGTTTTACAGCAAATACAATGTGTATCTAAACTGTTCCCCCCTCCCACACTCTACCCAAGAAGGAGCGAGCTACAGATTAATCTGTAAATGTCTAACGAATTCCAGCAGTAATACAGTAAAAGCAAATACCAGAGATCATCAGAAATATAGGCAACAGTGCAAATAAGTTAACAATAGGATGCCCTTATGGTTCAACCTCGATAATATTTGTTTCCGTTGTTGAATCATCTATAATTTGCTGCAATTGTATCTCCGCCATTTCCCATGCCATCCTACCATCCAGACTCTGCCAAGTACCAACCAATTTATGTCTCACCCCACATTCAGCACGCATCCATCGTACGTACTCCTGCAACCAGTGCTTACTAGTGGGTAGTCTGGGTGTTATCCAACATCTCGCTATACTTTTCCTTGCGACCACTAGCCCCAATTCAGTGATTTTTTTATGCATGTTCGGTCAATTTTGTGCGAGGTACCAAGCCTAGTAAACATAACTGAATAGACCATTGCAGATGTAAGGCAGTCAAATCTTTAAGTGTCTTTACAACTCCCTCCTAGAAGTTTTGTATCCATGGATATTCCCACCACATATGTATATATGTCCCTGTAGCTTGCTTACATTTGGAGCAGCTATCTGGTATAGAGGACTCTATTCTATGCAACCAACTCGATGTAACATAATGCCTGTGCATACATTTCTAGTATATCAGTTTAAATCTTGCACTGTGGGACACTTTCCTGCAATGATTAAGGACGTGGGTCTAGTCTCTATCCCGCAATGCTTCACCAGTATTTGTTTCCCACTGTAGCCTCAATGCACCTATATGAGGCGCGTCCTTCGGCAGAAGCAGCGTGTAGAATCTAGTAATTAATTTACCTTCTTCTCCCATGTGGTCAAGGTGTTAGCTTTAATATCATCAACTGTTTCTCACTTAACAGAATTCAGAGGATATGTCATATGTTGATAGGATTCTGCAAAATGAATGGGAGACCCAAACACTAGCAGTGGTGTAATTTCATCTGAAATATGGTGAGGTCAGGTTCACTGTAATCGGGCACCCAGGCAGCAATCCACACAAAAAATGCAGTATTAATGACTGGCAAATAGTTTTTATGCCTAAATATTATTGGATGTATAATGAAGACTATAGAAAGCACATTGGACTAACAACTTGAGAGTCAAGCTGGCATCACTTGTAGGGAAGGTGCAAAAAATGCACTGCAATACTTTGGGAGTGTGTTTCAGGCTCTTTATGCAATAGGTAAAAGGGTTGCCTCTGTACCAAAAACGGTCACTTTGTTCCAAGTCCTAATTTCTCATTTGATGAACCATAACAGTTCACTCCCATAGTGTGAAATCCTCAGCTGACTAAGGGCCTGATTACGAGTGGGTCATTAATTTCCAGCACCTGAATAAACTCCTTTTTACGCAAAAGTCAGAATGACATGTTAAGTGTTATTTACCGTATCTGATAGTTAAATTTGTTAAATTTCAGTAGGTCAAACCTGCCAAAATGTAACATGGGAAAAGCATACTGTATTTACCATATCATGTGGATTTTGGTGCATTAAACACCAAAATCTGCATGTTATTCCCCAGGAACTCATAATAGGTGCTATTTATCATACCTGATAAATAACATACCCTGTGGTATCGTTATTCATCAGGTGCGATAAATAGCTCCTATATTCGTAATCAGGCCCATGGTGTTTTCTGGAATTAAATGCACCAACCTAATCTTAGTAGGCATTACTTGTGGCAGCTCCTAATAGGACAGTTTTGCTGGGCTGCCATTTTTATATTTAACCATGCATAGGAGGCTCACATGACCTATCCCTTCCCTCCTACCCCTCGGGTAGACCAGTTTTTCATGGAAATGGCAACACACTTCTGTTCTTGTCAAGGACAAGTGTTAGTGTATGGTCAAACAGCTTACCTTTTTTCCTGAGCATGAATGTTTTTCAGTTATAGAGAAATTGTTTAAAAAGACAAAATTTATATACTTGTCTACTTAATAATGCGGCATGAAATATGGCATTGTTCATAGTTATGTACTGGGACAATTTCTTTAGGTTGGTTGCAAACATGTAACATTAGCATGCCACAGAGACAGGCTTACTTACATCTTGACTGGTGCAAATTAATTTGTGAAAACTCTGAAGTTCCCAAATTTTTGAAAGATTTAGGTTTGTGTATCAAACATCTCTGTTTTCCCAGTACTAGATGTCACAGCATGGTGAACTTGGGAAAGCCTCCAGCAGTGCACAGAACAGGTGTCACTAGCAGCAGGAGCTTAAGCAAAGTGACCGTTGGTGTACACGCATGTCAGGTATATTGTGCTATAGCTATAGTTATATAACATACTGAATATCTATAAAAGACATGTTAACGACCCGGTGCTGAATAATATATGTTTATCTCTACCTAACTCAATAGTGTTCATTTCATCAATCTCGGAAAGAGCAAAGGCTAAATGGACCCTTAGGATTTTAACCTGTGACCAAGATGGATTCATAGAGTGTGAAGATTAGTCCCCAAGTTATTTGAAGTCTCCTAGTGTGAGAGCCATTTGTTCTATTCCAGCTAGTGTTACATATGAAACAAAGTTAAAAAAACTCGCTATGCAGTTTTTTAACATAATGTCCTCAGTCCTGCGAAGGGTTCCCTATCCATACTGCTTTTGAACATATCAGCACTCTTCTTGTATAATGGAATCAGCTTAAAAGCACCTACTACTGATTTTTTATTGTTTTACCCAATTGATGAATCTCTGTGTCAACCTTTGCCATTTTTTGGACTTAAACCATATCCAATTTAGGAGAGAACCTGTTTATAGCGTTTCATTAATTGGGCAATCTATTTCTGATACTTATTATGTTAAGTCCATTAAAGAACCTCAAGCAACTTCGCTATGCATCTATTTTGGGTATTGTCTGGAGAATTTGTGACTCTATAAGTGAAATTCTGAAAAACGTTATTTTGCTTTGGTAAAACATTTAATATCTTATGTCTTGATATCAGCTTCTAGCAAACCAAGGACCTGATGTACAGCATGATTTTCCCTATTCCATGTTTATGGAGAAGTGCTTTCATGCACAAGAGTGTTAGTTACTCACATAGCTGTGTGTTTCACACGTGTAGTGGGATGGACACGTTTTGTGCAGTTGCCAGTGAACAGCTGGAAACACCGCATCCAGAGGTGTGCTGCCTTAGTTCAATAGAAGATTTGCCCACAAACTTGGTTCTCTGCAAAGGCTGATAGGAAGGGTGGATAGTCAGTAGTCGCATATTAGCAAAGCCTGATATGTAGCTGACTTTAACTCAGCTCTTAAAGTCCAGATTGAAGAAATGTTCCTATATACCTCCTCAGGCCCCAAATAGACTGGTCCAAATTGCAAAAGAGAGTTGGAGAAAAAGGAGATATGTTGTGTGTAGAGGCATATGAACAGAATAAACGAAACACACATTTTGTTCCCCAACAGTGACTCAAAAGCAAGAATCAATGAGGGTGCAGACTAGCCATAACAATCACTCAATAAATAAACCTCCTCCAGGCAGCTTGGTGTATAATGCTGCTTTTAAGTGTATACTTTAATATGGCTTGAAAACATGAAGAGTCAAGTGCCTGTTAACTCTGTACACCAATCATCACGAGTTTATTATTTTGTATAATGCCTAACAGATCTGCTTATAGATGCTTCAGAGCACTCCAAGACACCAAACACAGAGGACATAAGATTTCATACATCTCAGTGTAGGCTTAGAGTGGTGCATTCGCAATGCAACCTTTTTCAGCTAACAACATCCGCCTCTGCACTCACCCACCTAGATTTTTTTTTTTTTTTAAACTTTTTTATTCATCAAAATTTATAACATTACAGTGCAGATTTGCAGTATTATTGTACAATCACAATGTATTTTCCTTACAGTCCCATAGGTCTACCATATTACACTATTACATATATAGTTTCACAACCTTACGTGTCTTCCTCCGAGTCTGTCTCATCTTCTGGGGGGGTACAAATGTCCCCTCTGTGCGTGTTCCACTTTCCCCACACCTTAGCCCACTTGCGAGGGCATTTCCTATTTATAAACGTGGCTTTCTCCGCCACCATGGTCGTATCCATGTCTCTATCCCACTGTATTATTGTTGGCATTATTCATGCTCCCCACTTCTGCGCTATGTTTCGTTTGGCTATCGTCATGCCAGTCGTGGCCCAAAGGCGTTCTGTATGGGTGAGGTTTGTCGGGCCACATACATTAAGAAGGCAGCACTGGGGTTCAAGTGGAACCTGTTTCCCCGTGACTTCTGCAATTGTACCTACTACTTCCTCCCAATAAGACATTAATTTAGGGCAGTCCCACAAGGTGTGGTAAAAGGTGCCTATATCCCCGCAGAGGCGCAGGCAGCTTGGGTCAGGAGCTCTCCCCATCTTGTGTAATACCGTCCGTGTGTAGTAGGTTCTATGTAGTATTTTGAACTGCACCAGACGTAGTCTAGAGGAGATTGCCACCTCTTTAGGCGAGGCTAGTGCCTCACACCAGTCCGGGTCGTGCATATCTCCAACGTCAGACTGCCAGAGTTCCCTGAGTCTGAGTAGTGGGTCTGGTCGATTGTTAATAATTTTTTTATATGTCAGTGAAGTCGGTCCTCTAGGGGGGAGGCTTCCGGGAGCATCGTGGCTTCCGGAAGGGCTGCCTCAATTGCATGTTTGATTTGGAGATATCGGAATTTTTCGCCTGGAACCATAGAGTACTGCTCTTGCAAGTGGGTGAAGCTGACTACTTTTCCAGTCTGCCAGAGATCCCCAAGCTGGGAGATACCGATTAGATCCCATTTATGGAATCCTTTACTATTGCCCAGTGTTCCCAGTTTACGTGCGTCCCACAGGGGTGTGTGTTTCGTGAGTTTTCCGGTCCAGCCCAGGTGTCTGTTCACAGTGTGCCAGACGCGGACGGTGTGCGCCGCTGGGCCAATAAGGTGTCGGGCTTTCTGAGTGTTGTACAGCGCTCTATTGAAACCTCCCTTTCCCAAAGTCATTCTGTCAAGGTGATAAGCTGGGTCCGAGTCTGGCATGTGGAGCCACTGATTAATAACCGCAAGCTGTGAGGCCCAGTAGTAGGCCTTGATATCCGGGAGGGCGATCCCGCCGTCATACCAACTTCTCACCATTTTTGTCGCTGCCACTCTCGCTGGTTTGATGTCCCAAAGGAGGGCTGCCACCTCTGAGTTTACCACTCTGAAATATGAGTCAGGGACTGGGTAGGGGGTGTTGTGTAGGGCATACAGAAATCTGGGCAGGGCCATCATTTTAAATAGAGCCGCTCTTCCTAAAAGGGAGAGTGGCAGCGTCTTCCAATGCCGTATATCGCTTTTAAGTCGTTGCAGAGGGGGTTGTAAATTAAGTGTTAAGAATGTGTCGCAGTCAGAGGTTATATATATTCCGAGATACTTAAAGCTGTCCGTGATTATTTGAACCTTACATCCTCTTGGGAGACGTGGGGGCTGGCCATGTAATATGTAAAGCACCGACTTATCCCAGTTGACGGCATATCCGGAGACGGAGCCGTACTTCGCGCATATATTAAGTATCGCTTGTAGCGATCTCGTAGGTGAGGAAATATATAATAACACATCGTCCGCATATAAGGAAATACGATCTTCCCATTCCTCCCTCCATTTTAACCCGCGAATCATGTGGTCCCATCGTATCCATGCCGCCAGCGGTTCAAGAACTAGCGCGAACAATAAGGGTGACAATGGGCAGCCCTGCCTCGTCCCCTTGCCCAGGGTGAATTCCCTTGAAATGTGACCATTAGCAACGACATGTGCCACCGGGTCAGTATACAATAAACGTACCCAAGAGCAGAACTTCCGTCCGAAACCCAGGTGTTGAAGGACCGCAAATAGGAAGGCCCACTCCACCGAGTCAAAGGCCATTCGCGCGTCTAAGGAAAGGACCGCAGCGTCTTCCTGGATAGTGTGTTTACGACCTAATACTCCATGGAGACATCTAAGATTCAGGGCCGTGTTTCTGCCGGACATAAAGCCCGATTGATCCGGGTGTACCAATGCACGAAGATGCGGGGTCAGTCTGAGCGCTAGTGTCTTGGCTAAAAGTTTCCCCTCTGCGTTAATTAAGGAGATTGGGCGATATGACATGCATTCCTCTGCTGGTTTTCCAGGCTTATGGATGGCCACTATAGTGGCCAGCCGTTGATCTTTAGGGAGCTTTCCTATATCACGACTGGTTTCGAACATTTTTAGCAAATATGGGGCTATCTTCTCCGACGTTTGTTTGTATAGCTCTATCGGGATCCCGTTGGGACCCGTGGCCTTGCCCGATTGTATTTTAGAAATGGCCATTCTAAGTTCGTCTACTGTGATGTCTGCTTCTAGATTGTCGGCTTCCTGCGTTGTGAGCCGAGGCATCCGAATGTCATGGATGAATGCAAGCGCGTCTTTACTGTAGTGGTATTTGTGGAGGTGTAGATTTGTTCATAGTGTTGTGCTAGTGTGTCGACTATGTGTTGCGGGTCTATCGTGAGTGTACCGTCGTTGGTTCTGATCTGTGCTATCCATCTACGCGCCCGTTCTTTTTTGTCCAGCCAGGCAAGCAGTTTACCTGCTTTGTCTCCGGACTCATAGACCCTATGCTGGACCGCTTGCAAATGGCACTGGGTGGCAGCCCAAAGCTGTTCTTTGTAGTCTTGTGTTTTAATGCGTAGGGCATGTGTTGTCTCGTCAGTGGGGGAGGCTACATGTTGGGATTCCAGGTGGTGCACTTCCTGCTCCAAGGTCTCTATGTCTTTTCGTTTTTCCCGTTTGTGCCCCTCAATAATGGAGATCGCTTGGCCTCTTATTACTGACTTGTAAGCTTCCCACAGCGTCAGAGAAGAGGAGACTGATGCCTCATTTTCTAGGAAATATTGTGTGGTCGTCTTTGTTAAAGATTTCTTGATCTTAGTATTTAGGAGGAACCCTGGACAGATGGGATAAATGCGTCTCTGAGTAGCACAGTGTGCACGTATCTCTGTCTTTACCGGGGAGTGATCAGATATTCCCCTGGGTAAGTGTGTGGTCGCCCCCATCCTCCCTAGATCATTCATGGCCGTTAGTATACAATCTATACGGGAGAGGCTATTATGCGCTCCCGAGTGAAATGTATATTGTCTCATCGTCGGGTTTTGAAGCCGCCATATGTCTAGTAAGCCGTGTGCCTCCAGAAAATCGGTCAGTGGGGAACTGGTACGATGTTGCGGTCGGCTAGGTGTGCAGTCTAGTACGTCATTTGCTGTCATATTAAAGTCCCCTCCTATTAGTAGATCCCCGTCTGGTAGGGTGAGGAGGAATTTGCCCAGATCTTGGAAAGCGGGGGAGTGCAGAGCCGGAGGGATGTAAACCGATACTATATTAAACATTCGACCCTCCCATTGAATCGATAAGGCCGCGAATCGTCCTTGGTCATCTTTAAAGGTGCGGTGAACAATAAGGGGAAATTGTTTTCTCACTAAGATTCCCACTCCCCGGGATCCCGTGGTGAATTCCGAATGGATCACTAATTGGAACCCCCACCGGTCAAGGGCCTTACATGTGGGACCCATCAGATGTGTCTCCTGGAGCAATACAACCGCTGGGGAGTTGCGCTTTAAATATTGGAGTACCAGCCCTCGCTTGATCTTATCTCCTAGACCATTGACATTCCAGGAGATGAGTGATAATATTGGTGTTTTGGTGTGAGGTGTCATTGGATCAGAGGAAGACATTGGGTGTACAACTCCACGTGGCATATTGGATAGCAAAGGACATTGTGAACCAATTACTACAGTGACCGTATATTGACTTCTGCAAATAAATAACTACTAAAACATCAACAAACAAAACTTTCTCGCATTGCATATCAACATTCCTTGCGACTGGAACCTGCATCCCGCCTCCCCGGCTCAGTCCGAATATCTTTATACACAACTTATTGCATTTTACGTCTACATTGGGGGTCAGCGTGGGATTATTTCCTGTCAGTGTAAGTAAACTCCCTACCCACCCACCCCCCCTACCTCCCAACAATTCTACCCCCCTCCCTGCATCCCTGCCCAGTAGGTTTAAAACTACCCTCCACCCCAAAAGCAGAGTGCTTACAAGCCCTAGAATCAAACCCATTAAACGTACGGTTGCGTGGTGTTAGCGCCCAGCAGCTCCCTCCTCCCGGGCCCACGGCCACATCAAGTTACATTGAGGGACAGTGGTAGTTCTGTAAGTTGTTCTGTTCAGTGACATGCTACCTCTGCCACTTTAAGTAGGCATAGAGGGCTCTTATATGGTCCTTCACGCGGGAGTTTCCCACCACTATTTCTATCCACCCCATATAGCAGCAATAAGAGAGACGATTACCGACCAGTACGGCTATGCAGTCCTTCATTTCCCCCCACGTGCAGTTTCACTACCAGGACTGGCAGAACGAGAGCTTCTGGATCTCGATGGCGAGCGTTGCCTTCCCCTGCGCCTGTGCGAGTAGTCCTTGGGGTGAGGTTCGGCGTTTCGATGTTCCGATTCCTCCCTTCGGCGCTGTGACTTGAGTGGACCCTCCTCCAGCCAACGTTGTGCTTCCTCCGGCGTCGTAAAGAACCAGGATTTCTCACCGTCGAGGACTTTAAGCTTGGCTGGGAAGAACATCATGTACCTAAAGCCCTTGTCTCGGAGAGCCCGTTTGATGCCTTCGAAGGAACGTCGTTCTCGTTGCACCTTCAAGGTGAAGTCAGGGAAAAACCGGATCGTCGCATTGTCATACTCAAGGTCCCCGGTGACTCTCGCTGCCTGTAAGATCGCGTCTCGGTCACGAAAATTCAGGATACGCGCTATAATAGTGCGAGGTGGTGCTCCAGGTTTTGGCTTCGGGATTGGGGCTCTGTGTTCCCTTTCAATAGAGAATAATGGGGAGAGTCTCTTGGGCTTTAGATGATGCAGGATAAGGTCTTCGAGGAAGAGGTCCACACTGGGCCCCTCCGTCCCCTCCGGTACCCCTACCACCCGTATGTTGTTGCGACGGGCTCTTCCTTCCTGATCATCCAAATGGAGTGCCATTTCTTTATGATGTTGGATTAATTGTTGGACCTTTTCTTCCAATTTGCGTGTCGCAGTCTTAAGCTCTACAACATTCCCTTCCGTAGCCGTAACCCTGTCGGAAGATTTCCGCATGTCCGCTCTCATAAAGTTCATCTCAATTGTGACCTTATCGATTTTTGTCTCCAGATTTGTGCCGACTGCCTGTATTGCCGCCATGATTGATCCTAGAGATGGTTCCTCTGCGGACGCGGTTTCATAATTTGTTCCATCCGCCGGCGGAAGTTGGCGGGGGACCGCATACTTGTCCATCTTGTTGAGTTGGACGGACGTTGCCGTGCCTTTAGGTTTTGTCATGATGTCGCGTAGGCCTCACCTCCAGCGGTGTAGGGTCGACAGGGAGAGTTTCAATATCTTGGACCCTTAACTGGTGGCACTGTGTGAGTTATCGTGGCCCGGGGGTTTCGCTTTACTGCAATGTGCTGTGCACGGTGGTCTTATCCGTAGTCATGGCTTCTGATCGGTTCAGACTCTCCCCAGATATTATTTGACCCCCGCTGGGTCGCGCTCAGGTCCGTTCCCCACCCTCTGCCGCCTCGTGTTTGACTCTTCGTGTATACGGGGCGCCTGCGTAGTATGACAGTAGTTGCACGACGTATCAGGCACTGTGTATACAGGGTCAGAGTTTGCGGTGGGGTTGTGTACAATGCCTTTTCTTGCGGACTTGCCCCACGTCCGTTCTAGACGTATTGGATCTACCTGCCGTAGCCGGGCAGCACTGGAGAGGGGGGGGGGGACGCACGTGCACACTGTTCCTTTGAACGCTTTTTCACCGGCATCCAGATTTCTTCTGTTCGTTACATCGACGCCAGTCCTTTAATGGCAATTCCCCAGTGTCCATAAATATTTATTGTCCACTGCACTGGCACTCTGTCGTTATGGCGTCTCTGGAAATGTCTCAATTTTGTGGATGTCTCCGGCCGTTCTCAGGGATGCAGCCACGTACCTGTCAGCACTCACACAGTCCTCCCGGGTCACCTCGAAGGAGGGTCTCAATCCCTGCAGCCGGGCGGCGCTCTTAGGGGGGCCGACAGTTCGCGTTGCGCTGTCCCAGGGGAGGCCCTCAGCCGCGGCTCTCTCGTGAGCGCAGTCCCGGCTTTTGTTATTCGCCGCGGGCCTCCGGGTTACGGGACTCCGCCCACCTCCTCCAGGGCCAGCCCTCCGCACCCGGCCTCAATGCCGCTCTGCTATTCTCGGCTGCCGCAGTCAGCGGGAGTCAGGACGACGATTCCTCACCGGCGCCTCGGCTCCCGGAGCCATATGCTGTGTGTTGCTGTCCTCAAGTTGTCGGATTATTGGCGGATTTCAAGGTTGCGCTGCAGGCCCAGACGGAGCTCCGGAGCTACGCCGCCATTACAGTCGGCGCCAAGCCACGCCCCTCACCCACCTAGATTGAACACAGAAAATAAAATCCATCTCAGTTTGGGAATCTTGGGTGGCAGCATTAGAACATTGCATCCTAAAAGGGCACCTGGCTAAGCAGCATTCATTCTCAACTGCTTTGAAGTGGTTGTTCATTTATAATACAAAAGAAACTACTTGTATTTTTGTAAATGTCTTGAAAATAGTTTTTAAACTGTTTATAAGAAGCTCACTTTTAAATATTTCTAATCTGACATTTTGCCCTTATTTTAAAAAGTTTGAGGGATCAATAAACAGAAATTTTGCATGATGGCTACAATCGGTGCATGACACAAAAACAGCAGAAAGTTGACAACCCTGTACCTGCCAGCCTGCTGCCCATGAACTGCCTCATGTTTTGGGGCTGAAATGTATGTACCACTTGAGAGACTGTGATTGCACTTGCATGGTGAGGGACATACGAGACACCACTCAGCAATGTAATAGTCCTCCCTGTCAGTAGCTGTTTAAGATGTCTTCAGATTGAACAGGCAAATGTGGTTGGTCTGGGCATGGACACTCACATGAAGATCAATGTGCATACCCAGCTCAACCATGACATGACTGTTAAAGTCACAATGTCATCTTTAACCCATGCTGTACAAGTTTGCAAAGATAAGTGAGGCATGGGCTGATGAGCTGGATGACAGGCAAATAAAATTATACAAAGCAAGACGTAAATTGTTTTTAAATGAAAGGCAGGATTTTTTCCATCACTAGAAGAGGAGACCCCTTGAAAGGTGGGGCCCTGGGCCAGAGCCCACTTTGCCCATGCCTTGAAACATCTCTGGCTCCAGGGCCTGTCATTTTTTCACAATAGTACCTTTTGGTGATCACAATGTGAAACTAGTGCTGTCTTGCTGGAGTATTTTGATTTGAGTCCAATTTTCATATCATACATCTTACCAAGTAAGGGGTGCAGAGGAATAAGATCAAACCATGATTTTTCAAAAGCACACAATCTGATCATGTAGGGAAGGCAGAATTGAAAACCACATCCATTGGTTCCAGTTTCCAACTTACCTACTAGACCAAACTGGAGTGATTCTGATTGCAAACGCCAGCGACAGCCTTACCCAAAAAACTACCACTTCATTGGGAACTCATACCATAGTTATAATGCAATGTTTATTACCAGAATATTATGGTGAAGTGGAAAAATCCAGGATTATACGATAAATCTACTAGTTTCATGCAAAAAGATATCAACTGTACAATATATAGTCATGGAGTTGGCCCTGTTTGCCCACTCCACTGAATTGCCAAATTTATGGGTTATGACGGTCCTATCAAAAGTTATTTTATAGACCTCACTTCCTCAATTGAACCTGCTTATAAGCGCTCCCAATATTTGCAAATAAGATAATATAAGCAGGAGACTGAGACTTTTCTCTGTACTGTACATGGAGGACACATGTCCACAATTTGTGTCCCAAGGCGTGAAACTCAATGTCTGTTCAACACCATATTTTCTATGTAGACTATGGGCCTGTTTTAGTTAAGGGTGATGTGGAATTAAACCCCAAAAATGCATCCTAGTGGCTCCTGGTCCCCATTGTTATGTTATGTTATGTAGATCTGTAGCGTGCCCTATTAGCCGGGAGGATATCCTGGCGCTGAACAGGTGTGAGTCTAGGCACACCTAGGGCCTCGTGAGACCACTCAAAAATCCAGGTCTTTAGCTTCTTGTGGAATTCAAGAAGAGAGGAGGAGGCTCTTATGTGTAGTGGCAGCTCATTCCATGCTTTAGGAGCGATGTAGAAGACGTTTCGCCCGCCGGATCTGGTTTTCTATATGCGTTGGATTTGTGCAAGTAGGAGTCCGGATGAGCGGCGGTGTCTGGAAGGTTTGTGAAAGCAGATGCAATTGTTGAGGTATGCTGGGCCAGTGTTATGTAAAGCCTTAAAAGTGTTCATGAGAGGTCATTTTGGAAAGGAGAGCCAGTTTAGCTCCTTCTGGTGTAGTGTGATGTGAGTGTGGCATGGGAGGTTTATAGTGTTTCTGGCTTCCAAGTTCTGAATGGTCGGCAGCCTTTTGGTGAGTTTTTTGATGATTCAGGCATAGAGGATGTTCCCGTAGTCCAGATTGCTTGTAACCATGGCATGCATGATGGGTTTAGGAACCATTTGTGTAAATCTTCCTCAGCATCTTCAGGGTATGGAAGCATGAGGCGATGACGGCATTGAATTGGGCGGTCATGTTGACTTTGCTGTTGATGATCCTGAGGTTCTTGGCTTGGGTGGTGGGGTGTTGATCCTAGCTCTGTTGGCCACCAGGGGGAGTCTCACAGTGATGTGCTCTTCCCAAAGATCACGATTTTGTTCTTGTCGGTGTTCAACTTTAGACAATTTATCTTCATCCAGTCATGACGGCATTGAACTTGATCTGGGTATACTGGGCATCTGGTTTGTGAGGGAGAGAATGAGTTGTGTGTCATCAGCGTAGGAGAGGACAATATCGTGAGAGCGAATGATGCTGGCTAGAGGGATCATGTATGAGTTGAAGAGGGTCGGGCTCAGGGAGGATCCTTGTGGAACTCCACAGATGAGGTCTCGGGCATCTGAGGTGTATGGTGCCAGACTGACCGACTGGGTCCTTCCAGTCAGGAAGGAGCAGATCCAATGAAGTGTGTGGCCTTTGATTCCAATGTCATGTAGGCGTTGGATGAGGATGGGATGTGAGACTGTGACAAATGCTTGCAAAGAGGTCCAGGAGGATGAGGGCTGCTGTGTCTCCTCTGTCCAGAGTCAAGCAGCTGGCTTCCGTGGCAGTAATGAGGGCAGTTTCCATGCTGCAGTTGGGTTTGAAACCAGACTGAGTGGTGTTGAGGAGATGGTGGTTATTGAGGTATTCGGTGATGTCTATTGATGATTTCCTCTGAAACATTGCCCAGTAATAGTAGCAGGGAGATCAGACTGTAGTTGGCGAGCATTGAAGGGTCAGCAGGGGGTTTCTTCAGCAATAGGACAGTTGCGTATTACCAAGTATCTGTGAAAGTCACGGAAGAGGTGGAGGCATTCAGAATGGGTGTGAGCATAGCGCTGATGGGTTGCAATCCTCTGGAGTAGGTGTGGTGGGGGCAGGGTTCTGATGGGTCCCCTGAGTGGATGGACTTTATTGTGGCAGCAGTTTCTTCTGGGGTGATAATAGGCCATGTAGTTAGCATTGGTACTTTGGGTAAGATCAGGAGGCATTTGGCTAGGTCTGTCGGGTCCGGTTGCAGGCTGAAGTTGATGTAAATGGCGCTGATTTTGTTGCTGGAGAATCGAGAGAGATCGCTACAGATGTACCATGAGGGAGTGATTGAGTTGGAGGTGGCCTATGGTGAGGGGAAATTTTTCACAACGGCAAAGATTTCTTTGCTTCTGTTGGTGCTGGCATCGATGCAGGCCACCATACTGGCACGTTTGGTGGGCTAGATAGTTTGACGGTAGTGTCTCAGGGTGGATTTGAACCAGTGCTTAATTTGTAAAATAATAAGTGCCGGGGCTCTTGTCAGGAGGCCACTGCAGCTTGCATCACACATAGCCCCTGCTATGCTGCAACGATAGAAACAACACAAGTACTAACCATCAAACTCCCACAAGTGTGACTATTCGGACTATTTGAGGCCCCCAAAGCCATAAGAATGGCTTGGGAGGCAGGTAATAGTCATTTTAATGTTTATTGAATGAATAATTACCTGTTGTTGTGGTCATCTGCAAATTAGCCAGACAGCGCCACCTTATGGCAGCTGTCACAAGCGCTGGTTTTGAGAATTAAGTGCCGGTTCGAGCACGGAAACACAGCTCAAATGAAGCACTGGTCAGCACCTGCAACACTCCTCTGGAGCATACCCATGGCTCTCAATTCTATAGACCCGGCCCTGAGAAATAAGTGCCGGCGCTTAGCACCGGAAAGCACCAGCACAAATTAAGCACTGATTTGAACATGCTCCTGCTGCATTTTCCTGGCTCCTTCTCCACTTGTGCTCCAGTTGTTTGCAGTGGTGTTTCATCAGTCTGTGTTCCTCCGTGTACCAACTACCCTAGGGTCTGGATCTTGGTGTATTGTTGTCTTTGAGGTGGTGGTGGCTAGTGACATTTGAAAGTGGTGGGGTGTCCAGGCAGACGGCAAACAATTTTGACTGATTGTTTAGATTCCTTTTGAGATTTACAGCAAAAACCAGAATGTCAACAAGTACAAAATCAAGAACGTAAAAATGTATATGCTGATATTTAGTTGTTTATCTCTTGCTCTATTTTGAAGCACTCTAATGTCTTTGGGCCAAGTCAATGAGATACAAAATTGCAAACGTAAATTAACAGGTGTCAGTAGCTCTCAGTCTGTCCCTTGACAGGCAAGAGCTGCTCATCCATTTCAAAGCTCAGAATCTGTCCACTGTCGGGTGTGATGAGCTTGCCCCGTCCTATTTTTTCTTTGCATTCTGCTACTTTTAGTTTGTTTTCCAACCATAAACTCAAGACTGTAAGTCCCAGAATGCAAACAAACTGTGTTCTGTATGTGGTGAGCTACTCATCCTAGCATGGGACAGATAGCACCAAGTAGATACTCAATGTATCCTACCTTAGCATCGTCACACAGAGCGAGGCACAGACTGGCAAGGCCAGGCAGATAGCTAGTCCGCCAGCACCAGCCGCATCCTGAGGACCTTCCACCACCTTCACTACCTGCTGGCTGCATGTCCTGCACCCCTTTTCCAGCGGAGCTCCAAGGACTGCATACTGTAAAGAGAGTTGCAGATTAGATGTCCCAAGGCTCCTAATCTGTGGGACTGCGAGGGAACTGAGGTTTTACACAGCACTGATTCCCGAGCTCTGAAGAGGGCATCTTAGTTCATCCAATCCCCTGGACAGTTCGTTGTATGTTCCCATACCCTCAACTCCTGGTTTACTTGGAGGCTCAATGTTCTTTGCAAAGGGTGGGGGCCTTCTTTCCTTTGGTATTACGCAAGGTTCAGGGTGGATATCCCTTCCACGAAGGAGGCCATGGGAAAACCCGGTTCATATGAAACACTCCTGCTGTGGAGAACGTTATTTACTAGTTCTGTCAATGCGGATGAATTTGGCCCCAGTTTTAAAGTTTTCTGCTAAGTGGCGACGGCGAATGCGATGACGAAAAACTTGCAGTATCCTCAGTCAGGAGCCTAATCACGTTGTGTCGACTGACTTTCCTTAGAAAAGCCAACAAACCTAACCAGTCCTGGAGCTGCTCTCATGCTATTTTCAGGATGAGAGAAGCACCAGGAATGGTAGGAGCAGGCTCACCCAGCGCTCCTTTTCAGTCTAGGGGCCTGTGTCAACAATTCGTCCGGCTGAAACACAGCTCAGGTTTGTGCGGTCTGAAGTGTGCATGTTGGGCTGGCTGTCGTAAGACAGCTGGTCAATCCGACATGAGCACTCCACACTTTAGTTTTAGTGACCATCTCTGCTGCCAGCCTGACAATCATCAAGAATCATCCCCGCCTCTGCCCTGGAGCTCGAGCTAAGATAGCGCATGCACAACGCTTTATAATAAAATGGTAATAACCAGTGCTTAATTTGTGCCGGTGGTTTCCGGTGCTCAGCACAGGCCCTTATTTCACAGGGCCAGGGCTGTTGAATTTTCCCTCCCTGGGCATTGGGCAGCCCTACCAAGTACCACCCATCAGGGATAAGACTAATGCATTTTAGTGCTGGCGTCCACCTCACCGCACTAAAATGCATTAGTCACGCTTTCACATCTACCCGAATTGAATGCGAATGAAGTGCTGCGGCCTGCACATAATTAAAAAAGAAAAGCGCTGCTGCTGCGCTCCCCATGCAATTCATTTAGGTGCCTCGCAGCACACAGGTGATGGCCTCAGGGGATTTGAACTGTGTCTTTGACACATTGTTTTCGAAATGGCACTGGCTACAAAAAAACAAATCTGTCTTGTTGAGAGCCGACCTCAGGCTCTGGGACAAGTGGATCCGGTGCATTCTACTCTGGAGGCAGAGACAAAATCTGTTCTGCACGGGCCGGGCCCAGCTCTCATGGATACGGGGCTGCTTTTCATGTTTTCCACACAAAGGGCACATTCCTGTTGATTGTCCAGGCGGCAGTTTCAGCCTGGAGTCATAATTTTCTTAACTGCTGCTGCCCCTGACCGGACAAGTGGTGCTGTTTGCTACCCATTTTGATTAGAGTAGGCATTGCCGCCTCAAACCATGCACTCCTCTCTGGCCTGCTGCTGCAGCAGCCCCTGGACATCATAGTTTTGCCAGCCCTTCAGGCCTCTGTTGTGGCTGGCACAGGCTGATGCACGAGCACTCTTGTCTCGGACACTCCTGTCCTCCAGCCCTGATGAAAGTTACACGCACATGTATGACAGACACAGTGACAGTCACTGACTGTCACTGAAAGGCTCTGGTCGGTGCAGGCTGCGGCAGCAGGATGTTTTCCAGCCCAAGCCACCAGGAATTGCTGCTGCTGACGGAGAAATTACAGTAAGGAACATCCGTAACCTTCTTGACATGTGCTGCCCTGAGTGCCCTCCTGCTTTTGGAGGTTTGCTGGTAGCTATGCCAGTCATGGTGAGAGCAGGCACTGAGTGTCTAAAGACCAGGGCATGGCTCTGAAGACAGCATGCCACACCATGCCCTCTCACAGTAACCTAGATCTACAGCTGCATATTAGATGCAAATCAGTACGGTACTATCTGCAGAGAAGAGGGCCAGCATCATCTCTTTCACTGCGGCAGCCTGCCCTCTATGACCAGTAACCGACTCCTGTCTCCAGCACATCATCATGGCAGTCAGAGCAGTTGTCTGCAGTGAGGGACTCCACAGACTACAGCGTCATCGGCCATCCTGAGGCAGCAGGCATTTTTTACTCACCACTGTCAGTGACTCCTTGGTATGTCAAAGATAACGTGGTGAATAATGTTCCTGCTGGAGAGAGATTAGAGTTTTGTGTAGTGCAAGTTTTAACTCACCAGAAGCACAGAGGGTTAACATGCTGACTGCATAGAATGTGTATTTTGCATGTCACAGAACTGTATTTTATGTGGATAGTTCAGTGGGTGACTGCTTTGTCACAGAGATCCTTTGGTTACTTACAATTCATAAATTACAATCCTAATCCACACAGTGGCCTAAAAACAGTCATTAGTTAATTTGGTTTAAAATGCATTCTCATTAGTAAAGACAACCCCAATTACTGTGGTACATTTTAAACCCTGAGTTTGTACTTTTCCAGACCACTCTTAAAATAGAATGCCTACCTAACTATAGATGACGTGATCCTACACCTTTTAATCCTCTTTGGTTTATTTAACATTTCCTAGGATAATTCATTGTCTCTGTACAATGTGTCTGTGGTATAAAGTGCTCTGGCAACCTGCACTGGTATGAGCAGCGCTATAAAAAAAAAATTAAATGTTTGTGAGAGAGGAACTGAACTATGGAGAGATAAGGGACACTAATGGAGAGTGGTAGTAAGGGAATCCGTGGAGAAGGAGGTCATTTGAGGGGAGCACCAAAAAGCCAAAAAAGTTTGTTGCACTGGAAACCACCTGTGCTAATGCCAGCTCTTAAAGAGTGAGTCAGTGATGTCTGTCACTGTGCTGTTCGACATTGATAGTTTTGTCTAATTGGGAAATTGTTGTACTTGGTGAGTCAGTGGAGGAAGTAGGTGGAGCCGGGGGAGTGGGTGTGGCCTCCTAAAAATGTTTTTGAGCACCTGCACTTAATATTTTACAAATTAAGCACTGGTAATAACCATTTTATTAATTTACATTTGCTGCTGCGTGCCGCTCGCAGCAGGCGGGGCGACGCTCCTCTGCCCTGAAGGAGTAACTGCTGCTGCTTTGAGGAGTGCTAGGGAGTCGGCAAAGGAGGTGTTCCAATTTTAGAAATTCTTGATGGCTTTGGGGAGGTTGTTGCTGGGTTCGGTTTGGTAGGAGTCTAGCGCTGTGTTCCAGTAATGCTGTTTCATTGTTGTTGGACGCTGAACTTGACGAGGGCATGGTCTGTCCAAGGAACTGGTGTGGGTTCATGGATCAGATGTTGCCAAAGTGTGTGAAAATAGGGTCCCGGAGGTGTTTGTGGGTAGGTCCCTTTACTTGTTGGGTGAGACCCAGGCTTCCAAGGTCTTCAATGAGGGCTCTTGAGTTGGGGTCGGCTTGGTCTTCAGGTCTCCGAGTAGGCTGTAATTGCCTGCATGGAGGACGAGTGGTGCGACGAAGTCCGTGATGATGTCGGTGAGGTTGGTGTTGCATAGGGTGATGTTGGCTATGACGTGGAGCTTGAACGACAGGTGTTCCATGATGTTGTATCCATGGATGTGCTGCAGCTGATGGCATTCTTGTGAGTGATGGTGATTCCGTCTCTGAGCTTATAAAGTCTGCCTTGCCTGGCAACCTTGTATCCTGGGGGGACGGCTTTGGCGATGTCAGGTGACGATGCAGGGTTCAGTCATTTTTCCGTGAGAAAAAGTAAGTCAGTGGCATTGTCATGCAGCAGGTCTCAAATCTTTGTGGCGTGTTTAGTGAATGAGCGGGTGTCAAAGAGCATGCATAGGAGTGTGGTGTGTGGATGGTTAAAGGACTGTGTGAGTGTCAGAGAGTGTGGTGTTGTGTGTTCCAATTAATGTTTTCTAATAGCACCTGTAGCGTTTCCATGTGCAGAAAGTGTGTCCATGTGAGCAAAGAGGCATGCAAAGTGATAAAAGAAAGTTGGTCATATGGCACTACCAGTATCAGAAAGTACACGAAAAACCCTGGCCTGGATGTCTGAGCCACTCAAGCATGAAATAGTGAAACGTGTAAGCAAGCTAAATAAGTATTCAGTAGCATTATCGTCACTAAATTGACAGCTCGCATTGAATTGCAATTTGAGGTGTGTTAGGTGACGGGTATTGACCCCTACCTCGGAACGGACCACGACTGAATCCTTACTAGCAAATTGAAGTTACACTCTCTCAATCATGTTTAAATTGCATTTAACGAGTCTACTGTTTGTTTCCAAAAAGGCCACCGCCGTGTGTGCGACAGAACTGTCAAACACTGACTCCCTATAAAGGGAGCCTTTAGTGGTAAAGATGACAGAACGTCCCCAAGTGAGTGATTGCCAGAGGTAACAGTTGCCAATAGTAACGGTCATACGTTTTCTTTGACCCTAGATGTCTGCACGCCAGCAGTAAAGATGGCTGCATTCGCGCGTGAGTCCTGATGCGCATGCTCGAATTTACGTACGTTCTTTGAGGTCTCTTACAGCTGATGATGCGTGCGCAGTAGAACCCGGAACTGTCTAAAAGCACCCTGTGTGTCAGTGTGGCGGGTATCAAGTACCATGCAGCTCCCCTATGCAGTCAACGTGAAGCTGTCAGCGCGAACTCTGAGCGGAGCCCTCAGCCCACAGAACCGGGGGGCGGCCGACTGGTGAGCGGGTACTCTCCTTATGCATGGGAAAAAGATAGACTACCCGGAGAAGAGGATAGGGAGAATTCAGCCCCCCCTCCGACCTCAGGTGGTATGTACACTCAGTAGCATCCTAAAATAGGAATTGGGGTTACATTCACTGCGGGGAAGGTTGAAAGGAATTACTCCCTCTGGGTAATGAGTAATGATATCACAAACTTCCGGAAAGGGCGAAAGGGGTAACAGACACACTGTGGAGCAGTAAGATTGCACCTGCCATGTGGCTTCATGTCGTTAATGACAGGTTCAGAAAATCCTGACGTTTTAGCCATTATCTACCTGAAGGTTCTCAATACCAGACCTATAATGGTAAAGTGGTACCGCATTAAAAGTCCAAAAACAAACAGCACTGTTATCTGAAAATCCAAGACCGGCTGTAGGTGTCGCACACGTTGACACTCTCGTGAAAGGATTAGAGGTCACATTACAGGTGTATGGGTTCTTAGGAAGCTTATAGATCCTAAAAGAGAGGACCCTGTTGTAGAGGTTGTAATACAGTGGGAGGAGAAAAGTTGGGTTCGCACCATCTGGACAATATAAGGGAGGCCACACATCCTGAGAAGGGGATATTATGGGATCCCATCACTTTGAGAGCGGTAGAAGATAATCTCTAAACTGGGAGGGACAGACCGCACAAATTTCTGGCAAAGGAAAATTGGAAGCCAGATTCCCTTAGGATAGATGTCATGCTGATAGAATACAAAAAGTACCCCAGGCAGGTATTACAAAAGTAAAGCACTGTAGAAATTAGGATAGCCTCATTGTATTTTCCAGTCTGATTTTGTGTTCTTGCCTATCTTGTGACATGTACCCACATACTCAATTGCACAGCTCCATCTTTGATTATTAGTAAGTCTGTAATTAGAATATCAACGCCCCCAACAAGACTCGTTTCCTCTTCTCTTTGTTTATTTGGATGCATTGTAACTACATCGTCATACCCATGCGAATACTTGCAAGCATTTATTTAAGTTGGAAAAACATTAAGAAATTCCAGATTTAAGGAAGTCGGAGTCCACTCTGATCAGGTGCGGATCGAGTATTTGTCATTATGCATATGCTGCCCTGGACCACTGCTTCGGACTGAATGATTGTCTGACAAGTCTATTTTCATAAGTTAATTAAATGGCATGTAGTTGTGTTCTGCTCTTGGGTGAGGGGCAAATGCGTTCCAGAGACTTGGAACCTTTACCCTAAATTAACAGCTGTTATGGGAGTGATGTGGCATCTTTTGAGTTTTAAATGTTTACATGTTTTCATGACTAGTTTGATATGATCTTGTTTATACAAGTAAAGGCGCATCCTGTCATCCCGAGTTTGGATCCTGTATATATCATGGTCTTTGGAACCCCTATGTAAATGACGTTAGAGTAATCCAGGTGTGCTATTAGCTGCCTTAATTTTAGCCCAGCCATGCAATGTGGAAAAGTTAGATGATTTCATGCATAATGGATATTTCCATATTGATGCCAGAAACCATACGGTTGATTTGGGGTAGTGATGAGAGGTCTGTGTTGAAGGCATTTCCCACATGTATAACTTTCTGCGTGTCTCCAGGTGCCTAGCCATGTATGGGGACAAGCTGAACAGAAGTGTACTGATGTCAACTTAAAATATACATGAGTCCTGGATTTGGTTTTGTTTAGGCAAGTGGTCTGCAGCCTTATTTACGGTGAGCCCCCCCTAAGTAATTACATTTCGGCCCACGTCTCAGATTGGATAACAGCTAATATTTTTGAATTATTTATATGTGATCATTTAGATATTGTGATCAGACAAAAAGATTGCAGTGGCGCCAGTGCTTACCAAACTTTTTAGAACCACGGACTAATTTTTAGAACGACAAACTTTTGCAACCCACTTAGCTTTAATGGACATGAGGCGGGGAATTTTTTTATTGTAACTAAAGGATTGTGTTATAGACAGCACATTTTCCATTAAAATGGCCACTAAATTTGCACAGACATACTGTTTTACTGATAAAACTACATTTCACACAAATAATAGTGTGTGGGAATAGGGTTTCAGTGAATATTTATCATTTGTGCATCACCAAGTAAAGTGCCATGATTTGTTTCGGTCCTATTAAAATCTTTGTTTCCGTCACTTTTCAGTATTACAAAAAAATTGTGCTTCATTTTTGCTTTGCTATCTCCTGAATGTTTCCAGTTCATTTACAGGTATTTACATTTTTTGTGTGTTATAAAAAAAAATACAGCCTTCCCTTTCACACCCTGTGTCCCATAGCAAGATTGTAACCTAATTCACTTTACTTTTTATTCTCCAACTGCAAAGTGGTAGGAGTTTGTAAACACCAATCCCCATGTTAAAAAAAGGAGCAATTTGTCAGAAGACATAGCCTGCCATTGCCCTCTGTCTTTGAAGTGCAGCAAATGTGACAAGATAAATACAGAATTTAAAGGCATCTTTATTGCTTCGACTTTCCCGACTCGCCAAAAATCGGCTCACGCACGACATCGGATCGCGACCCACAGTTTTGCAAACCCTGCTCCTGATAAATATTTAGTATTACTCTTTCATTTCTCATGACCAATATTTATAAGAGAAAGCATTGACAGGGAGTTAAACGTATCAAGGAGGATAGTGGGAGCATCTTAAAGAAAATACCAAATAATAATGTTTTGTTTTGATTTTGTATTACATCATAGAGCCTGAATGTAAAGTTGCATACAATGGAAACCAAGCAAAATAATCTTGTATAATTACAATGCGATTGACAAGTGGAGCTGAGGATTGGGTGGTGGCCATGAGGCATGGATTTGACCATGGGAATAGTCTCAAAAGAATGTTCATGTAACCTTTTATTTTCTCACATCAATACATTTCATACTAACATATTCCAGAGATATTCAAGTAGCCTTAAAGAGCAGATTGCAAAACTCTGTTACTCTGATCCACTTGTGAAGTGGATGAGGCAGCCTCAATCCTTGCTGTCAGAATTTAGTGGCTCACTGGATGCCTCTTTGTGTCCCCAGCTTCAAAGTTTTCCGCCCAATTTTTTAGCTAGCAGATGATTTGACTTATACATTGATGTACAAGGTACAGCCTTCTGGTGATCTTGACTTGTCACTTAGGGCCCTATTATGTGATTTTGGAGGAGCGGTGGCACGGCGGTGCAAACCGCCATACCACCACTCCGCCAAAGCTCGCGCTGCCCGCCCGTCAGATTACAACTTGTTCGTAGTCTGGTGGGCGGGTGGAGTGGCGGTTCCCCCCGTGGTGCCTTTAAAAAGGCATCGCAAAGGGAACGCTTCACAAGGTTCCTGCACGGCATGGACTCGTAAGTCAATGCCGTGCAGGAAGCTATGTGCAAGCACACAGGAGGCCACATGTTATGCCCCCCGTATGCATCCACATATGTCTGAGGCACAGGGGGGCCCTGTAGGGCCCCCTTTGTTTCCTCTCTGCCAGTGTTTTTTTGATGGCGGTTGAACCGCCATCAAAAGCTTAGCTGAGAGGAAACTCATAATGTGCTTGGCGGTACCGTTGTGGTCACGCCAAGCATATTGCAGCATCTGACCGCTGCTTCTACGCCAGGGAACAGTGGTTTCCTGGCAGAGCTGGCAGTCCTAGTGCGGTCCGACTGCCCGAGTCGTAATCAGGTGGTCGGACCTCGGGTGTGGTGGTGGCTGGATCCGCCGTGCCACCACGAGTGTGGCGGTGCGAGGACCAGCAGACCTTAGGGTGTTCTTCAGTCAGATGTAATTTTAGCTGCCATTACTGTATAACTGAAAGTTTACTAGACATTGATTAAGCAACAGTCTGAATTTCTAGAAAATAGTCACTAAATAACAGATGAGAGACAGTGTTGGCTCCTATGGCTTACCATATGAAACCTGGGCAGACAATTCACCTGATCCATTGTAAATGACTGTTCCAGATATTGCTGCTTGCTCTATCAGCGAGGATAGCAGAATTTCGTAGCCAACCATACCACAAGCTGTGGAGAGTTCAAAGAGAGCCAAGAGGGTCTTCATTAGGGGGATGTGGAACTCGCAGAGTTTTACTCTGCGGAGTTACATAAATCTCTGCGAGATTCACAGAGTTCTGCGAGTGGCGTCATTTTGGAACGTCGTGCTGATTTTTAGCACTGGGAGCTTGTTCCGCACTGTAAAATCAGAGGGGCTGCTTCTTTCTGCCGCTCGAGTAGATTTTCTACTTGAGCAGCAACTTTCTCAACTTGAACGGTAGTGACCTGCTGTGACTACCCTCATTGAGAAATCGCGCTGGGACTCGTCCTGGCGCTCAATTCTTCTCGCTCGTGCTCGTCAACTTAATGTTGGTGAGCCACGTGCAAGAAAAACTCCGCCACGCAGTGGTTCATGGAGTTTTTCCGAAACTCCGCGCTCCAGGCGGAGATTACCGCTCACCCCTTGTCTTCATGAAGTGTGATGGGATTTACTCTGTGATGTTAGCCCAGATGGATTATGCCTCTCATTGGCCTCAACCCTTAGTATCTGTCGAGGAGGCGTTGCTTTAGCTCTATATGTTGTTTCAGCATATTGCTGGTTAAAAGAGGTTGTAGATAGATCAATGGTTGGTTATAATGGAAAGCTCTGATGCAGTGGTTTTTCAAACAGTTGAGAAAGGATTATTTATTTAAACTAACTTGGAATTAACTCCTTTGATACAGACGAATGTATCCGGTCACTCATGTCAGGAGCAAGTGCAGGAATGTGCTATTTATGGGAGTGGCAAGACAAGGTTCCACTGTCAGATCTGGAGCTATGATTTTTAAGGCAAGATTGTTGATCAATGTCCTCTTCAACGGTTTGAAACTGGTAAAGGAAGTCCTCAGCAGGATAGGTCTGATAGTGGCACTTGTTAATTGCTAGGTTTTATTCACAATGGTATGGCTAACTGTGGCAATTGTTTAGTCAAGAACCATAGCAGGGTTTCACGATATTGTTAAATGGCACAGATGATGTTTGTGTTATGCTGTTTTCCCACAGCATGCCGATACATGCCTATGCAGCAACGACTACGTGGTCCTTTACTACTTTACCTCTAAGGCTGTTTATTGTAACTTAGTGTTGACAGCCCAGGGGAGAAATATCAGAATACAGACTTTTACCCTAGGAGCTTATTTGGTACCTGTATCTAAGTGGGAAGAGTTATTAGTAATGAGGATCTCGACTTTTGAAGCAGTAAGTAACAAAGTACAGTGCATATTATATACAGCACCATTAATCTATTCTTATGCTTATCAAAAAATGAAACCAGTAACCCAGAAAGGAGATAAGAAACTGAACGGACATAGGTTGATTTACCAGTTTAACAATCTTCCTCTGAAAATTGATAAAGATAACAAGGGCAAGACCCTACAGTCCTGCTCCAATACCCAGGATTTGGTATAGAGTGTTGACAGGCTGTACACCACTTTCTGCATTATATCAACCAACAAAACCCAAGTAATGGACAAGACTTTAAATGGCTGCGGGCACAGAAAATAATCCCGTTCATACAATTAATCAAATAAGCAAAACAAAGACAGAGGAATGGCTGTCTAAAAGTACTATTCTGTATCTAAGACTAACTGAATACCTGTAAATAATTGCAGATGTTTCACATAACGAGGAACTTTAGGAGAAATCCTCTTGTGTACAGAGGATAGAAATATATTTATTTAGACATTTGAATAGCTCACCTGGACATCAATGTTATTAGGATGTTCTACAAAGCAACATTCGAAATTAACAGGGTTACACTGACAGAGAGATTGGAGGGGAAATATTAACAAGTGTAGAACTTTGGAGACCATTAAAGTGAAATCATCAGTTTGTGGTGAAACATTATAGCAAGTATTGGGCCTTTAGATGTTTTCAGAAGGTAGTGTATAGTGTTAAAGATCTAAACGCTAGGGGAAGAGAGTTCCAGTTTGAAGGAGCATACTGAATGAAGTTTGTCTGAGCAGTAGAGATTGTCACCTTAGGGGTTTTGAGTAGGAGAAAACTGCGACTTTTTAGACCGATTTGGCCTCCAGAAATCTTAGGTAATGACTATTACAGAGATGCAACAATGGGACAGCACAACCAGCACTGAAATCCCCCACAAAAGTGCGGTCAGTTCATCACTGTACTACAACAGATAACACTTGTGCTGCAGAAAGATGTAATAATGGAGAATTCCCTGGGGCAATACGAAACAATACTATGTACACTTGCCTGGAGCACAAAATAAACTACAAAGTTGTATAATTCCACAAATCTCCAATCTTCCAAAATATTTTTTGAACATGTAAAATGTATTGTTATATGCATTTGTAGCGCGCTCGGCTACTCCAGAGAGTGTCCCGGCGCGGAACCTGAGAGGATCATAAATCGGAGCTTAAAACAAGAAGGTTTTCAACTTTTTCTTGAAAGTGCAGGAGTCTGGAATACTGCGAAGAGCCAAGGGCAGTGCATTCCAACCTAGGGCCGCTTTTCGAACAAGGGAGCAACCACCAAGCCTTTGCCGAAAAAAAACGTGGAGTCTCGACCAGTAATTGAGAAGAAGAGCGCAACTGTCTCGTCTGCGCATAAAAAGAGAACCTCTTTTGCAGGTAACTAGGTCCCCGGCCATAAAGGGCATTATGGGCAATCGACAAGACCTTGAATTTGATCCGCACCTCCATCGGAAGCCAGTGCAGGGCGCGCAGATGGAGGCGCACGCTACTCCGCCTGGGAAGATCCAGTAAGGGGCGGGCCGCCGAATTCTGCACCACCTGGAGCTTATTCAACAGATAGCTGGGGGTCCCTACATACAGAGCATTAGCGTAGTCCAGGCGAGACAAAATCAAAGCCTGGACCACGGTTTCCCTAGCTGCCATTGGGAGAAGAGGGAGGAACTTCCTCAAAGATTTTAAAATCCCAAAGCAGGACCCCGCCAGCTTCTTGATATGGGTGGCAAAGGTTAAGTTTTCCTCAAACCATACGCCCAGGTTTTTAGCGGCAGCACCCAACAAGCATGGCAGAGGAAACCCTGAGGGCCATAATAGCTCTCTAAATTTGGAAGGAAATTTCCCATACAGAAGTATTTCGGATTTCTCTTCATTGCATTTTAGCTGGGCCTGAGCCAGCCAGCGAAAAACCGAGAGTAGGCAGTGTTGGGCAGAGGAAACATCAACATCGGCACCCTCCCAAGTAAACAAAAGCTGAGTGTCGTCCGCATAGGCAATCACCTTAGCCCCAAGCTCCTCCGCTAGATATATCAGCGGGGTAACATTTATATAATCTAAACAGTACACATTGTAAAATTATGATAGATGTTTCAATATGATATGTACACAGCCAGTATGGTTTATGAACAGCCAGCATGTTTTTCATCTTAAAAAATACTTCTTCAGGGTTTAAGATATGCACAGAGCTCTATGGTTCAATGGATCCCAAAGGGGATGATCAGAACATCGGTGGGCGTTCTTATTAACCAGAACTGGTAACTTCTAAATAGTCACACCAAGAGGATGAAAAGTCTAGTTGTTAAACAGTTCAGTAGATAAGAAGCAATAATTCTAGAACACCCCCTGATAAAGGATAAATAACTGTAAGCAATTGGATAATTGATGGCTAAGAATACGGTGCGCCAAGCAGGTGAAAGATGGTGAGAATTCTCAGGTGTACTAAGCAAGTGGAGTAGTAACAGGATAATGTTCCTAGAATGGCTCTTAATAAGGGATGAGTATCTCCGATGTCCGGATCAACATGCGGAGTGTATTGCAGGTCAAACCAAAGTTCGGTTGATTGAAGGTTTATGGAATTATACAACTTTGTAGTTTATTTTATGCTCCAGACAAGTGTACATAGAAATCTTGGGTAAGCCTGCAAGGTAAGGAGGAGTGTCTGCACATATAGGTTCAAGGACAAGGCAACAGATTCTGACTGTAATCCTGGTTAAAATGGGCCACCAATGTAATTTATGAAGGTCTGGGGAGATGTGGTCAAATTTACCATCAGAGTGGACTAGCCTAGCTGTCAAATAGAGTGCCATTTTGATTGGGGCCAAGGGTGATTGTGGAACCAGCTGGGAGAGAGTTGTCAAAATCAAGCCGTGAAGTGATGTATAGACCGCTTTTTTTTAGCAGATAAAGAGGAATGA
Source organism: Calotriton arnoldi (assembly GCA_963921515.1). Classification (NCBI taxonomy): domain Eukaryota; kingdom Metazoa; phylum Chordata; class Amphibia; order Caudata; family Salamandridae; genus Calotriton; species Calotriton arnoldi. The sequence continues at coordinate 473,086 of CAWUFW010006799.1, forward strand.
GGGAATGTATTTTTTTTAGTGTATGGAGGTAAAAGTTTGTGACTTTTGCCATCTTACTGATACAAGAGATAATGTTGAGGGCCGGATTGAGTGTGAAGCTAAGCACTTTAACTGACAAAGTTGGTATGGGCAAAAAGCCATCCAGATTTAGAATTGAGAAACTTGTGGTCAGATTTGCTTTTAGTAGAAGTTGAGAGGATGAGAAATGCAGTTTTATGTGCGTTAAGAAGCCAATTCAGATTCACCCAAGCTTGAAGTTAGAACATCTACTAATGGGGAGAATTTTAGATAAAGATCTGTGTCATCTGCAAATTGGTGAAGGGCAATACCTGAGTTTTGGGAGATCAGGATTTGTGGCTCCTTGTAGAGAAAATAAAAACAGGGGACACTAGGCGGCCGATTACGATCTCGCTAGGAAAGCCGCCAGAGGGGTTCCGGAACGAGCAAATCTTATTCTGAGCCTATGTTTCCGACCAAGTCGTCCCCCGCTCCGAACGACCAAGTACGATGCGAAGATCTCGTCCGCGTCGACCGAATTGTTTCCGAACCAGATCCTGAATCGTGCCGTGCAATGGAGCCGGATTCCGAACGAGCGAGTACGATGCACGATTCGTACAGCTGTATCGACTTGGTCTCAGCGAGACGTAATGGCTGTCGGAATCGGACTCTCCCTTCACCCGGAGCCCTCTGAATCGGTCACGAGGGGGTGCGCATGAGTTCTCCCCCCCCCCCCCCCCTATCCAGGCATGCACAGTGTGCCGGCAACATGGGGTGCCCGCCAAAGGGTGTACACTTTTCCCCACCTACCCCTTTTTAGGTCTCGCCTGAGCCAGCGCGCATGCGTTGCTCTGCAAGGCTTATTGTAAGGACTTCCATCTGGCACATCTTTTCCTTGTGTTGTTTTTTTTTCCGGCCACGCATTTGATTGGCCATTTGCGTAAGGCTCCCACAAAAGAAAGCACGCAAATGGCCAAAGGCTCCGGGTATGTCCCGCCTTCTCTTTAAATGTTCCCTCCCACAGCCTATAGTTCTCGGGAGCGAGCAGGGGCGCACAGGCTGCCAGCTGGCTGCTGATCGCTCCCGAGCTCCCTAGGACTGCACTCCTCCCCTCCCACTCCATCAGGCCATGCTGTGTCACATGACACTTCTGCCGCGGATGCTGCTCGCTCCCGGTCTTGTTTTATTCTGCCGCATCTCCCTCCCCGTGAAGTCTCGCAGAGCTCTACGTGCTAGTATTTCGTTTCTAGCCTTTCTCTTACTCTTCGCTCGCAGACCACCGGGGCTGTACTGTAGCCTTTTCTCTTTTCCTTGCTCTCGGTTATTTCTTGCCTGCCGTCAGGTTTTGCTCCCCCTCCTCACTTCCTCTCTGATGCTGCAAGCTAGTGTGGCCTCCCCAGGGGAGCCTCGGCCCCTTGGCGGAAGAAAATGAAGTGTCTAATTTCCTCTGCGAGTTCTATCATTGTGACAGCAGCCTCTCTTCACCCGGCTCATCCCGCCGGCGCTGTCAGCCTTGCCTCTGTCTCCAAGCCCCACGGACTTCATCTCCCAGCCCCTCTGTCTCTGACACTCTGTGCCTCAGACTTCCTCTGTCTCCATTTTCCCCCAGTGTCTCAGACTCTCTACTCCAGTGCGCACAATCTCTTTTCTCAGACACGATCTTTGCCTCAGACTCTTTACCTTCTTTTCTCTCGTATTCTGCCCACAGTGTGTCTCAGACTGTGTATCTGACTCTTTTACCAGCCTCTTGCGCTCTGTCTGTGTCAGACTCTGTCGCCGCGCTCATCATCTCTCAGACTCTCTATCCCACCCCCAGTGTATATCTTCATCTAGCGTGTCTCAGACTCTCTGTCGCAGGCGCTCTTCATCTCGCAGACTCTTTATCCCCGGCCTGTCTTTCTCCCTCTTTGCCCAGTCTGTTTCATACTCCCTGCTCCTCAGACGTCCTCCATCTCTCACTCTCTCCCCCAGTCCCAGTCCCAGTGTATATCTTCATCTAGCTTGTCTCAGACTCTCTCTGTCGCAGGCGCTCCTCCTCTCTCAGATTCACCATCCCCGGCCTGTCTCTCACGCTCAGACTCTCTGCGCCTCAGTCTTTCTCCATATTCCAGACACTTTCCCTCGTCCCCCAGTCCGTCTCAGACTCTGCGTGCCGCAGACATCAGTACACTGACTCGCTCTATTTCTCAGACACACTCTGTGGCCTCAGACTCGTTATTTCTTTCTCTCTGTCCACAGTGTCTCCGAGTCTCTTTGTGACCCAGACGTTCCTCCTCTCCCAGACTCCGTCCCTCTCTCTCTGTTCCCCAGCCTCCCTCAGCATCTCTCTTTGTCACAGACCCTCCTCTTGTCTCCGAATACCTCCGGCTCGCTGCCTCTCTTTGTACCCTCAGGTTATGCGTCTCTTTATCCATGAGACTCCAGTGTTCCTCCAGTCTCTGTCCCCCTCTCTCTCTCTTTCTGTCCTAGACGCTCTCAAGCACTCTGTGACCCCACCTCTCCACCACCCTTGCCCTGTCTCCCCCGTCCCCCCTCTCTGTGTGTGCACCCCTCTGTTTCCTCTTTGACTGTGTCCCTCTTCTCTCCCATTGTCCTCTTTTCAGTAGCCCCCCCACACCTCCTTCTCTGACTCGCATTTCTCCGACTGGTCCTTTGCCCTGTGGTCTGTCTGTGACCCATAGTCACAGCGTTTCTGCATTTTCTCACTATGCTATCATCTCGTCAAAACACACACACACTTTTATTGTGAACTCTCTTTCTCCCTTCAGCTCAATGTCTTTACCCTTCTTTCTCTCTTTCCTGTACTTGCGCGCCCTTTCTCCCGCTCCCTCACACACACACACTCTTTCGTAACAAAAATGCTTAACACTTTTTATTATAACTTTTCAACATGATGCACACAATGCTCTACAACATAGCCAAAAGTTCTGGCTAAACACATAAGGTCCCAAAGGCGAGACCTATTGGCTATGCCAATGCTTGTTTGCTATGGGAGCCTGTGTGCGCGTCGGTACACAGGCTCCCATAGAGTTCAATGGGAGTCCGAGCGAACCGAGTGTCAGCATACGGCTGCATCGTACTCATTCGGTCAGACTCGCACAGCGCAATTCGCTAGCAAAGCCCTTCGGATCAGTCGTACGGAGGGCTTTCCTAGCGAGATTGTAATCGGCCCCTAGATTGGAGCCATGTGGGACTACATAGCAGAAATTGAAGGTGGAGATGCATTGGTCCCCGAAATTTACCAGTCTCTCAGTTTGAAATACATCAAACCATCTTAAAACTGTTATATAGAATCACATGCAGTGTTCAAGTATTTGAATGAGTGTTTTACAATTAGTGGAATAGAGAGCAGCTTAGAGGTCAAGAAGAACAACTAGGCAGGCATCACCCTTGTTGAGAATATGATGAACGTCATCTAGCACATTCGGTGTTGCCTTTTTGATTCTGCAGCCATGATAAAGCCAAATAGATAGTTGTATAGCAGATGATTGCCAGAGATGAAAATATTGAGTTGGTTAGCAACAAACCTTTTAGTGACCGTGCTGAGCCCTAGTAGATTAGATACTGGCCAGTAGTTCGAGGATTTCATTTGATTTTGGATGTAGGTGGATTTGGCTGACAAGGTGAGTAGCTTATATTATTTTCTAAGAGCTCTTCATATAGATTGCAGTTGCCGCTGTTTGTGGCTCGTTCACTCCTCCATTCACTCTCAATTTTCCTAAGGATGTTTCTTCTCTGGGCGATTGAGCCTGTCAACCATGGTGGGATGGGTTGATGGGAAGCATGTGCAGGTTATGTATTCAAGGCAGGAAGACTGTATGAAGCTCTCACAAATCATGTAGAGGCTGAAGAAGGACGTAGGACTAGATTGACTAATGTCAAACTAGTTAGTAGGCCTCTCTTTTGTATTTTCAGTTCTAGTGAGAGAACAGAGAACCCCATCATATTTGTTGTGATGTTCCAACAAGTGGGCGTATGCATGTTACATTCCTGCTATACTACTTTTGGGAAGACTTTGCTTTGTTTCCAAAAGCAGAAGAAGATAAGAGGTGGTGGTGTTTGACTGATGAGTTTATTTTTGTGTGCCCCAGGAAATTAAGTAAACAAGTGAAAAACTTTGAAACCACATATAGCCCACTGCATCTTTGAGAAAGTCTTTTATAAAATTAACCATATTGTGAGATGTGGGTATATGTTTTCACTTAGAGGTATTATTGAGTGCTGGCATTTTGCAGTGTTACTCCTTTATTTTATTTTAGATATAAACATTTTTCTTTGACATGCTCGTGATCTCATAATTTCTTTGGCTTAGTAGCTGTTGGAAATGGCCATTTCTGCAGGGTCACTCCCAAACTTTTTGCCTTTATCCTTCCCTTTTTGCTGAATTCGTTTTTGTTGGCTTAGGACTTTGGGTGCTTTAACACTGATAACCAGTGCTAAAGTGAATTTGCTCTCTGCTTAAAGCATGGTAACATTGACTTAGCCACAATTGGCATATTTAATTTACTTATACGTCTCTAGTAATGTGCACTACATGTACCCAGGGCATGTAAATTAAATGCTACTATTGTGCCTGCAGCACTGATTGTGCCACCCACTTAAGTAGCCCTTTAAACTTGTCCCAGGCCTGCCACTGCAGAGCCTGTGTGGGCAGTTTACACTGCCATGTCAACTTGGTGTATAAAACCCCTTGCCACGCCTTAAACTTCCCTTTTATTACATATAAGTCACATCTAAGGTAGGCCCTAGGTAACCCATAGGGCCGGGTGCCATGTAAGTAAAAGGCAGGATGTATACTTTTAAGTTTTAGTTGTCCTGGTAGTGGAAAAACTCCCAAATTCGTTTTTCAGTACTGTGAGGCCTAACCCTCCCATAGGATAACATTGGAGATTCCTTGTTACATCTGTAGTGTAATTCCCAATTGGAAGGAGGTAGAGCTGTCATGTTTAGTACCTGTGGAATTGTAATGATGAATCCTTTTTAATGATAAAGTCGAATTTATCATTAAATTTTTTTTAATGCCACTTTTAGAAAGATGGCATTTTTCTGCTCTTAGCCCTATGTCCCTGCTGCCTGTCTCCAATACTCATTTGGGGTGGGTGACAGCTGGGTCTTGTGCATCCCCTCTAGACAGCCACACACAAAGGGGAGCTTAGGTGTGACTGATGGGCAATCCACATCCTGATGGGCCATCCTGGGCAGGATGGGAGGGAGGAGCCTGGCACAGCCTCAGACTTACGCCTGAATAGGCGTTGTCCTGTACGCACAGAAAGGACTGCTTAGCCCCCTGTAGGGAGTCTGCTTCCAGGGCATGAAGGGACGATCTATGTGCACTTCAGAGCCGCTCTTCGAAGTCTCCCCCACTTCAAAGACACCACTGGGTATAAAAACTGGACTTCTGACCCTACCAATTCGGTACACTTCTGGACCTGTGGATACTCTGCCAGGAAGAAGGACTGCTACTCTGGAAGAACTGCTTTATTGCTGTGCTATGATGACCTGCCTGCTGCCCTCCTTGTCTTGATGAGAAGGACTGGAACTGCACCACTTGAACCCAGAGTGACTCAAAGGTCTTGTCTGCTTGCCTCCTGTTTGAAGCTCAGGGACACAAAAGACTTCCAACGACTCCACAAACAGCACCTGGACTCTGCCATCTGAGAGTCTTGCCCTGACAAGTGGTGCCAACCCAGTCCTGGGCCCTTGGAAGTCGGTATAAAGTGCTGCAACATACAAAATTCACGCATCGGCGACATTGCGACGCTCGGAACCAGCGGATCTCCTTCTACGGCAACGCATTGCAAGAATCCTGTGCATCCCTCGTCGACTGCGCCGAGCATTGCCTTCATTCTCGCCACATCCTCGCTGGCGCGGCTCGACAACAATGAATTGCCTACAGCTCGATGACAGCGATTCTTGCATTGCAGCGTTGTTGACGACGCAACTAAGGTACTTTGCAGCAGTTCGAACGTGGACCCTGTAGCCGGCCTGTGCTCCGTCGTGGTCGGCCTGAACTTTTGACTTTCATCCTGTCCAGCACAACCAGATAGCCCTGCTTGGCGCTTTATGGTTTTAAGCACTATATTTCAAGATATTCTTTAAAAATTCATAACTCCGCCTATACTTATTGGATGTTTGTCGTCTTGCTCTTGTTTTGTTAATTAAATTAAACTCTATTTTTCTAACCAGGTGTGGTATCTTTTTGTGTGCTGTTTTTCCTGTTTTGCTCTTTGAAGTGTTGCACAAGTACTTTACAGATTGCCTCTTAAGTTTAACCTGACTGCTCTGTGCCAGGCTACCAGGGGGTGAGCACAGGTTAATTTAGGGTGTGTATTTGACTTACCCTGACTATGACTGTGGTTCCTGCTTGGACAGGGTGCATACCTCTGCAACCAGAAACCCAATTTCTAACAGTAGCCTTTTTTTGCCTTCTTTATTGTTTTGTGGTAGCCCCTAAGTTTCTTTTATTTGGCCTTAGTTTTTTTAATAGTGATGTGTGTCACTATGTATACCAATTTTGTCATAACCCTTTCATTCCTGTCAGGTCCCTGTTAAACAATTTTTGTATTGTTTAGCTGTTGGACCTTGACGAGTATGTTAGCAAGACTCACTCCTTTGTACAGTGCCTCAAAGTCTTTCACATTAGATAGTTAGGTGTGTGAGCGGAATAGCATGTTTGATATATTCTTAGTGATGATTCAGTGGTCCATTCATATGTTGGGTTGCACCACTCTGTCAGTTGTGAATGCCATGTCAAGAGTATAGTCTGCTGTATATGTTGGCTGCTTACAGTTTGATTGAACCCCACAGCTTTCATATTTTCACACTTTTAACTTTCTGACTTGTTGTCTGGTTTGTCTGCCTGGATGCTCAGACCACGCCTAACGATGATTTCATAGGCTAAAGTTGCAGGTGCTAGGCAGGTTCCAGATTTGTATCTACGAATTTGGGTTGTATCCTGTTGGTCAGTAGACCGTAGTGATAATAAAAGAGCTCTTTGGGTTGGCTGATTAGGCCTCTTCCTCTTCAATTTGACATTCAATTAAATCCTAAGTATAGAGGGAATCTACCAACTGTATCTTTTTATGTCGAGCCAGGGCAGCGCATGTGCTGCTCTGCGAGGCATGCTTGACTTGAAACTCAGCCCATTTCCTGCCCATCTTTTCAATTGGCTCCTGTTACTGCCCTTTCTAAATCATTGCTTTTGATTCATGAATAGGCTTAGTAGTCCCTCCTTGGTACCGCCTTGTCTGCATTTGTAACCTCCCATGAGGACTGGACTTTTTACTTGTGTTGTTGCATGGTCTGCTTTATCTAGTCTGTGAGCACTATTTTCTTTAATGATTTTCCCCTAATCCACCCACTCATGCTTTCCTACAACGCAGCACGCCGCCTGCTTTTATATTTTAATTACTAATGGTGGTCCGCTTTAACTATAGCGGCCGCGCTTCTTTATTTACTTTGGCAGCACGGTTCTCTTTAAGCATAGCGACAGAGCTTCTTTAGTTATTTAAGTTGCCAGCTTGGTCCGCTGTAACTATAGCGACTGCGCTTCTTCATTTATTGTATTTGTCAGCGGGGCCCACCTTAACTTTAGTGGCCGTGCTACGAAACTTTTTATTTTTGTGGAGGCACTGTTTTCACTTTAATAGTGGCCCGCCCCTTTCTTTAGACGCTGCTCGCTGTATTGAGGTTACAGCGAGTCGTGTCTAAACAAAAGGGCGCTGCCGCCATTAAACTGAAAGCACGGCATGGGGTGCTTTTACAAAAAAAACACATTTGTTTTTGAACTTCACAAACAAATGTTTTTTTTGTAAAAGCACCCCATGCCGTGCTTTCACTTTAATGGTGGCCGCGCCCCTTTCTTTAGCCGCTGCTTGCTGTAACCTGAATACGGCGAGCAGCGTCTAAAGACCGGGGCGTGCCTACCATTAAAGTGGTCTAGCATTTGCGAGAGTTTGAGGTATTAGCATTAGAAATGGCAATGCCTTTTATATATGTGTTGTTTGCAAAACACATAAATAAAAGGCATTGTCATTTACAATGCCAATAGCTTAAACTATCGCAAATGCGAGACCTATTGTATTGCAAATGCTTGTTTTATTTAGAATACTTAGTGTATTTTATTGTTTGTTAGTTCCTGTTACTCTCTTCCACGCTTGATCATGACTCGTTGATTAATTTTAAGATAATGGTGCTCAGGTCACTTTTAGGTATTCAGTCCTTCAGGATTGTGCCTACAGAAATATATTAAAGGACCGCAATTAGTGTAAAAAGCATGATGGCATCAAAACATGCTGTATTGCTGGTTTGTGCAAAATGAAGGAATTTAAGGAGTGTTTTAGAAAGGTGCTCTAAGCAGGCAAAGGCTATAAGGGACACAGGACCGGAGTAGTATAGGAATGCTTATCACACCATGAGTTGGGTTTCTTGGGAATGTTTTTTTTTTTTTTTTTTTTTTTAATCAAATCTCTTGTTTCATTCTTGCTTTTTAAATAAATAAATGTAGCAGATTTCTTCGTGATCTCTTGTAACTGATGTAAGACAAAACGTTTAGTCTTCTCCTGAATTTTTTTCATTGTGCTAAGAATCCTGGGTCCAAAACAGAGGATGGGATAGAGCTTCATTTTTATTAAAAAAATAAAAGTTTGTGACCTAGTGTTGTTGACCCTTCCTGTTTTCGAGTCCCATGTTTGGTATTTGCTCCTTGCTTTGTATTAATCATGCTCTTTACAAGTTTAGGTGATGGAGACATGGAGCCTTGCTTACTTTGGGTTGAGCCGTGCACTTTTGCAGCATGTTGCTCTGTGCGGGTGCTAGCTTTTCATTGGTCTTCTTAGTTTGATAGTAAGCCTTTGTGCTAGCAATGTTGTCCGTGTTTCACCATTGCTCTTACTTCTCTACTGGGTTCGTTGTGCATTTGTTTTTTTGGTAGCGTTATCTGAGAGGCCATTGAAATTACCTAATTGCTATTATCCCACTCCTGCTATTTGTGCTGTGTGGCCACAAGCTAGTGTTTGCGTGTTTTTTCTTTAGTGCCATTTTTGACTTACTGACTTTTTGTCCAGGAAGTTGGCCCTAATGTAGCTTTATCACCGAAGCTTGGTGCCTAACAACAACCATATGTGAACGTTGTCTTTGTACCTTGGATAATATATTCTTGAACAGAGACTTTATTTACGCAAAACCTTGCAAGTGTTTCTGCAATGAGAATTATATGGATATTAGGAATGAAATAAGAGCAAAGCTGGAAGAGCAGATGTAGGCCTGAGTGTTTGTCTGCCAACCTAATGGTCTACCACTTGCTATGACACAATAGGTTAGCAGACCAGCTTGGGTATTGGATAGGACGTGTCTATGCTTGCTCGTCTGACTATTGCCTCCTTTGAGAACCTTCAGGGCCATGAGTGGCTTGTGGTACGAAACCCTGCTCAAAATTGGTCTCTCGTTGTCAAGGTACAGGAGGAGAAAACTGGACCTTTTAAAATGTTGAGTGATTCTGCTTTTGTTACCAACATGTATCACATCGCCCCTTTATGTTGGTAATATTACGCCTTCCGTTGACCTTATGGTTTTCTCTCTACAATATGTATAATAAATAAAAATATTTGCAGAATGGTTTGCTAAGCATTCTGATCTCCTGTTGGCATGACAGGATCGAAGGCAAAATATTACAGGCTATATGTCATTTGAATAAATCAAATGCATTGGAGGCGCTTCATCTGGAATTCAGATTAACAGGTGCTAATATAGAGCTTTAGATGCAATAGTCCCGTGCGGATATCACATACCGTTTGCTAAGAACAGCACATTACGAGGATTGCTGAAGAACAAATTATATTTATTCTCTTCGAATGGTTTTAGGTTTACTCACAATTTACTATCATCCCTACGAGTTCAAGTAGCAAATGGAATGCAGGTCTAGCATGGGGATCCATTCAGCAGGTAGAACGAGAACCACAATCCAGGATTATTGTAGTTTTGTAGCAGATTGTGCTTGTTGTAGAGATCTCGCACTATGTAATGGACTCTGCAGTTTCAAAACGACTCTGGATTATAGTTAAACACAGACAAACATAACATTTGAAGGTTTTTATTTCTTTTACAAACTGGGGCACTGCTGGGGACGGGTTGGGTTCCTTTGAAAGTTACAATGGGAAGACGGTCTGGTCTAAGTCAAGAACAATGTGTATGCCCAGTGTGCAAAGAACGAAGTTAGGATTTAACGCATATAATTTTGTGTTCTCCGGTCTTCAAAATGGCGCAAAGTAAATTTCTTCACTCTATCATCATCTTTAAGAAAATCTGTCCCGCTACAGGTACTTTGTCATACATCTAAGCTACGTTGTGATCGTCTTTTTAACTTTTCAAACGTTTATTTAAACGTATATTGAAAGGTTACCTTTCTGTCTCTAACAAGTTTGTTTTTACATTTTAATCGTGGGAATAGATTAATATTTAAGTATATGTTTGATGACCTAAGTTAGAGGTTTTGAAACAAACAATAACATTGAAATTTAATTGATAGCGCATCCTCTGAAACTTAGTGTTATTTATAGGGGCTCCTCAGTTTTGTCTTTAACTGGATCTGTGACCGCGCAGGCAGCTACCAGTAGCTTCTTGTCTTGTTGTGAGCCGTAGATGCAGGATGATTGTTATCTGATACTAAAGAGAAGCATTGAGCATCCAAAACATTCCAGATTTTGTGTCGGGCAGAGAGACTTATACGATAAGACGCTCCTTGTGTGTGAAAGAGCCTCTGACTATTGTAAAGCGTTGCTTTGCTGCTGGTAAATATCTATATGGATCATTTGTAAATAGATGTTATCTCACTGCTGTAATCCAAGGGATCATCTCACCTGAAGCTTCGCATGTGTCCACCATAGCAGAGATAACTAAGAATTACTATCCCAAAATCATTTGACTCATAGTTCTGTCTAATACGAACTAGTAGTTAGGAAGATGTTATGTCATGTACATGGGAAACGTAGTAGAGAGGAGCAATACAAGTTTGTGTTCGCCTGAGAAGGCAGTGGATGTAGGTGTAAGGGAATTCAGTCTTACATTTAGTATAGTGTGACCCTAAGGTGGCTTTTAAAAACTTTATTAAAAATAAGAACCTTTGAGAGAGACTAGTGTTTGGATCAACTGCCCTGGTCTATCACTTGCCCCGCAGTTGTTATTGCTTCGTAGTTCAATGGAAAACATTCCAAAACAACGCAAGACCAGGCAGGACCAGTAAGAGACTGAACAATGTAAAGGAAAATATTGAAAACCTGTGGGGCTAGGTATGGAAATAACCGTAGGTTGAGGGTGGTATAGTGTTGTAGACAGCATAGGTTGAGAACGAGTTTAGACCAAAAATGATACGGTTAAACACTATCAGAAGATAGTAAGAGTCGGTGCAGGGTGGGAAGGCGAGGGGAAAGAAGGGTATATGGAAGGGCATGAAGCGTTCGCTCTTCAAGTAGTTACATGAGAGGCATGCCTGAAAACTGATGGTCCCATTTCTCTTTTTTCTTAGGGGTTGGCAGGGATTGGTCGCATATGGCTGTCACTCGCTTGTCCTGGTGGTAGATTCCAACTCTGCACAGACTCTGCAAGTCCTGGAACGACACAAAGCCAATGTAGTCAAGGTAATCTATTTTGGTTTCTGTTGACTGTGGTGTCAGGCAGGGTGCCTCCATGTTTGCACATCTTAATTTAGTTACTTAATGAAAAACCTTTTTTTGTTGAGTTGGTCATTTTTTGATTTCTAAGCAAAACCTATTGTAAAATATCTTGTCTATGCATTGTCTTTATTAAAGCTTAAAAGGAGAGTGCATGATGAGATGGAAAGATGAAAAGACAAATGTTTATAGTGAGTGGAGAGGGAGGCTCAGAGGGCCAGCAGTATTAATGTTCTCATTGATTTAAGGCTATTAAGTGTGATAAATAACATTGAACGTGTGCCACGCCTAATGAAATGTGTCTGTGTTACCAGCAAAATCTTAAGTTGCTTTCTATTGTTTCTACTTTCCTACTCAACTGTGTTTCTACTCTAACCATGTCTGAGGCAATGGACTTTTAATAGGTTTAAAGTTCTGTAGAATGTCTCTCTTGGTAAACATTACCACTGGAAGTTGAACTCTTAAGTACATCTGAAGCATGTTATCTACCTTTGCTGTAAGTTCCAGCCCATTTGTTCTTTATAAAACCTCCTTCCAGAACGTAGTAACCATAAGACAAGACAATATTGTGTACATTAAGTTCCCCTTGTCAGAATTGCACTTCCAACAGCGTTCCACTTAAGTCAATCTAATTTTTTTATCAGTGGTGACCAAATTAGTTCTGCTTGATTCTCATGGTGACTGTAATATACTCCAAGCCAGAGTTGCCTGAGAGGAGATATGCATTCCACTCATCATGAACTTCCAGGAGAAAAAAAGCAGACTTCCTGATGTTATATTCCTATCAGCAGAACAAATGGACAATAATTATATGGCACCCCACATCCATAAACTATCTGCTTCACTTATCTGATGACAGTATCACACAAATGGTTAAGCCAAAGTTTCAACATGTCTTCTGTTTACGTTAACCGGCGATATGGTGTGAGTGTGCCTTTAAGTTGGCCTTTCCTTTGACATATGGGCTTCTTGCACAGAGCGTGGTACCTAAGGAACAGGACCAGTTTGAATAGTTTTTTAGTGGTCTGGAGAGGGAAGTACATTATTGAAATAGATTGAAATAGATAAGGGCATTGGCAGACTTGGGCAATTCCAGCAGCCGAGAGAGGCTTAAACCATCTTGCAAACTCCTAGTTTAGTGCTTTATTTTCAGTCCTAGTTTAGTGCTTTATTTTCAGTCATAAGTCAAAAGTCTTATGGAAACGTTGTGAGATATTTGGTGTGGGAACTTAGTGCGGATATGTTTTTGGGCCCCTCCACCAACCACTGCTGAACCTATGGGGCACCACCTGCAAATAAGAGAAGACAAGAAAAGGGTGAAAGAGTCTGCTTGTTTTCTGTTGTCGACTGAAACCTTGGAACCAAATACATCCTGAACCGGAGCTCTCGAGGAGATTTTTGATCGTCATCCCCGCTAGCCTCAATCGGCTACATGAAGATGAAGGACGTCTTCGGATGCAAACCAGTAGATGTGGGAAAAACGGGACTTGTGCTGGAGCTCTGGCTGAAGTGACTGGTTGATCCTATCTCCTCCTACTACTTGTTTGCTGGTATCCTAGAAGCTGTCTCTACCTGTTTGTGAGCTTTGGAAGTGAGTAGGAGAAAGATATCCCACATTCTGCAAAATGGAGACTGAAAATTTGGTGGCAGGCCTGGAGGAGAGGGAAATCAGTCTTCCATTTGACCCATGATCTGGGGCCCGCAGCAGAGTTCCTGAACTTCTAGGAGCACTTGGAGCATCCACTCAAATGCAGAACTGCTCACTACATGATCTTTGCTTTCAAAAGACCTTGGACACATACACATTTGCTGCGGCAAGTACACAACACTGTGTTTATGGACTGAAGATAGTTTTCTAACAATTGAACTGTATTCAAAACAGCGTTCTGGGGCCTTTTGCTTGTTTCAGTGCTAGAAATGAATGCATGGCTGCTGCCATAACGGTTGTTTTGAAAGGCACAGCTTTATAGGATAATATTGACTTTTGAAGATCTGTGTTGCTTTCTCTGGAAGCTTTGTGTCTTTTCTTTAAAAAATGTAATTCCTGATACCTTTTACCAATTTTTCATGACATGTTTCTTTTTAAAAAAAAAATTGTTTGCAAATTCAAATTATTTATTTTAAGACTTTAATATTTATTAGTGCAATGCATCAATGGTGATTTTGCACCTTAAGTGAGTTTTGTACCAAAAGTGGTTTTACACATGAATGTCATTTGTGTTCCTAAGCCTTTTACACACAAATGTTGATGTTGTACCAAGGGTGATTTTGCCCCTCACTGGGTTGTGGACCAAATGTGATGGCATACTCATGTTCATCTTATACACATAATGTCACATCTCAATACTATATATTTTCTCCTATATTTGTTAATTTTTCACCTAAATGTAATGTCACACTCCTGATAACTTTGCACATAAGGCCATATCGCATCTAAATGTGTTTATGCACCATGCGTGATTCTTTCTCCTAGATTTGTTTTCCCAACTCAAAGTTTCTCTACACTCCTGATGATGTTGCACCAACAGCAGTTTCAATCAATTGGAATTACAGCCCATTTAGTTTTTCACTATTGCAAGGCTACCTGTTCCCCATAGGACAGAATGGGAAGTTTGTTTATAACCGCTTATAAACATAACTGGCCCTGGGAACTAGGTACGAAAATAAAATTTAGTATGCCTGAACTCAGAATCTAAAGATGCATCTTTTAGTGAAGGTGATTTTTACGTTCTGTGTTTGAAAGTACCACTTTTAGAAAGTAGGTATTTTCTTGCTCAGTCATCCCGTGTGCCTCTGCTGGAATGTGGATTGCCTGTCTGGGTTTTGGATGACAGATGGCTGGGGGAGCAGGAGGGGCTCCAGATAGTCTAGGTGGGTCAGGAAAGGGCTGAATAGACCTGGGCTGCGATGGGGGAAGGGGGAGGAGATTTCCTTGCACCTCAAAGGGCCTGGTCTGCCTCTGACCATGCCGTCTCCACCCCCCTGCCAGGAAATCACACCAGAGAAGGCAGAACTGGTTCTGGTTGGGCACAGACACCCTCTGCCTAGAGGATCAAAGGATTTTTGGATACAAATACTGGGGCCCAGACCCCTGAACTTTAGAACTCATTTGGATCAAGAAGACTACCAAGAAGAAGAGCTGGAGAAGCTGTGAGGAGGGACTACCACTTTGCTGTGTGCTTTGCTGTGTTGGCCTGCAGTGGCTGCTTCTGTCTTCTTGGGCAGTGAAAGGGCTGGACTGGACTGAACTTTCTGCAATCTACTTTGTGAGTTTCTCCAAGGGCTTGAGGTAGAGCTTGCCCCCTGTTCAAGAAGTCTCCGGAACTACAAAGACTTCAAGCTCTTCTGTCCTCAGCACTGGGGACTGTGTGTTTTGTGCTGCAACAGAAGAAAAGCAACCCGACGACGTCTACGACGCCGCTGCCGACTCCGTGTCCTGAAGGCACCGCAGAGGGCACCGCGACCCTGGTCTCACCGACAACGCCTGCTGACGCCGCCACCGAGCTGCTGCTCACACCGCAACCTGTGGGCACCGCACTCCGCACCTCTTCGCTTCACGACAACGCCTTGGCACCGCAGAGGGCACCGCTGCAACTCCGCACCGCGACCCTGGTCTCACCGACGACGCCTGTTGACGCCGCCACTGAGCCGCTGCTCGCACCGCTACCTGTAAGCACTGCACGCCGCTCCCCCTCGCTTCACGATGATGCCTTGGTATTCCCGACAACGCCGCTCCACGCCGAAATCTATGCCGCGGCTTGAAACGTGGTTCGAGGGCACCGCTCGTAAAGTTGCACGACGCACCGCCCTCATCCCGCACCGCAGCCTTGGCCTACTGACGCCGGCGCCATCGACTCCAGTTCGTCAGCCGACGACAGCGCTTCAGCAACGACGCCGCCGCTGCTTGCACCGTGACGATCACCGCCTTCATCTCGCACCTCTATCCATACTCTCAGGGCCCACTAAGCTGACCCATGGGGAACCCTTCTCCTCACCTGTGGACCCCATCTGTGCAGCACCTAAACTTACTTTGCTCACAGAGGTGTCCCAACAGGCAGACAGTACCCACATGGCCAACACAAGGGTGTGGCCCAGTCCACCCCCGGGGGGTGACTCCTTTCCCCCTCCCAGGGGCAACTCTGTCCCTCCGGACAGCCAGCCACAGTGGCCACTGACAACTGTCAGTGATGAGAGCCAGGCCTTATGCCTTTCAGGCCACTCCAACCGTTGTGGCGTCAGAGAGTGGGGGGCGGTGGCCCCAGGTGCCTG
Organism: Calotriton arnoldi; assembly: GCA_963921515.1. Lineage (NCBI taxonomy): Eukaryota > Metazoa > Chordata > Amphibia > Caudata > Salamandridae > Calotriton > Calotriton arnoldi. Next base: position 489,018 of record CAWUFW010006799.1, read on the forward strand.
GCACCCTTTCTCTACTCTTTCACCCCCCCCCCCCGCCAAGTCAGGTATGGCATCCAGACACTGGCCCACCAGCCCAGGGTCTGTACCCTGCGGCTGGACAGGAGGAGGGGGTGGGCTCCCCCACACCCTCTCCTTCTCCCTGGGGCTCTGCACCCTCCCACCTGGAGCGGGACCCCCTTCCAGAATTGTCAGGGCACCTGTGGCAGGTGTCCTGCACAATTCACCCACCAGTTCAGGGGGGCTATCCTGCAACTGGTACCTCAGTACCCTGAGGCTGAACAAAGGACTGGGGTGGGCTCTCCCACACCCGGTACTCCTCCCTGGGGCTCTGTACCCTCCCACCTGGAGCGGCACCCCCAGAAGACAAACTGGTGGGGGCACCGTTAGCAGTCGCCCCTTCCCCCAGGTCCGGGGGGACACCCTGAACCTGGTCCTCCAACCCAGGGTCTGTCCCCTCAGGCTGACCAGAGGTCTCGGGCGAGGCTCTCCTCCCCTTACCTCTCCTTCCAGGGTTCCGCACTCCCCTCCCGGGAGAAGCACCCTCAGAACCAAAAACAGGCAGGACGCTGGGACCAGACCTCCTACACAATTCTTCCACCAGTTCAGGGCCTTGACCCTGCAACTGATCCACCACCTTAGGATCTAAACCCGCGGGTTGAACTGTGATCAGAGGCGAGGACTCCCTCCCTCCGCACCCCCTTCCAGAGTTCTGCACCCTACCACCTGGAGTGGTACCCCTAGAAGATAAACCGGTCAGGACACTGCTTACAGTCGTCCTTCCCTCCAGGTCAGGCAGGACCTGAACCTGGCCTCCCAACCCAGGGTCTAACCCCTGCGGCTGAGCAAATGCCCGGCGCACCAGGACTTCCTTGGGAGCACGCATGCCCCCCCTGAGGGTAACACATGATTCATGTGTTGTGCGACAGTCTGCCTGGCGCAGATCTCCCGACCCCTGTCCATCTGACAGTGAGCGAAGATCCCACAGGACAGAAGTGGGGTCACCATGGTTACTCCTAGGAGGCTCAGCCCTTCTGGCTGGCCCCTGACCCACTGGGGAACACATCCCCCTCTCACCCCTCAATCTGGACTTCTGCACCCTCCACTTAGGAGCGGCACCGCCAGACACCTGAACCGCTGGAGCTCTGTTTACAGACACTCCCCGTTCTTCTGACACTAGGGGATCCCCCTCAATGGACGGTCTACCAGTACAGCGTAGGCTCCCCACCGGGTGTTCCCTCCTGGAACCACCCAGGCTCTGGGACCGGGTTTCGGGCACCTTGGGCCGCAGCCCATTCCCCTCCTTCTCCGCAGAGACAGGACGTGAGTCCCTACACCCTTCCCACGACACCGGGACCTATCTGGGGTACCACGAACCATTCCGACCACCCTTGGTTAGGAAATACCTAAGCCACTTCCTTCCGGGTCACTTCTCCAGACCCTCTGGAATCCACCAAAAGGTCTGCCTCCCGTGCAATCTCCCTGGGGTCAGAGAACTCACACTCCAGTGGGTGTTGGCATAGCTCTGGAAAACAGGGACTTAAAATATGCTCTCCAACAATTGAATCACACAGCCCCACACAGGTGTTAACCAAACTACCCTTCACCCAATCATCCAGTGCCTCAGAAAAGTACCCCACATCATTCCCACAAGACTGGTGAGACAGTGTCTGACTGTTGCTGTCTCTTAATCCATACTCTTCTGGCTGGTCTCCATACTCACTTACCAGGGCTTCTATCATGGGGGAACCCCTCTCCCTGCACCTCTCATCTAGAGTCAGTAGAGTGTCCCTCCCACTACCAGGAAAATGATCCCCTGTGCCAGTTCCCCAATCCACCTCAGGGACACTGCACACCACTGGAGTAACCTCACAATCCTGAACCGCCTGGTGTATGTCAACCCCCTCCTTGAAGCAGGGCCCCAAACCTGTGTGTGTGTGTGTACCTCATCCTCAGTACTGGACCTAACCCTTTTGCTGCCACCATCTGGGCTGGGCCTAGCCCCACTGGCTTCCCAGTCCAGCTCTCTCATTTTAAACTCATGGTCTAACATCATCCTCCTTTCCTCCATGGCTATTCTATTGTCTTCCCTCTCACTTTCCATCCTGAGTTTCTCCAACTCGAACTTCCTTGCTTCCCGCCTGTCCTCCAGCTCCTCTGGGGACAGACTGCTGCTGCCTGGTTTAGAGGGTGCCCCCCCCCCTCCCAAAAGCACATCCACCCTTAGAATAGGCTCCTCTGCCTCCATGCCAAGATCTCCAGACAGCTCACTAGCATGTCTGGCTGCTACCCAGGTCCTCAGCGCCTTTTGTAGCTCCTCTTTTCTGGTGAGGCCCCTGATTTGGATTTTGAGGTTTTTGCAGATCGCCTTCAATTCCTTCACCTTGTAGGTTTCTAACCTCTCCTCCTCAAAGGCCACTTCCAAGGATGCAACAGATGATGCAATTGATTCAGGCATGACGAAGTAGCAAGTTCAAACTGGCAAGATAAAAAAATAGGCCAAAAAGAAAAAGAACCAGTATGTGGCACGTAATGGTCTGCGATATGGTAGTAGTGCACACCAATCACTGTAAGTCAAGTGCAAACGCAAGTCCTATCCTCACCGCTGACAACCAATGTTAGAAATGGGATTTTTAGCAGGCTAGAGCATGTGCCAAAGCCAGGCAGAAACCACCACTCTAGTCAGGATAAGGGAGTTACACTCCTAAAATAACTCCTGCTCACCCCCTTGGTAGCTTGGCACGAGCAGTCAGGCTTATCTTAGAGGCAGTGTGTAAAGCATTTGCACATAACCAACAGTAATACAGTGTAAGCACTACAAAAGGACACCACACCAGTTTAGAAAAATATCCAATATTTTTATATACTTAAGACAAGACCAAAAACGATAAAAATCCACAATACAGTACTTAAAAATCCACAGTTATCAAAATATGCTTTAAAACAGTTCCTTGATGTCGATAGCTCCGTCCGGGGCTATCACGCTGTCGTGAGCAAACTAATCCAAACAGTTCTGGCTGACCGCGGCGTCGCGGGCCAGCTACGGTGTCGGGAAGACCCGCAAACAGTACCTTTTAGAAATGCAGGGCGTCGATGACCTCTCGTTGAGCTTCCGAAAACACGGCGTCCACAGGCGTCGGTTCCGGAGGTCGGTGCAGGAGTCGTCGGGGCCCTCGAAGTCACACACGTTGCAGGTCGATCTCCTCTCTGATGGAGTCAGGAGCGCTGGCATCGGCGGCGTCGTGTGCTGCGGTGCGAAGTGCAGCGGTGCGGCGTGCGGTGCCCTCAGGTCGCGGTGCAAGCAGCGGCTCGGTGGCGGCGTCAGATGGCGTCATCGGTGAGACCAGGGTCGCGGTGCGAGATGAAGGCGGTGCTCGTCACGGTGCTGGCAGGTCACGGTGCAAGCAGCGTCGTCGTCGTGCTGAAGCGCTGTCGTCGGCTGACGAACTGGAGTCGATGGCGCCGGCGTCAGTAGGCCAAGGCTGCGGTGCGGGATGAGGGCGGTGCGTCGTGTAACTTTACGAGCGGTGCCCTCGAACCACGGTGAAAGCAGCGGCGTCTATTTCGGCGTGGAGCGGCGTCGTCTGGGATACCAAGGCGTCGTCGTGAAGCGAGGCGGTGCGGAGTGCAGTGCCCACAGGTCGCGGTGCGAGCAGCGGCTCGGTGGCGGCATCAACAGGCGTCGTCGGTGAGACCAGGGTCGCGGTGCGGCGTTGCCGCGGTGCCCTCTGCGGTGCCTTCAGGACACGGAGTCGGCAGCGGCGTCTTAGACGTCGTCGGGTTGCTTTTCTTCTGTTGCAGCACAAAACACACAGTCCCCAGTGCTGAGGGCAGAAGAGCTTGAAGTCTTTGTTGTTCCTGAGACTTCTTGAACAGGGGGCAAGCTCTACCTCAAGCCCTTGGAGAAACTCACAAAGTAGATTGCAGAAAGTTCAGTCCAGTCCTTTCACTGCCCAAGACAGAAGCAGCCACTGCAGGCCAACACAGCAAAGCACACAGCAAAGTGGTAGTCCCTCCTCACAGCTTCTCCAGCTCTTCTTCTTGGCAGTCTTCTTGATCCAAAAGCGTTCTAAAGTTCAGGGGTCTGGGCCCCAGTATTTGTATCCAAAAATCCTTTGATCCTCTAGGCAGAGGGTGTCTGTGCCCAGCCAGAACCAGTTCTGCCTTCTCTGGTGTGATTTCCTGGCAGGGGTTGGAGACGGCATTGTCAGAGGCAGACCAGGCCCTTTGAGGTGCAAGGAAATCTCCTCCCCTTTCCCCCCATCGCAGCCCAGGTCTATTCAGCCCTTTCCTGACCTACCTAGACTATCTGGAGCCCCTCCTGCTCCCCCAGCCATCTGTCATCCAAAACCCAGACAGGCAATCCACATTCCAGCAGAGGCACACGGGATGACTGAGCAAGAAAATACCTACTTTCTAAAAGTGGTACTTTCAAACACAGAACGTAAATATCACCTTCCTTAAAAGATGCATCTTTAGATTCTGAGTTCAGGCATACTAAATTTTATTTTCCTACCTAGTTCCCAGGGCCAGTTATGTTTATAAGATGTTATAAACAAACTTCCCATTCTATCCTATGGGGAACAGGTAGCCTTGCAATAGTGAAAAACTAAATGGGCTGTAATTCACTATCAGGACATGCCACACACACCAGGGCATGTCCTACCTTTCACATACACTGCAACCTGCCCACAGGGGTACTTTGGGCCTACCGTAGGGGTGCCTGACATGTAAGAAAAGGAAAGGTTAGGGACTGGCCAGTGTGTGCACGGGCCAAGTCGATATGACAGTTACAAACTGTGCGCAGACTCTGCAATGGCAGGTCTGAGGTACCTTTTCCGGGCTACTCACGTGGGTGGCACAATCCGTGCTGCAGGCCCACGCGTAGCATTCGATTCCCAGGCCCTGGCACACTCAGTGCACTTTACTAGGGGCTGACAAGAAAACCAAACAGCCAATCATGGAAACACTAATCAATACCACAATTTACACAGAGAGCATATGCACTTTAGCACTGATTAGCAGTGGAAATGTGCCCAGAGTCCTAAAACCAACACAAACAGGTCAGGAAAAGATAGGAGGAAGAAGCAAAAAGTTTGGGGATAACCCTGCAAAAAGGGCCATTTCCAACAAGTGATTTGTAGGTGTGGGTGAGGAGTTTGAAGGTGACCCTCTTCTTGACGGGGAGCCAGTGGAGGTTTCGTAGGTGTTGGGTCATGTTTTCGTGACGCGGTGTCCCGAGTACAAGTCTGGCTGCGGCGTTCTGGATGGTTTGGAGTTTGTGTAGAAGAGTTCTGTTGATTCCGGCGTAAAGGGCGTTGCCGTAGTCTAGTCTGCTGGTTATGAGCGCGTGGGTGACGGTCCTCCTGCAGTCGGGGGGGTCATCCATTTGAAGGTCTTGCGGAGGATGCGCAGGCAGTTGAAACTGGTGGAGGCCACGGCGTTGATCTGGCGGTTCATGGAGAGGGAGGAGTCGAGGATGATGCCGAGGTTTCGTGCGTGGTCTGTAGGGGTGGGTGGATTTCCGAGGGCAGATGGCCACCAGGTGTCGTCCCAGGCGGAGGTGCAGGGTCCGAGGATGAGGACCTCCGGTTTTCTCTGAGTTGAGCTTCAGGCAGCTGTCTTTCATCCAGGCTGCGACGTTCTTCATTCCTTCATGGAAGCAGAGTCTGGTGTCTTCGGGATTCTTCGTGAGCGAGAGGATGAGCTGGGTGTCGTCGGCATAGGATACTATGCTGAGCCCATGCTGTCTGACGATGGCGGCGAGGGGGGCCATGTAGATGTTGAAGAGCGTGGGGCTGAGCGATGATCCTTGGGGTACTCCGCAGTTGATATCTGGGTTTGGAGAGGAAGGGAGGGAGTCTGATCCTCTGGGTTCTGCCGGAGAGAAAGGATTGGATCCAGTCGAGGGCGGCCCCTTGTATCCCCGCGTCGTGAAGTCTGTCTGTGAGCGTGCGATGTGAGACGGTGTCGAAGGCTGCGGAGAGGTCTAGAAGGATGAGGGCTGCAGTGTGTCCCTGATCGAGTAGCATGCGGATGTCGTCGGTGGCGGTGAGGAGGGCGGTCTCGGTGCTGTGGTTGCTGCGGAATCCAGACTGGGAGGCATCTAGGATGGAGTTCTCTTCGATGAAGGCTGTCAGCTGGGCGTTCACGAGTCTCTCAGTGACTTTGGCCGCGAAGGGGAGGAGAGAGATGGGTCGGTAGTTTTTCAGGTCCTTTGGATCGGCCGTTGGTTTTTTGAGGAGGGGTTTAACCTCCGCCCGCTTCCAGTCGTCCGGGAAGATGCCGGATCTGAAGGAGGCGTTGATGGTCCGGCCTAGTTCGGGTGCGATGGCGGCTGCGGCCCTGTTGAATATGTGCGGTGGGCAGGGGTCCGTTGGGGCTCCTGAGTGGGTCTTCTTCATGGTCGTGGTGATATGTTCGGTGGCGGGATTCCAGGTCCTGACGGTTGGCTTATCGGCGGCGGTGACGAGGGGGGTGGTGTCCGGCGTCTGTTCGCTGAAGTTGTCGTAGAGGGCCTTGATCTTCAGATGGAAGTAGGAGCTGAGCTTGTCGCAGAGTTCCTGGGAAGGTGTGACGTCCGTGGCTTCGCTGGGGGGTTTGGTGAATTGCTGTATGACGCTGAACAGTTCCTTGGCGTTGGTCACGTTGGTCTGTACTTTGTCTCTTACGAAGGTCCGTTTGGTGTCTCTTATGCGCTGGTGGTATTCCTTCAGGGCGCTCCTGTGGTTGTTCCGTGGTTTTCTGGTTTCGCCAGGTTTTCTCTAGGCGTCTGCAGGAGCGCCTGGCTTCTTGTAGTTCTGTGGTGAACCATGCGCCCTTCAGAGGGCGTTGTTTGGTGGGGTGGCGGAGGGGTGCGAGCTTGTCGGCGCAGCAGGAGATCCAGCGGTGAAATTCTTTGGCTGCGGAGTTGGTGTCGGTCGTGGCGCTGGGGGGGTCTTGGAGGAGGGTGGTGGTGAGGTGTTCATCTGTGACCTTGCTCCAGTTCCTTCGTGGCGGGCGTGGGGCGGGCTTGGGTGCGGTTGTGGTGTTGAAGGTGAAATGGACGCATTGGTGGTCCGTCCAGAGGGGCTGGGTGGTGTGGCTGAAGCGGATGTTTGTCCCTCCTGCAAAGATTGGGTCGAGGGTGTGTCCGGCGCTGCGGGGTGGGCGTGTTGACCAGCTGCTTCAGCCCGAGGTTGGCGAGGTTGTCGAGGAGAGTGGTGGAGTCGGGGTCATTGCCGTTGTCGAGGTGGAAGTTCAGGTCCCCGAGTAGAATGTAGTCCGTGGAGGTGATGGCGTGGGGTGCGGCGAGCTCGGTGATGGTATTTGCGGACTGGGTGCGAGGTCCCGGCGGTCTGTAGATGAGGGTGCCGCGTAGTGTGGTCCTGGGGCTGGTCTGGATCTGGAAGTGGAGGTGTTCTGTGTTGGAGTGGGAGTCGCTCGTGCTGGATGTGGAGAGTCGGAGGGGGGTCTTGTGTGCGATGGCGAGGCCTCATCCTGGGCGGTGGGTGCGGTCCTTTCTCTGGATCTTGTAGCCGTCGGGGATGGCAGTGGCGATGTCGGGCCGGAGGTGGTGTTGGTCCAGGTTTCTGTGAAGAAGGCGACGTCGGGCGAGAGGGTGTCGATCAGGTCCCAGATCTCTACGGCGTGTCGGTGCAGGGAGCGCACGTTGAGGAGGATGCATGTCAGGGTTTCGGCGGTGCGAGCCTCAGGCGGGCCTTTAACGGTAGTGGGGGCTTTGCTAATGGTGAAGGATCTACGGCAGGGTCTGCACGAGAACTGTCCATGGGCGGTGTTCGGCGAGGATCTTACGCAGTCGGTGTGTTTTCCGGGATTGAGTGCGTGGAGGGTAGTGGAGTCGTAGCAGTTTTGCAACTAAATGTGTTTTGCACTTAAAAGCGTTTCCATGCTCATGCTGAAGTTGTGCCTAAATAATTCATTTTGCAGCACATCTCTGGAGACGGAAGCCCCAGACTTGGTCTAGGATATGCGACGGGAGCTCCAGACTTTGTTTAGGATATACGACTAAATGAGCATTCCATATATCCTTTTTTCCCGTAATATACAGTAGTGTGAATACACAGCTGCACACATCTGCCTACTAATTTACAAACGACATCTGATGTACAAATACAAAATGAGGGGCCATATGTACAAAATCTTTTCGAGGTCGCAAATGGCCTAATTAGCAGAATCTGGCCGTTTGCGACCGCAAAAAACATTTTTAAAATGTACAAAAGCCAAATTGCGATTTGGTAGCCTGTTACGAACTGTAATTTGCATTTGCGATTCAGTATTTGGAAGGGGCGTATTTAGGACGTCCCTTCCGAATACCGAATCGCAGTGGTATGTATGAATATTTTGCAACCTAATTGCGGTCGCAAAACTTTAATTTTTAACGGACACCTCAAGGGTACTGGTAACCGTTTGCAAATGGGACAGCCTTCCCCTTTTGAATGTTGAAGCAAATCGTTTTTAAGAGCAGGCAGTGAGTGGTCCAAGCGACCACTGCCTGCTCTTAAAAACAAGCATTGGCCTAGCCAATAGGTCTCGCCTTTGGGACCTTATAAGTGTTTAGTTATGCAACAGTTGATGTTGTTGCACCAAGGATATTGTGTTGCATATCTAAATACTTATAAGGTCCCAAAAGCGAGACCTATTGGCTGTGCCAAAATGCCAAATTCGAATGATTTCAGCCTTCCCTCCTTCTAAGGTGGTAAATTAAGCACAATCAACGGGGATGGTGGCAGCACGTTATTTACAGCGCGTACAAATGCCAGATGTGTGCTATGAAGCACTATATAAGAACTATGTCTTATCAGGTAAAATAAACCGAGCTAGTGTTGGCTTACGCTGATGCCTCCTGTGAGCATGGTTTATCTTGATAAACAGGCAGAGAAACTAAGCAATGTTAGAAAAAAATATATGTGCTTTCACATTGAAAACCAATATCTAAATATCTTCGAAATACAAGTAGTTGTTCTGGAATAACACAATCCCAACAGGCTTACACTTTCTCTCACATGCATATGTCAAGTCTGTAATCTGTACCTTTGCACACCGTTCTGCAGAAGGTGCATTAACCCCCATATTACCCTATTCCTTAAACACAAAGAGGTGGTGGTCAGGCAATTAATCACAACTCATTGACGAAGTTATAGTTTAGCGAGATATTTTTTCGAGCTTAACCATCTATATACATCGGCCTTGCTCAGTACCAACTTTAGGGAAAACATGTATTCGGCCTCGGCAGGATGACAGGCTGAGTCGGCCCGACCTTGATTTGAACCTGGGACCCAGCGGTGCCACCGAAATGGAAGAACTCTCCCAGTTATTTGAACAGACGGCGGCCAGTCTTTGCTAATTCCGGAAGTGTCATAATTTTTAATAACAAAAGCGCGTTTTAACAGTTAGAAGAAATTACATCAAAAACACACACACACACACACACACACAGTACTTACCGCTTTCCCCATCCTTATTAGGTTTAGAGGGCGCCGACCCGCAGGAATCGGACTCTGGGGAGGGGCAGTGAACGCCCTAAAAAGTATATTCAAATATGGGGGGCCCTTCTGTAAATAGACCCTCTTTCCGAGTCGCCTTCTCGAGAAAAAGTCACTTGTTGAAACCGGAGACCGTTTGGAAAGAGCGGAGCCTCCTCCCTAGCGTGCCCCCTCCTCTGCTCTATGTGGACACTTCACTGTTGTACACTCGCTCACCACGCATTCTTTTTAGTGAACGATCCAAGTTGCATCTCTACCTAAAAAGAAAATAAAGCACGCAAAAGTGTTTTTGTTTTTAAGCGGGTGGCAGGAGAGCAGAAGCAAGAAGGGGATGGGGGGGGAGGGTTGCACCGAAGCAATATGGGGAAGACGGGGCAAATGGCAAAGCAACTAGGGAGACATTGAGGATAGTGGAAACAACATGGTGGAGAGGTGGGCTAATAGTGAAGCAAGGCCAGGGAGAGAGGGGACAAACGGTGAAGCAAACCAAGGGCGGTTGGGGGAGCGTAAGCAACACAAATGGAGCGTGGAGGAAAGGCAGAGAACACTGGGGAGAGCAGGGGCCAGCAATTATTTTAGCAACGCAGCAGAGGACGAAAAAGCAACAGGGATGTTTATGGAGAGGACATGAACGCTACGGGGGGCAGGAGCAAAATCAACACAGGGGTTGGTGGAAAGCAACATGGGGAGCGCAAAAGGGAGCACGATCAAAAGAAGCTGTCAGTCAATAGAGAGCAACACAGAGGGCAGGGGAGAGATGTTCACGAGAGATACAACTCAAACAAGCATTGGCCGCGCGGCCGAGAAACTGACACGGCCGCGCGGCCGAGAAAGTAATTGCGAGCGTCCAGATGGCGAGGGAAGCCATATGGCGCCTGATCGCGCGTGCACGCTCGCGTGAACGCAAGCTGGTCGCCAGCAAAAGCCACTGTTTGCACTTCCAAAACCCGCTTACTAAAACTCTCGCCAGAGCAGCGCATGCGCTGGCTCAGGCGAGCCCTAATGAAACTTCAAAGTTTATTTATTTATTTTTTACTCATCCCATTTTCCTTTGAGAAAAACGGGCTGCATTTAAATTTCTTTTTTTAAAAAGGTCTGCTTTATTAAAAAGCAATCACAGACATGGTGGTCTGCTGACCTCAGCATGCCACCGTCCCTGTGATGGCTGCAATTCCTAATGGGCTGCAAATTGTGAGCTACCTCATTAATACTCAGAAGGCAGGTCAATAGCAGCCCCATTAGGAATCGCTATTACTATCTTGTACGTTTTTGTACATTAGACAGTGCGATTTTCTAATTGCGATTCACAAAGAATCACAATTAGGAACTTGCAATCCATAAATTCTGTACATATGGCCCCTTATGCTAAACAACTACTAAGAATGGCATTTTTGGGATTATTTTTGTTTCTGAATAAAAGGTGCACATATTAAATTCCTAGAAGTATTGTATGAGCATTGAGTGATATTCTCTCCACAGTAGCCGAACTACACCAGAAGCCATTCCATTTGCCTCTGCAGGTGTTGAGGGTTTGCACTGCCCTATCTTAGTTTGCCATTGTGCTTAAATTTAAGACCTTGGAAACTAAAATGCATTTGTCAAAACAAGGACGCTAGATCAGGTTAGGGCAGCGAAGTACAATGCGTAATTTTTCCTTTGATTTGTGATGCTTACTTTGTGGTCCAGTGAGCAGGCGTCTGCCATGTCTTACTCTTGAAGAAACTCACTAATTTTCTGGACTTCTGCAGGTGAAATGGGCGAGAGAGAACTACCACCATAACCTGGGCTCTCCATACTCCCTGCGGCTGGCGTCGGCCGATGCCAGCGGGAAGATCATCGTCTGGGATGTGGTGACTGGTACAGCTCGTTGCGAAATTCAGGAGCACTCCAAACCAATCCAAGGTAAAGAAAGAATACCCCTTGTCCACTACTGCCATGCCAGGTCTAGCTGAATATGGGTTAAAAAGGAGAGGAATCCGGGTTAACTTCTCGGCAGATAACTTGCATTAATATGGGCATTTTACTGAGCTTTGGGTTACAGCAACCTTATGGAATGTATAACACTAAGACGGACAGACAGGCACACACACACACTAGAGTTGATGACGATAGTGACTGTAATGGTAAAGGTTTATGCTATTCTTTGAAAGTTCCTTTTTGCATGTAGATGTATATGTGTACACACACACACACACCCCCACACACACGTTTGTATGTATGCATTATCATCTAAAAAAAAACCTTTCTTTTTTTAGAAGGGACTTTCGATTACGATCCAAAACTGAAATCCCCTGAAATCTGCTATTTATTGTTAATTGTGTAACTTTAACTCCCTTCATGGCACACTGCTGATGCCCTCACACATAATGTTACAGTTAGCACGGTAGTGACCTAACAAACTATGTTCTGATATTAGTAAAGAAAGCTGTGACATGTTACTCACACGGGTGGCTCCTCCGCAAAAGCTGAGGAGCGTCGCCCTATTGCTTTTCTGCACTGCAAAAAAGAAAAAATAAAATAACGCAACGTTATTATAATTTTATTTTTCCGTGCTGAGGAAGTTTTGTGGGGCGGGTAGTGCTGGGCTTGGCCGAGCAAGGGAGAGGAGTGGTGGCTGCACCTTTAGTGCGCATGACTGTTTGGCCTGTCGTCTTGGGCCAGCCAAACAGTCATGTGCACTATGCATGTTCTCCACCGGCTGTCTTGTACAGCCTGGGTGGCCCAGCCTCCTTGTTCCTGTTTGAGGGCTGAACCACGGCGTTCAGACCAATCGCAATGCTGCACTTCAGCGTGGTGATTGGCTTAGGGGGGCCTGGGTGCTTCCTGTTCACACAAGGCAGAGGACGGAGGAGATGCGACGACCGGCCAGTGATTTTTTTTTCCCTGTTTTTAAACCTCTCACAATAATAACACAAATAAATGGGGTGATGGATGTAGGTTCATTTACCAGCGCTGGGCTCACTAAGGATCAGAAACACAAAGAAATATATTACTTGCCAATTTATGTAATTGTTTCTATTGGCCTTGAGAAAGCTCAAATTAGGATTAGAACATTGGTTGGTGACTAGGAACAGATGGTAAAAACTAGAAAAATTCTAATTACAATAAGAAACAACACGCATTGGCAAAGCCATAAGGTCTGGTGGTGGCCACCAGCCTTTTAACTTTGCCAGTGCTTGTTTTGTCGTGGTTTTTCCAAAACCTTTATCGTTGGGAAAGCCATCTGGCCTTTATCAATGTAAAAAAACACTGGCTAACAACAAAAATATGTTATTAGTCTCAAAATGCACACATTGCTAAAGTAGTCCCTTGCGCTTAAGGGAAATACTTTGTATGTGGATGTACTGCTTGTCAAAGTATAGCATGCTGTCACTCACATTGACGTTAGCCAATGAAGTGGGCTAACCCATTGCACTATGCTGTATGCTGGAGTAGGCATATTTTTTTTTAAATGCTCCAATAACATACCAGTGAATTAAGAGGGCTTGCTGAAAGCCCCTATAGGTAGGTATACTATACACATACTCTTAATAAAATTTAAAGGTCTTGGCTATCGCCAGGCATAAATAAAATTAAGGAGGATAAAAGTGAAGGGGTTTATGCATATCTTTGAAAATAGTGACACCAAATTCGAAACATTGTTTGAATTGAAGCAATGGAGTGCGCATTCTTCACTCCTGGATTAATCCCATTTCACCCCAGGTATGTGCATTTTGCAACATTTTGCTTAGTATCGCCACTTTTGTATTGGAGAGAAGGCTAATTTTCATCGTTTTGATGATCAGTCTGCCCGCCCTTACCATGGGAAAACTATTTTCAAAACCATGCCTGTTGACTTTAGCACAAAATGGCGAACGGAGCACAGTGTTCAGTTCTGAACAAATTTGGTTCCAAAAACTTGCTGCTGTATTATATCCATGAACGGTTTGCAAACCTAACATTATCACTTCGATGTCCATCCAACACCTTTTTGGATTTCAGATATCCAAAACAAAAATGAACAGGTTTACAGCAAACTTAAAAGGCATAGTTTCTGGGTAAATGTTTGTGTTCATGCCACATTAGTTGTAAATCTGTTCAGCTGGTTTTGCTGTATTAGGGAACAAAACTTCTTGTGAAACTTAAAATGGAATTCTACTTTAGGATCACCCCAATCACTGTCCCATTGACAAGTCTGAAAAAATTGTAAAAGGCGAACATTACTGGTAGAGACTACGTCCCTGCCAAATGTTTTGAGGATATGTCAAATTGAGCAAAGATATGTTAGGAAATTTTTGAATGTATTTTACATTGAAAAAAACATTTTGACCATAGGTGCTGAATTGTTATTGGTGACTTAACACATTAACATTATTAGCAGCATTGATGCATCACCATTGTTTAGCTTCTTCTTGCGTGAAATGGTATTGTATAAAACAAATTCTGATTACCTGATGCAAAATGAAAGAAATATTCAATATTTTTCTTATGCAGTCTTTTGTACAATTGTGGCATGAGCCTTTTATCTTCTCCAATCCCATAGATTTGCACTGGCTGTGGAATCAGGATGCTTCCCGAGATCTCTTGCTTGCCGTCCACCCTCCAAACTACATTGTGCTTTGGAATGCAGACACAGGCACGAAACTGTGGAAGAAAAGTTATGCAGAGAACATCCTTTCCTTCTCCTTTGATCCCTTTGACTCCTCCAATCTCACTCGTGAGTCCTTGCCTTCTTCTGTCTCATGATTTAGAATTAATGTACCTGACTAACAGAAATGCATGCCACAAGCAAGGAATAACCAGGGAATTATATCAATATCGGAGAGGACCAGGGGGAGCAAGGATTGAAGAGTGACTGCACATGGTATATTAAATTAACTCTAAAAGTATGCAAGTCCTGTACTCCTCAATGCAGATGGTTGGGGTATACAGTTATTCGGGGTGTCTACAAATTCAAACAAACATTTTTGAGATATAAAAGTGTCCACATTCCGTTGTATCTAATAATTTAGATTATGCTTGAGCTCAGTGAACAAAAAGGGAATTTCAGGAAATAAAAGATTTTATACTAGAATATTTAAATAAGCCTAAAATCTACAAAGCAAGGACACTTGCAGATGAAATATTTGAGTATGTTATTGAGCAATGCTATAGTAAGCCACATTTTGTTTCTTGGTTTCAAAATATTAAATCACATAACTATATATGCAAAGTCAAAATTCAGCATACTTCATGTTACATAAGTCTGTTGCAGCCTTTTCTAAATTGGTTTAAGAAAAGCGATCATTTTGATAAAGATTCTATTTTTCTACTTTTACAACAAGATAAAGCCTCCTTCACAGTCCAAAGTGTGGTCCTTTGCCTACTTGTGACACTGTATTTCTAACTTCTGTTATCAAATCTATAACATTGATAACAGGTTCAACTATTTTGTGACACCATTGACATAGCTGCTTATCTCAGGGGCTATTATCTCTTTTACTACCTTAACAAGGATGCACACAATTCTAGCCTGCTCAAAAATATTGACCTAATTGATTGAGAATTAGGCAAGCAATTAAAATATCGAGCTGTACATACTGTAAAATCTCTTGTACCATAACTTACTTTTTTTAAGTTCCCAAGACTTGTGTGAGAGAAGGAAGAAAACTTTGTGCATTAAATCACAAAACTATAATTAAGAAAATTACTTTAGACAACGAAGTCTGAAATAACATTGACAATATGTATATTTTTAATGTTTTATATTTTTTGAAATCAAGTTGTAATAACAGATAAAATAAGAGTCGGGATGAGGTCATTTTTGTCATTATGAAATGCTTTATAGCGTGTTCCTCATTATGGTCGGGCAAATTGTAAGTGCAAATATTGTCGTGTTTATTATTGGTGCATTTTTTCATTATACTAAGGTTAACTTGTTTTTCATGTAGCACCTAGTAACTTCACTTTGCTGTCTGTAAACTCAGCGAATAACAGATGTTAACCATTACCTAATTTAATGGTACTTCATTCACAGTTCTCAAGTATGGTAGTATATATTTTTAAATAGAGTTGACTTGTCTAAAACGTTTTACTGTTATGTTATAAAGACTTATAAAGCACATAGCCACGCCAAAAACAGGGCTTCCCAACTCTAATCTACTACCAAGGCGATACAACACAGAGCCAACACAGAAAAGACCTATGCTGCAAACCGTCAGCACAAATACTTTTTAGCATTTCGTCTGGTCTATCAATCTACTCATAATTAATTTCAAACCTTGCCCTAATAAAGTCATAATTTATTAATTCCCATTTTTTCCTATGATATATATGAGCCTTATTTCCTCCCTTGCGCAATCTAAGAGAATTAAGAAGCAGAACAATTATCTTTAATGACACTAAATCTTAGAAGGCTATTAACTTACTGTTTCGCAAGTCACACCAGCTTTCATATGTCACAATAAACTGGGTATTTCTTATATTGAGGATATAATCAGATCAAGATCCATGTTGCTTTAGCATTCTATCTGTTTGAAAACTTTAAATAGGGCCCTAATCGTAGATTGTCTTTCTCTTGATTTCTGCTACAAAATTGCCTTGCTAGAGTTTATTAGAACTAGCCACCATATTCTAGGATTCAGTTTGGGTAACTCTGAAGATCGCATTCTTGCTACCTCCATAAAATCAACAAAACTAGAGTTAAAGCAAAAAATTAGAGGACTCACTTGCAAGGCAAGGGAAAATCGAGAAATGTCAAAGACCCACTGTAGCAGCCTACGCAGTAATCCCTTCGCAACAATGTTTTAAGTAGTCATCATTGTTCTATTTTAATCCCTTTCTGGCTTGGTAAATTCATTTTATGGTGACACCGTCTTCCCAGGTTAGCACTATATTAGAAAGATACCAATTCGCCAAAAGGTTGCAAAATGAAGGTGAGACTGTTGAGGGTTACATTACACAATTAAGAAAACTCGCTTCATCCTGCAAGTTTGCTGAATTGTTGGATGAAAGGATTAGGGATCAATTCATGTTGGGATGCAACATAGAAAGAATCCGCGAAGCGCTTTGGTTGAGGGATGAACCCTCCTTGGATGAAGTCATTCAAGTGGCAAAAAGGGCCGAACACTCGTTAAAGTGTGTTGACACCATTAAAAGGGACAAGCAAGCAGCTGTTCAAGCTGTTAGAGAAGATTCAAAAAATGTATCTAAACCTGAAAGTGTAGTTAGAGGTAAAAATAAATCCTTCATTCCTAAGTGTTACAGGTGTGACAAACTTGGCCATTTGGCAAATGATAAGAAATGTCCTGCTCGTAATGTGATTTGTTCCAAGTGCAAAAAGAAAGGCCATCTTGCCATTGTTTGCAAAACAAAGGCGATCACCCCTAATGTCAAATGTATTGAAACAGAGATGCCTGAGGAAGATTTTGTTTGTGGCCAGATCGTAGTTCAAGTAGATTCTGGTGTCCAAAACAAATCATGCCCTATTGATACCATTTTGGTGGAAGGTGAACCTACCAAGGTTCTTTTTGATTCGGGTGCCAAGATTACTCTCATCTCTAAGGTCTTCTTCCAAACCAAACTGGCTCACAAGATATCGCTGCTTAAACCAGACATACATCCCTTAGCCTATGGTGGGGAACCCATACCCCTACGTGGTTATTTCATAGGCCTCATCGAATATAAAGAACGTTATACCTCTGGCAAGGTCTATGTGTCAGAGAAAGTGGACAGTATCATCAGCTGGTTCCACCAAGGGGATTTGGGTGTTATGCTTGACCCGGGTAGCTCTTCTCCTATCAAGTTAAAGGGGGAGGTCAATGCTGTTCAGGGGGTTCCTGATGCTGATTTTGAAACCCGGATCAAGCAGAAATTCCCAAACGTGTTTAGGGATGAACTTGGTTGTCTTAAAGGGTTCAAACTTGAGGTACGTCTACGTCCTGATTCTCAACCCTCGAGCTGCAAAGTGAGGAATGTACCTCTAGCCGTTAGGGATGAGATGAAAAGAGAATTGGAGAAGCTCAAGCAGGGCAGGATATTTGAAGAAGTCGAAGGGACTGATTGGTTGGCCCCAGTGGTCGCAGCTCGCAAGGACGATGGGTCCCTCCGTCTATGTGTGGACTTGAGAAATTAAACAAATGTGTCGTAGTTGATCAATATCCTCTCCCTAACATTTCTGAACTGTTGGTCTTACTTGGGGGAGCCAAAGTCTTCAGCACTATTGACTTAGCCTCGGCGTATCATCAGGTTGAATTAGCTGAAGCTTCAAGGGACTACACGGCCTTCATCACTCCGTTTGGCACGTTCAGATTTGTAAGGATGCCGTTTGGTTTGGTGTCTGCGGCATCCGTCTTCCAACGTGCCATGGAAAGGACACTCAAGGGCTGTGACTGGGTCTGCGTCTACCAGGACGACATCCTTGTGTTTGGGAAGGATGATAAAGAGCATGAAGAGCGTCTTAATGTTGTCCTAGGTAGACTTGATGAGGCGAACCTCACCATTAAGTCAGAAAAGTGTAAGTTTGGTACCACTACCATTAACTACTTAGGCCACACTGTCTCCGGTGAGGGAATCACACCCAAGTCCAATCTGGTGGATACAATTTCTCGTATGTGTGCCCCTACTTGTAGAGAGGAACTCATGAAGTTCTTCGGGATGGTGGAATATTCTAATAAGTTCGTTGAAAACTTTGCTGAACTCAGTGCCAATATGAGGTCATTCTTAAGAAAAGGTGTTGAGTTCAAATGGAATGAGGTTTGTGACCAAGAGTTTGTTGCCCTCAAAAAGAAACTTAGTTGTGCTCCCAAGCTTAAAAGCTTTGACCCCTCTAAGACATCGATCATTACGACTGATGCGAGTATCAAAGGTCTAGGGGCTGTGCTCCAACAAGAAGGTGAAGGGGGAATGAAAACCATCATGTTTGTCTCTCGAGGGCTCAAGGACACTGAGTCACGATACTCTGTCATTGAAAGGGAGGCCTTGGCAGTGTTTTGGGCTATCAAGAAACTGAAAAAGTTTCTTTGGGGTACCAAGTTTTTGATCAAAACTGACCATAAGCCCCTCTGTGAAATCTTCACCAAGAAGGGTATTGACCTGGTCTCCAGCAGGATAACTAGATGGGTTATTGCCCTACAGGAGTATGATTTTGATATTAGATACATTCCTGGTGTTGAAAATGGCATAGCAGACACCCTTTCGAGACTAGTGGGGAAGGCTGAAGAGAGTGTCTCTGATGAAGATTGCGAGGAGAGTGATGTTCATGTGTGTTTTGTTGGAGAGCAAATCATTGCTGAAGATCAGTGGCGTCTTGAGTTATCCTATGATCCTATACTTACCGAAGTTCTATCTCTCATTCACAAAGGGTGGCACACAAAAAAACAGGCATCTGAAGAAGCTTCCAAGTTTTGGGGCTTAAAGGACGAGTTGGCTGTTTGTGATGGGTTCGTACTTCGTGGAACAAGGTTGTTTCCCCCTTTCAAACTTCATAAACTCCTAATTGATCTGGCTCACAACTCCCATTCCGGAATGACAAAAACCAAAGAGAGACTTCGCTCCTCCTATTGGTGGCCAGGCATGGATTTACATGTTGAGAGAGTTGTAAGAGACTGCTTGGTGTGTGCTACGTGTGGAAAGTCCAAAGTGGTGAGAGTGCAGCCCATGGTAGTCAGGGAACTGCCCCGTGGACCTTGTAAGGAAGTGGCCTTAGATATACTTGGGCCCATTCATTCTAATGGTCAACAGGTCTTCATCTTGGTGCTCATAGATATGTTTTCTAGGTGGCCTGAGATCCACTTTACAACTGGAATAGAGACTATGAATGTAATAAGATTCTTGGAGGATCTCATGGCTAAGGAGGGTTATCCTAACACCATCCTCACTGATAATGGGGTCCAACTAGTCTTGCGTGAAATGGAGAGCTTCTTGAAAGATCGTGCATCAGGCACAAGAGATGCTCCCTTTATCACCCAGAAACCAATGGAATGGTTGAGAGGTTTAATAGGGTGTTGAAGGAAACTATCTCTTGGGCCAAAAGCTGTGGTCCCAATTGGAAGGAGGAGGTCCTGAAAAAGTAGAGACCTATAGGGTGACCCCACATAGTACTACTGGCAAGTCACCTTTTGTTCTTTTCAGGGGCAGATCTCCTTGTACTAGGGTTGAACCCTCTTGGGTGAGAAACTTGGAGGAGTCTACTACTATGACTTCATCTAAGAATGTCTATGCTGACTGGCAGCAGAGGGAGGAGGGTAAGAGTTTATCTAGGAAATCCTACTTCGACTCCAAGAAATCTACAAAGGATACTGTAGTGATGGTAGGCGACATTGCAGCTGCCGACTACGCCAGTGTAAGATCCTAGAGGCAGCTGAAAGGATCACGCAGAGGCAGGTTGTAGGGAAGAACTTCAAGTTTAATTCTCAGTAAGAAGAAACCCATCCAGGTCCCAGCCAGTCACAGCCAACAGCTCGTTTGCACATTTGAATCAACACATTCTATAACCTGGGATACCAACACCCAGTATAGGTTCTTAGGTTACCAAGACACCATGACATCAGAAGCAGGGTAGGTTTCAGATGCCCCAGGTATATAGGGAATGGGGTCCGTCCATCCGATGGAGTCTCAACACAAAGCACATTACATTTAGTTTTTTTCAGTAAATTTTACAAATACCCCAGAGCACGTTTAAAAAAATAAATAAAAAATAAAAATTGTACTTGGGTTTTAAACAGTGTTGTTCGGCTCTTTTATATCTCCATTCCTTGCATTCTTAGCCCACTTGGCCCTTTTTGCAGGGTCATCCCAGTACTTTTTGCCTTCCTCCTATATTTTTCTGACCTGTTGGTGGTGGTTTTATGACTCTGGGCACTTTATCACTGCTGATCAGTGCTAAAGTGTATGTGCTCTCTATGGTAAACTTGGTAAGATTGGTCTACACCTGTTTGGCATATTTAATTTACCCATCAGTCCCTTGTACAGTGGTATCCCATATACCCATGGCCAGTAAATTAAATGCTTCTGGTGAGCTTGCAGCGCTGCTTGCGCCACCCACCAAAGTAGTCTTTCAAACCTGTCTCAGGCCTCTGCCACTGTTGGGCCTGCGCATGCAGTTTACTGCCGCCGTGATGTGGCATATAAAGTGGTTGCCACGTCTGCAACTCCCCTTTTACTACATATCAGTCACCCCTAAGGTAGGCCCTGGCTAGTCCTATGGGCAGGGTGCGGTGTACGTAAAAGGTAGGACATGTGCCTTAACTGTGTGCATGTCCTGGTAGTGACAAACAGCCTATTTGGTTTCTCACTGCTGTGAGCCGGCCCTCTCATAGGGATGCATTGGGGATTCCCTGATATGTACTTCAATGGTAATTCCTGACATGAGCGGGGTAGCGTAACCATGTGTGGTATGTTTGGAATAGTTGTGATAAATCCTGCTTATTGTTGAAAGCAGATTAATTATTACTATTTTAGAAATGCCACATTTAGAAGTGGGCATTTCTGTGTGCTATGTGTCTTTGTGCCCTGCCTGATGTGTATTGACTGTCTGGTTCTGACTGACAGGGGAGAAGGGATGTGCATTCAGTCCAGCCAGTCCCTTGGGGGGGGGGGGAGGGGGGGAGGGGTTGAGGTGTATCCTACCCTGCCTGGGTGACTCAGCGCTTGACTGAATAGACCTTGCTGAATTTAGAGTAGCTGGAGGAGTTGTCCCTTGCACCTGAATAGGCCTGGTCTGCATTTGGAGTGGTGGGAGGAGTAGCACCTGCACCTGAATAGGGCTGTGCCTGCCTTCCACAATGCTGGCTCCGCCCCCCTGTGGTGTGTCTGGGGCCAAGACTTACACTAAGAATGGAGGGTGTTGTGCACTGATAATTGTATTGTAAAGTTCCCCCACAACAAAGACATTTGGACTATAAGTACTGGGGCTGTGACCCCATGTTTGGTGAACTGAAAAAAAAGACACTGTGTGGGACTTGTGGCCGGCAGGCTGCTGGACTGCCAGGAGGAACCGCCTAGGGACTGGACTATTCTGGGGGGCTGAGAGAAGGACTGCCCCAATGTTCTGAGGCCTCTTGTGCTGGCCTGCCTGGCTGCGCCCTGCTGGCGTGTCCCCAGCACTCTTCCATGAGATCTGCTGTGCCCCTGGTCTGGGCAGACTCAAGTGCTTTGTGTTCTTTGGACTCTTGGCCCTAGACCTGGGCTTGTAGCGCGCTGGGGGTTATTTGCCTGAGCCCCCGGGGTGGGCTCATACTGCAGTAACACGTGTGGAGCACTCCATCGTTGCGGTGCTCCTCAGCACTTTCTGCACCCCAGGAGCGCGTGGAGGGCGCGTTCAATTTTGGTTCTAGGAGCCCGAGAAGTGGGCTCAACCCTCATAATGAGGCGGGCGCAGAGTGTGCTCGTGCCATGAGGAGAAGCCGGCAGAAGTCAGGCAGAGGCTAAGCCTGGATGTGGGCGGGGCTCGACAGCGAGATAGAGCTGCGACGTAGGCGCCACGAGGGAAGCCGCCCCAGTGCGATCAAGACGTGCAGGCATTGCCGGGTAAGTAACCCGGAGCCGAAGGAGGATGGCAGGGCTATCTGGAAGAACGTCGCGAGGCCCCAGCGCCTTTGCTTTGGCAATCGGCAGCCGACTAGGGCAAGGAAGCTCCAAGGGAGGTAAGAGTGCTCCCGGCAGTAGCCGGAGGCCCGACAAGGTCACAGCTTGCAGGGGGGACCGAGCGAGGCCTCCTCGCCAACTTGGCAATTGTTTGTGGTGGTCAGCAGCTGCCTCGAACGTACTCTGGCAGCTGCTTTGAATCCTGGATCGTTGGGGGAAGACTGGTCTCCCTGCATTTGCCCACTATTTGGTGTTCTCCCTTTCGGCTGCTGGAAGCGCCTAGGGGGAGGCAAGCACGTAGGTGTCTGGAGGGTGCAGGACATGAGGTAATTAAGGGGCTTCTTCTTGCTCCTGTGGTCATCACGGGGCGAGCCCAAGATGGGCCCCCGCCGCAGTTATCTCGGCGGCTGCACCACGGGTCGGTGGGCAACTGCCTCTCACTGTTGGGGGCAATTTGGCTCAAAGGAATGCATTTGGGCGCAGCCTACAAGACTTTACGATAATGCACTACTGAGGGTAGTGTGTACACCAGCAATTCGTGTGTATTGCACCCTGACATAATGTTGTCTCATGCAGGGGGATTCACAGTGATGGGGAGTTCCTAATGTGGTATAACAAGTTGGTGTGCAGTTCCTTGGTGCAAGTGAGAGTGTTCAGGTCTGAGAAAAAGGGCCTTCACACACCCCAAGGGATGTCATGCTTCATCATATGGGCCTGCTCCACGTCGGGCCGGCGCTGCAATGCCCGATGGGCACCCGCGAAGGGGCTCTTTGGCGGAGATCTTTTTGGTGAAGCCGTTTGGTGCGTGGGGGCGGGTGGAATTGGTAGTGTAGTGGGTGTAGAGTGGTGCTTAAAATAGGTTTAGGGAGGCCCTACTGCCTTAAATTTATTCCGGGGACTCACTAACCTAACTAAAAACAATGAAACCCTAACCGGATACAATGGTCCTAAAAGGCATGTGTGGTGTTAAAGGTCGGCATGTTTCTTGCCTCTGATAGCCCCTAACTGGTCTTGTGGCAATTCATCAGGACCGATGAATTCAGGAGATTATCTATAATCTTACACTACTGCAAGGCTGGTGCTTAAGGTATGAGGGACGCAATAGTTACCAGCTTTGCGAGTAAATACCAGGTCCGATTTACCTAGTTTTGTGCGACCTGAAAGAGAAAATGATAACAAAAACAAAATTTAAAGTGCAGCGTGACAAAAAGACTCAGCGGCGCGTGATAGTATATCATACAGTGATCACACATGTTGATCAGGTGACAGTGCAGCATTCTATAACCATATGGGGAGCTCAATTTGTAACTCGTTCGTGATGCAACAATGTGCCCCAGTGGAATATTGTGCGGTACTTCCCGAGCAGAGTATCGCCCCGAGTTTGAGCGGGGTCTTGAAAATTGTGGCGTGACCCGCTAAACACTGAAGAAAACAAGGTTTAGTGCGGTATATCTTGCTCTCATACGTGCCCCAGAATCGGGTGGAGTTCCTAATGTGTGCACGCTGCTAGTATCTACTATGGTGCACTATTGAGGATGTGTTGGCATAATGTGTTATGCTCAGGGGTAATCCTACCAGTAGTTACTGGTTGCCCCAACTGTAAGGTTTATGACAATTACCCGATTGGCAAAGTGGTTTATGTAATCCCTGTGAAGTCATGTCAAGTGCCTGGTGGCACAGTGTAATATATGTGATTGTGATCTAATGTGTTTTTATGGATAATCCAAAGGATATTTTTATATAACCTTGTGTGGAGTTTCTATTGTGGTGTGTCACTGCTGTGTGAGTGTTTAGCGCAAACTCTTTATACATTGCCTCTGGGATAAGCCTGACTGCTCTGCCAAGCTACCAAGGGGGTGAGCAGGGGTTGAGCAGGGGTTATCTTCGGTGTGTAACTCCCTTGCCCTGACTAGAGTGGTGGGTTCTGCCTGGCTTGGGTGCATACCCTAGCCAACCAAAAGCCCCATTTCTAACAGTTCTTCTGTATTAAGTTTTGTTAATAGTGTGGTGATCTGAAAACATGCATGCTATTTATCAATTTCTCTTTGTAACATATTTGTTGAATCTATTGTTTTTATGTAATCATTTGTGGTTTTAAAATGTTAACCGAATAAAGATTTCTTTGACTTGACACTAAATCTAAATCATACCAACTTTTCTCAGATTGCATCTTCAATCAATCAATCAATCAGGGAATTGTAAGCGCGCTACTCACCCGTGAGGTTCTCAAGGTGCTGAGGGGGGGGAGGGGGTCCGCAGATCTGTTTAGCCAAAGAGCCAGGTCTTGAGGGTCTTCCTGAAGGTGTTCAGGGAGGGGGCGCGTCTGATGTCTGCCGGTAGCTCGTTCCAGGTCTTGGCTGCAATGTGAGAGAAGGATCTTCCGCCTGCTCTGGCTCTGTGGATGCGTGGGGTTTCGGCCAGTGCGAGGTTGGAAGATTGGAGGTTTCTTTTGGGTACGTGGAAGTTGATTCTGTCATTGAGGCATTTGGGTCCGTTGTTGTGTAGGCATTCGTAGGCGTGAGAGAGGATTTTGAAAGTGACTCTTTTCTCCACGGGGAGCCAGTGGAGACTTCGTAGGTGTTGGCTGATGTGTTCGTGTCGGGGGATGCTGAGGTCGAGTCTGGCGGTGGTGTTCTGTATTGTCTGGAGTTTGCGGAGTAGGGACTTGTTGATGACAGCGTAGAGTGCGTTTCCATTGTCCAGTCTGCTAGTGATGAGTGCGTGGGTGGCTGTCTTCCTTGACTCAGGGGGGATCCACTTGAAGGTCATGCGGAGGGTGTTGAAGCAGCTGGAGGTGACGGCGTTGAGCTGTCGGTTGATGGTGAGTGATGTGTCGAGTACGATGCCGAGGTTCTTGGCGTGGTCTGAGGGGGTAGGTGGGCTTCTGAGGGCGGTCGGCCACCAGGTGCTGTCCCATGCAGAAGGGGTGGTACCGAGGACGAGGACTTCTGTCTTCTCGGCGTTAAGCTTCAGGCAGCTGTTGGTCATCTAGACTGCGACGTCTTTCATTCCTTTCTGGAAGTTGAGTTTGGCAGTGGTGGGGTCTTTGGTGAGGGAGAGGATGAGCTGGTTGTCGTCGGCGTAGGATACGATGTTGAGGCCGTGTTGTCGGACGATGGCTGCGAGGGGGGCCATGTAGATGTTGAAGAGGGTGGGGCTCAGTGATGAACCCTGTGGGACTCCGCAGGTGATTTTCGTGGGGTCGGAGAGGAAGGGTGGGAGTCTGATCCTTTGGCTTCTTCCGGTGAGGAATGATCGGATCCAGTCCAGGGCTGTTCCTTGTAGGCCTGCTTCGTGTAGTCTGGCGACTAGTGTGCGGTGGGAGACGGTGTCGAAGGCCGCTGATAGGTCGGAAGATAGGATAGGGTAGGATGAGGGCTGCGGAGTGGCCTTGGTCCAGGAGGGTGCGGATGTCCTCTGTGGCGGCGAGTAGGGCTGTCTCTGTGCTGTGGTTGCTTCGGAATCCGGATTGGGACGGGTCAAGGACGGCGTTCTCTTCAATGAATCGTGTCAGTTTACTGTTGACTGTTTTCTCTGCAACGTTGGCTGCGAAGGGGGGGAGCGAGATGGGCCGATAGTTCTTGAGGTCGGTGGGGTCAGCTGTGGGCTTCTTGAGCAGAGGTCTGACTTCTGCGCGCTTCCAGTCGTCTGGGAAGGTGCCTGTTTTGAAGGTGGTGTTGGTGCGTTGTAGTTCGGGTGCGATGGCGGCCGCGGCTCTGTGGTAGATGTGAGGGGGGCAGGGGTCGGTGGGGCCCCCCCCCCCGAGTGGATGCTTTTCATGGTCGACCATCACTGGTCCCCTTATAAATTAGCATGCTTTACTTTAATTGTATGGAGTTCAACCGGAGGGCCCAAATGCCCACCATGATTTCTACTGAGTCCAAGCTGCTCTTCTGGTGCATGCCTTCACATATGCCCCCACGTTAGCTTATTTTCCAAAACTATATCCAACTTTTTACATTTGTCAGATGAATCAATCCTCTTTTCCTCTTGACCATGGAAGTCGATTTTCTCTTTCCCTTAAAAATGGGAACTTCACCTCACACCGTGGAGTGAACGAGTGATCCTTTAATTATAGTTATTTTATTTATCTATTGAAGGCCTTAATATAAATCTAAAAGACCCATTGTATTTTTAGCACTTTCCACTAAAATAAAATTAGATGAGCACAAAAGGAACTGCAGTTTATGAAAGTTATCAATATGAAAAGTTATTGCCTTCTCAGTATAACAGGCCTTTAAAAGGGTACAACATCGGGGCCAAGACAAATGTTCAAGAAGTTGGCGAGAGGAGACTGATGGTAAATACAATGAGTACTGGTAGTCGAACTGGTTTAGGCAGAATGAAAAGACTGCCGAATTTTTGGGATTTTATCATTTAAGAAGGCTGAAGGAGAATTGCATAGACTTTCCAAGTGTTGACTAGATTTAGCAATTGTGGTTGGATCAAGGAGGTCTTTGGCTATTTTGAAAACGTCTTGTGATGAGTTGCTACCTGCAGGGGACGTGGCTTATCCGCGGATGATGGCGGACGTGTGAGCAGATCGCTCCGCATCAGCCCGGCATTTATCCTGAATAACTGCACGACCGAGGCCGCTTGGAACGCAACTGACTTCCTTTGCGACGATAGCACAGAGGAGAGTGCCTTGGGAGCAGCGGTCCTAGCCGCCAGCGCCGAGGATTGACTGCTGCAGCCGGCCTCGACCCTTGCCGGCCGAGACGACACAAGATGGCGGCAGGGGCGGATGCGGAGACTTTGGAGCCTGAAATCCTCGGAGAGGAGCTGCCTGCGGCGATCTGAAGGAGCTGCCGTCGCTGACTGCGGACTCCCACTGCTGCTGCCTTGAATGAGTCACCGGGAGTTCAAAATCTGCAACTGGCGATGTATCGGTGAGTGGATCAGCACTCTGAGCCCTGGGAAACGCAGACGGGCGATCCTAAGCAGTGACTGACACCGCGAGGCCCCCGGCCCATGAACGGACTCTTCTGTGAGGCGCTGGGGCGCCGAGAGGCGAGGAAACGACCGTCCGCAGCTAAGGAGGGCCCCGAGGGATTATGGGGGCGGAAAACGGCTGAGGCCTGCTGTCCACGGCATCTCGCCTGTAGTGGTGGTGGATGGCACACCCTAAAACTCTTAGGTCCTGAGGCGCTGTGGTGGACGCCCGACGGCTTGAGCGTGTGCACTGGACCTCCCCTAAGCCCGGTAAGAGTGGGAGCGGACCTCAGGGAGATCAGTGCTGGGACTCTGGCTGTGCTCGGGCCCCTCCTCCGGGTGTCCCTGTGGGGGACTGATGTGCGGCCCAGCGCCCTTGGCAAGAAATGAGACGAGCGAGAGGGCGGAGGACTTAGACAGCGCTTGCACCCTGCCGTGGGAGGCATTTCAACTGAAGTGACGAGGGACACTGTGCATTGTGACCCCGGGAAATTGTTGGGCCCCGGGACACGTCCGAATACCTGCAGGCCCGGAACGGAGCCTCCCTGGGACTAGTTGGGGTGAGAGCCACTGTACGGGGAACCAGAGGTGGTGGCAATGCGATACACCACTGTGCTGAATCTGTAAAGACTGAAGCAACAGCTGCCACTGAGCTCTGGCCCCCTGAATAAAACTGTTCACTCACGGTGGAGGTGCCTGCTGCTTGGGGATACCAGAGGGGGTGCAGGCGCGAAGGGGGGGGGGCGCACGCCCTGCAGGAACTACCGCACAAAGCTGGCTGCATCTGCACGAGGCCTAGAGTTCTTTGAGAAGAGGAATGTTGGCTACCTACTGATGGTGCAGACCTGAGGCGGCGTATCACAGTGTTTGTGATCCCACACCACCATGGGTAAACCCAAGGGACGCCCGACTGGGACCCCCCAAGATCAAGAAGAGGGCGCTCAAGACCAGCCGCAGCATGTCCAGGAAGTCCCAATACAAAAACAGCTTCAACAAATCTTGGAGGCCATAGCAGACGTGAAGGCGACCCTCCACCAGGACATTAGCACTGTCGCAGTAGGGCTTGGGCTACTAAAAGACGAGCACAAAAAGCTCTCAGAGAGGGTCAAGAAAACTGAGGCCAGTATTGCAGAGCTGACGCCGGCACAGAAAGATATGGCGCAGCAGATGGGGGCACTAACCGATAGGGTGAGCGTCCTGGAGCGCAGGACCGAGGATGCGGAAGGACGCAACTGAAGAAGCAACGTCAGGGTGGTGGGCCTACCGGAGGGAACGGAAGGGGATGATATGGTGACCTTCTTGGAAACATGGTTCAGGAGCGTGGTGGCCCCGGAGGGCCTCACTACTTTCTATACTCTGGAAAGAGCCCACAGAGTACCAGCCAAACCACTGGCCCCGGGGAGGCCTCCGAGACCCGTGGTGGCCCGCCTGCTCCACTTCCGAGATAGGGACTTACTTCTGCAGAGAGCAAGGACGGAGGGCCCCTTCACTGTAGATAGTAATAGAGTTACTCTCTTTCCGGACTATACTTTGGAGGTGCAAAGGAAGCGGGCCTCTTATGTGGCTGTTAAGAAAGCACTGCGAGATGAGGGCCTCCAGTACTCCCTGATGTTTCCGGCCCGCTTGCGCATTATCCTGGACGGGAACACACTATCTTGATTCTCCCAAAGACGCCTGGGATTGGCTAGAGACTTACAAAAAGGAAGCACTGCGAGGAGAGAAACCTGGAGATGAACACAGGCGAACCATGAACCGAGTACCGCGCTCGAACCGTCGTCTCCGTAACAGAATCCAGAAGAAACCTACATTGTCTCAGACGGCACAGGAACGGGCAGAAGCTCTGCAGGCCGTGGTGGCACTGGCACAGGACCGGAATACTGTACCAGAGGAAGAATCTGGCTCATCCAGAGTCAGTGGGTAATGAATCGGACACATCCCACGGCAGCGGCGTACAGATGCCCGAGGTGACACCGCAAACAGATGGCATTATTTGAACGACGGTGGTAAGCTAGAATGGGCAGAGTGACTAGAGGAACACTAAAACTTGTCTAGCTTGGTGACTGGCCCGGGCTGTCTTGTTTATGATGGGGCTGATGTGCAATGGTTAGTGAAGTCCCGAGCCAGCTGCGTCCCCAAGAACCTCTGTAGGCGACAGAGGCCTTTGTATACGCTTTATTAAGGTTTGGATGGGTGCTAGTTTAACAGTAGCTGTCCTGGGGAGGGGGAGTTGGGACCATTTGTTAGTATTGGGGTTAGTTAGGGTCAGGTATGTCACTAGGGAAGTTTTATTTGCAGATTTACTAAAAATGTTAAGATGGGCACTACCAATGACTTGAAGTGTATATCATGGAACGTACGGGGAATGCACTCAATGTGGAGGCGGCATTAAATACACGCATACCTAGTCCGCAGGGGAGTTCAGATCGCGCTGCTACAAGAAACACATTTACAGGCGCAGGAAGGAGCAGCGCTACAACGGCGCTGGCGTGGACAAGTGTTCTATACCACTTATTCAGCGTATGCCCGGGGAGCCTTGATATGGGTGCGGGCAGGGGTGCCCTTTCAGTGTAGGAAAAAAATTATAGACCCAGAGGGAAGATATGTAGTGGTTCTTGGGAAAGTAGATGGTCGCGACATAGCCTTGGGGAGCATATATGCTCCCAACACGGAACAACCTGCCTTTTTCTCGCAGTTATCAGGGAAAATGGCACCCTATATTACCGGGTCAGTGCTGCTTGGAGGGGACTTTAACTGTGTATCTGATGTGGTCTTAGACCGTTTGCACCCCCCACTTCCTAATGCACCCATCCATAAAATAGCAGAGGCAAGGCGACACTGGCAGGGCCGATGGGGGCTGGTAGACACCTTGAGGGCTCAACATCCTAGAGACCGGGACTACTCATTTTTTTCTGCATTGCACGACCTCCACGTCCGCTTAGATGTGTTTTTATGCTCTCTGGACGTACATGCCGGAGTCCAGGGCAGCGAGTACCTCACTAGGACATTGTCGGATCATAATCCCATTTTACTCCGAATGCAGTGGTCGCGCATGTGGGCCACGATACCTACTTGGCGCCTACGCCCAGAGGCCCTGGAAGACCAAGTGTTTCGTGATACAGTGGGCACTTCCATAACCCAATACTTTAAGGACAACGAGGGCACAGCCTCATCCTCCTTAGTGGAATGGGATGCCTTTAAAACGGTGATTCGGGGTTGCTGTATCGCTGAGGTGGTGGGAGTGCGCAGGGGGCTGCTAGCGGAGATAGAGGAGGCGGACCAGCGCCTTCGGGCAGTGGAGCGGGAACGCCCTGGGAGACCGGATAAACAGAAGGAACTCGTGGAAGCAAAGGAGGCGGTAGCGACACAAGTAGAGCGATTGCGCTGTTTCGACTATAAGGCATATGCCACACGTGCCCACGCAGAGAGGGACAAATCGGGAGCTCTCCTGGCTTGGCTGGCAAACCCGTCGCGCAGAGGTTCGATGATTCGGGAGATCCGAGACCACCGGGCAGGGGCTTGCTATACTCACCAGGGCATAAATGAGCTATTCCTTGAATATTATAAAGACTTGTATATGAGTAAGACGACCCAGACGGAGAGCGACTTGAGTAGGTTTACACAAGAACTCAGACTCCCAAGACTGGACGAAGACCAGGCAGAGTTGTTGGGGAGAGATATTGAGATCGGAGAGGTGAGGGCAGCTATTAAGCATATGGCACGGAATAAGACTCCGGGGACGGATGGGCTCCCGATAGAATTTTACCTAACCTACACTGAACAGCTAGCACCTAGATTAGTAACACTATACAACGAAGCGAGACATGTGGGCCAGCTGCCAGTGTCGACGCGAGAAGCAGTTATCATCCCGCTCCTTAAACCTGGTAAGCCAGCATGGGATCGATCAGCATACCGCCCGTTGTCCATGCTTAATACAGACTACAAAATATTGAGCCGTACATTAGCCACTAGACTTCTTCCTTCCATGTCGACCATAATACATCAGGATCAGGCTGGATTTATTCCCACTAGAAATACGGCCCTAAATATTCGGCGCTTAATGCAAATACTAGAAGCAGACTCTTAACCGAAAGACACAGCCACTATATTTGCAGTCGATATCGAAAAAGCGTTTGACAGCCTGGAGTGGCCATACTTGTTTCACGTCATGTCTAAATTTGGGCTAGGGGACAAATTTATAGAATGGACGGCCTTACTCTACAACTGCTCTACGGCAAGGATTAGGACGGGAAGATTCATATCTGATGCCTGCGACGTAGGCCGGAGCACGAGACAGGGATGTCCGTTGTCCCCCCTCCTGTTTGCGTTGGCAATGGAGCCGCTGGCGGCTAAGGCCAGGACGGGACGACACTACCAAGGCCTACAAGTGCATGGGCAGATTCACCACATAGCCCTATATGCCGACGATTTGCTAATGTTTTTAGTAGACTCGGGGCAGGCGCTCCAAGGAGCGAAGGACTTATTGCACGAGCTGGGCGTGGTGGCTGGACTTAGAGTGAATTGGGCAAAGTCCTGCTTGTTCCCAACTATCGGAGATAAAGAAGGACCGCAAGATACAGCCGGGGTGCAATGGGAATACAGGTGTCTACCATATTTAGGGGCAAAAATATACCATACACAAGCGGATATGCTAGAGGGCAATATAGGCAGGGCAGTGAGAGGCCTGGCGAGCAGCTTGGAGTTTTGGGGGACACTTCCACTGTCAGTGGCTGGACGAGTGGCCTTACTCAAAATGGTGGCCCTCCCAAGGCTATTATATTACTTTGGGACCTTACCGGTTTGGATCCCGACGCGGGTTTTTAAACAGCTTACGTCCATGATCACGGGCTTCCTGTGGGGTACTGGTAGACGGAGGGTGGCATTGACCGTGTTACTGCGTCCAAGAGCGGAGGGGGGATGGGCAGTTACTGATTTCGAAACGTATTACCTAGCAGCTCTGCTGCAATGGCTTACGCAAAACATAGCAGCAAGGCTGCGTGGGTCGGAAGAGGTGAGAGACAGAGCTCCGGCTCTGAGAGTCCTTTCCCATATTGTACTGGACCTTCCTGTCCGCGCTGGTGCCCTTCCAGGGCACCTTAAAATGGCAAGGCAGTTTTGGAAACGGAGTTTGAAAAGGGCAAGAATTGCGGTGCCATATGCCCCCGATATACCGCTATCTATGTGTGAGGCATTGCCCCACGGAGGTATGTATTAGCTTCTTATCTGGTTCCTATGCCGAGATAACATTATTAACTTTAATAAAGTATTGCAATGCTTTCCTATGGAGTAGCTAAACCTTCTACAGTGAAAATAGTTTTTAGTCCTTTTCACTGTAAAGGCATGTTTAACATTAAACTTTTACATGTCCTACTTTTAAATACCATGCACTTTGACTTATGGGTATCTAAGGCTTCTTAGTGGTGACTTATTGTTGGGATGAAAAAGTCCTCTTCATGGTAATGGACGTGCACCCCTGCCCTGGGTGCCCAACTGTACTAATGCCTGGATCGCTAATGCTTATTTTTTTTGTCATAGGCAAAAATGGATAATGCTGGCTCGCCATTACATAGGCTTGTCTCATGGATTGCGGTCTTGTTGGACTGGGAGGGGTGCCCAAAGCGTTACCCTCCTAGTGGTGGAAGGCTACTACCTTCACCAGGAGTTCAGCAGCATGAACGTGGTAGCGTATTGTGTAGGGATCAGTAGAAGTGAATAGGTCCTTTTTAACCTGTTTCACAGGAGTGAGGCCTACAGACTCACTCAGTTAGTTCTGCTGCTGTGTGCTTAACTCACTCTTGGCCTACATTAGTTTGGTGTATAGTGCTGCAGTGTATGTGTGCCTGGGAAGGGTACAATACAAGGATAATGCAGTATTGTGCAGTGCATGCATGTTAAACTAATGTGCTGGATGTATGTGTGCCCGTGAGTGGTTTAGTACAGGAAGGATACAGTGCTGTGCAGTGTGTTTATGCTGTATACATGCATTGGGTGTATGTGTACCTGTGAATGGTACAATACATAGAGGATCCTGGATTGCATTTTGGGAGACCCAGGCCTGCATGGTGAAACATGAGGAGAGGAGGTAGAGGAAAGCCCCCCCCCCCAGACAGATTTGTGTACTGCTGCATTCCTGTAAGCTGGGTGGGAGACATACTGGAGAGGGGGGGAGAGCCAGGCTTCCTGCTACACTTCAAAGGGTGCTCTTTGATTCAGTGAAAGGTCAGAAAGAAGGGGCGTGGGCACATCTAAGGAAGGAGATGTAGCTGATAACAGAATTATAAAGAGTAGGGCAGGGGCCCTGCCCTAACCTTTTAATGCACACATCACTGTCAAGTTCACGCTATATAAAACTCCGTAAAAAAAAAAAAGAAAAAAAAAAAAGATCTATTAGGGGAGAGGAGTTGGCCTAACGGCTAGGGTGGTCGACCTCGACTCTGGGGAACTGGGTTAGAGTCTCGGCAATGACCCTGGGATTCTGGGCAAATCACTTAATCTCCCCGTGCCTAACAAAAATGAATGTGTCCTCATGTAATGCAACTGGTGCTATGTAAGCGCTCTGATACCCGATTCAGGTCAAGTTCGCGCTTTAAAAACCTCTGTGTAAAAAAAAAAAAAACTGGCTGACATCCAGGAGTTAAATCTAGTCACTTCTGTGGCCTATGTTTTGGGGCTATCTGCTTTGGAGTCGCTCATGCTTTGAGAGACTGCTTTCAAGAGGAAGAGAGGGCAGAGGAGTGGGCACTTCAAAAGAATAGACCCCCCCAACGTAAGCTTCAAAGACTCAGACTCTAAATCACATTTCATGTCTGTAAATGGACTATTAGAAGGGGAGTTTGAGACCCCAAACGTTGTCCTCTGCCAAGCAGCTAGATGTGCTGCGTAGGAAGGAGAAGCGCTGCAAGAATTCTCCCTGTGGCCAGGACTAGGGGCCAAAGCATGCTAGAATTCCTGCTAGGTGACGGAACATCACCGAGGGAATTGAAGCCCAACTGCCCTGGAGCACCATCGCTTCCCTGCTCGTCAAGACCCTAGTGCTCTGTGAGGGTCCACTGGGGCATCGTGTAGAGTGGACTCCTGTCGCGAAATGTGAGGAAACTGCTGTTCCACCTATCAGCTCGTTGCCTCTGTGCAGAACAAAGTCAGCCACCCCCGTATGCCAAGAGAGGGTCTCCATGAAGTGAGCCATGATGATTGCTAAGCTGATCGGGCCAGAGCCCATGTAAGCTAAAGATCCCCAACCCTGTATGTCAGGAGGAGCTGCTGCACGTGAACTTTGCTGAACACTGTGCCGATCAGGCCTGAGCCCATGTGCAGCTAAAGATCGGCAAACCTCAACATTGTCGGAGGCGTTAGGCCACGTGGGAACCCCCACACATCTACCCCCGAATGAGGGATCAGCACCGGGAGCTTATTATCATTGTACCCCCTGTCGTGGGTTAGACTGAAAGACCTACCTGCAATGAGGAGCCTCGAGGAACCTCTGGTTGCTGCAGGAGCGTTACCGTGTATGAGGAGATTGGGAATCAGCGAGCACAGCCTGCCTGGGCTGCATGCAGTGGACGCCCAAAGAGGGGGCGCCCATGGGAACTTCTGACCCTCCAAGCTTGCAGGTACTGGTAAGACTGAATTTGGGCTAGTCGGCCCCAGGGGAACTTGCTGGCCAGAAAAAGCATCCGTGCTGGAACACATTTGACTTTAGAACAGAGTCAGAGTGTATTCTCTTGAGACTAAGACTACTAGTTTAGAATACCCTGGATGTTGCCAATAGTGAATTGGGAATAACCACTATCACTAGAGCGAGGAGGAAGTGGGACAGGGAACCGCCATGAAAGCACTAGAGCCCCGATCTCTGGACGATTGTGTAGTTGTTTGCAAATGTCGTATTTTTCTGTTGTTAGTAAGTGGTAGAAATAAAATACTTCTCTTTTTTTCATAAAATTGAGTATTTGGCTTGACAATGGTTTATTGCTGCTGCATGTAATTTTAGTTGTGAGACCGCACTCACTACCCTGTATCCACCTCCCCCTGAGGGAGTCTTAGACTGCTCGACCATTTTACTGCTGAGAGTCCAGTGCCGAAAGGGTACTTGGCCCAGTTGTTAAGGATCCATAGTAGGTTGGGCCCCGGGACTTCAGGAGTAAAAGGCCTCATCCCCAACAGTCGGGCCCAGTAGCCTCTGCGTGCCCCGTGGCCCTCTGAACAGGGTTCTGATACTTATTAATATTTAAAAGGAAGGGTTAGAACTGTCAAAAGGCGTTATTTTGACAGGTTGAATGTGCAGTTTAAATCTGCGCAGCCAGGCTACTGATGTCAGGCTTGCAGTCATGTTTGCATTGTAGTGATGGCACAATATGTGCTGTAGTCTGATAGTGACATTTAACTTTCAGGCTCTGGGTACACTTTGTACCATATATCCTGTTTTAGGTTTTAACATGTATTAACGTCCCTGGGTACACTTTGTTCCATATATCCTGTTTTAGGTTATAATCTGTAATAATGGATAAAACCCCACCGAAAAGGAAACAACCCTCATCAGCTTAAATATATAAACACTGATAAACACGTGCACAACCACAAACTAAAATGCCATTCAAAGAATGGAAAGCGAGAGAGAATGAGTCAAGTTTATTTCTTTCTGAAGGGGGAAACATAGAGTAACTTTCATATACAAGGTCGCAGCAAGAAAGACTGGTCTAAGATTATACTGCTTGAATTTTGTTTTGGACTGTCACTAAAATATTGTTTGTTTCTTCCAGTTTTGTGTGCTTGGATTAAAGGTTAAGGGTTTAGAAACATGTTTTAGGTCTGGTCTAATTATTTTATACACCATAGAGAATCTGGGAATAATAAAATCATATATGTTCTTTTTCGCAGAGTTTGATTCTTTCACTGATTGGTGAAATTACCTGATCTTAAGAATCTTGGCCAATGTGTACTATAACGTTTACAGAAAGACACAGAATGCGTAAAACCCTTTGATACATCCGCCCCCTTTTCTAGCAAGTCAGTATTGATAGCAGGTCACCTGCCAAACACCCCAAGCTTTAAACATTCAATGCAAGTTGTATTGATGGGTAGCTATGAAAAGAGTGCTGTCAACATGCTCAGTGGATAGTGGTAAAAACATGCAACAAGACTTTTCACATACCAGCAAACTTCATAGTCTAAAATCCAGTAATAAAATCTAGTGAAAAGTGGGGCTGGTCACTCAAAAAGGGTCCTTTGCCTACAGCCAACTATTATAAATTTGCTGTACTCGCATCCGATTTCTTTGCTAAAACCCACTCTTCTTTCTGACACTTTACTTTCCGGTCTCCGTTTGATAACCATCCTTATTTGTCATGCCAATTCACTTTTCCTTCTTCCCTCTCTGTAACTATACTTGTGATCACCTTCTTCACACACCTTATGTCTGCCCTGTTGTACTATTTACATATCCCATTTCATCTTTTTCCTCACTGAAAACTCATCATCTGCTTTATTGAACGTTCCCCTTTCCTTGTTCATTCTTCTTGCAAGCTCCCTTTCCTCTACCATTGTTTTGCTACCTTTTTCAAGCAGCCACCAAGTGCCTTTCTCATTTATTTTACCCTTTCCACTTTGTCTGATGCTGTGTTTAACCAGAGGAACGTTCTCTTGCCTCCCCTATTTTTCAATTCCCTTCTGTCTCTGGCAAATGTACTGGTTGATGGAGCAGGAGGTATAATTAGGGCCCAATGTTCCTACTGCTGTTCCAAAGCTACTGGGTCATTTGGGCCCTGAATGTTCATGGTTGCACGGGGAGGATAAGCTAGACTTACCATTTGTGGCCAGCTCTGCTACACCGTGGCCAAACTATCTGGCTGCTTTTTGGAGCCAGGTGGTGTTGAAGCTATGTCTTTTAGACTGACCCTAATCTTGTTCTGTATTTCCTCTAACACAACATGGGAGTGTCTGTTAGTATTAAAGAAATCTCAGTTTTTCATATCCAGTATGGACCTTAAAATTCTATGCTCCCCGTTGACTGTTGTCGTATGTGATACTGTTCCTTTTCTGAACATCCTTGCATACCGTAATCACGTGCACAGAGTAAGCCTTAGACCATGAAATAAGTTGCCAAATAGGGGGGAAAAGGGTGTTTGTGAGTCCTTCCTTATCTGTGTGTCTTGCGATTCTGAACCAAATCACAATCCTCTGTTTTTTCGCATCTTCAATCTGCCAGGGCGCTTTCTTAGTCTTTAAGTGATTTCTGCCTTTATTTGTGGCACATCCTTCTACAATTTCATGGGTGGTCCTTGACCTCTGCCATTCCTGATCACTTCCTTGCCAACCTGTCACCTTCTTTCCTAATAGCTCACCCAGATCTTAATAAATGAGCTGTTTTGTAGGTGTCATTGTTTATTCATGTGGTTCACATCATAGAGACTACAATGTTGTGGGTTAAGCAAAGTGGCTATTCCAACGAATGTCCTCCCACTGTGCTGACAGTTACACCTTCTAGCCCTTGTTCATCTTTTTCTGGTAGACCCAGTGTTTTTTGCTAATGGACTGGAGGTGTTGAGCGCGATTTAGAATACTCCCTGGGAGAACACCAGGCTCTACTGGACCGCCAGTCCACACTACTACTTTTTACCATATGTTTAAGGGGAAGCTGGGAGTTGGAGATGCAAAGATTAGTTTGCACTGCTGCTGACCTTTTCCTATGTTCCTGTGAGCGAGGAGCTACCCACCCCCTTTTGGAAAATCTTTTCAGTCTACCATAATGGAATTATTCCCTGAATGCGTGCAGTATGGTTCTGCTTGCATGCACACCGGGGAATTCCATTTGAACTGGGATTGGTGGCCTCTACGAGGACACTGCGTTTGAAGCAAAAGGTGCTCTGGGGGACCTGACCGCCTGCATGTAACTGCTGCCAGTTTGGGATCAGTCCTAGCCCTCCAGTGCCAGCACTTTGTTTGCCTTGACTTCTGTTTGAAACATTGCAGCACCAGCTGAAAGGATGTCAAGCTAAAGCGTCTTGTTTTTGCCCCTTCCATCCCCTTCACCTCCAAAATACAGGAGATAGAGTAGAAGCCTAAATCTAGATTTCCCCAGGGCTTACAGAGGCATGCTAGACCGTTCTAGGAGAGAGCCAACCCAGGTGCACGAGGACAGCTTCGCTACCCTGAATTGAAACCGAGACATCGCTGTAGCATTTGCATCCTGTATTTATTCTGAATATTCATAAAGTGGTACTTGCCACCTCACACCCTGAGTGGGCGAGAAATCCCACAGAGGGAATGGTCAGAAGGTTAGGTCGTACCCTAACACTAAACATGATTGATTGACAGCAAACCAGTCCTTTGGGTGCTCCTTTATTGAAAAATCTTGACCACATCCAGGAATTACAGATGTATGCCTCTGAAGTTGTGATGCCCATTGGCTGCTAGCTGTGAGGTATCAAGCCGTCTCACAGAACCTCTCTGCTCCTTGAAACTTATCTGGGACTATTTTGAGAATTTACTGGTACCCGTAACTGTTTGAGGTAGTACTTGTTGCCAGCACCAAAACTTGGAGTCTCGTTACCCTTTCCGGTTTTATTATCAAATAGTAGCATGTGCTGCCAGTGGGTTGGGAATCCGTTCACTTTTGGGTGGTGGGCTATTGGGTTGTAGGCATGACGACCACAGCCCAATCACTTATCCCTCTTGAACCCTGAGCTGCAGATCAAAATAGTATGAAGGGCAGAAGAATCTTGCACCTAGAATGTTTTGTAAGAATTAGTTAACAGGAATGTAAGGGATACACCTGAGAGTACACCATGAGTTTACAGAGTACAGCTAGCTGAACTGCTAATGCCCATGCTAATGACAATCTGTGTAGCTTAAATGTTACTCTACATTTGGTCTACCACAACAATTTTTTAAGTGTTGGAATTACATCTGGGCACCGTATCTAGAGTATAGAAGGCGCTAACGCAGCCTTCTTTTACCTGCACTGCACCTTTCCTCTATGAAACGAAAGACCTATCATTCATAGATGTTCTAGTTCTGACTAGAGATTGATTGTCGTTCATCATTGTTTATCTGAATAGCAGACCTACTGCTACCTCCTGGAGAGTGCCTTAATTGCTGGCCCAAGCTATTGTTGGAGAGTCCATCATACAACGAGAGCGCTTGGCTATCCATTGTTGGGATTTTGGTGGATAACCAATTGGAGGATACAATCCCTATGGCGGAGGACACACCACCGGTGGATTCTTAGTCACATTTAGAGCCTTATTATGAGTTTGGCGTTGTGTGAGCGGGCCGCATTGCCAGTGCCCCGCTCGTCCACTCCGCCAAACCCATAATGAGACAGCCTGCCTGATTCCCACAGCAATCCAGGTTGGGCGGTCCTGCGGCGGCTGGCCGCGGTGGTGTAGTGCTAAGACTCATACGTGAGCCTTAGCAAGGCGCCGCAATGTGAACACCATTGCACGTTCTTGCAAGGCATGAACTGTCAAGTCCATACGCTGAAGGAACTGGGGGTGCTTGCATACAGGGGAGCACACCATGTGCCCCCCTACATGCATCCCCTGGCGCAGAGGCAACAGGGGGCCATGTAGGCCCCCCTTTGTTTCCTCACCACTACACTTTTCATGGCGGGCTCACTGCCATGAAAACTGTGGCAGTGAAGAAACTCCTAATATGCTTGGCAGTGCTGCAGCAGCACCGCCAGCATATTAGGGGCCTCAGACCACTGCAAGACCGCCAAGGATCGCGGATCCCTGGTGGCAGCAGCGGTCCCATGGCGGTCCGACTGCCCAACTTGTAATAGGGCGGTTAGACTACCAGTGTGGCAGTAGCCGGACTGCCACCGTGAGTTTGGCAGTTCATCGGACCGCCAAACTCAAAAAAGGCCCTTAGCATTTCTTTTACTATCCAAATGCAAATTAGGCCCAGAGACCATGGGAAACGAGTAGTAAATGGCGTACCCTCTACAAATGCTACCGAGCAGCCACAGACCGGAAACCTAGCTCTCTATGGGGCTCTCTCTGGGTTTGGTGCATGATCAACTTCTGAAGTCTTTGCAGAATTGTGAAGACGTTTGTTGTTGAGATGGAAGGATTGCTTGGTTTGATTTATGTGAGGCAATTTCCTGTGAATGCAGGTGATAAATGCTTCTGCCGCTTGCCTCTTAGTTTTATGGTTCAGTCTTATCGCTATATCAGATTTGCAGACCTGGAGGCCCAGGGCCCAGCGAAGTCTGGATATTTGGCACTGCTCCCATCCTGATAACGGAGCAGCACAATGTCAAAGAGACTGCTCTGTGTGTAACAATGTGCCTTGGCATCTCTGGGACTATTGTGCTCGGTAATCTGAGGTGCTTTCTGCCTTGTATTGTACGGTGAGGGCGTTTGGCGCCTAGGTCAGACCGGCAGTGAGTTCGGGCAAGGTGAGCTTGCGTGAGCCCTTATCACTCGTCTTTTTGACGTGAACGACCACTGGGTTTTCACAAGAGGCAGCACCTCTATACAACGTGGATATTGGTCTCATTAGAGTGAGGCTATGGTCCGGAGAGCCAGATATACTGAGCCACCTTTGAAAGAAGTGTGACTTAGGTACTCATGTGAGTTTGTATAGGTGTGAATGGTACCACCAAAAACTGTCCATGTCCCAACCTGAGCCATATCTCTGCGAGGGGACACTTGCTGCCCCGTTTTATCTTCCCTGGCGATGAGCAACACCGGTCAGAGATCCCACGTCACATCCGGTTAAACTCTACCCACGACCTATACATGCGCAGTGTTTCACGGACACACCAAAGCTGTTCAGTAGCCGAAGAGTGACACGCAGTTTTGTAGACCTCTTTCAAGGAAGGAAAGCAGAGGGCCGGCTTAGCAGTTGGCGCTGCATTGTAGCAGAGTTGAGGTGAACTGACAGAGCTGTGCGGGGCTTAAGTACTGGAATATCGAGGGGTGCAGATGGGCTGATTTATTCGTTTGTGTAGCCTGTGGGTGTGAAATATCTGATTGTTTTTGTTAGATTTGGGGGTCTCTAGTTGGCACAGGTAGGTACTTGTGACAAATAGGGACCCTTGCCTCTAGTCAGGGTAAGGGGGTACACTCCTAAAATAACCCCTGCTCACCCCCTTGGTAGCTTGGCACGAGCAGACAGGCTTATCTCAGAGGCAGTGTGTAAAGCATTTGTGAACACATACAGTAATCTAGTGACAACACTACAGATGGACACCACACAAGGTTTATATCAAAAATAAGTATTCTTTATATAGTTTTAACACAAGACCATAAACGACAAAAATCCACAATACTGTACTTAAAATGGTAGGTTTAGCTTAGTTCTTTTCAGATCTTAAAATGCGACACTTTGAGTCAATGTACCTTACGATGCGTCACGTTTCTACAACGGAAGTGTTGCAGAGATGGAGATGCGACAAAGTTCTGGTGCAAAGAAATAAAGACGTTAAGTTCTTCCTGATGCGGCACGCTTCTCCGATGTTGCGAGAAGTCTCGACTCGATGCGTCAGCTGCAGCGGCGACACCCTTGTTCCGTGATGCGACGACAGCGGCTTTGGCGGCGACCCTCTTCTCAGACGTTGCGAGACGCTTCCGCTCGATGCGACAACTGCAGCGGCGACACCCTTGTTTCGTGATGCGACGGCAGCAGCTCCGACGGCGGCACGCTTCTCCGTGGATGCGAGGCGTTTCTCTCGATGCGGTGCAATGCGACAGCTACAGCGGCGACATCTACGATGCGACGTCAGCGGCTGCGACGGCGACACGCTTCTTCCTCGATGCGAGACTCCTCTCTTGATGCGGTGCAATGCGACAGCTACAGCGGCGACATCTACGATGCGACGGCAGCGGCTGCGACGGCGACACGCTTCTTCGGTGTTGCGGGACGTTTCTCGAGATGCGGTGCAATGCTACAGCGGCGTCATCTCCGTGATGCGACGGCAGCAGCTGCGACGGCGACACGCTTCTCCCTCTTGAGTCGCGCTTCCAGCTCCTTGCGACACGCAGTCCCATCAGAAGGCCCAAAACAGCAGCAGGCACTTCCAAAGGATTCTTGGGGAGCTGGTGGTTGAAGTCTGTTGTCCCTGAGACTTCAGCAGGAGGCAAGCTCTTTTCTCAAGCCCTTGGAGATCCTTCACAAGTTGAATAAAAGTGCACACAAAGTCCTTTCTCCTTCCTTTGGCAGTCAGGCAACCACTGCAGGCAGATCCCTCTAGCTTCTCCTCAGTTTCTTCTTGGTTCCGCTCCTCAGCAAAGGTTTCTTCTTGTTTCCCAAAGTGACCTAATTTCCTAGGGGTCTGGGTCCCCTTTTTATACACAGTTTCTCTTTGTTCTCTGAAGGCAGAGAGGCCTCTGCCTAGTCCAAAACCAGTTCTGGTCAGTCCTGGAGCACTTTGTTTTTCTGACTCCTTCTTTCCTTTCAGAATGTGGGGCAGAGTGCTCAGCCGCCCGGCAGGAGGTGGAGCCAACATTGTGGAAGGCAGGCACAGCCCTATTCAGACCCAGGTGCAACTCCTCCCTCCACTCTGGATGCAGATCTTTCTATTCAGCCCTGCGCTGACTCACCCTGTCTCCTGTAGCCACCCCCAGCCCCTGTCACTCAATCTCCAGACAAGGAATACACAACCTAGCAGAGGCAGGCTTGGAAGTTTAGGCAAGAAAATACCCACTTTCTAAAAGTGGTATTTTCAAACACAGAATGTTAAAACCAACTTCACTAAAAGATGTATTTTATCATTCTGAGTTCAGGCATACTAAATTCGTTTTTTACCATGTCCCCTGGGTCAGTTCTGACTATAAGGTGTAATAGTCAGTCTGCCCATTCTGGTCTATGGGGAGCAGGTAGCCTTACAATAGTGAAAAACGAAAATGGCTGTAATTCACTATTAGGACATGCCACACACACCAGGGCATGTCCTACCTTGTACTTACAATGCACCCTGCCCTAGGGCCTACTTTAGGGGTGACCAACATGCAGTAAAGGGAAGGTTTAGGGACTGGCAAGTGGGTGCACTTGCCCAGTCAGTGTGACAGTACCAGACTGCACACAGGCTCTGCAATGGCAGGCCTTAGACACACTTTTACAGGCTGCTTCTGTGGGTGGCACAACCAGTGCTGCAAGCCCACCAGCAGTATTGGATTTACAAGCCCTGGGCACACTCAGTGCACTGTACTAGGGACTGACAAGTAAACCAATCATCCAATCATGGAGTCACTAATCCATAACACAATTTACAATGGGGAGAGCGTATGCACTTTAGCACTGATCAGCAGTGGTAAAGTGCCCAGAGTCATAAAACAGCCAACAACAGGTCAGAAAAAAATATAGGAGGGAGGTAAAAAGTTTAGGGATGACCCTGCAAAAAGGGCCACGTCCAACACAACCCCCTTCCAGCCAAAAACGCAGGGGAGACCAATCACTACCCTGATGGGCTTCCCTGCTTTGGGCGATAGAACCTGGACCCTGGCCCACAACAGCAGGGGCATACTCCAGTTCTACGCCAATCTGAACCTATTGTTATCCCTCTGTCCATACTCTCAGGGCCCACCAAGCTAATCCATGGGGAACCCTTCTCCTCACCTGTGGACACCATCTGTGCAGCACCTAACCTTAACTTGCTCACAGGTGTTTCCCAACAGACAGACAGGAAGCCACAGTGGCCACTGACAGTGGTCAGGGATGAGACCCAGGCCTTATGCTTCTCAGGGCTCTCAAACCTCTGTGGCGTCAGAGAGCGGGGGGCAGTAGCCCCAGGTGCTTGGCACCCTTTGTCCACTC
Source organism: Calotriton arnoldi (assembly GCA_963921515.1). Classification (NCBI taxonomy): domain Eukaryota; kingdom Metazoa; phylum Chordata; class Amphibia; order Caudata; family Salamandridae; genus Calotriton; species Calotriton arnoldi. The sequence continues at coordinate 532,727 of CAWUFW010006799.1, forward strand.
TCCCTCCTGTCAGGTCAGGTATGACATCCTGACACTGACCAACCAGCCCCGGGCCTGTACCCGGCGGCTGGACTGGAGACTGGGGTGGGCTTTCCCACACCCGGTCCTCCTCCTCCTTGTTGGGGCTCTGTACCCTCCCACCTGGAGTGGTACCCCCTTCCAGAATTGCCAGGGCACCTGTGGCAGGTGTCCTGCACAATTCGCCCACCAGTTCAGGGGTTCTATCCTGCAACTGGGCGTCCAGGTTAGGGGGACACCCTGAACCTGGTCCTCCAATCTAGGGTCTAAACCCTCCAGTTGAACCGGGGTCAGAGGCGAGGACTCCCTCCCTCTGCACCCCCTTCCAGAGTACTGCCCCCTCCCATCAGGAGCGGTACCCCCTTCCAGAATTGTCAGGGCACCTGTGGCAGGTGTCCTGCACAATTCACCCACCAGTTCAGGGGTCATATCCTGCAACTGGGATCCCAGCATAGGGTCTGTACCCTTAGACTGGGCAGAGGCCAGGGGTGAGGCTGTCCTCTCCCCGCCCCCCTTACTGGGGTCCTGAACCCTCCCACCTGGAGCAGTGCCCCCAAGAGACAAACTGGTAGGGGCACTGTTAGCAGCTGCCCCTTCCTCCAGGTCAGGGGGGACACCCTGATCCTGGCCCTCCAACCCAGGGTCTGTACCCTTAGGCTGGACCTGTGCCTGGCAACCCAGGACTTCCGGGATGGTACACCAACCCCCCCCAAGGAAAACACACTCCTCTAGAGTTGTGTAAGAATCTGCCTGGCGCACCAGGACTTCCTGGGGAGCACGCATGCCCCCCAGAGGGTAACACATCTCTCAGGTGTTGTGTGACAGTCTGCCTGGCGCAGATCTCCCGACCCCTGTCCATCTGACAGCGCGTGAAGATCCCCCAGGACAGAAGTGGTGTCACCATGGTCATTCACTGGTGACTCAGCCCTTCTGGCTGGTCCCTGACCCACTGGTTCTTCCACTGGGGACTCTCTCCCCCTCTCACCCCTCACTCTGGACTTCTGCACCCTCCCAAGTGGAGCGGCACTGCCAGATACCAGAAACACTGGAGCTCCATTTACAGACGCTCCAGGTTCTCTAGACAATAGGAGATCCTCCTCAACAGGCGGCCCATCAGGACAGCCTAGGCTCCCTACCTGGTGTTCCCTTAAAGAACCATCCAGGCTCTGAGACTGGGTTTCAGGCACCTTGGGACACGCAGCCCCACACTCACTCCTTCTCCACTGAGACAGGACGTGAGTCCCTACACCCCTCCCATTACCATGGGACCTAGCTGGGCTACACTGAACCTCTCCCACCACTCTGGGTTGGAAGACACCTGAGCCACTCCTCTTAGGGTCACTCCCCAATGCCTCTTCAGACCCTCTGGAATCCACCAAAAGGTCTGCCTCCAATGTGAGCTCCCTGAGGTCAGAGAACTCACACTCCAACAGGTGTTGGCATAGCTCTGGAAAACAGGGGCTTACAATATGCTCTCCCAAAATTGGATCACACAGCCCCCTACAAGGGTTAACCAAACTATCCTTCACCTCACCATCCAGTGCCTCACACACGTACTCCACACCACTCTCCTGAGACTGGCAAGACAGTATCTGACTGTCTCTGTCACTCAACCCACACTCTTCTGGGCGGTCTTCACACTCACATACCAGGACTTCAACCATGGGGGAACCCCTCTCCCTGCACCTCTCATCTAGAGTCAGTAGAGTGTCCCTCCCACCACTAGGACCATGAACCCCTGCGTCAGTTTCCCTATTCCTCTCAGGGACACTGCGCACTACTGGAGCTACCTCATGTCGTTGAACCTCCTGGTGTATGTTAACCCCCTCCAAGTCAGGTGCCACATCTCTGGGTGTGTGTACTACTCCCTCAGCACTAGATAACATAATTTTGCTGCCACCATCTGAGCTGGACTTCCCCTCCAACTCAGCAAAGCTCATGTCCTGAGCTACCCAAATTTCTTCTTCTTGGGCTAAGGCCCTCTGAGCCTCCTCAAGCTCTCTCAGCTCTTCGTCAATCTCTCTCAGCCTCTGCTCATGAGCCAGAAGCCAGCTATCTTTTCCTGTTTCTCCCTCACTTTTAGGGAATTCCTCCTTCTCAGACTCAACTGGTAGTGTTACCTTCCAGCTGGGTAACTCATACTGAAATAGGGATGCCTCTAGATCCTCCCTGGACCTTCTCTTCACAGGCAGCCCCCTTTCCTTGCGAAACACACGTAGTTCCTTTATTGTGTAGACAAACATGTGCCAGAAGTAGAGTTCCATTTTGCAACAACTAACCAGAGTCATAGTATCAAAACTACCTCCAGGAGGACACCACAAAACAGAAAAACAGTATGTGGTTGCGTTTGGTCTGCACTCACTAGTAGTGTTCACCAATCACTGTACATGAATCACAAATGCAAGTCCAGAATCCTCACCGCTGACCACCAATGTTAGATTTGGGGGTCTCTAGTTGGCACAGGTAGGTACTTGTGACAAATAGGGACCCTTGCCTCTAGTCAGGGTAAGGGGGTACACTCCTAAAATAACCCCTGCTCACCCCCTTGGTGGCTTGGCACGAGCAGACAGGCTTATCTCAGAGGTAGTGTGTAAAGCATTTGTGAACACATACAGTAATCTAGTGACAACACTACAGATGGACACCACACAAGGTTTATATCAAAAATAAGTATTCTTTATATAGTTTTAACACAAGACCATAAACGACAAAAATCCACAATACTGTACTTAAAATGGTAGGTTTAGCTTAGTTCTTTTCAGATCTTAAAATGCGACCCTTTGAGTCAATGTACCTTACGATGCGTCACGTTTCTACAACGGAATTGTTGCAGAGATGGAGATACGACAAAGTTCTGGTGCAAAGAAATAAAGACGTCCAGTTCTTCCTGATGCGGCACGCTTCTCCGATGTTGCGAGAAGTCTCGTCTCGATGCGTCAGCTGCAGCGGCGACACCCTTGTTCCGTGATGCGACGACAGCGGCTTTGGCGGCGACCCTCTTCTCCGATGTTGCGAGACGCTTCCGCTCGATGCGACAACTGCAGCGGCGACACCCTTGTTTCGTGATGCGACGGCAGCAGCTCCGACGGCGGCACGCTTCTCCGTGGATGCGAGGCGCTTCTCTCGATGCGGTGCAATGCGACCGCTACAGCGGCGACATCTACGATGCGACGGCAGCGGCTGCGACGGCGACATGCTTCTTCCTCGATGCGAGACTCTTCTCTTGATGCGGTGCAATGCGACAGCTACAGCGGCGACATCTACGATGCGACGGCAGCGGCTGCGACGGCGACACGCTTCTCCCTCTTGAGTCGCGCTTCCAGCTCCTTGCGACACGCAGTCCCTTCAGAAGGCCCAAAACAGCAGCAGGCACTTCCAAAGGATTCTTGGGAAGCTGGTGGTTGAAGTCTGTTGTCCCTGAGACTTCAGCAGGAGGCAAGCTCTTTTCTCAAGCCCTTGGAGATCCTTCACAAGTTGAATAAAAGTGCACACAAAGTCCTTTCTCCTTCCTTTGGCAGTCAGGCAACCACTGCAGGCAGATCCCTCTAGCTTAGGGATAGTCTTCTCCTCAGTTTCTTCTTGGTTCCGCTCCTCCGCAAAGGTTTCTTCTTGTTTCCCAAAGTGACCTAATTTCCTAGGGGTCTGGGTCCCCTTTTTATACACAGTTTCTCTTTGTTCTCTGAAGGCAGAGAGTCCTCTGCCTAGTCCAAAACCAGTTCTGGTCAGTCCTGGAGCACTTTGTTTTTCTGACTCCTTCTTTCCTTTCAGAATGTGGGGCAGAGTGCTCAGCCGCCCGGCAGGAGGTGGAGGCAGCATTGTGGAAGGCAGGCACAGCCCTATTCAGACCCAGGTGCAACTCCTCCCTCCACTCTGGATGCAGATCTTTCTATTCAGCCCTGCGCTGACTCACCCCGTCTCCTGTAGCCACCCCCAGCCCCTGTCACTCAATCTCCAAACAAGGAATACACAACCTAGCAGAGGCAGGCTTGGAAGTTTAGGCAAGAAAATACCCACTTTCTAAAAGTGGTATTTTCAAACACAGAATGTTAAAACCAACTTCACTAAAAGATCTATTTTATCATTCTGAGTTCAGGCATACTAAATTCGTTTTTTACCATGTCCCCTGGGTCAGTTCTGACTATAAAGTGTAATAGTAAGTCTGCCCATTCTGGCCTATGGGGAGCAGGTAGCCTTACAATAGTGAAAAACGAAAATGGCTGTAATTCACTATTAGGACATGCCACACACACCAGGGCATGTCCTACCTTGTACCTACAATGCACCCTGCCCTAGGGCCTACTTTAGGGGTGACCAACATGCAGTAAAGGGAAGGTTTAGGGACTGGCAAGTGGGTGCACTTGCCCAGTCAGTGTGACAGTACGATACTGCACACAGGCTCTGCAATGGCAGGCCTTAGACACACTTTTACAGGCTGCTTCTGTGGGTGGCACAACCAGTGCTGCAAGCCCACCAGCAGTATTGGATTTACAAGCCCTGGGCACACTCAGTGCACTGTACTAGGGACTGACCAGTAAACCAATCATCCAATCATGGAGTCACTAATCCATAACACAATTTACAATGGGGAGAGCGTATGCACTTTAGCACTGATCAGCAGTGGTAAAGTGCCCAGAGTCATAAAACGGCCAACAACAGGTCAGAAAAAATATAGGAGGGAGGTAAAAAGTTTAGGGATGACCCTGCAAAAAGGGCCAAGTCCAACAGTTTTCCTTGCCAATCTGTGCATAGACAGAGTTTTGCATACCCCTCAGTACTGGACGAGGAGGGGTTGATGCTGCAGGTGAGCACTGGGGTCCACAGTCAGAGCTTTGTGTGCCATCCAGTACTGGAGTAAGCAGTGCCGGAGATCACTGTTAGGGTGCATGTACAGAGAAGGGAGAAAAAAGAGAGACTAAAGAGAGCGAGAATGAGAATGAATATGAATGAATGTGTACCCCTTTAGTGAATGAGCTTGGTTTGCCGTGGGTAAGCACTGGCAGAGCAGTGTGATAGGGACAGTGCTGTAGGTTAGGAGTAGGGTACACTGACACCGCTGTGTGCATGTTGGAGTATAAGTATTGCTGATGATCAGTATTGGGGGGCCTCGACAAAGTGTGCATGCGCTCCCCCGTTCTGGATGAAGGATGGTTTGATGCAGGTAAGCATTGGGGTGCACTGGCTGGGGGTCTCCGTGCTACGAGATGGATTGGGGTGCACTGGCTGAGCTGTTTGTTCTTTGTACTGGAGCTGTGTTTAGGTCACAGTGGTAGACTGCCGGTGCAGCAGGTCAGGGCTGCAGTGGTGTTTTTACACCACTATTAAAATATCCAGTGCTAGAATTTAGCATTTAGGGCAGTTTTAGATGCAAGGGCAGCACTAGGCAACACTTCTGCATTTAAAAGTTGGGAAGAGTTGTTCTGATGCTCAAGAGTGAGGTGTCCTGGCAAAGATGTGTGCTTTTTAGGTCGAAGCCTACCAGACCGTGCAGCTGCCTGCTTTGCTAACAACAACTTGTGAACGTTCTGAAAGCTTCCCTGGAAATGCATTCTGCCCATTGCTTACCATTGGCTTTGTCGTTTGTAACTTACAGTTGCTTGCTTTCTATTAGGCTGCCCAGCTTGAGTATGTTCCTCTGGGCAGCATACCCTGTTTACTGCATTCTTCCACAGTGCTCGCTTTATGTATAGTCGTTTAAATCTTGTTCTTATCTTGTCACATTTGCTGCATATTCAAAGACAGAGGTCAGCCTTCCGCGGGAGCTTGGTGTTTACTTTTTTTTTCTCTGACTTCAAATGAGAGAATTTATGTGACAATCTTGCTATGAAAGTAACGGCTTTTTCTAGCATACAACAGCATTTAAATGTCTGTAAATAAACTATACTAATATTTCAGAATTTGGAAAGTACAAATGAAGCACATTTTTTGTAAATCTTTAGTGTGGTGGGAACAAATATTTGAAAACGTTCAAAACACATCAATGCACTATGTGATGACATTTCCACACATTATCGTTTCTGCACGGTAAAACTGTATGTCTGTGCAAATGTAATGGTCATTTCAATTGAAAATGTGTTGTCTGTAATGGGAGTGCGCTACCACACTATGCATACTCCCTACTGCGCCGCTCCACTCTACACCGCTCTACTCTATCCTCCTCCACTGTAACCGACGCTACTCCATTCTAAGACATGCCACTTCACTCTGCGACACTCCACTTCACAACACGCCTCTCACGACACAACACTACACTCTACGACACGCCACCCCACGACTTGCCACAACACGCCTCTCCACTCTAATAGACTCTGTGACACACGCAACTCCACTCAGTCTAACCCAATCTATCTCACTCTACCCCCTCCACTCCAGTCTACCCCAATCTACTCCAATCTACTCCACTCAAATCGACCCCACTCCAGTCTACTCCACTCAATCTACCCCAATCTATCTCACTCCATTCTACCACACTCCAATCTACCCCACTCCAATTTACCACAATGTACCCCACAACAATCGACCCAGTCTACCCCACTCCAATCTTCACAAATCTGCCACACACCAGCCCACCCCACTCCACTCTTCCTCAATTTGACATAGTCCATGCTACCCCAATCTACCGTACTCCACCCCAATCTACCGTACTCCACCCCAATCTACCCCACTCCAGTCTACCCCACTCCACTCTACCCCACTCCATTCCACTCCAGTATACCCCACTCCACTCCGATGTACCCCAATCTACTCCACTCTATCCCACTCCAATCTACTCCACTTCACTCCATTCAGATCTACCCCACTCCACCCCAATCTACCCCAGTCAACTCCAATCTACCCCACTCCTCTCTACCCATTTTCCCCTCCAATCTACCACACTTTACCCCAATCCACTCCAATCTAGCCCACTCCAATTTGTATTGATATTTGTTGTACGTTTGAATGTTTGGGTCAAAAGGACTGGTATGCCATTGTGTTGATGGATTATTTTTCTAAGTGGCCAGAAATAGCTTTCCTACGGGAAATTAAAGCAAGTAATGTATTCTGCGAAGACATTTTAGAAGAGAAGGTTGTCCAGACGTTTTTGTGTCGTATAACGGCCCACAATTCGTGTTCATGGAATTTGAGTATTTCCTAAGGAAGGAGGGAATCAAACACTACAAAACTGCTGTTTATCACCCTCATGAGAATGGTTTGGTAGAGATGTTCAATCGTGTGTTTGGTGACTGTATACAGGTAGCTGCGAGTAGTGGATTAAATTGGAAATGGGAGGGAAAAATATGTTGTGGAGTTATAGAACCACTCCACATTCTGTAACGGGGAAAATTCCCTTTTTGTTACTGGGAGGGAGAACAGCATACAAAATTGCTGTACCTGCTTGGATGGAAAGAACCACTTTTGTAAAGGTGGTCAACTAGGTTCTGCATGACCAAGTTAAGAAATATCAAGATCGGTCTGTTAGGAGGCACAATGATAAGGCCAGGAAAAAGTTTGAGATCAGTGATTGGGTGAGAACAAGTATGGGAGTAATTCATTAGAAGGGTGATTCAAGGTTGTCAGGTCCAAAGCGTGTATTTGCAGCAAATGAAAGTATGATGTGTTTGTAAGATGGAAAGAGGTTGAATATAAGAAAAGTTACAAAGTGCCATGAGTCAGACCCAAAGATGTGGAGAAAAATTGTATCCAAGACCTCCATGAAGGAGGGTGTTGGTGTAGTTTCATTAAAAGAAAAACCCAGTAAACCGTGTCTCGGATGGTGAATGAGTCAACGCCTGCAGACTAAGGCAGAGTTGTGAGAGTCCTGGAAAACTGGAAGTCTATGCCTGTACATAGTCTTATATGACATATGTATTTCCGTTTCTTGCATTCACATAAGTTAGTGTTCTCCTGTTGTGCTTAAACTAGTTATAAGTTATATATATTTTTTTTGGTTAAATTATTTACCTTTGTTATATTCTAAATGTGCAACTGTGTTGAGGAAGGGGATGTGTTGTATATTACTTTGCATTTTAGTATGAGGGTATAAAAAGGATGGTTGCTTGGTTACATTGGGGGTTCTATATTGAAAGGTGAGGGCTGGAGTTTGGTGTATCAATAGTTGGTTTTCCAACTGCCAGAGGTGGCTCGCATATGCTGATTACTGGAATAAACATCTTTACTTCTTTAAATTGTGGTGTGCCTCACGAATATAACACAAGCTCCTGTGGCCCAGAAAATGAAGGAGGCCCCATCCTTTCAGGGACACACCAGGAGGCCCTATTTCACTTCAAGGTCAATAAATATCTTTGAGATACATATGGGAGACTCGGGCTCCTCTCCACTTTCTGCAGTGGTGGGGAAGTCTCATAGTTTTACGTTATACCACTGGTTGGCGCCAGCTTTGATTTGAAGAGTATGCTGGAAATGAGACGGGAGTAAGTTGCGGGACACTGGCTTCATGCTTGATTCACTCAATGCGACCTATCATGACCAGTTGTTTTTGCTCCTCTCCGCGGAATGTGAGCAGCCTTCAGCCTCCCTCTGGCCCAATTACTGTGCACGGCGGACGGACACGGGTCGATACTTCAGCTGCACATTAACTGCCGCAGCCCAGACAGCTCGGCTGGTGGCACTGGTCCCATCTGCAGAGGGAGACTGCGGTCAGGGACGGGGAAACAAATGATGAAAAATTATGCTCTCCGCTCCCATGACGTGTCTCTCCTTTGGGAACAAGACAGACTTTAGCCAAGTTTACTTTTATGTGGTTGTCGCTTTAGCTAATCCATATCCCCTAGAGGAGGTGGAAACATTGTCTATCTTCTCAAAGTGAAAATCAGTGAACTTGCAGGCATGTAAATAGTTTTTCTAACTTTAGTGGAACAATTATTGTACACACGATGCAATGATTACATACGCTTTTTCTACAGGTACATACCTATCCTACATTTGTCTTTGTGAGCAACAGCTTTGTAACACATACATTAATTGTCCAATTTAATGTTTTTGCTTAACGCAATTGGTTCTTCTGAGAATTAATGACTACCAGTGCTGGAATTGAAAAAAAATACTCTGGGAACCCACATATTGGGGGCAGTGGCAGCTTCTCTGCTAAGGCGGAGGAGCGTTGTCCCACTGCTTTGCAGCAGTGAAATAAAGGAAACATAAAATGATAATAGGTACAGTCCCGGGCACACGTAATGAGGATATAATATCAGGAGAAATGTCTCATACTGCAGAAATGTAGAGGGTCTACACCAGAATGATAATCATAGGTGTTTAATATAGTAACAGAGCATAAGCAACCAGCCAAAACAAAAGCAACCAGCCGACACGTGTTTCGTCACAAAGGGTAGTAACCCGTGACTCTTCAGGGCTGAAAGGCGGTGCCAACAAGGTGGATTCAAGTGACCGTTCAAGAATCCAAAACGGCAATGAAGAGCAGTGCGAACCACGGTAGGTGGACTACTGCCAAATGTAAGGAAAGGAAGACGGATATCGCCGGGCGGCGGATAAGCCAATGGGGACTATTGACCTTCAGAAAAGTTGATGCAGTCTGTGGCGACGAAATTGACCAAGATGGCCATCTTCCGGAACCATTTTCCTTCCTGAACAACACTTCTCCCAGTTTCCTGTACTCCGGCGCATCCGCCGTTGTCGTCCTGGACTACTGACCTGGCACGCCTAATTCTATATTCCCCCCTGTGCTACATAGCACTTGGTCAATTTCGTCGCCACAGACTGCATCAACTTTTCTGAAGGTCAATAGTCCTCATTGGCTTATCCGCCGCCCGGCGATATCCGTCTTCCGTTTTGGATTCTTGAACGGTCACTTGAATCGACCTTGTTGGCACCGCCTTTCAGCCCTGAAGAGTCACGGGTTACTACCCTTTGTGACGAAACACGTGTCGGCTGGTTGCTTTTGTTTTGGCTGGTTGCTTATGCTCTGTTACTATATTAAACACCTATGATTATCATTCTGGTGTAGACCCTCTACATTTCTGCAGTATGAGACATTTCTCCTGATATTATATCCTCATTACGTGTGCCCGGGACTGTACCTACTTCATTTGTGTGGATTTTTATCCATACCATCACGGGGGTTTTAGGGCATATCCCCTGACCTGGTTTGCACCGTTCACACTCCTAGTATAACATAAACTCAGCGCGAATTAGCTTGAGCGCCATTATTCCTGTCAATACTAAAAACCCCACACTGATACATAAAATGATAATAACTCGTTGTTATTATCATTTTATGTTACCCTGTAACTTAAGCTTTGCGGGCGGCTTTGCGGGCGGGCGGGGCTGCTCTGCTTACAGAGCAGGGCAGGGGAGGAGTGGTTTGCACTCTCTACATGCGCTTGAATGTTTGGCTGGCTCTCTCGGACAGGCCAAACAGTCATGCACACTTTGCATGTTCTCCATGCAGGCTGCATTACAGCCTGCATGGAGAATATGCCAGGCCCCCATTTCCTGGCTGAGCACCGAACCACGACGCTCAGACCAATCATAACGCTGCATTGCAGCGTTGTGATTGGCTATGGGGAGCCGGGTGCTTCCTGCTTTCCTGTTCCGGCCTGGAGAGACGACGGAGGCACAGCAGAGGAGAGACCCGACAATCCGGTACGTTTTTCTTTCTTTATTTTTAACCCCCTCACCCCACCTCTCCTGCCCCTGATCCGTGCCGGCCGCCACTGATTGGGGCTCAAGATATGGCATAGGAAAGGGGATGGTGTCATGAGGGGCGGAGCTTGAAAAGCAGAGTCTGACAGTCAACTTCTACATTTATTTAAAAAAAATCTGCTGTAAAAAATTTGGCAATAAGGACAAATGTGACAGTAAATCTGTTCTGGCTTAATTGGTCAAAAAGAGGCTGTATTTTAAGATATTTTACTGGGGTAGACACCTGCTGCAGAGATCTTTGTGTGCCCAGCAATTTTGAGGGGATTATAACTGTGATAATAAAACTCTGGTGGTTAATGCAGTTCTAGGAATGTTCTATGTTTTGTCCAATCACAGTTTTGACTCATAAAATAGCATAGCGAGTCAATGTACCAGATGCAAAGCACAATTTTAACACGTATATCACATATTTGTGTTTTATGTAAATAGGTAGTTAGCTACTTTTTTTTGACACTGAGACCATTTTGTTACTTTCAGCTCATTAGTTATAATACTTCTAATATAGCACAGTGATCTATTTACCCGCATCAAGGAGCTGCATGCAAACTGTAAGTCACGGGTTAGAGCCTTTGTGGGTTTTTCTAAATATGTTGTTCTAAGATTGCAAAGAAAGTCTGCTCTGTGAATTAATAAAGTATTTTTAGAACAGACAACCCTATTCACTGCATTTCGTTTTAAATCCTGACTTTCTGTTTTTCCCGACAGTTCACTGTTAACATATAATGTCTACAAGTATGGACGATATATGATTTCTACACCTTATAACTCTTGTTGACTTAAAACATTTCCTGTACATTGATTTATTGAGTTTGTGTGTGATGTAAAGCACCCTAACACCCTGCACTGAGATGAGTAGCGCTATAAAAAAATGAAATAAAAAATAAATTAGGTGCATTAAATTATTATTAGTGTAATCTGAAAGAGACACGTTAGTGACAGATTCCTTACCTTAGAATATCCCCAGGCGTCAGGCTGGATCCGGAAAGTTTTTGCGTAGCAGTACCCTTGCGCGTCGGTAGGCGGCGTCGTGCGGCTCCGCGTCCGTTGTCGGCGTCGGGACCGCCGGGATGACGTCGCGGGCAGTACTTCGATGCCGCCCCTGCGCGCTGACGTCAGTTCTTTCTTTTTCCGCGCCAGTAAGCGCAGATCCGGGAAGAGCAGTGCCCTAGTCATTTTTTTACAAACTTTTTGGTGAATTTTTCACTGTTTTTCTCAAAGTCTCTCAACTCCGACGGTGTCAGTAGGGATGCCCGGCTTCAAGCCATGCGACGCCTGTGGTCGAATGATGTCGATCACAGACCCGCATCTTGAGTGTCTTTACTGCCTCGGCCGCGACCACGACACGAAGTCGTGCCCCGACTGCCGGGCCTTTGCACCCGAAGGCTTTGCGAGAGCGGTCTCGAAAGCTCCTCGAGGTCTGGCAGTCGACTCCGCGCCACGGTCACGCGAGAGGTCGAGGGGCCGGTCGCGGAGTCCTCATCGGTCGTCGGGATCCAAGTCTTCGCACTCCTCCGGTAAGTCGAAGTCTAAGAATCGTCATCGCTCGACGACTTCACCTCGCCGGTCTCGCGACTCGGCTGAGGGTCCTGTCGGCACCGTCCCCGCGGCGCTGGGAGTGCCTATGGAGCCGCCCCCGCATTACCCGTCCTTCCCGGGTTCGGGGGCGACTCCGGCCGAGATACAGGAGTTCCTGTCGGCCATGGCCCGCCTCTTCGGGCCTCAAGGTCCCCCCGGTGCGCCTTCGGGCCCCGCGGGCCCTAGTGGGGTTCCTACGGTGCCGCTGGCAACTCCGGTCTCGGCGCCGCCAGCAACACCAGCCCCGGTTCCGGCCCCGGTGCTGCCACAACCCCTATCTACGCCGGTTGACCTCACGACACCTCCACCGGCGCCGATCTCTCCGGTGCCGTTCATGACGCCGCCCGGGGCTCCGGGCGACGTCGTTCCCCGGTTCTCTCCGGATCCGGACATGGCGCCGGACCGGCATCGCTCGACGCCGGCTCCGACGCCGATGGGACCTTGGGTCCCGCATGTCCCTCCTCCATATTTTGAACCTGAATTGGAGGACGTAGAGGACTGGGAGGGGTCTGATGACCCTCTCACACAGCAGTGTGAGTTTGATCAGGACTGGGCTGAGGAGCCTGGGGATGCCAGTGGTTTGGACACCTCCCTTGACCCTGGCATGCTGTCTCCTCCTTCCGTGGCAACGGAGGAGGGAGCTAACTTTGCAACGGTGTTGCGTAGAGCAGCTGGGGCCTTACACCTCCAGTTGCCTACAGTGGCTTTCAGGACTAACATCCTGACGGAAGTGCTTCAGCCGGCGGCTACCTCCTCGGAGCCACTGCTGCCGTTTAACGAGGCGCTTTCCGACGTTTTTTTGGGCACCTGGTCCAAGCCCACCACAGGGGCTCCTGTGGATAGGAACGTTGCCCGACGCCATCGCCCTGCTCCAGGCGACCCCCTGTTCCTCTCCCAACACCCCACCACTGAGAGCTTGGTGGTCCAAGCCTCTGCTTCCCAAAGCACCTTCCCTACCGCTCCCCCGGATAGGGAATCCAAACGCCTGGATCAATTTGGGAAGAAGGTCTTTTCTTCCTCCAGTGCTGGCTTGCGGTCCGTCAATACCACTTGCCTCTTGGGCCGATATTCCCACTCCTTGTGGGACTCGGTGGCGCAAGTTCTGCCCCAGTGTTCTGAGGAGGTCCAGACACTGCTTACCCGCGTCATTGCTGAGGGTAGAGATGCTGCAAAGTACACCATTAGATGTGGCCTTGATACCGCCGACTCGCTGGGAAGATCGCTTGCGACGACAGTGGCGCTGCGCCGTCACGCCTGGCTGAGAACCACTGGTTTCTCGGGTGATGTCCAAAACACTCTTATGGACATGCCCTTTGATAGGGTCGGTCTTTTTGGGAACAAGGCAGACCATGCGCTGGAGCGTTTTAAGGACTCGCGGGCTACGGCTAAGTCCCTGGGCCTTTCTGCTGTACGCCCTCCGCAGCCCTCTGCTTTTCGCCCCTTTCGTGGACACGGAAGGGGCGCCCAGTCACGTCTGCTGCCCGGCCACCGGCCCGCGCAGCAAGTGTCTTCGCGTGGCCGAGGACGTGGCTCCCGCCGTGGCTGGTCAGGCAACCAGCGTGCGGGTCAGGCCACACACCCCGCCCCGTCCGCGGCCTCCAAGCCCTCCTAGTCCTTCCTTTCAGGTGCACAGCACGCCATCACCTCGGACAGGTGGGTCTTGGACATTGTCCGAAGGGGCTACTCCCTCCCCTTCGTGACCATCCCCCCAGCCATGCCACCTCAATTCCACCGCATGTCAGGGGATCACTTGGTGCTTCTTCAAAAGGAAGTTGCGGCCCTCTTGGCCAAGAGGGCCATCGAGCGTGTTCCGACCCCAGAAGTAGGACGTGGTTGCTACTCCCACTACTTTCTGGTGCCCAAAAGGACAAGGAGGACATGCGTCCCATCTTGGACCTCCGGAACGTCAATCGCTTCCTCCGGAAGGAGAAGTTCAAGATGCTCACCCTAGCTCAGGTCTTGACTGCTCTCGACCCTGGAGACTGGATGGTAGCGTTGGACTTGCAGGACGCATATTTCCACATCCCCGTCCTGCCGGCCCACCGGCGTTACCTGCGGTTCACGGTAGGCCTCGAGCATTTTCAGTTCACCGTGCTCCCTTTTGGCCTTACCAGCGCCCTTCGGGTGTTCACGAAAGTGATGGCGGTGGTCGCAGCCCATCTGCGCCGGGCAGGGGTTCCAGTCTTCCCCTACCTCGACGACTGGCTGCTGAAGGCAGGCTCGTCCCAGGCAGTCGTCTCCCACCTCCAGACAATGGCCGAACTCCTGCACTCGCTGGGGTTCTCCATCAACGTGCCGAAGTCGCACCTGATTCCTTCTCCACAGCTCCTTTTCATCGGAGCAGTTCTGGACACGATGCAGTTTCGGATTTATCCTCCCGAACGGCGAGTCCGGGATATTCAGGCTATGATTCCGATCTTTCGGCCTTTATCCTGGGTTTCAGTACGGATGACCCTGAGGCTGCTGGGCCTCATGGCCTCCTGCTGGTCGATCATGCCAGATGGCATATGCGGGCTCTGCAGTGGGACCTGAAGTTCCAGTGGGCGCAGCACCAGGGCAACCTGTCCGATCACGTCCAGATCTCGGAGGGGACTGCAAAACAGTTGCAGTGGTGGCTCTCGAACCGGCAATGGGTCATGGGCAGATCCCTCTCCCTTCCCCAGCCAGAGCACACAGTTGTGACGGACGAGTCCCTTCTGGGATGGGGCGGTCACATGAAAGAGGTGGAGATCAGAGGCCTCTGGTCTCCGGCGGAGTCCCGGCTCCATATCAACCTTCTGGAGCACCGGGCGATTCGACTTGCACTCAAGGCATTCCTTCCCTCTGTCAAAGGGACGGTAGTGCAGGTGTTCACAGACAACACCACCGCCATGTGGTATTGCAACAAACAGGGCGGGGTGGGGTCGTGGACCCTCTGTCAGGAGGCTCTGCGCCTCTGGACATGGCTGGAACATCAGGGCATATTCCTGATGGTTCAACACCTGGCAGGTTCCCTGAACGCCAGGGCGTCTTCACTCGGAGGTGGTGCAAGGTCTCTTTCAGCAGTGGGGAGAGCCTTGGTTAGATCTGTTCGCCACCGAAGAGAACGCGCAATGTCAGCAGTTCTGCGCGTTGGAATTTCCAAGGCGGCACTCGCTCGGCGACGCTTTTCGCCGCGAGTGGAGTCGCGGTCTGTTGTACGCCTTTCCGCCTATACCACTTCTACCCAGAGTGTTGAAGAAGATTCGGCGCGACCGGGCCCAAGTCATTCTTGTGGCTCCGGACTGGGCTCGAAGAGTTTGGTATCCCGAGCTACTCAGTATGAGCGTCGATCCCCCGATCCGTCTGCCTCTTCGGGAGGATCTTCTGTCGCAGCAGCAGGGGACGGTCCTCCACCCGAACCTGTCCAGTCTACACCTGCTTGCGTGGAGATTGAGCGGTGGCAGTTGATTCCTTTCGACTTGCCTCCCGAAGTTTGTGATGTGATTCTGGCAGCCAGGCGTCCCTCCACTAAGGTGGTATACGCCTGCAGGTGGAACAAGTTTGTGGCATGGTGCACAGCAAAGGCTGTGAATCCCTTTCTGCCCCTCTTTCTGAGGTTCTTCTGTTCCTTCTTTCTCTGGCCCAACAGGGTTCTGCCCTGGGTACCATCAAGGGCTATCTTTGTGCGATATCGGCCTTCCTCAGGCTACCTGATCAGCCCTCCCTTTTCAAGTCCCCTGTGGTTAACAGGTTTCTTAAAGGCATTACACACCTCTTTCCTCCTGTTCCGTTTGTAATGCCTCAGTGGGACTTGAACTTGGTTCTTACCTTCTTAATGTGCGCTCCCTTTGAGCCTCTACATAATTGTCCTCTTCGTCTTCTTACTCTGAAGACGGCATTCCTGGTGGCCATCACCTCTGCTCGGCGGGTGAGTGAGCTCCAGGCTCTTTCATGCAAACCTCCCTTTCTGTCTGTTCATCCGGACAAGGTTGTTCTTAGGACGCGTCCGTCCTTCTTGCCAAAGGTGGTTACTGCCTTCCATATTCGGCAGACCATCACTTTGCCCACCTTCTTTCCGCCTCCGCATCCTTCCAGAGAGGAAGAGAGGCTCCTCCGTCTGGACCCAAAACATGCGCTTTCCTTTTACATCAACCGCACACACCAGTTCCGGGTGGATGACCAGCTCTTTGTTAGCTACGTGGGCGCCAAAAAAGGTCGGGCGGTACACAAAAGGACCATCTCCCGCTGGGTCACGATGTGTATCAAAGCCTGCTATTCTTTGGCTAAGAAGGAGCCTCCTGTTGGGCTGCGTGCCCATTCCACCAGGGCAACGGCGGCTACCACGGCTTTAGGCCGCGGGGTTCCGTTACAGGATATATGTCAGGCAGCTACGTGGGCCTCGCTGCACACGTTTACCAAACATTACTGCCTTGACAGCCAAGTCCGGAGAGACGGCTTCTTTGGCCGTTCTGTTCTCCGGGACTTCCTCGTCTGATCTTTGTTCGCAGACCCACCACCGGGGTTGGTATTGCTGGGGTATCTATTCTAAGGTAAGGAATCTGTCACTAACGTGTCTCTTTCAGATGCACAAGTTACTAACTTGTGTAACGATATATCTGTAAGAGACAGTAGTTAGTGACAGATTCCTCACCGCCCACCCATCCTCCCCGTTCTGCGAACTGATTTCTAGGGTTAAGGACATCCCTTTCAGGGCCCTAGTATTTTTCAGACACCTATGTCAGCTTCTTGCATGGCTCTGCGTTCCTGGCGCGGAAAGTCGTGTACAGAACTGACGTCAGCGCGCAGGGGCGGCGTCTAAGTACTGCCCACGACGTCATCCCGGCGGTCCCGACGACGGACGCAGAGCTGCACGACGCCGCCTACCGACGCGCAAGGGTACTGCTACGCAAAAACTTTCCGGATCCAGCCTGACGCCTGGGGATATTCTAAGGTAAGGAATCTGTCACTAACTACTGTCTCTTACAGAAATATCGTTACACAAGTTAGTAACTTGTGCATTACTTCTACACAGAGACAAATCCTGTATTTTTACAGTGCATGCACATCTCTTACATAGGGGGTTGAACAAAGTCAAAAATCTGCCTCTAAGACTTAGTTTCTTTAAAGTACTTGTGAAGTGATAAGCTGAGTGCCTTTGGTTTCTTCCATTGCATTGGTGTCTAGGTGTTAGGCGTATGGCTCCCAGCCATGATGATATTTGATCACAAGAAGGCCTGGCTGGAAGGTAGAATAAGAAAGGCCCCACGCTGCCTGCAGGTTGCTGCATTAAATAGAATGCATACAAGATGAGTGCTGCTAGATTATGTCCTGGTGTTGGACAATGACACCAGGACACATTCAGCATATTCGGCCCCAGAAATAGCTCCTTGAACCGGGATTGGACGTAATCTACCAACTTTCAAGCACTGATGACCAACCATTAAAGTGCACATTAACTGTAGCCCATATTTTGTAAACATCACCGCCTCTATCCTCTCAGACTGGACTAAATTCAGCCAGAGCAGTGCTAATACACACGTATTGTCGGCATGAGGATATTGTAATTAGGGGGCATGTATACAAAACCATTTTTACAGTCAAATCAGGCTGTTACCAACAGCAAAAATGCTTTTCCATATGTGCAGAGCATAAATTGTGATACTGTAACATGTTACCGAATCGCAGTTTGTGTTTAGCTATTCGGTATTTTGAAATGGCAAGTTTCAATCAGGGGGTTTTAAGCGCGCTACTCACCTGTGAGGGTCTCAAGGCGCGGGGGGGAAGCTCCGGTCAGTCGAAGAGCCACTCAGTCGAAGAGCCAGGTCTTGAGGGTCTTCCTGAAGATGTGCAGGGTGGGGACGCGTCTGATGTCTATCGAGAGCTCGTTCTAGGTCTTGGCCGCGATGTAGGAGAAGGATCTTCCACCCGTTCTTGCTCTTCGGATCCGCGGGGTTTCAGCAAGGGTGAGGTTGGCGATCGGAGGTTCCTCTTGGGTAAGTGGAAGGAGATTCTTTAGTTGAGATATTGGGGTCCGGTGTTGTGTAGGCATTTGTAGGCGTGGGTGAGTATCTTGAAAGTTACTCTCTTTCTGACGGGGAGCCAGTGGAGGCTGCGCAGGTGTTGAGAGATGTGTTCGTGTCCAGGGATGCCCAGGACGAGTCTGGCTGCGGTGTTCTGAATGGTCTGGAGTTTGTGGAGCAGAGACTTGTTAATCCCGGCGTAGAGGCCGTTTCCGTAGTCCAGTCTGCTGGTGATGGTCTTTCTTGATTTGGGGGGGGATCCGTTTGAAGATCTTACGGAGGATGCGGAGGGTGTTGAAGCAGGTGGAGGCGACGGTGTTGACCTGTCGAGTCATGGAGAGGGAGGAGTCGAGTACGATGCCGATGTTTCAGGCGTGGTCCATGGGGGTGGGAGGGATGCCGAGGGTGGAGGGTCACCAGGTGTTGTCCCATGCAGAGGGGGAGGGTCCGAGGACGAGGACCTCTGTCTTCTCTGAGTTTAGCCTCAGGCAGCTGCTGCTCATCCAGAATGCGACGTCCTTCATTCCTTCCTGGAAGTTGAGTCTGGTGGTGAGGGAGAGGATGAGCTGGGTGTCGTCAGCGTAGGATACTATGCTGAGTCCGTGCTTTCTGACAATGGTGCGAGGGGGGGCCATGTAGATGTTGAAGAGCGTAGGGCTGAGCGACGATCCTTGGGGTACTCCGCAGTTGATCTCTGTGGGTTCGGAGACGAAGGGTGAGAGTCTGATTCTTTGGGTTCTGCCGGTGAGGAAGGAGCGGAGCCAGTCGAGGGCGGTTCCCTGTATGCCGGCCTCGTGGAGTCTGGCAGTGAGTGTGCGGTGGGAGACGGTGTCGAAGGCTGCAGAGAGGTCGAGAATGATCAGGGCTGCGGTGTGTCCTTGGTCAAGGAGGATGCAAATGTCGTCTGTGGCGGCGAGTAGAGCGGTCTCAGTGCTGTGGTTGCTCCGGAATTCGGATTGTGAGGGGTCGAGGATGGAGTTCTCTTCGATGATTTTCGTTAGTCGGACGTTGATGGTCTTCTCGGTGACTTTGGCCGCGAAGGGGAGGAGGGAGATGGGGCGGTAGTTCTTGAGGTCCGTGGGATCTGCTGAGGGCATCTTGACTACGGGTCTGACTTTCGCGCATTTCCAGTCGTCGGGAAAGATGCCGGTTTCGAAGGTGGCGTTGATGGTGTGTCATAGTTCCGGTGCGATGGTGGCGTCGGCGGCTCTGTGGAAGATGGGCAGGGGTCCGTGGGGGCTCCAGAGTGGATGCTTTTCATGGTTGATGTGTTGTCTTCGGTGGAGACTGGTGTCCAGGAGGAGATGGTGGGCTGGCTGGCGTTGCTGGAGGCTGGGGTGGTGCAGGCGCCCTGTGTCTGGTCGTTGAAGTTGTCGTAGAGGCCCTTGATTTTCAGATGGAAGTAGGAGCCAAGCTTGTTGCAGAGGTCCTGGGAGGGGGTGATGTCTGTGTTTTCGTGGTAGGGTTTGGCGAATTCCTGGATGACGCTGAAGAGTTCCTTAGAGTTGCTGGAGTTGGCGAGGATCTTGTTCTGGATGAATGTCCTTTTGGTGGATCTGATGCATTGTTGGTATTCTGTCATGGCGTTCTTGTAGGCGGTGCGGTCTCCCGGGGATTTGCTGTTTCTCCAGTTCTTCTCGAGACGTCTGCAGGTGCGTCTGGATTCTTGGAGGTCAACGGTGAACCAGGTGGCTTTTCTAGGGCGCTGTCTGTCGGTGTTACGTAGCGGTGCGAGATCGTCTGCGCAGTTGGTGATCCATCTGAGGAGTTCTTTGGCTGCGAGGTTGGCGTCAGCCGAGGGGGCGGTGCGGTTGAGGTTGGAGATGAGCTGCTCCTCAGTGACCTTGCTCCAGTTCCTACGTGGAGGGCAGGGTGCAGGATTGGGTGCGGGGGGTTTGTCGACGTGGAAGTGTACGCAGTAGTGGTCCGTCCAGGGGGGGTAGCATGGTGTGGCTGAAGTGGGTGTTGTTACCGCCTGCAAAGATGGGGTCGCGGGTTTAAGTTTAGGGCGCCCCTTCCTAATACCTATTGTCAGTGGTATGTATGAATGTTTTATGACCAAATTACAGTCACAAAACATTTATTTTTTACCGACACCTCAAGGGTGGTGTAACCATTTGCAAATGGGAAGGGATCCCCATGAGACCCATTCACCTTTGTGAATGTTGAAACAAATATTTTTTAAGAGCAGGCAATGGTGCCATGGACCACTACCTACTCTTAAAAAATGAAACTTAAACTTTTCATTTTTTTTCTTTTTAAACGCATCACGTTTTCATTTAAGGAAAATAGCCTGCATTAAAAATTGCTTTTTAAGTCTCGCCTAGGCGTGCAGGGTCTCTTCCAGACTGCTGTATTCAGGTATGGACTTGAAGCTCCACCCACTCTCCGCCCATCTTTTTAATTGGCTGCTGTCACTGTCCTTTGTAAATGTTGGCTTTTGATTTGTTAATAGGCTTATTAGTCCCTCCTTAGTACCTCCCTCTTTTCTTTTGTTATCTCACATGAGGACTGGCCCTTTTACATGGGTTGTTACTCAATATGCTTTATTTACAGTCTATTAGCACTATTTTCTTACATACTGCAACAAAGCATGCTTGGGCTTTAACAATGGTGGCCGCGCAACTTTTTATTTGTTGTACATGGCTCGCCCAACTCTATTTTTGCACGATTGTATTTTTTTTACCCAACGCTTTCTTTTTTATTAGCAATAGCGGCCGCACATGATTTTTTCAAAATGGGCGGCTTGCCCACGTTGCACATTTTCATTTATAGAGTATGTTTTTTCGGTTTTTTTTGGCAGCGCAGCGCGTTTTAACAATAGCGGCCGCACGCCTTTCTTTTCGTTTCCGTAAGCACCAATGGCAGCCGCAAGCCTTTATTTTCAAAGCACGTGCCTCGCTCCACCCCAGCGAAAGGTGCAGCTCGCCAAACTGTATTTTTTCAATATTTTATGCTTTTTGTAAGCAGCGCATAACATCTCTCCCAAGTGTTCCCTATTTGCTCTTCAAAGGCGGCTTCACCTTTTGAAGCTTGCCTTTTGGGCCAACACCCTTGTGGCGTCCGGCCAGGGAGAGGCAACACCTCTCTCTCGCACTGGGTGCTATAGTCCTCTTTCCTGGGAATCGTTTGAATGTCTCCCCAGAAGGGCAGAAAGTTGTCTCCAGGAGAAACCCAGTGTGCAGTCGTGAATGGGCACATGAGTTTAAGGGCAACAAAGTGGCAACTTTGTAAAAGTATAGAGGGGGAAACGTGCCTACAAGGGATTCTTTTCTTTACTAATTCTCATGTTTTTGAGCAATCATCAGTAGTAAGCTCTACACAGTAGCTTACAGAAAGTTATTTCAAAGCTAAATTACTTATTTCAACGTGAACAAATCAGTAAGAAAATACTTCAAACTGGTGTATGCTTGTTAAAACATAAATTTATATCTCAACAGTATTAAAGGGTACAGAGATTCTATGTATATAAACATATAACAACACAAGGTGACTGAGATTTTGAGATTTTTTGATGCTATAGTTGTCTCATTGTCACTAATGTGGTCACCTATTCCAAACAATACATACAAAAGGAAGATTGTAACTGATTATACAGAAAACAAATCCTTTTCGTGAAAAATTCCACAACGGAAATAGGCGTAAATGTCGACGTTTCGGTCTATTCAGTAAAGACAACTGCTAGACCATCTTCAGGACTGTAAATTCATATGTTGAATGACCCCCTATACAGATGGAAAAAATCCCAAAAAATGCATATCAGTTAAAAATAATTCAGAAAGATACACCAGTGAAAAAAGAAAGCAAAGAATGGTGGCTTGAAGACTCCAGGGTTAATAAAGGTTAGATTTAGAGCCATCCAGTGATAAAGCTAATAATCCCCCATAAAAAAGTGAAATTATGATTAAAGATGAGTGAGGAAAATATCACCCACAAATAGATTAAAAAATAAGTCACTACGTCTTACTAAGGAAACTATATTCGTGGCTTTTAGTAATTGATGTAGTTTTGTCCTTTAGAGACGTGTTCAAGGTCGAAGTCACAGCTGTTGAGTAGCTGGCGATACACTAGAACTAATCTCAAAGTTTGGAATAGAAAAAATGACAAGGTTGGACTACCAAGGCTGGTCAATAAATGGTCTCGTTAAAAAAGGCGAAATACACGTGCCTGCAACATATCTATTAGTGATATTCTGCTGATATATGGCTGGATAAAACCATTAGTAACTTTTTACCAAACAACCAATGTTTGCGACTAAAGAAGAAAACATAAGGCAAACAATGTGTACAACTGAAGAGACATTTAATGAGTGCCTCTGGAGGGCTGCTATATTGAATGCTAGTGACAGCCTCACTATGCTCATAGGTCGCTTACCGGAAAGCCAATGTTTGCGACTAAAGGTGAGAACATAAGGTAAACAATGTATACAACTGTAGAGACAATAATGATTGCCTCTGGAGGGCTGTTATACTAAATGCTGATAGCAGCCTAACTAGGCTCACAGGTCGTATACGGGGAATATGAGGCTCATGGGGGCATTTCCTCTTCCAATGGTCCACTGAGATAGGGTCTGACGAGAGTCGGTATAACCGATCACTTCAATTCTATACGGAAATAGAGAGGAAATAACATGAACACAATTGTTCGCTCGAGAACGCGTAAAGCCATCGGCTCGTAAAGCCTAAGGAGTACTTACAATAATCAACAAGCATTTGCAATGCAATAGGTCTCGCATTTGCAAGAGTTTAAGCTATTGGCATTGTAGATGACAATGCCTTTTACTTATATATTTTGATAATTAACACATAAATAAAAGGCATCATCATGTACAATGTTAATAGTTCAAACTCTTGTAAATGCGAGACCTATTCAAAGAAGCAGCTGCCATTGTCCCAGGCTGCTTAGAAAAGGAAAGCGCGCGTGGCGCACTGAATGTTGCAGGAAAGCATTTTGTGCCTGCAGTAGGAGAAACACATTAAAGAAAATACTGCTTACAGACTAAACTAGTTTACGTCATCACCACTAATGTAATGCACAATTAAAGGACTGCCTTGATGTTATGTGCAGGCTTTCTGTTGCTCTTGTACCTTTCCCTTCAGCTGATCACCGTGCTGTCTTTTATAAATGTATCTGTATCTGCAATTGATCTTACATATACACGTATTGCTGCCTTATTGTGTGCGTATAAAGTTATTTCAATTGCAAAGTGTGCTAACTCCTTGGGACCATATAAAACAAACTATGCTACGCAATACGAAGACATTTTGGTTTTCTATCAGCCTTATGTCAGAAAAAACTATTTGAGCAAAAACGAGGTTGAAGTTTTATGTCCTAGATTATCAAATTAGTATGAATTACAAAAATGAAATCTGCCGTGGGACTGATTAACTTATATTGGTATAAGTAATAATGTGTTACAATTTCAAAGTTTTGATAATGCGTCTTGTCACCACTTAGGATACAACATGCGAAGGGCTCATAAAAACGGAAAGCAATTGGTGAATTGAATTCTTCCACAATGCCACTTAAAAACAAAAGCACTGAAACTATAAGAGAACCAAACAGTTCAAAGTATACCTTGACATTCACATGGAGTGTTTAATAGATTGACAGTGTAAAATCTCAAGCTACAATTAAAGGACACACTTCAATACCCCTGACGAAGCTAGGGGACACATTCCTTGAACTTGCGTGCAGAAGTGGCATTAAAATTCGGACTGCAGCATCAGGTCAAGATCGGCATTAGCGAGCAAGACACTCACTGCAAATCTCTTGAAACACGGTGGACAGAGACTGCGAGAGCTAGCATTCTTAACCTTTTACACATTCACTTAAAAGTCCCAGGTTGGTACGGTGCCTATGTTTATATACCCGTAATGATTGTGGGCATGGGATATCATATAACATTATAAAAACCTGAGCGCAATGCAGTGTTCAAGGGCAACATGCATTTCTGTGATAAAAGCCGATCAACAATCCTGGATGTACGATGCGTGTAATCAAGGCCTTAAGTCGACCATGTCCCTGGCACAGTAGTAATTAAAAGCCAACATTGAAACTGTCATTATAGCGCCCTGTAACATTGCACGTTTGTGACATGTGTACCTCTAATAACATTGAAGTACCGCGGCCGCACATGTATGCAAATTTAATTAAAAATAATTTTCAAAAATAGAACGGAGAGTGAAAAAAGGAAAAAGATAAAAGGAATGGCAGTATGCCTCTGTTAAATCCAGGCGTACCTTGATGTTTTCGGTTCCTGTGTTTGTGTTGAAGGGTGAGCAGAAGCAGCGACGGGCGCGGCTTCAGTTTAAGGGAAACGCTGTATTAGTGTGGGAAGGCGGAAGCAGCTATCGGCTCCACCATTTTAAAATAAAGTTACCACACTCTGCTCCGTAGTCCAGCCACCCGCTGCTCGCCTTTCACCGGTTCCTGCAGAGCTCAGACAAGTGGATCATTTTGTTTTCTAGAAAGAATGGAATGCAGGCAGTCTATATTGTGATGGGGGAACATCGCACTTGAAGCGCAGCCGCACCGCAAATATACGTTTGATGTTTGTAACGGAGCATTTGTGGGCGTAAGCATGGACGGGCGCAAAGTAACCATTTAAAACAAGCATTGTAAAAACGAGCCGCACGGACTCCCAAACCCATTACCAGTGCAAAAAAAAACAACGAGCGAGGAGAGTGAGGCAGCGCTTTGTTGATCCTGACCCCGAGAGTTTAGACGTGATGGGATAGCCTTGCGCATGCGCCGCTGCCATGTGTACGTCAGGCAGAGATGCGCGAAACAAACAAAAAGTGCGATGTGGCGGACGAAAACTGTAGTTAGTGGCCACTGCTTCCGGTCTACACGGAAGTCAGTTTAACATCAACAGCCACTAAAAAGCCAGCTAACAGGAGCTGTGCCAACATTCAGCAAATGGCAAGTGGCAGGAGAAACTACCGGCCGCTTGCCAACACCTAGAGATTACTTGATGCCTCGTAGAGGCAGTGCATGCGCTGCCTATGCGAGACCTAAAAACGGACGTAGCTCCGTACGGCGGTCTGCTTCATCCACGGTCAGCCTCTGCCGGAGTGTCTAGAACCCCGAGCGTTTAAAATTGCACCCGGAAACACGTGATCTAATGTGAACCGGGGAAGGACCATAGTGTTGTGAACTATTGGATTGATTGGAACGCGGTGGCCATCTTAAGAAGGTAGCAACCACGTACGATAGGGGGTGGTTGTTGGTCAATGGTGCGATCTATGTTCGCACAAATCGTTAAAAAGTTGCACAAGAACATAGAAGAACTAGTCGAGGCAGGTGTCAGCCATTTTTGTAAAGGGGTGGTTGTTGGTCAGTATTGCAATCTGCGTTCACACAGATAGTTAAAAACTCTCTGAGGACACCGAGGGACTAGCCGAAGTAGGCAAAGTAAAGAAATTGAAAGGTACCCCCAGTAAATAAACACAAGTCCTGCCTTTTACATATGTTAATGCCATATATTAGACCAGGGAAAAATTGTAATCCCGTGAACTGTTTAATCGACATAAACGTGGCGGCCATATTAAAGAGGGATCCACCACGAATGTCAAAGGGTAAAGACGAGTCAATGGTGCGATTAAAGTCACACAAATCGTTTCAAAAACTTTGTGGAAACAGAGGGACTGGTTGAAATGGCCAAGGCAGATAAATGAATACAATTCTACCTTGATCACATGTTAGACCCATGTAAAATATGTAATGAAGATAAGTGGACTTATGGGTTCATTATTAGTCGTATTTTTAGACTAAGCATACAAAAAATACTGTAACAACTAAGAAGCTATTATAGAATCAAAAGACAAAAATTACTTTCTTTTTACTGCCTAAATCTAGATAAAAAGCTGGTTCTGGTTGCCTTGCCGGGAGAAGACACATGGGAAACTTGATGAAATCAATGTGATTATGCCAAGAAGGTATAGTGAATCATGCAAGGAGAAAAAAACAAGTATCGTGTTCAGACTATTCGCGGTAGAGGTTAATTAACCAATTTCTCATTGATGTCACAAAAATGGCAAAAGTTAGAGACATGGACTACAACATTACAAATACTAACATCCAGAGAGTGGTAATTGTTGTAGGTGATTCTCAAACTGTGCACGGTCTATATCATCGATCAGATATCTACTATTACAAGGATGCAGCGTTTCAGAAAATATCATACATGTTTTGACATAATGAAACAGAATGTATATTACATCGTTGTCATAGAGTAAACCTGAATAGAATGAAAATTCCTATACAGTGACAGATTATACAGGCACATGTATTGGTATAGATGGACAATAGGTAATTTATACAGCATGACTTCTGATGGTACTGGTCTATGACATTATTGTCATGAGGTGAATCACGACAAAGCAATCATACATATATAGTGACCGATAGTAGAGGCATACATACAGATATAAATGGATATTTTGTACTTTATACAGTTTCTAATGGTGGTAATTACTGTAACTGTCCTTACATATATGAAGTCAAGATACCATAACATACATGTCAGAGTGTGCCATTCCACTGCTGAATTAAGACCTTGAGCTATATTGTCAGCGCAACAAATCCAACGGTTCTCTTTTAGTGTCAGCACCTGGTCAACATTTGGTTGTCTTTTAGAAGGCTTGACCACTTCTATCACCCACCATGTAATTTCCTTTTCTGTGTGTTTAAAATTAGTATAGTGTTTGACAAGGGGGGCAGTTTCCACTTTACAGCGGATTCGTGACTGATGTTGAAGAATCCGTTTCTTCACGAGTTGTGTGGTTTTACCTATATAGTGTAAGCCACATGGGCACCTGATGCAGTACACTACATTGCTAGTGTTGCAGTTAGAGAATTGTTTAAGCATACCCTGCTGACCGTTAATCTGGAAGGTCTTGGTAGTCTGGGTAGTGCCACAGGCTGCGCACATGTTCCACTTAATGTCCCACTATAGGTGACAATTGCAACATGTTGTCTACTGTGTTGGTATTGGATGTTTCGTAAGCATGTACTAGACGGTCTTTAAGATTGGAGCCTCTCTTGAAGGAGAACATAGGTTTCTCCTTAAGTTCTGGTAAACTTCTAAAAAGGGTCCAATGCTTGTTTATTATTTTTTTGATTGTGTTAGAGAGTCCCAAAAGTAGATACACATACCAATTGTGGTAGGTTTGACCGTTTTTTGACCTTAAGAAGGACCTCCCGATTTATTGTACCAGGCCCGTTTTAAAGATCTTTTCAATAGTCTTGTGGGATAACCTCGTTCTTTAAATTTTTCTTTCAGTTTTTTGGCTTCAAAGAAGTAGTCTTCTTTGCGGGTACAGTTTCTGCGTTTACGCAGAAACTGTCCAAATGGTAATCCATCTTTGAGGGCCTGCGGATTCAGTCGTACACATTGTTTGCTTTATGTTTTCACCTTTAGTCGCAAACATTAGTTGTTTGGTAAAAAGTTACTAATGGTTTTATCCAGCCATATATCAGCAGAATATCACTAATAGATATGTTGCAGGCAGGTGTATTTCGCCTTTTTTAACTAGACCATTTATTGACCAGCCTTGGTAGTCCAACCTTGTCATTTTTTCTATTCCAAATAGAGACTGAGATTAGTTCTAGTTTATCGCCAGCTACTCAACAGCTGTGACTTTGACCTTGAACACGTCTCTAAAGGACAAAACTACATCAATTACTAAAAGCCACGAATATAGTTTCCTTAGTAAGTCATAGTGACTTATTTTTTAATCTATTTGTGGGTGATATTTTCCTCACTCATCTTTAATCATAATTTCACTTTTTTATAGGTGATTATTAGCTTTATCACTGGATGGCTCTACATCTAACCTTTATTGACTCTGAAGTCTTGAAGCCACCATTCTTTTCTTTGCTTTTCTTTTTTCCCTGGTGTATCTTTCTGAATTATCTTTAATTGATTTGCATTTTTATGGATTTTTTCCATGTGTTTAGGGGTCATTCAACATATGAATTTATAGTCCTGAAGATGGTCTAGCAGATGTCTTCACTATATAGACCGAAACGTCGACATTTACGCCTATTTCCGTTGTGCATTTTTTCATGAAAAGGATTTGTTTTCTGTATAATCAGTTACAATCTTCCTTTTGTATGTATTGCTTGGAATAGGTGACCACATTAGTGACAATGAGGCAACTATAGCATCAAAAAATCTCCAAAACTCAGTCACCTTTTGTTGTTATATGTTTATATACATAGAATCTCTGTACCCTTTAATACTGTTGAGATATAAATTTGTTGTAACAAGCATACACCCGTTTGAAGTATTTTCTTACTGATTTGTTCACGTTGAAATAAGTAATTTAGCTTTGAAATAACTTTCTGTAAGCTACTGTGCAGAGCTTAATACTACTGATTGTTCAAAAACAGTATTGGTAAAGAAAAGAATCCCTTGTAGGCACATTTACCAGTCTATACGCTAATTACCCAAGCCTCCAAGGGTCTTTTGGGTTTCCCACTCTTCCCTTTACTAACTTTGTAAAAGTAACATTAAATTCGACTTCGGCATCAAGTCGGACTTAATGTAACTATTTGTTTGATACCCTACAGCAGTGGTTCCCAAACTTTTTTGACCCGTGGCTCCCTTGACCTAATTGGCAGTTGGCCGTGGCTCCCCACCATTTTTTTTACCGGTGGGCGGTGAGGTAAGCCCGACCTCGGGAGTACTTACTGTTGTCTTGCGTAAATTAATTGGGATACAATGAAGAATAAAGGTATTATAATCATATTTGTAACAAAATAAAAATATAACAGTTGTTTATAAAAACTCGTTAAGTGAGAAACGATACAAGATTAATCGCCAAATTAAAATATGTTTCCATGACTTTAATTTTTTTAACCACACAACAAAAACTTCTGATAATAAAATATCTTTTTTAATGAACAGGAAAAACAACGGAGTCCGAATGTACCTTAAAAATCCTAGTGAGATGGATGTGCTTGTTTTTCCTTACATAGCTCCTGAAATCTTGGAGTTATTTTTGAGATCGCAACACGCATTTCTTTTTCAAGGTTAATTTTTGCCCTATATTTTGACTTTATCACTGCAACTGCTGAGAAACCAGCTTCACAGAGGTACGAAGTAGCAAACGGGATCAAAACATGGAGGGCTCTCTTGCTTATCATTGGGTATTCATCTCCAGTTTGGCACCAGAACTCAAGCAGTGACTGAGACTGGAACCTTACTTTCAATGCTGAGTCACTTGAAACATCAATAAGCTGTTCTGCTTCCTCATTGTTGAAATGCTGAGGTATCTCAGCATTGAAGGGGTCACTCACCCATTTTATTGGCTCAACCTCATCCTCTGAAAAATATTTGTCAAGGTACAAACGCAGTTGAGACAAATACAGAACAAAAACTGTCCTCAGTTCCTCCTTTAACGCCATCTCATTGTCCTGCAGAAACTGGTCCAATGAAGGAAAACACTTATAGTCACCTTTGCTTAAACTGCTTTTCCAAAGGATCACTTTCTTCTTAAAGCCTGAAACTTTGTCTGACAGTTGCAAGATGTTAGTATTATTGTCTTGCAAGGACTTATTCAGTGCATTCAGTTTTTCAAATAGATCCGAAAGAAAAGCCATTTGTATTAGAAAGTCTGCATCAATAAATTTGTCAGCAAAACAATGTCCATCATCGTGTAGGTATGAGTATATTTCATTCCTCAGCTCATACACTCTAAGCAGGGAGTTACCGAGAGACAGCCACCGAGAACTGCTGTAGAACAAGAGGCATGAGTGTTCGGCACCCATGTCCTCACACAGTTTAGCAAAAAATCTTGCTTTCATTGGTCTTGTTTTAATATAATTTACCACTTTGATGACTATTTTCAGAATATCATGGAGTTCTTCACTGAGGTTTCCTGCTGCCAGTGCTTCTCTATGTATAATACAGTGTGTCCAAACAGCATTGGGCGCTTTAGATCGTATGCGAGCTTGAAGTCCTTGGTAGCATCCTGCCATTGAACGACCCCCATCAGTACACACTCCAACACATCTCTCCCAGTCAATTTGATTCTGTTGCATAAAATCATCCACAACTGCATACAAGTCTTCCCCTGTAGTTCCACCTTTGATTTCTTTGCAAAACAACAAATCCTCAACAAGGTTTTTTTCGTGTTGAAACCTGACATAGCAAATGAGATGGGTGTCTTTGTGGTTGTCTGTTGCCTCATCCAACTGTAGTGCAAAGTCTTTGCCTCTTAGATTACAGATGAGCTGATCGTTAATATCTTCAGCCATATCATTTATCCTCCGGCTGATAGTATTATTAGAAAGAGGAACTTTCAGCAGCTGTTTAGCCACATCTTCGCCAAGCATGATTGTTACCATATCAACAGCAGCAGGCAAAATCAGCTCTTCTGCGATTGTGTGCGTTTTTTTACTCTGTGCAACTCGATAGGCCACTTTATATGAAGACAGGAGGGCATTACTATTAATTTTGGCTTGTTTAGAGAAAGTGGACTTTTGTAGTTTGGCTTCTGTGACTTTTCTTAAAAAAAATTCCCTTGGCTTTCCAACCACATTTGGGTGAAGACTCTCAAGATGCCGCTTAAGTTTACTTGGAAGCATGGATTCCACAGCCAAAACTTTTAAACAGATTGCACATTGAGGACGCTCCTCGTTATTAACCTGAACACACGTGAAACCATAATCCAGATACCTGTCATCGTACTTTCTGTACTTGGCTTTTCGTTTCCCATCCTCTTTTTTGTCAGGAGAACCTGCAACTTCACTTTGCTCAGACGAACTTGAACTTGGCAATAGAAATCTCTTCATTGTCAATCAGAAGATGGAAATCAGTTCCGCTCGGTAACAGCAAACGAAACGCCACAGATGGCTGTTGTGCCTGGAGGAACTGGTTCACAGGGGTCAGCTGGTGAGCTCGGCTTTCCCTCCGCAGCGTGCTTCTTCCCTACAACCAGGATGTAAAAGCAATCTAAATAAATAATGATCTGTACATGCTTCAAGTGGCAAATATAACTTGCCACTTTAATGACTATCCGTTCCGTGAAGTACAAGGAACCATGTGATGGTTGGAATGCTTGAATTATTAATCTCATACACTGGCAATCACTTTGGCTGCATCCCAATCCATCGTTTTTTCCCCCACCATGCCACCTCAGTAATACGTGAAGTAAGCTCTGTCATGCAAAGTCCTGCTGCTAGTGCAATGTTGGAGATGAACACGAGAAATGTATGCTCTGGTGGTGTTACATTAAAAAATAGCATTACAATGGAAAGGGGATAAAAAGGATAGCTATTCACAAACTACCAGCACCATTAGTCATTCTCAGAGGTGTTGTAAGCACATCAAGTAGTACCCAAATAGCATCACATCGCAGTAGATGACTTGCACAACTGCTTACAATTGCGAGACAAATGAAAGAACGGTAAAACTCTCGCTGGAAACAACCCCTCCTTCAATAAAAACTCAACATTACCCTCCCAATATGACTTTTGTCCACATAAAGGCCCTTCAAATAAAACAGAATTATACATAATCCTTCTGCTCAGATGAGATGTGTCGACTTCACTAATAGCAGCGAGGCGAATCATAAGCATGTTTGTGACACCTGATTGATTTTGGTTCCCCATCAGTGGATAGAAATTAGTGTCATTCAAAATGATTTAGAAATCAGGATACAGGTTGTTACCTACTGCACTTGGTAATATTATGAAATGTAGGAAACCATCACCAGATTCGTCATATGGAGAAAGCACATTAACCTGCGTACTTTAAGGCTATTCCAAGTCACTGACTGCTGCAGGGAACAGTGACGTTTGTGGTGACGAAATGTTCTTATTAAAAATGCAATTACATTCTCTTGTGGATTTTAAATTAAATTTAGCCCAGAGAAAAGGAAAGCGGAGGCTTGGGGTATGACATAGGTTTTTGAGAGTCTGCAGAAGGCAGGTTTGTCCATGGGGTGATGGTTTGTTGAGATACATAACGTCTGTGTAGGTAGGGAAAATCTAGTGCTCGCTTCTTTTCCGGGTTATGGATATAGGCCAGGGAGCAAGAGGCAAAAGGAACGAGGAAGACAAGAGAATGTTAAGAGGAAAGAGAACATGTCATGGGGGGGTCAATAACAATTGAAGGTGGTTGAGTGAGAGGGGTAAAAATAGAGCGAATTCGAAAAATAACGCAGACCAGCAATAAATGAAAATGTTCCGTGGCCACAAACAACTTGTACAAGCGATATGGATGGCCTGACAAGTCCTGACTTAAACACCGTTTATATGGAGCTCAAACCTGTGGACGCACAGCATGTTAGCAGTGTACGATGGCGGCGGTGCCCGGACGTTAAAACCTGTTCTCTTTGGTCAGACAGAGGAAGGCTAGTGTAGAGGAATTAACACTTCCGCAGACGTAGCCTGCAGGCCCTGTAATCATCTTGCAGGAGAGAGGAATGACGGTCTTAAGGGCCCGGCCAGCATTCTTCCATTTGAATGCTTACAAAATATATGCATAATTCAGTTCAGCATAATTTCCACATTTAGGACTTCTACGCTTAATGTTTTGTGATAATGTTTTGTGTATGAGTTCCACACATAGTCCTAAAAAATAACCATTTTGATTAAAGGCAGCGTGAACAGAAGCAGTGATAATAGAAACGGGGAACAGGAATGAATAGAGTCTGCGCAATTACATATATTAAATCAAGTTGGCAAAAGTAGCCTTGGTGGAAAAAATGACAAAGTTAAGGGAAGGCTGGTTTCTCATAATGATGTCACCAGCTTCAAAGAGCCCAGTTTAGGAGCAGGAGAACACTTCAGCCAAGGCAGCTACAATGTCACGAGTGCGAGGCCCAACAGCAGGACACCTCTTCCCATCTCTAGGAGTGAAGCGCTGTGGCAGAGCTCCCTGTAAAATCTTTGTGCATTTGTACTATTTATTTACCCCCGAGGGAAGGGGCTGTGTGCAGACGGGCTCTGTTGATCTTCACTGTGTCCTCTCTGTGTAATGGCAGGCGCTTCTGCTGCAGGAGGGCAGGGGAGAGAAGGTGATGAGAGAAGTAGGGCAGCAGGAGGCAGAAGCCACATGAAAGCTCGGCTCGCTTCGGGCTAGAATTACATTCGCCATTTACAAACAGACAAATACACCTAAATCACTCCCCATCGTAAAGGCGTCAATAGTCATGGTGCATCAGCAAGGCGCAGGGAGTAGGTGAGGGGACACGAAACGGCGGGCGGAGGATATATAATTGTGAAGCGGTGCGAAACGGGTGGACTGCAGGCAGTGTTTTACTTGATCTTTTTCAAATGTATTTATTGCCTCTTCTGTGCCCCGCGTTCACTATACACTGCCTCCAGTCGAGGTCTATAGCAAATTAAAATAAACTATCAAGTTTATTTTATTTTAATTTGCTATAGACCTCGACTGGAGGCAGTGTATAGTGAACGCGGGGCACAGAAGAGGCAATAAATACATTTGAAAAAGATCAATCTGGGAAATCTGCGCCCGAGGAGCGGGTATCTACGTGATTTTAACTTTAGGACATAACGCTCGCAGTCCTGATCTTTTTTTCCACTAAAATAAGCAATAGTTTTCTTTTGAGTTGGTTATTCTCTTTCTTGATTCCACATACCTATTCCTAAAGAGGGTCCAACGAGGCAGGGAGGGTCCCACGAAGCACGGAGGGTCCCACGAAGCACGGAGGGTCCCACGAAGCACGGAGGGTCCCACGAGGCACAGAGGGTCCCACGAGGCACGGAGGGTCCCACGAGGCAGAGGCACGGAGGGTCCAACGAGGCACAGCAGAACAGGACGGGCGAGCTGCGCATGCAGTAATGGCGAGGAGGCTACGTCTGCGAAAACACGTACGTATGCACGTACGCTCTTGGGCCAAACCATTAACCATTGTACCCGCAGGGGGCATTTGTAACTCCCCCGTATGTTGCGCATCTTGCGCTAAGCTGGAATTAGTTCATACGGCCCACTTTTCCCATCGTGCACGGCGCCCCTGGCTACTGATGACGGAGCACCGGGGCGCCGCGGCGCACAGTTTGGGAACCACGGCCCTACAGTATCAACTTTAGTAATCTCAGTCAGAATTTAGCAGGGGTGCTGTGGCTGGGTCAGAACTGGGGTGGCGAAGTGAGCTAAAGAATGATGATGGATTAAACCCAGATCTAATGGTGACTGGGGTGAGTGTCTGAAAAGTTTCAGCGCTCTGTCCTTGTGTTCACTTAGCCTGACACTCTGCACTTGCCATTGGGGCTTTCTAGCCTTTACCACAGTAAATGCATGTTCCACTTGATGTGGCAGAAAGGTACGATTAAATACCTAGGCATAAAATTCTCAAACGACCGTATCACTAGTCTAGAAGAAAATGAAACTATTATTCATAAAAAAATCACAGAACTACTAAATGGGTGGTCACCAAAATTCCTGACATGGTGGGGTGGAATAGAAATAGTTAAAATGATAACACCTCTTATCAACTACCTCGTTAGTATGTTACCTATGATACTATCAAATATTTTCCTAAAGAAAATAGATAACGCCCTTTGTTATTTTTTATGGCGAGGGAAAAAGTCAAGGATTTCCCTAGGTAAACTCATACTAGCCAAGAACAAAGGACGAGTAGGCCTACCAAATTTTAGGAATTACCAAACGGCTTACCTTTGTAAGCAAGGCTCGGCATGGTTCCTGGATAAGTTTGAGTACAGACCCCATTGGCTAGATGTAGAAAAAAGACTGATTAATGATATCCCACTTCCAGCTATCATGACAATACAAGTCTCTTTGTTACCACACTCCACATACATTATTCAAAACACTAAGAAAGCATTGGCATGTCTAGATACACAATCCAACACAATATTTGTGCATCAAACGCTATGGCGATTTGGCACAATCACAAAATAAAAATAGACAGCCAACCAATATATTGGCAGGATTGGTCGCAAAAAGGCATTAATCTGATCAAAGACCTCTAGTCCATTCTCCACAATGTTGGAACTGTAACTCTCAATTAGGAGACTTACCACACATGGTTCTCTTTTGTCCATTGTTACAAAACTTCTGGAACAAGGTCTCTGAAAATATCCCCCAGACACTAAATATCACCCCAGTCAAAGAAGTATCATATATCATAATTGGATTCCATGACCCGGAACTAAAAAACGATAATGAACGTTTTCTGCTTGACTTAATGCTGACACTGGCATGTAAAATAGTTCTGTGTAACTGGAAAAATTTCAATAAAATATCCTTCAAAATATGGCAAGAGTGGCTAAACTTTATGAGAGGTGCAGATAATACTTTCCTCAACTCTCTCCCTGGCAACCTAGACATAGGAAAATGTGGGAATCTCTAGACTCTGGCTCTACAGCTTTTAAAAAAAAATTTTTTAATTTTTTTTATCCTCATTCACCTCAGACCCCAGTAGACAAAATAAGCCGTCCATACCGTTACTCCATATTAAAGAGACGTAGGCTACTGGATGGGGACCAGGAGGAAGCGCCCCGCCTACCGGTACACAACAGGCTTAAGATGACACTGGCCCCAAGATAGAAAGGGGTGGTCACACTCGCCTCCGGTTCAAGTAGACCCAGTGACTGTTAATGTTGGCCTATAGAGGGAAAAGCTGAGCGGCCCAACACAGTCAAGGGAGTTGCAAAGAGGCATAATCATAGGATCCAAATTTCTTTATAGGTGAAAACATAAGTCATTAATGACACTAAATTATAAATCCCCAAAACTAAGCATTGGACCATGTTAAAAAAAAAATCCCATAGTGCTTTCTTTTTACTACTCTGCGTTCTACACAGATCTGTCCTGGATGTTGTAAATAAAGAAGACAGCCACTCGGAATGTGAAGGAGGTGCAACTTCTACCAATCTCTTACAAATTTCCCTCCTAGCCAACAGTATTGCATAGAAAAGGAACAACCTAGCCGGGCCCATAATTTCACTAGATATACCAAAAATTATCAGGGCAAGATTGATTTGGATTGGAAGTCCCAAAATATCGGCAATGGTTGTTCCTACTTTTTCCCAAAATTCTGCTATCGCGGGGCATTCCGTAAACATATGTATGTCAGAGGCACTCTCTAAATCACATTTTTTTACAGCTGACTGGAGACTCCTTCGACATTTTGGTCAATCTTAACGGAGATAAATAAGCCCTATGAACCGTAAACAAGTGGTTCCTCCTCATCCAAGCTGGTTTTACAGCGGCAAACAAGTTGTTAAAGGATGTTTGCCACAAATATTCCCACTGTTCGTTTGGCAAGGAGACCTCCCCCACAGTTCTTCAGCCAGTTTAAAATCTCCATCGATAGCCTCCCCAATAGTCCAATAAAGGAAAGAAACCTCCTTCCTCCCCGACGGTCTTACCACTAGCTGTTCCTCAAGGGTGTTTCCTATGCCTATAGGTTTTTTTAGATTTTGGGACCAACTCTGCAACTGAATATATTTAAACTTAGACATGCCCTCTTCTAGCCTATTGTGTAGTGACAGCCATGGTAAAAGTGAACCCTCAGAAGCGAGGTCCCCCCACACCTTAAGCCCCGCTGCTCTAAGTGGTAATGCCAGCCTATCTTTCAGGCAGTCTGGTACACCTGGGGAGTCCCACAGGGGGGCCCGACTTGAGAAATAGTTGAGACCAGTGTGCTGTTTAATACTAGCCCATGTTCGAGCCATCCCCAGCAGGACTTTTAGCCTAATCTTTTTGAAGAACTTCTGTTCTCCAAATTTGAACAGAAATCCCTCCTGGGATAGACCAGCACCCTTTAACATTGCAGAGAACATGGCCCCCACCCCTGTGTGGTCTGGGGTTTTTAAAAGCATTCTCGAGTGCGACAGCTGGAAGGCCCATGCATAATATTGCAGGTCAGGAAGTGCAAAGCCACCCTTCTCCCTCCTACGCTTCAGCTTCTTCCAGACAATCCTCGTAGCCCTATAAGCCCAAACAAACGAATTGATTGCCTGCTGAAGCTTAGCTATGGCTGATTTTTCAAAATGTAGAGGGATGGTATTGAAAAGGAAAGTGATTTTCGATAGCACTACCATCTTAACCAGGTTAATCCTCCCCAGGATGGTCCAGGGGAGATGAGCCCACGATTTCATTAGTTTCTGACACTCCCCAGAGACATTTGCTAGGTTGGTCCCTGGGATCTTATCGATGTCCTGCACTATTCTCACCCCCCCAAGTACCTCATGTCACGCTTGGTCTGGTATTGACACTCCGCCAGGTTCCAGGGCATAACCTCGGTTTTCTCCGAGTTGACCTCATAACTGGATACCTGCCCGAAGTCCTGTGCTAAGCTAATGACATGGGGAAAAGTCATCGCTAGATCAGCAGAAAGAATCAAAACATCATCGGCATACAGGGCTACCTTCCTCTCCCAAGCCCCATACTTGAATGGCAGAATACTAGACTCCTCTCTTAAACGCTGAGCAAAGGGCTCAATATATAGATCGAAAAGAGGGGAAAGGGGGCAGCCCTGCCTCGTACCCCTGGTGATCTTAAAAGGTTTAGTCAATTTATCATTTACCAGGAGTCTGGCCGATGGGTCCCGATAAATGAGCTGAATGGCTCGGCAGAACTTCTCACCCAAGTTAAATTGTTCCATAACTGCCGAGAGATATACCCAGTTGACCCTATCAAAGGCCTTAGTGGCATCTAATGTCATTGCTGCGAGGGGAAGCGAGAAGGTAGTAGCCAAATCTATTGCACCCACAAAATCATAAGTGAGGTCAGCTAAATTCCTGCCCTTAACAAAACCTTTTTGATCGGGGTGAAGCATGCCTCCCGCTACTGAACCCAGCCTATCTGCCAGAATCCTGGCAAAGATTTTATAATCTGCATTCAGCAGCGAGATGGGTCTATAGGACCCACAACTTGCTGGGTTCTTACCTACTTTCAAGATCAAAGTAATAGTAGCTTCTCCCCATGAACCTGGGAGCCTTGCGCTCACAGATAAAATCTCATTAAAGAGCAGTGTCAGAGTGGGAATTATCACCTCCCCCAAAGATCTATAAATTTCTGCTGGGAGCCCATCGGGCCCAGCAGCTTTCCCTCCTTTACAAGCAAGGCTGGCCTTCCTCACCTCTTCCTGAGATATGTCCAGCTCTAGATCTTCCTGCTGGGACAAATTCAGGGAGGTGAGCGTGCTCCCCCCGCAACCACTCCATAGCTGTGGTTTTATCCACCACACTATCCTCTCGATACAACTCCTAAAAGAAAGTGAAAAAGCGCCCCCGATCTCTTCGTCTGTAGACAGAGCGATAGCCCTATCTACACTATCAATTTGTTTTATCAGATTACGCGTCCTGTCGGACTTGGCCTTCCACGCCAGAAGCTTACCTGCACCTTCTCCGTACTCAAAATGGGCAAGCTTACTCGCCTCCCACCTGCTTGTGACCCTCGTCCGAATGATAGTATCCAACTGATCCTTTAATTTGCTAAGTTTAGCGAGATTTTCCTGGTGCTTCTCAGAGTCACTCTCTCTATTTAAGCTCAGCTCTACTATCTTCATCTCTGCCTCCTTGTGAGCCACCTCCTCCCTGTATTGCCTGTTCTTATGACATACCCTACTCGTAATCATACCCCTTAAAAAAGCCTTTAAGGAGTCCCAAACCACCGGAGTCCCGGCTGAGCCCAAATTCGTATTCAAAAAGCACTCAGTCTCCTGAGATAAATATTTCATCTCGGCTTCATCAAGAAGTAGAGTTCGATCGAACGTCCAGACTCTAGGATGTTCACCATCTGCCAAGGCCAAGTCCATCCAGACCCCAGAGTGATCTGCCATGTGAGGAGTCAGCCGATATCCTTAACTTTACCCCTAAGGTTATGACTAACCAGAATGTAATCAATTCTTGACTTGTGGCCGTGTTTACTGTTGTAATATGAGACTCCTGACCTGATCTGTCCCTCCAAATGTCACAAAGACCAGTCTGCGCCATCATGGATTGGAAGTACATCCGGGACCGAGAAGGCACCCTAGCGCTACTACTGGGCGACTTGTCCAGTTTGGGATTCAAGACGATGTTAAAATCCCGAGCCATGATAACTGGGTCTGGATATTCCAGAAGATTTGAAAAAATGGCTTTTAGAGAGGAGGGGTCATCCTGGTTTGGGCCATAATAGCCCACCAAAGTTAGCAAAGAACCTAGAATGGTCGACTTCACGATGACCCACCTTCCACTTGGGTCAACCATAGAGCCTAGGATGCGGGCGTTTGCTTGTTTTTTTATCAATATAGCGACACCCCTGATATTAGCAAACTGGTTAGAACAGATCACATGTTCCACCCACTTTAAATTTTTAAATATCCTAGTCATGTCTTCTTTTAGAAGATGAGTTTCCTGGAGGTAATGACCTGCGCGGGAGAATCTTTTAAATACTGCAAAATTTTGGACCTTCTGGTTTTCACCCGCAGGCCATTAACGTTCCAGGATAAAAGCTGAATCGTTCTCATGAAGGTTTAAACACGAGGACTATGAGTCGACTGAGTCTCCGAGGAAGCCAACACCAGACCAATCGTAATGAGACCAAGATAATCTGACCAAACAATAAGGTGAATGAGGAAATTTTATGTTTTTTACCCCTATGCTCCCCACCCCGTGCAACCCACCCTTCCCCCCCCAAAAATAAACCCTCCCTGGAGAACCCTTCCCCCTCTACAGCTTTTAAACCCCCTTGAAATATTGTTCTACCTCTCTGCTCACAAGGGGTCCCAAGTTTCTCACAAAAAATGTATCGCTTAACGCTCCCTATACTAAGCGCTGCACTGAGGGGACGTTGCGGACTACTAACAGACACCAGGAATACCCCCTTGAACCCGAGTTGGTTCTTTTTAATTTTCTTTGTTGTTTATTTTTCTTTATTCCTTATCTTTTGTACAAGAATATGAAGGTAGAAGATATATTTTACATACTACCATAACTGGCACAGCATGTTCCATTGCCTCTGTATTGCCGAACGATTACCACTTCATGTAACCAACTTATTTCAGGTCATTCATCATGTGAATGTTACATGTTAAGATATACTTTTTCTGCCTTGTCAGTATATACCTTCTGTAAGAAATAACAACCAAATAACTTAAACGAAACAACTACCTTCTACCTGTA
Organism: Calotriton arnoldi; assembly: GCA_963921515.1. Classification (NCBI taxonomy): domain Eukaryota; kingdom Metazoa; phylum Chordata; class Amphibia; order Caudata; family Salamandridae; genus Calotriton; species Calotriton arnoldi. The sequence goes on from CAWUFW010006799.1 coordinate 573,070, forward strand.
CTATCTACTGTGCAATTTTCACTGCAGTCTTGTTTCTTTGTACTGTTTTCCAAAACCAATAAAAACTATTTGAAAAGAAAAAGAATATTCCGCACCCTGCCTTTGGGCTCGTTATGCCTGCCTTAGGGGCGACTTATGTATGTTACAAAGGGAAAACTTGACTTAGCCATGACTTTAAATGGTAGAGTTGAGTTAGCAGTTTAAAACTGCCCTTCCACTCTTCAGTGGAAGACTAGAAGCCAATCAGCGCTGCAGTCCCTGGGGAAACCCTCTAACGTACAGGCTCTGATACCCGAGTACCATATACTAGGGACTTAGAATAAGTTAGCTTATGCAAATTGGGTGTAAGCCAATAAAATATGCACAGTTTAAGGTCAGGACACGGCCACCAAGGTCTTGTAAAGCAGGCTTCAGTGCACTTTCAGATTTGAAAAACCAGCAGCATCATCCTAAAACTTAGGGCTGATCATACAAAAAGAAGCATCTCCTTACAATCTGGTTTCCATGAAAGGCAGTTTACTGAAGCTGCCCTCTGCAAAAAATCACACTTGGTTACCTCAGTTCACCACAGTCCCGCCCCCTCCTTCCGTATACTTTTTTAACATCAATATTCTTGTTCTCAGCCTTCCATGCTGGGCTTCATCTACTTTGCATTTTTAATTGTTCCCTCCTATATATTCTCTATCTTTTTGCCAGGCCGTACCTACAAACCCCATGAACGCTCATCTTAAAGCTTGCTTTCATAGCAAATGGTGTTCTGTTTCAGTGCTTCAATATCGACAAGCTGAGGCCCCACCAGCTCATTCACTCAGACAAGGCCCTTTTAAGCCATTACACTCACAAACTTAGTAACCTTAAATGCATGTTTGAACTCTCCAATAAGGCCAACATCGTTCGAGCCACTCCTGCATCCTGCAGCACAAATCTGGTGACTCTAAGTGGAAACCCACCTTTTTAGGTTTTGCCTGAGACCACTGTCGGTGAAAGCTTTTGTTAACAATAAAAAAGCTTAAATCAGGCTTAGAGCCTGCCCATTACTTACTGTTGGTTGACTTTCAGTCACTTTTGCTTTCTTGCTTCTTATTAATCGTTGCCTCCTGCATCCTCGTGGGGCTTCAGTGTTGTCTCTGCTGTACAGCATGGGCCTAGTACAGCATCCTGTTTGCAGCCAGTGTCCTTCCACTGGCTGCGCGCTCCTGAAGTACTTTTTTTTTTCTTTTTTACATTGTGCCATGCACTTAATAACATGCATGCTATAGGAGCACATGGCACTCTACAGTACGTCTCCCTCCCTTGTGTTGTTTGTCTTCCCAGTCCTCGTCCAGCTGTATGTTATGTTGCTGCTCTTTTTGCTGCCTCCTTCTTCCCCCGCACATCTTGTGCTGCTCTTTCACGCCCTCCTCCCATTATCCGTTGCTGCCCCCTTCTCCCCTGCACCTCCATTGTTGCTTTCCCCCTGCCCAACTCTTGCTGTCCGTTATTGCTCCCTCCCTACCTCCTCCCCAAACCTCCCTCTTGTTGGTTCACCCCCACGCCCTCCTCCTGTCTGTTGCTGCTTTCTCCCTCCTCCACCGTACCTCCCTCGTGTTGCTTCCCCCCACACCCTCCTGCTGCTGTCTGTTGCTGCTCCCTCCTCTGTTGCACTTCCCTTGTGTTGCTTCCCCCACGCTCACCTACCATTGTCTGTTTCTGCTTCCTCCCTCATTCCCTGCACCTCCGTCATGTTTCTTCCCCTCCTGCTTGTCAGATATATTGCAGAGAAGCGGGCTGCTGTGCAACATGGCTTTAAGTAAAGAAAAAAAAGCGCTATGACGTGGTTAACATTGGCCGGGTAATAGGTTTTAAAAAAAATATTTTCTTTAAGTCATGTTGCACAGCAACCCGTGCTGCTGTGCAACATGCCTAAAAAAAATTGACAGAGCCAATAGATCTTCCATAGGCGAAACCTATTGGCTTTGCCGATGGTTGTTCTAACTTCCTTCCATTTTATTTAAACTAATTTAGGGTCTTGCCCTTCCCGTCTTTTCCCTTCCCTGCCAAACACCATTGTATACAGTCTTGCTTTGCTCAACCAGCAATGCCTCCCTACCCTTTGATATTCCAGTGCCATGCTCCTGGTTCCAGTCATTTGACCTCTTCACTGGTACTCCTTTTCCTAGATGCGTTTGAGCTTCAAATTCAATATTGCAGGTCTCAGATGTAACCACTGCTGGTCTCCCTGAATCTCTCTAGGTGCCTGCTTCTTCCGTAACCGTTTAGCACAGCCATTGTCCGTAAGCTTTTTATTGTGTCTGTGGTCTTTGCAAAGAGCTTTTTGTTGATATGGTGCTGTCAGCAAAAATATATTTGTATTCATGTTTTTCTTTTTTGTGTCTAATGGATTGCTTGCTGATTTCGGTTTATCTTAATTGAGTGACTGAATAAAGTAAGGTCCATCTGACGAGGGTTCAGCTGGTATTTGATGTGCTAAAAGGACATGAGGAGACGTGTAACTTGGGCGCTTTTTTTGTAAGGTTTTGCTAAGGCGTTCTTGCTGGAAAAGGCATGGAACTGCTTGCAGTCTCTGCCTTGACATTTACTTTAAAAGGGATTTATGCAAACAGTGCCTTTTCTTAAAATTGTCAGCTTCACTTCTGTGGTCCATCCTGTTTATAGGGCACATGGAATACACTTTTGGGATCAAAAGCAAAACAAATTAACAAAAATAACTAACAGTATAGACTTCTAGACTCGTGGTAGGTGGTAAAGTGAGTCTGTTTTTTGCAACAAAGGGATCCTGCACAGTCAAGGATCATAATATAGTCATTGTCATGCTAGAGAAGGTAAATTGGACAGAAATCATCAGAGTGGGACGTTGTGAGAAGGGGTTATATATATATATATATATATATATATATATATATATATATATATATATATATATATATATATATATATATATATATATATATATATATATATATATATATATATGTTGGAAAGTGGGTTATTGGTAGGGGCAAATGTAGGTCTGCCACTGGCAATAAGGTCACTAACACATGATAGGACTCAGCATAGGTCTTAGAGAATTATTCCTATGCTCAACCCTTGGTAACGTGGCTGCGAGCAGACAGGCTTAACTTCAAAGACAGGTATGTAAAGCATTCAAAAACACCATTTCAGTAAATAATTAAGACACAACACAAAATAAAAATACAACACCAATTTATAAAAATAGGTAATATATTTATCTTTTAAATGACACCAAAACGAAAAAAATCCACTGTAGGGAACCAGAGATATGAATTTTTAAAGATTAGTCACTTTCTAGTGCTTTGAAACCAACAGTGCCCCTTTTAGTCATTTCGTTTTCTCTGACAGGGACACACCTTTAGAAATTGTTCTGAAGAATTCTCACCACTGTGTTGGGCTGCCTTCTTCAGCAAGCGGGGTCCAGTTAGAACTCTTTCCTGAAGTTCTGCTTGCGGGTCCCAAAGTATCCAACACACAATCCAAGGTTCTGGAATCTCCAAGAGGGTCCTTGAAAGTGTGAAACTTCAATTCCGCAATCCACTTGAACAAAACCCTTACAAATCCACTGGTACTCCAGGCTGGGAATTCTTTGTGGGGATGTCCAGGTGAGCTCTGTTAACCTGTAGCTTGCAGGGAGTCCACTCTTTAGTCCTTTTGCAGCAAGGTAATCCACAGGGCTGCAGTTTCAGTTGGTGCAGTCTTCAGAGGTCAGGCCTTAGAAATCTTCTCAGCAGGGCACTTCTTGCTTCAGTAAGTTTCAAGCAGCAGATCTGAGGGGCTGGGCCTCTCTCAGATACTTATTCCACAGTCTCTGGGTCATCCAGGAGGTCAAGCTTCACCAATAGGAGTAGGGTACCCTCCCACTTGAGTGACTCCTTCCTGCAGAGTGTGGCATTATTCTATCCCAGAGTGCAACAAAGCTTCCAAATCCATAATGGCTGATTTTCCAGCAAGGAGGTAAGAGCTGGCTAAACACTCCCCCTGGGATGGCTTATCTCTATGGACTCTCCCCCTACCATCTGCACATACCTTCCTTAAGCCTAGCCCTGACTCTGGGTCAAGAGTGTCAGAGTGAAACTGAAACCCAGGCCTCCCCTCTGCCTTTGAAGAGCATGGTTTACGACTCCACCCCCTGGCCTAGCATTCCTATAGACCAGCACACTGCCCTCCCTGCAGAGTGGTTGACCCCAGGGGCTCTTTATCACCTCTTCAAGGCAGCCTGGCTAATCCACATAACTCTGACCAATCAGGGCAGACCACTGGAAGGCTGAATTTGGACTTACAAACAAGAAAGTCTTATAACTTCTTGTATGTACACTTTAGGAGAAATTCAACAATATAATATTGTTGGATTTACTACTACCATTCAGGGAAGTCTTTGAATGGTCCGGCTAGTCCTCTCCTATCAATATTTATTAATCAATAACTTCCTACCATGTTAACCTATGGGCCATGGGGTTTGCAATGGGGAAAATGACTTGGGCCAGTTTTCTAGCACCAGGGCTTATAAAAACATATTTTATAAGTATTTCCCTCATTTCTACAGGACCCCCAACCCTTGTGCACTTAGGGGAGACTTTAGGGGTTCTGAATCTGTAAAAATATTGCAGATCCTCAATTCCCTGTGCTCCTAGCCTCAAAGTCGAATTTGGGCAGCACTTTAACACAATGTGGGGAGTGAAATGTGAAATTTCACTTTACCCAGGCATATAAAAACTCATTTTATAAGGGTGTACATTATAGATAACTGACCCCCCCACCCCTGGGATACCTAGGGAAGACCCTGGGGGCCCCTAAAATGCCAAAACATTGTAGGTTATCCATTTTTAAGTGCCCCAAATCCCAAAGTCGAATTTAAGCACAATTTGCTTTTTAAAAGCAGTCCTGGCACCCAGGGCTGCTTTTAAACTGACCCCTGGCTTCAGCAGTGGACCCATGCATGTGCAGAAAAGCTGCTGGCCTCTAAACTGCCATGCCCCAGGATACTGGGGACTTCTAGGTAGTTTCAATCCCCTGCCCTAGTATATACTAGGGGCTTATGGGGTAGGTCATGCCAATTACAGGGGTACCCCACCATACCAGAGTGTACCCTAGTGTATGTTGGGTGTCTTAACTGTATTCTAATGTGTTCCTTTCAGCTTGGCACTGGCCCTGGGCCTGGTTAGACAGAGCCCAGGGTCAGTCAGAGTCAGTTACCACCAGTTCCAGTCAGCAGAAAGTTGGGGGGTGCCCAGGGCACAGGATGACTTTACAACAATATATATATATATATATATATATATATATATATATATATATATATAGTGCTCTTTCAGGCTTAGAATGAAGCATAAATTATGTGAAAAAGGAAGCAGGGAACTCTGGGTAGTTCCCAAGTTAAGGTGAAAACCAGCTTCTTTATATGGTGCACCCTACAACACCAGCAGCACCGACACTCTGAATCTGCTCACCTCAAATGTCCGCTTTTCTAGCAGAGTTTTTAAGCATAGGATTAGCATTGTGCCATCCATGCCTAGCCAGAAAGTGACAATGCCTTTGCCATTTCTTACAGCAGTCTTTAAGCATAGGATTAGCTAATGCCATCCACACCAAGCTGACAAATGGCTATATGAAGGAGCTGGTCTTCACCTAGTCCTGGGAACTACAAAGAGTTTGTGTGTATGTGTGTGTTACTGTTAATTACCCAATGGCGGTCACCACTTGATAGTTATAGTTAGGATTGAATTTCCAAATCAAATGCATTTTTTGAGTTGCTAATAACTTTGGCCCCATTTGACAAATCTCCATGAAATGTTCCAAAAATGTGCTGCGTTTTGACTAGTTTGCGCTTGGAAAGTTTCCAGGTGATCCTTCAAGCGGGGCAAAGAAAAGGGGCGGAGGGGGGTTCCAAAACACGATTTCCCAATTGAAACTTTAGACACCGCTACAACACGAACTGCTGAATGGATTTACACCAAATTTGACAACGCTAGATCTTGGTCCAGAAGAAGTGCTTTTTATGTGTTTTGGTGTAAATCAGTTCAGTAGTTATGGAGAAAAGAAGGTAAAAAAATTGTATATTTCACAATGTGGAGGATCCGCGAAGCTGTCAGATCTCAAAGTGGGATCTGATTGGATGCCACCACCTCAACCAGGAAGTGGTGGCAGCCAACTTAGGACTCAAGACTCAGTCTGAAGTCTTAAAAAAATAAGACATAAGGAGCAGGTAGGTTTGACGCCCTAGGCCTGATGTTGAGGTCCCACAGGGACCCCGCCAGGGGCCAAAAACATTTTTATTTTATTTGCCGTGAATCTGTGGAGGATCCATGAATCCGCAGCAAATTCTTTCTAAAGAAGAAGCGCGGGCTTCCACTCTTCTTTTTTAAACCCTTTGGGTTGGGGCAAGACCCTGGGGAATGACCTTTTTTTTTAGTTTTTTTTTTAGGTGGGGGGGCACACGTGGCCCAGACCAGGGCCCAAATTATGTTTTAAGGGGAGGGGGGGTGCACAACCCCCCGATCCGAGCTGTGTATGGCCTCAGGGACCTCATTCCCCGGGGCCAATATAATTAGTATTGGCCCATTGGCCCAAAGTCTATTTAAAGGGGAGGAGAGCCCCCTCTCCGAGCCTTTAAAAGGCCCTAAGGACTCCATCCCCCAGGGCCGTTACTCAATAAAATGGGAGGGGGGCCACACGGCTCTGCTCCCTGAGCCTTTATTGGCACCGGGGAGCCCCCCTCCCTTTCCCATCGGCCGGCTCACTTGCTGTGTCTCGAGGAGCCCACCCACGGGACACAGCAGTTTCCCTGCATGCATCGGCGTGTTCACGGAAACTTGTGTTTGCTCCTGCTTGGCGGGAGCTTTATTCCAAGTCTGCTCCCTGTGGGCTGGTGCTTTAAAAATGCTCCTACCAACTGGGAGCAGACTTGTGTTCGGCTTCCTTGACCGCACTGATGCGGGAATGAAAACGGATCAAGATATTGTTCCCCCCTGGAGAGAACTGCATAAATAGCTGCTCCCTCTGGGCAGGAGCAATGCCGGCTCCCGCCGCATGCGGGGAGCCAGCTGGGACAGGGGGGTGGCCCTTGGGGCGCCATCCGCGGCCTCCAACATCTGCATGGTGGGTGCCCTGGGTGGGCAGCGGGCAGCTACCTTTAATTGTTGCGCGCCCCAGGGCTGGATTCAGCTTGGGAAGGGGTGCCGCACGGCCTCCCTCCCCAGGCCGTTTTCAGCCTTGGAAACCCACAAAGAAATTAGCTGAATGTACTCTGGCAGAACGGCTTCTTTACTCTGTATCCTATGTTTTTATTGTCTATGCACTTTTGTGATTATATAATGTAAACATATCATGCCTCGAGATATAGTGCTTCCCTGAGAAATCCGATTACCGGCGTTTATTAGGCACTTAATGAAGTGAGAAGCAAATTTACCCAGGGCACACTCCGGTCGAATCACTTGTAATCACTTAATAGTGACTTAGGATGTGCACTGATTTCAGGGGAAAGAAAGGATATAACTATAACCCGATAGGAGGATATCACACCACACAACTTTTACCCTTTTGCCTTTACAGCTTCGTACGAGTACAACCCCCACCACAGTATATCTGTTTCTTCTCTGCCCAGCCCATTTCCAGTAGACAGTCTCGGTATTTAAGTACATAGAAGACCCAAATTTCAGAGCACTCCAGTGGTCTTGCAGCCTGCTATTGCTGTCAGGATTCCAGAGCAGCGGGTATACAAACCAGAATTTCTGTCAGGCCCCACCGCCTTCTCAGTCGCTAAATGGAAAACGACGAGCGGACTTAAGCCAATGGAATCTGGGGAAGCACGTGAACAAAACAAGGACGCGCAGGGACTGTTGCACCAAGAGGGGCTGAACAGATGACTCCAATGCGCTAAAGAACAGGATAAATATCAAGCAGTTCAGTATGCATATATTTTCACATATTTATCTCCATGCATAGATAATCAACCTAAATCCAACTTTCAGGACTCCCCTTTCTGAGGCCAAAGGGACACTCAGTTCTGGAATGATACTCAGAGGCTCAAAAAAGGTCCGTGGCTCTTTGGGGAAATGAACACACAAAAAGACAAAGGAGAGAAGGTGTACACAGCAAGATGTAGTCAAAAGTAACAGCTTGAGAGAAAGCAAAGAAGCTGCAAAAAGCAGGCTCGCAATGGTGGCAGATCAGGTACGAGCTATGTGACTAGAAAGGAGACCCATCAGCACATACTCTTTCCAAGTAAGAAGCAGCTCTATCTGCAAGTTTTTATACTGGTACTGTCTGAGCCACCCTGTAAGTGATTGCACACCAGGAAGTGCAATGTCCTAAACCGTGCATCTGTGATAATTCCCCTCCGACACTACCCCAAAGAGAAAAGGTGCTGCTAATGCGCAGAACAAGATTGTTAGGCCAGAGAAGTTGTCTTTCGGCTTCTGAGATGGCTGCACCACATGCAGGATGACGTTTTCAGTGCCATACCCAGTATGTGTTGGACATGCATCCAGAAAGCACCAGGTCCTCAAAAGAGACGGTGTCCCACCATCTCTGTAAGTTGGTCCAGTTGCTGCCCCAGACTAGTAGATAGAGCGTCATTGGCCAACGCAGCTCCAAGGTGACACTGTTGTTTCGCGACCCACCACGCCTCTTCAAGGCTCATCCCTCACAAATACCAAGGTGGCACTGGCTGGGGTAACACTTGGCTGTCATCTTTCTCAGCGCGGACAGTCTCTGGGCTGAGTGGTTTATATATAGTTTGGTAGTTAAATTAATCTGATGACACTAGTGTAATCAGCAACCTTAGCACGTTCTCTTTTGTTTGCATACAGTGCTCACCAGCGAAGGGATCGTATTCGTCTCCGACTTCTCTCCGTCCAAAGCCCCGGCGAACTCTGGGAGGAAGGTCTACATCTCCAGCCCACACTGCAGCCCGGCTCACAGCAAGCAGGTGGTGGCCACGGGGCCCAAGAAGGCCCTCCACAAGGTCAAGATTCTCATCACCAACGAGAAGCCCAGGTAAAGAGGGCATGTTGTGTGTGTGCTTGTGTTTAATAGGCGAGTGAAAAGGTGCCACAAAAGTGTGCTTTGTAAACTGCAAAATGCTTTTCTGGTATAATTTAAAATATGTTTGTGAGGTAGGAGAGTTGCTTCTTCCTTTACTGACGCATGCAAAGCCGGGTCTGGTGGTTTAGTGGACTAATGCGGCCACTGTAGGGGCCTGTGTTTGACCTCATGGTCACAGGTTCATATCCCGGCGGGTCCATCCTACTGAGGTTGTTAAAATCAGTTGGATGAGAATAGCCATCTGTTATTCAGCGCCAAGAGGACCTTCTGGGTGAACGTGCGCTTTACAAATGCACATGCTATGTTCTCAGCCAAGATTGGTTCCTGTGATTGAAAGAACAATCGAGTTAATGATTGCTAGAGTGCAGGTTGAGCTCGTTAGTCCGCAGCCATCTCCATCCTCCGCTGGCAAAAAAAACAGTCATGCAGTGTAGTACATTTTTCTTAAAGTAGCCATAAAGTCAGACAAGTAATGGTAAACGGCTGTGAATAAGCCTTAATGACCACACCGTTACATGTGAGGTGTGGTTTAGTGAGTCCACCAGTCGGTTTGCGAACAGGAAGTCATATATTCAAGTCCTTTTGAGTTTGAACAGATATTTCTCTTATCCAGTGTTTCAGGTATCCTTTGAGCTTCAGAGGCACAGAAGCCACAGGATGAAAAGAATCAAGTAGTGGTCGAGCTCTGGGTCACTCGTCTGAGAATGGCCCATGCTGGCAGTGGTCAAAAGTCATTCCAGTTGTGATGGGAGCTTCATTTTCTCAGGCTCGTTCTCGGTGGGACTCGCGCAGGAAGGCTCTGTCATGATTCACCATTCATTTGATTGGCACATTCTTGTGGATGGTGACATCCGAGAGGCTGTCCAGTAACAATGTAGGTGATTTTATTCTCCCACTTCCTTCCATAAACACGCTGGCTTTGGTCACTGAAAACATGGTAGGACATTGTGGACGTGACTGTAGTAATACTATCCGTGTTGTGGCCTGGTAGTGAATTTGCATTGATATGCGAACATTCACAGCTGATGCCTTTTGACATTCCTCCTGAAATTATTGGATAAAAACTCTGGGAGTGCTGCCGCTCTATACTCTTTATGATAAAGTGGACAGGTAATCTTTCATTTAAGGAAGTCGTTTCTGAAACAGCTATCCATAAATTCAGACGGAATGCCAAAAGGGTTACTGCGAGGTAATGGCAGCAAGATACTCATGTGTGAAGGACGCTTTCAGTCTGGCGCCGAGACCTGTGAGATGCCACATTTAAGGCTTGAGGAGTTCCAATGATACATTTTTCATTTCTTATCCATTACTGAAGTTTTTTTAATTTACCATGCAGAAAGATTTAAAGTATCGTTTACAATTTTGTTGAACCGACATTCTGAAATGCTAATGTCTATTCTGAAGAATGTCCCGTTGAGGCTTGAAATCATTGAGCGATAAATCCACGGATGTTGGTGAAATAACTCAACGAATTGGAAAGCACTTCTGATATGGATGCAAGTTCATTTCATTCAACATTTAAAGTCAACTTCTGGCATTTTATGTGTGATTTTAATCCAGTGGGCCAAAACCATTCCAGTATCGTACTTAAACGTATCGAATGTGAGGTACACACATTTTAAACTATGTTTAATAATTGCAAGAATAGCTGTTTAAGACCATGAAATGGGAAAGCGCGCTCACCAAATTCACTAATGCCACAGACTTGTTTGGTTTGTTGTTTTGCAGCACAGAGTCTGTCACACTCAATGACTGCCTCCAGCTCTCCTACCTGCCCTCCCGGAGAAACCACATGCTCCTCCTGTACCCAAGAGAGATCCTCATCCTGGACCTGGAGGTGAACCAGACTGTGGGCGTGGTAGCGATCGAGAGGACAGGCGTGCCATTTATACAGGTAGCAAACAGTATTTTTCTTATTCATATCTATCAGGTTTGTGTGCCTTGTCAGTTTTTATGTATAATGTTCAACATGTGTAACTAGTATCACAGTATTGCAGTGCACAGAGGCCTGATATGCACCAGCTTAGAGCACAACGAAGTAACGTGTTCTCCAGTCATGAGGGCTTTTCGGAGCCTCTTAACACAAGATACCTGCCTGTACTAGGGTGCACAGCATGGCTTGATATTGTAGCTGGTTTCAGTTACTGTTACTGATGTCTCTGTGTATTAAGTGTTAGGCTCAGGCTTGGTTATTAGACTTGACTCTGGAGTTAATACTGAAGGGGTAATCACAAATTCCTGAAAGCTTTAACGGTACTGTGGTTTTATATGGAAGACACCCCATGCTGCTTTCAGGGTGCGTGCTATTCATTGCATGGATGCTTCTTATGTGATGGGCAGGTCTTTCCAGTAATCACTTTGTCTGATCGTTATTTGTACTTGCAAATTCATTCAACCAGAATCTCCTCCAGGTGCCAGACTGGGTGCAGAAAACTTTGGAAGAGCTCATCTGTGTTGATGGGTAGCACCATGACTCCAAATGTACTCTTGCTTCTTCCTGAATTTGACATAACAGGGCCATATATGGCACTACCTGGCACTCTGATGTCAATTCCCTTTTTCCCCCCACCCTTTGACGTGCATTTGTTGTATTGTATTCAGAAGTTTTTTCCCGTTATAAATATTTTTGCAGAACAGTAGGGCCGGTTTCTGGCTGTTCCTCTGTCCACTGTCACTCTCAGTCGTGGGGCAGGCCTTCTATTCAGGGACACTCATCAACTACAACCTTGACGTCCTCTTTTGAATCTGTCCCTTTCCAGTGCCTGGCTCTGTTCTGGTGTCATGCTCAGTGCTGCCAGATTTGTTCTCCGCTGTCCTGAACCTGGTGCTGACCCCGGTTAGTGGTGAAGTTCACTCAGGCTTTGCTAACTAGCTTCTTTTTCTCCATCAGCACCAATTACATCCCAGCGGCTGTTGTCACTGCAGTGGCCTCACCCAATCTTCCAAGTGTCAGCTGTTTCTTCAGTCGAAGTCGACTGGACATTTACGGTTGCTCCTGATGCTCGGTCTCCTCACCCCTCACTATCTCAACCCAGGGAGTCCTAGTCCATGGCTTGTTCTTCTGGGACCTCTGCTCACTCCATTATAGTGTCAGGAAAGACGTGTAAGGATGTAGCGTTTTGCATCTTCTCTTCCTGGCAGACTCCGTTAGATTTCTATCATGCCCCTCTTAAAGCCAGCAGATGGGAGTCTTAGGTTGCTCTTGAATGGGCCCCACGTTTTCCTCGGAAAGAAATGTTCTCACTTAATGTGACTGTGCAGAGCTGTGGTGGTGTTAGATTTTTCTCTACCCAGGACAGAAGTTCAAACTAATTTCTGATGGATGCTTCTAACTACAGATTCCTCACATTTAGAATATTCCTCAGGTGCCAGACTAGATTTAAAATCTTTTCATATTGGTGCTCTTGCTCACAGCGAGGTGATGCTTTGTGGATCCGTATAGGCTTTGTTACACCTTGGCTTCATTCCACGTCAAAAGTGATGGAGCAAAGACACATATGAGTGCCACCCTTGTACGCTGACGTCCGTTTCTTTCTTCCTGTGCCTTCCAACACGGCTCTGAAGCGCCATTCCCACTTTTATTTGATTTTCAACTACCCCAAAATGAAATCCTCTAAGCAAGTGAATGATCCCCCTCCTAAAACTAGAAACTTCAAACTATGCCATAACTGCAGAAAACTTGTCAGTCATGGACCTTCACTAGGTGGATCTTTGGTGCTTTGGGTCGGGCATATCTCCAAGGTTGTGCGATGAGTGCTTCCTCAAGCACCCGAAGGCGGACTGGGACTGCGAAGAGAACTTGTATTCCGTCAAACAGGAAGAATTCACATACCTTGTGTAAGACCTTCTCTCACTCTCGAGCCCGCACTAAGTCATCTTTGCGGTCAAAATCCTCTGGTAAGTTGAAAGCATAGAAAAGTGAAACAAGACTTGACCCCATCCCACTGCTCTCTGTCAAAAGAGAAGTTGTGAGGGCCATCGGCGAAGCCTCAGCAGGCCAAGGCCTTTATAAAGGCTTTATTGCCTATCTTTGGAACTCTTCCAGCACCGACTCCGATGCAGACTTCCAGCCCTTCCAACTCCGACACCAGAGGAGAACCCAGTATCAACTCCGATCTCCAAACACCCAAGAGGTCGCGCACCGTTACAGCTCACCTGATCGCCATACTGCCAGGATCTGATCCTATGCTACTACAACTGCAGAGGCACCCTCAGATGCTTCACCATCTTCCTGGTTAGGACTTACATCAGAGCTTGCCACCACTCCAAGATGAGGATGATGGTGGAAGCTTTAATATGCATTTACAGAAGGCCAGTGGATTTGATACTTCCCTGATATAGAGTTGAATTTGCCTCTTGGGCCCCCAATGGAAGAGGGTGCTTTCTTTGCTGTAATAATTAGATGAGCAACTAAGGTCCTGGGCCTACAACTGCCTTCGGTCGAAGTCAAGACCAGCGTCCTAACTCAGATTTTGCAACCTGGGCCAGCCACATTTAAGCCCTAGCTTCTGTTCACTGAAGCCCTTACTGATACCTTAATGAACACTTAGTCAAAACTCTGCTTGCGCCTGTCTGTGAATAGGCAGTTGGCCAGCTACTATAGGCCAGGACAGGACCTGCATCTGTTGAACCCAGGACCCCAGATTGACTCCAAGGGCTAGTTGGCTGGCCTCCTGACTAGAGCCTCAGGCACAAAAGTCTCCAACAACCTTGAAACCAGGACCTGGACTCTGCCATCTGTGAGTCCTACCCTGTCAAGTGGTGCCACCCCAGTCCTGGACCCTTGGAAGTGGGCCTGAAAGTGCTCTGCCAGCCCAAATGTAGATCCAGCAGAACCAACGCATCTCCTCTGCAGTGCGGCGCAACTGAAAGCAGAACTGACGCATTGCCTCAGCGACGTGGACTTTTCCGGTGCAAGGACTTCGCATCGCAGCCTGCAGCCCCATCAGAATTGCTGCTGTGCAATACATCCCCGACGCAGGCCCTTACATCACAAGCCTCTCGTTGACAGCAACCTTGATGATGAGAACGCAGGACTCCGTCTCGCAAGCCCTGCAGCTTCTTCAGAAACGACTCTGCGCGACACCTCCTCAGTGCAGGACTCCACAACTCTTCGCAACCAGGATTTGAGGTACTCTTGTTCAGCAGGCCTAGCTGGATACCGGTGGTCTGCTTGCGCTCCATTGTGGATGGCCTGAACTGGTCACTTTGTCCCGTTCTAGCGCGACCAGATATCTTCAGTTGGAGCTCTGCGCTTTTTGGCACTATATTCACTGAAATCTTTAAAATGGCATTTCTGCGGTTCTACTGATTAGATTCTGGTCATTTTGGTCTTGATTTATTTATTAAAATTGACTCTTTTTCTAAATTGGTGTGGGATTTTTCGTGTGTTGTATTTTCACTTTATTACTGTTTTAAGTGCAGCATACATGCTTTACACAATGCCTCTAAGTTAAGCCTGACTGCTCTGCGCCAAGCTACCAAAGGACTTAGCACAGGTTAATTTGGTGTTTGCTTTTGCCTCACCCTGACCAGGATTGTGGTTCCTGCTTGAGTAGGGTTTCACCCCCCTCAACTAGTAACCCAATTTCTTACACCTTCAAAGTTTGATCCATTCCTGTTTGGAGTAGTGGAAGGTCCTATTGGTGCGTGAGGGGGTGCTCATGGTAGCTGGTTGCTTGCCTTCTTCCTTTGCTTCTTCACTTCTGTGTAGCATTGCCTTCACTCTGAGATGGAAGCGTAATTCGGGCTGCGTTTGGCTGTTTGGGCACGACAGTGAGAAAGTAGTTTCAAATTCAGTGCTCTTGTGTTCGGTTTTCACTTCAGCGGATGGCTGTCTACCACTGTCCTTGATGGTCAGGCTCTCCGAGGTTCTATTGGCATGTGTCCACTTGGTATCTGTCGACGTTTTCTGAAATTATGGCTATTTTCTTATTTTTTCTGTGTGGTTTGCAGTTAGTTTGGCTTAGTGCATCTTTCTTTCATCATTAATGTATCCCAATAGATGCCCATACTTGGGAGAGCCATAGAGGGGTGGTTATCTTGTTCCCACTCCCAGTCGGTGCTGTGCTGCATGGTTCAGTTTCTAGCACCTTGCTTACTTTCCTGGAAGTGTGTACGTTTTCCTTATGGGTCTTACTTTCACTTGTACTGGCATATTTTCTCTGTTTCCGAATCTTGGTGGATAGCTAGGACTTGTATGACGGATGGTTGCTGCTTTCTGTGGGTATGACAGGGCGCCCTTCAGATGTTCCTTTGTTTCTGGAAGTAGTAACTGTGTTTAGATGACCTAGTTTTTGTGTGGCTCCTTAAGTGTTTGGGGTCTGGGACAAGAATCCTTTCTCTCCTCTTCAGTGGCTTTCGTTTTTTGTTGTGTTGGTGCTGCCTGATTATTATCTGCCAGACCCGTTCTTTTACAAAGCCATCACAACCAGCACCCTCGCTTATATTGCAGACAAGCTCACCATCTATGGTTGTTCTCGACACACCTGAAGCCAGGACACCACAGACTGCAGACAAAGAAGTGTAAACAGGCCAGGATCTGTAACAGCATCCCCGTAGCCATCGGGAGCGCCTCAGCACTGCTCCGCTTTAGGAAAGAGTTGAAGACTCGCCTCTTTCAAGAACATCGCACACAGCACATTAACAGTCCACAACCCAGCTACCAGGGCACGAGTCAGAGGTACACGCCGGTGGACTGGGTCCACCCACTTTTTTCACAGGGTGAACGCCGTCCACCCTGCCAAGAATTTGGGCCCCCCTCAATAATGTGCTGAACTCGTCCCTGTGTAATTTCCAAACACCGGGACTCTTTTAGCAGCGCCTGCACTTTGTCTGCTTTCCTTCTGCAAAAAGCAACAACGTGCAGGCGGGGACAGGATGGGGCTTTCTTATTTAAGACTCCTGCTGGGCCCATAACAAAGGCCGAATGGAGGGGTCATCAGGCCTCCTTTTGTTCGAGTCTCTTGGCTGGGAGCAGCCAGAAGCCTCACACCTGATGCAAACGAAGCAGAGGGGAAACAAAGGCTCACACCTTGTTAGCACTTCACACATACTTAAGAGAGGCAGCTTTTCACTTTGTTCAGTCCCTGTTTAGGAGATATTCATGCACTGTAAGAATATCAGATGTGTTGGTCTTTCCCAGTATTTACAACAAAACAAATTGCATTTATATAGCGCTTACTTCCCCTGAGGAGGCGTTGAAATAATTTAAGTACCACTATTATTTCTTGTATAGCCCTACTCATTCCAATGCAGGGTGTCAGAGCGCTTTACATCAACACGTGCATATTACATGTACAATAAATTATATGTTTGCAAATGAATGTACAGGATGTGTTACATAAAACTGGGGTATTGCAAGGTGTAGAAGTCGCATATCTTCCATAGCTCGCTGTGCTATTATCCTCACAATGCGCTCAAACCTACACATGATAGACCTGCTAAACATATATGTGAGGGCTTTACATCAACACGTGAATATCACATGTACAATAAATTATACAAGTTTGTAAATGAATATACAGGATGTGTTACATAAAACTGTGGGATTGCAAGGTGTGGAAGTCACATATCATCTTCCATAGCTCGCTGTGCTATTATCCTCACAATGCGCTCAAACCTACACATGATAGACCTGCTAAACATATATGTGAGGGCTTTAGATCTGATGTCACTTCTTGTGATGCCACTTCCTGTAAAGTTGTGGCTTGTGATGCCACTTTCTATGATGTCAATTCCTGTGATGCCATGTGTGATGTCATGTGCTGTGATGTCATGCGCCGTGATGCCGCGCGCCGTGATGTCACTTGCATACTGCCTAACTAGGTTAGTCCCCCCACTTTTTTTTTTAGGATTTGTGCCCTGCCAGCTACCACTGGTTGGCTTTGTGCTGGACTTCGGTTCGGGCTATGTAAATACCACATGCATACATACCCTTTGGCCCAAAGGCTTTGGGTCTGCGGTATTGACTTTACTCCTTTCTCCAGGGCATTTCTCTGGTACTGTTGTCCGGTAGTGTCCAGGGGTGTGAACGGGTATGCCGCACAGTTGAATCTTCCGCCTTGTTTTGGTGAAACCTCTGTTTGGGACGCTACCAATCTGGCATGAGGTTTGTTGTGTCTCAGGATGCACTTTCTGTTTGCCAGTGGGTCGGGCTGATTGGTTTACTCCTGGTATACTATCTGTGAAAGATATTCTCCAAATGACGTGTGATCTTAAACTGGATACTGGGGTGTACGTGTACGATGATGACTTTCTTTCCTATGAACGTCCAAACTGGGAATGGTTTAGTTTGTGAGCTATCGTCTTAGACTGCTGGACGTTCATGCAGTGGCTGCAAACACTGCCAGAGGGCCAGGGCTCTTTGCATGCAGTGGCCTCCTCCTTCCTTTCGCTGCCCTCCTCCCTCACTTCTTAGCTCTGGAAACCTCTCTTCTTATTTTCAGAGCCCTCTTGGTTCGCCCTTTTCTAAGTTAGGGAAACCTCTCCGCTCCCTCTCTTCTAACTTTGAGATGTTTTACTGCTCACTCTGTCCTCCCTGCAGGAAACCTTTCACACCCGCTCTTGTTACATCGTGAAACGTGGCGTTCCCTCTCTTCGCGTAGGTGCTGATGTCCGGCGAGTTTTTAAAGAGAGTTAGCTGTTGGGCGTTGCAGCATTTGGAAGGCAAAGACCTCTGAAAGGCATTCCCTGCCACCAAAGGTGTGCAAGGCCGGGTGATCGCTTGTCATTCAATGATCTACCTGCTGTTGCTCCCTTACCTCTTGGCATGCTCAAAACAAAGTCCGCACAGTGGGATTTCTGGTACCCAGTTCCTATGCAGACACTCCACTTTCTTTTTAGGTCTCGCCTGTGCTTGCGAGGGCGTTGTTTACAGTACAGGGTTTGGAGCCCGCCCTCTGCTTGCCATTCCTTGGCATCATTGTCACTCTTCTATGCCTCATCCTAACTGGCCATCATTGCTCGATGCCACTTCCGTGTAATTCTTTGGCGCATGGACCAAGCACAGAGTGATTTGATTTACTTAGTGTGTGTCCGCTGCTCTTGGTGTGACTGAGGTACTGTTTCTTTCACGGCTGCCACCTTGCCCCGTCCCCTTTACCCCTAACCGTACGATATATGTTGCTCCCTTGCCTACTAGCCCCTCCCTAGGTAAAACGTGTTTATTTGTGAACCAATTCTGAGCAAACCAAAGTCCAGGGCTTGCAGATCACTGTCTGGCCAAGACAGAGCTACAGCATATGCCCAAGGCAACTCTGCAAAAGATCTGAGTGGAATATGCAGGTAATGGCTGGCTTGGAATTCTACCTAGGCCGACTTGGCCTTTTATCCTTCCCAAGTCGATAAAATGCCTAGTGCTGCGCTGAGAAGTTAATGTCTATTTAGAACCAAGATAAAATGTAATGTCTCTGCTTTGTAAGATATATCAACAGAATTACACAACTAACAGTAACTGAAGAGGAAGGTTTTTTCCTGGTCTCACCAATTCAGACACTCAAAACACATTATTGTAAGTCAGGGCAGGCGAGGCTTTAAAACCTATAGTTTAGACTGGCTGACTTATTTACAGTGTAAGCTCCTGCAAGGATAAAACGTGCCTGACCTCCTCCGCAGTGAAAACACATATGTCACATCACTTGGATATGGTGACACAAGTTATATAACTGTGGACGAGCGCAAATTTACTTGTAGGAGGACACTGAACAAGAGACAAAAGCACCCCTACCTGCTGGCTCTGGTACGAATGCATGCTTCCTGCGTGACTCAAATGTGACCTGTGCCCATCGGCCTCAAACACAAATCTGCAGGTCAGTCCAGTAATAGACACGAATGATAGGCACAAGATTACAGCGCGTAAGGGAGACGAGCCAGGCATTACACGATACGACTGTAATGTTGTTCAGGTTTTCGAGCGTGCATATCACCCCTGGGGGTATTCTGCCACCAGTGAAGGACGTAGCACTGAATCTGTCTGAGGAGGGCCTATTGGAAAAGTCAGGTTTACATATTCCCAACCACGCAGTTCGTACCACCTCGTCGGTCAGCTGTTAATGCGCAGATTAATCGTAGATATAAATACAACCTATTTTGTGATGCCCTAAAGAACTGTATAAAAACATCCATACATAGCAATGTAAACTCTAAAATGCTTGTGTGCAAATCTGACCTTGAAGCCTAGTTTATTCTTTAGGCACTAATGGGTCCCTAGTGCGCTCTTCCATGGAGCACTGACCACTTCCCAGAGACCCTTGGGACTGGCCGCCGCACTGCTGCCAAATGCAACCTAACGCCGTTTTCATGATCAATTAATCAACAATAAAATGTATGCTAAAAACAAATCCGAGCCACTGACGCAATAAACCCAATGCAGTGTTATCAAGTGAGTAAAGCGTGCTGTAGTACCAGAGGGGGGCCAGGAAAGAGTACAGAAAACGGGAATGTAGTCTTTCTCTGGGGGTGTTAGAGCAAAACAGTGCTTCTGAAAATATGAAATGTACACGTTCATTTTTTGTGTTGTGCTTAATCAATTTCTTGGTAATAAGAGGAAAACGACAAATTGAAATTAACTGTAGAAACAGAGACTGGCATGTTGCTGCCTCCTTCTGCTGTCATCGTAGGCCCCCCTAATTCAGATCGCACTTTAAGATCTCTGCTCCAAGAATGTTATTTCTTTAAAGGAGCCATCCACTGAATGATGTTACAGTATCTCCCAAAACGCAATCTGCCATCACCAGAGAAAGGACCATTCTGGAAACAAGACCAGAAGTTCTGCTCTAAATCCAAGTTTACTTGTTGCTAGACCATAATGTCTGTTATTGGTGATAGTTACCTATGCAGTTCCTGGTAAACAAAAATGTTTATTTTCTCTACACCTTCTTATGTACAGTCTGAGCTCGCCACTCCACTGCCACGTTAACTGATTGGATGTTAGGGGGATAGAGAATACCTCGAGTAGGCCTACTCATCCATCCCGAGTTGTCGGGGTATAGCTAACCAACTTTTCATATAACCGAATACAGAGATGGCAAATAGCTTTCTGAACAGGTATTTGTTAAATAGTTTACTTGTACAGTTAATTAAAATGATTGCAAAAAATAAAGTAAATACATAAAAAGCAAACTCATATCTAGTGATGTTTGAGAGAGTTATCAGCTTGGTGCAGTGATACAAAGATTAGTGATCTGACAGTACAAATATTGGTAATTTATTTTGTGCCGATTGTCAGCGGAAGTGCTTAGCTTATAATAGAGACACAGTATGTACAGTGGCTGAGCCCTGGCGACCAGAGTCCACCTAGGCTGGGCCAGGTAGGACCCTTCGGGCCAAACCCCAGAGGGGACCTCTGATGTATACACATATTTTTAGGTCTCGCCTTAACAGCGCATGCGCTGTGCTTGCAAGGGTGTTGTTTACAGCGAAGGGCTTGGAGCCTGCTCATTGCTTACCATTCTTTGGCATCATTGTTACTCTACTATGGTGCCTCCTAATTGGCCGGCATATGCTGGATGTCACTTCAATTTCATTCTGTGGTGCACGGACCAAGCACAGTTTGATTTGATTTAATTAGTGTGCGTCCGCTGCTTGTGATGTGACTGAGGTACTATTTCTTTCCTCCCGCCACCTTGCTCCTTCTTTATCCCCAACTCCACAATATATGTTGCTGTTCTCGACAACTTGCCCCTCCCTGTCTAAAATGCATTTATTTGTAAAGCCGTCTTCGCAGAAGCGTTGTGCATACTAACAAGCTCCTCTATCGGATCAAAGGCATCAGATGCTGGCGTAGATCAAAGGTCGAGATAATTGGTGAGCTATTGTATTGGATTAGAATTGAATTCATATAGCACTTACTTACCCTGATGAGGCTTTGAAGTGCTAAAGGGCAATTAATCGGCAACTCTGACAAATTTCCAAACCACACAATTTCACTCCACGCCATACAATGCCGCTCCAGTCAACACCAGACAATACCATTCCACGCCACTCTACTTTACGCCACTCTACTTTACGCCACTCTACGCCAGTCCACTCTACGCCAGTCCACTCTACGCCGGTCCTCTCCACGCCAGTCCACTCTACACCACTCTACCCCACACCACTCTATGCCACGCCACAGGACTCCACTCCGCTCTATGCCACTCCACTCTGCTCTACCCACTCCACACCACTCTACTCTACCCACTCCACACCACTCTACTCTACCCACTCCACGCCATTCTACTCTACCCACTCCACGCCATTCTACATTACTGTTGCAAAGTCATCCTGTGCCCTGGGCACCCCCCAACTTTTTGCTGAATGGTACTGGTGGTAACTGACTCTGACTGACCCTGGGCTTTGCCTAACCAGGCCCAGGGCCAGTGCTATGCTGAAAACACTTAGATACAGTGAAAACACCTACATACACTAGGGTACACTATGGGTTGGGGTACCCCTGTGATTGGCATGACCTACCCTATAAGCCCCTAGTATATAATAGGGCAGGGGAATTGAAACTACCTATCAGTCCCTAGTATGTAGTAGGGCATGGCAGTTTAGAGGCCAGCAGCTTTCTGCACTTGCATGTGTGCACTGCTGAGGCCTGGGGTCAGTTTTAAAAGCAGCCCTGGGTGCCAGGACTGCTTTTAAAAAGTAAATTGTGCCCAAACTCGAGTTTGGTGTTTGGGGCACTTAAAAATGGATAACCTACAATGTTATGGCATATTAGGGACCCCCAGGGCCTCCCCTAGGTGTCCCAGGGGTGGGGGTTCAGGTATCTATAAGGTAGACCCTTATAAAATGAGTTTTATATGCCCTGCGTTAAGTGAAATTTCACATTTCACTCCCACATTGTGATAAAGTGCTGCCCAAATTCGACTTTGATGCTAGGAGCACTGTGAAGTGAGGATCTGCAAAGTTTTTTACAGATTCAGAACCCCTAAAGTCTCCCCTAGTTGTCCCATGGGGTGGGGGTCCTGTAGATATAAGCAAAGTACTTATAAAATATGTTTTTGTAAGTCCTGGTGCTGGAAAAATGGCCCAAGTCATTTTTCCCATTGCAAATCCCCTGTTACATAGGTTAACATGGTAGAAAGTTAATAACTAATAACTCTTGATAGGAGAGGGATAGAAGTGCCATTCAAAGACTTCCCTGAATGGTATTAATAAATTCAACAATATGATATTGTTGAATTTCTCCTAAAGTGTACCTACAAGAAGTTATAAGACTTTCTTGTTTGTAAGTCCGGATTCAGCCTTCCAGTGGTCTGCCCTGATTGGTCAGAGTTAAGTGGATTAGCCAGGCTGCCTTGAAGAGGTGATAAAGAGCCCCTGGGGTCAACCAGCTCTGCTAGCAGGGCAGTGTGCTGTTCCAAAGGAATGCCAGGCCAGGGGGAGGAGTCGTAAACTACGTTCTTCAAAGAGGAGAGCAGAGAACAGTGTCATTTACAACTCTGAACTTTTCACCTTAGGCAGATGGTAGGATTAAGGAAGGTATGAGCAGGTGCAGGGGGGAGAGTCTGTAAATTAGCCATCCTAGGGGTGTGTTTAGCCAGCTCTTACCTCCTTGCTGGGAAATCTGCCATTATGGATTTGGAAGATTTGATGCACTCTGGGACAAAATAATGCCACACTCTACAGGATGTGGTCATATGTTTGAGGAGTTACCCTGCTCCCATTGGTCAGGAGTGACCTCCTGTCTGACCCAGAGAACTTGGAATAAGTATCTGAGAGGGCAGAGCCCTCCAGATCTGCTGCTTGAAACTGAAGAAAGCAAGACATTGTGCCAAGCTGAGAAGTTTTGCTGTGCAAATTCTAAGGCCTGACCTCTGAAGCCTGCACCATCAGAAACTACAGCCCTGTGGACTACCTTTCTGAAAAAGAAGTAAAGAGTGGACTCCTGCAAGCTACAGGTTAACAGAGCTCACCTGGACCCTCACCACCAAGGATCATCAACCTGGGGAACTACCAGTGGATTTGTAAGGGTGACGTCCAAGTGGATTGTGGGAACTGAAGTCCTCCACTTTCAAGGACCATCTTGGAGCTTCCAGACCCTTGGAGTGAGTTTGAGACACTTTGGGACCCTTTGAGGAACTTCAGGAAGAAGTTCAAGAAGTTTGGAGAACTTTGGAGGAACTTTGAAAAAAGCTCCATAGAGGGACCGACTCAACCTGGTCAGCCAAGCCGCCTGCCTTCAACCGCGAGCCGGCCAAGCCATCCAGGTTCGTCCCGCTAAAAGCTCAGTCGGTCCAACTTCCAGAGTTTGACCGGGAGTAGAAGAAATCCAAGGCCGGCGAACCCTCACCGAATCCGGACTGACTGAGAGCTTCGAGGGACCTCGCGAGAAAAAGCTCCAGAAAAGTTTCTAAGTCCGAAGGTAAAAACTGTGACCGGGACCTTCCGCATGGGGTATCCGCTCAGGGCTTCATCGCGGTTGGCCTGAAACTTTGACTTTGGGTCGGTCTATCGCGAGCCTGTATCCCAATATGGTGCTATAAGCTTCTAATTGCTATATTTTGCTAAATCTTTGAAAATTCATATCTCCGGTTCCCTACATTGGATGTTTGTCGTTTTGGTGTCATTTTAAAGATAAAAATATTTCCTATTTTTATAAATTGGTGTTGGATTTTTATTATGTGTTGTGTCTTAATTATTTACTGAATTGGTGTTTTTAAATGCTTTACATACCTGTCTTTGAAGTTAAGCCTGTCTGCTCGCAGCCACGTTACCAAGGGTTGAGCATAGGAATAATTTTCTAAGACCTATGCTGAGTCCTACCAATGGTTAGTGGTTTTATTGCCAGTGGCAGACCTACATTTGCCCCTACCAATAATCCACTTTCCAACAATTACCCACTCTACTTTACCCACTCCACGCCATTCTACTCTACCCACTCCACTCAATTCTACTCTACACCACTCTACCCAGCTCCATTCCACTCTGCGCCGCTCCATGCTATTCCACTCCACTTTATGCCACTCTGTGCTGCTCAATACCAGTCCACTCTACACTACTCTATTCCTCTCTGTCACTCTACTTTAAGCCCCTTGGCTGTATGCTACTCTGTGCCTACCCACTCCACCTCACTAACTTTTAGCCATGCTGCTGTACAAATTGGCGAAACGACATCGGCCAAACAAGTAGCTCTTGCATAGGCGAGATCAGTTGGCGTAGCCAATGCTTGTTTCGAATCGTAATTCAGTTTCTTTTTAAACAATGTGACCAAATCTCTCCCCCCCCTTCCATTTTCCTTTCATCAGTTGTCTGAATATTACCATTTAGGTCTTGGTAGCTAGGTGCTTCTTCATTCCACTGTTTTGATTGGTTGCCTGGATTCCTCCTTGACAAAGTTCTTTCGTTGCCGCAGCGCTCTTAATAAAAGTGCCGGAGTGTGAGATGAAGGATGTGCTTTGCCTCCATGCACTGAGACAGGGTGAGGCACTGAGACAGGGTGAGGCACTGAGACAGGGTGAGGCCCTGAGACAGGGTGAGGCCCTGAGACAGGGTGAGGCCCTGAGACAGGGTGAGGCCCTGAGACAGGGTGAGGCACTGAGACAGGGTGAGGCACTGAGACAGTCTTTTGCTTTTCTGCTGCGTTGTGTGTGTGTGTGTTCCAGAGACACCTGACAGCTCTTTATTGCTCATCTCTTCAGGTGATGCCATGCTTCCAGCGAGACGCCATGTTCTGCTTGCACGAGAATGGCTGCATTACTTTCCGTGTCTCCAGATCGAGCGGAGGCATGGCGGGGCCTACCAGTGATGACCCCGGTAAGCTAATACCAGCCGTTCCTTATCCCAAGCTATATACGCCATTCAGAAAGGGCAGAAATGCAGCTGTGACATCTGTCGTCCTCAGCCAAGAGATGGAATGATTTTCACGGCGGGGGGGGTAATCCAGAGCTTTCATCTGTAAGCAGGTGTGACTTGCTGTGAAATTTCCAGCAATGGATCACACGGTCTTGTGGTGTGCGACACACAGAAATAGCATTGTGAATTTTGCTCCACAGATTTCAGGTTTAATCTCAGCATTCAAGTAAATCCTCGTTCTGAATTATACGTAACAGATCAATAAAGAAATCCTCCACACATTTTATAAAGAGTCAATTCTGCCTATAGTATTTTTGTGCATGAAAAAATCCTGTTGGCTATTCAAATGAAGACTCCAACATTTTGTGAAAAGGACATTTTCTTGTCACACCACTATGTTGGAATTGCTTACTCTTTACACATACAAGGCACCCCTCATGTATGTAAACCGTCCCTCTTGCAGGTTGTTCATCCATTGGCTCTCCCTAAGTCGGTTTGCCTGATCAGCCCTCATTATTCAAATCATCAGCCCTGGTGAACTTTTTGAAAGGACTTTCACATATGTTCCCACTGATCCCTTCATTGTACCGCAGTGGGACCTTGTCAGAGCCTCTTTTAGAGAGCCACAGGACAAGCACGAGCTGCTGGGCCCAACCGAGGAGGTTGAGGCCTTTTACTCCCAGTGCCCGATCTCCTATGTGTCCTGAGCAACTGGAACAAGTACCCTTTCAGTGATTGACTCACAGTAGTAGCATAGGTCAAGCCCAAGGCTTCTTGGGGAGGGGGGGGGGAAGTGGATGCAGGGTGTGAACACAAGCTCACAACTCAAAATACATTCCATAGCAACAATAAATGATTGTCCAGTCAAATACTTGCTTTTATGAAAAAAGGAGTTTTTATATACTAACACAAAGTAAACAAGCATTTGCAATGCAATAGGTCTCGCATTTGCGAGATTTTGAGCTATTGGCATTGTAAATGACAATGCCTTTCATTTATATGTTTAAAAAAACCTGCAATAATAAAAGGCATTGTCATTTACAACACCAATAGGTCAAAGTTTCGAAAATGCGATGAAAAGGTATTTTGCAATGTGGTAAAATAATGACCTAGTGAGGCGCAGAGGGAGGGGGAAAAAGGAAGAACTCGGTGCAAGGGGCTGATACTTAAGTTTGTAGGAGGGAGCGAGAAAACGAGAGCAAGAAATACAAAAGGAAAAACAAAAAGAAAGAGAGAGGGGCGATAAAGGGAGAGGAGGACAAGAGAGCGCCAGTGGCTCATGGAGACGAGCGAAAGAAAGAGCGATGGCAGAAGAAAAAGAGATTACAGGAGGCAGTGAGGAGGGACAGTGAGGGAGCAAAGAGAAAGTAGAGGCAGAAAGAAACGGGATAAAGTGAGAGAATCCTCACAGGGACAGAGAAGGACTAATTGACTGACGCTGTTTCCAAAATGCACACAAATCCCACATAAACGATGCTGAACAGAGCACAGGCCCTCAGCAGAACAAATCACGTTTGGAAGAAATCTAGTGCAAAGAGGTTGCGACCACGCCAACAGCCTTGATACTGGAGATCTACGAAGGAAATAACGAGAATGCACTTTTTAATGAGTGCTTCACTCTGGGGCGAAGCTAGCATCGGTGCAGCAGGTGCAGTGGCACCGGGGTCAAGAACGCTGATAGGCCCATTGAACCCTGGTAAGTGCTGAAGTTTACTACCCCAGCAGCAGTCAAAGCTGCCAGTCCTCTTCTAGTGCTATAAATAGCCTTCATTACTGTTAGCCAATTTAATTTTATACATTTTCCCTACCTCTGGAAGATGCGACCCAGAGGCTGCATTGTGACCTTGAGGTTGCTGCAGACGTCAGCAGCGAGCATTGAACTCACAGAGCAAGCCTGCTGGTTTTGTTGGGCAAATTATTTAGCTTGATCAATATTTAGCAAACCCTCAGGATTTATGGCGGGCCCACCTGCTGTGCATTCATTTGAAATCCTCACAGGGACAGGGAAGGACTAATTGACTGACGCTGTTTCCAAAATGCACACAAATCCCACATAAACGATGCTGATCAGAGCACGGGCCCTCAGCAGAA